>CM033328.1:13551026-14293725 GCA_019359835.1 Pharus latifolius | reverse complement strand
GACCGGTGCGAGAGCGAGGCTCCCTGCGACAACGACCGGGGGGAAGCTCTTCCCCGCGGCTGGGAGAATGCATTCGCTCAACCTCCCCCCGGGAGAAGCGGACCTGCTTCGCCGGGGGAGGGAGCTCCTGCACTGTAGCAGCCGGCCCGGAAGCTACCGGGGCCTGCTGGGGGGAGCACCCTGCGACGGCCCCCGGGACCGGAAAGGGGGGAGCCCCTGCACCATTCGGAACCGGGGAGGGGGCGCCCAGGGCGGCGTTAGGATCCGAAGAGGGGGCCCCTGTGGCAACGACCGGGACCGGAAAGGGGGAAGCCCCTGCGACATCCGGAACCGGTGGGGGGTGAGCCCCCTCGGCGACGTCCGGGGTTAGGGAGCCAATGCGGGGGGAAGTTCGCTGAGGCACGGGAGCTGCTCTGTCGACCGGCCCCGGTGCGGTAAACGCAACGCGAGGGGCGGGACTGGCTCCCGGCGTAGGAATAACCCCCGGCATGAAATGACCCCCCAGCCCTGGAAGAGGGCCGGGGACGGGGTACCCCCCTGGTGCCACGAAGGGCCCGGGCATGAAATAGCCTCCCGGCACCGGGACAGGCCCGGGTGCCGAGAAGTGTCCGGAAGTATATCCCGCGGGGGGAGGGAACCCCCCAGCGGGATCATATGGGGTAGACAGCCCCCCTGACGCCGGAGGGGCCGCTGGGTATCCCATGAACGGGGGCATGATCCCCGGATACGGGTGCGGCGAAAATGCTGGGGCCGAGGGCCGCGCCAACACACTAAGGAGCTCATCCATAGAGCGCTGGGCGCGGAGCTGGCCCTCTACGAGAGCCTCCAGCAGGGCGTCCCGGGGAGCCGGGGGGGCCGTCGGGGGGAAACTTGTCCCGGCCGAGGTCCCCGCGGCCTCCGGGAGCGACCCGGAGGTGGAGGCACCTAGATTGAGAGGAAAGATGGGAGGCGGTACCTGGGAATGGACGCCTCCGGACGGAAGCGCCGGAACAGCAGTGTCCCGGACGGGCGGCGCCAGGTCGCCAGGACCGGCGTCACCGGGAAGGGCGCGGGCCCTTGTTCTCGGAGGAGCCATGGCGATTCGTCACGGTTCCCCACGGACGGCGCCAGCTGTCGTGGTATTAAGAATACCCCGGCAGGTTTTGAAGACGATCCTAGCGGAGATCACGCAGCGCGGGTTGACCGGGTGACCGGTCCTCCGCCGCCGGACAAACACAAGAATTGACACGTGGATTTATACAGGTTCGGGTCCCGGTGGGGGCCCTAGTCCTGTCGACGCGCTCCCGACCGGAGTCGGCTGGGGAGGCTCTCTCCGGGGGAGAGGCTTCCGGAGCACGTCTGTGAGATTAGCTATTCCAAATAATAATGAACTGATGCTTTACAACAGAGGGGTACAAGGGCTATTTATAGCCTCAAAAAGAAGCAAAAAACCTAAACTACCCCGGAAGCCACCGTCGGATTGAAGGGTAGGACCGTCCTTCTTCCGGTCAAACGTCTTGGATGCTTGACAGGTGGTCGCTGATTCCCGAGGCGTCCGTCGCGTGACCTGCACGTGATAAACAAACAGGGATTTTACCTTTTAGGAGGGCGATGACATCCGGGACCCCTTCCGGAGAGCAGGGTCCCGGGAGCCAAAAAGGCGGCGCCCGGGGCAGGCACCGGAGGCCACCGCCCCGGGCCAATGGCGGCGCCCGGGACCCGCCCGGGGGGCACGGTCCCGGGGGCCAAATGGCGGCGCCCGGGGCAGGCACCGGAGGCCACCGTCCCGGGCCAATGGCGGCGCCCGGGACCCGCCCGGGGGGCACGGTCCCGGGGACCAAATGGCGGCGCCCGGGGCAGGCACCGGAGGCCACTCTCCCGGGCCAATGGCGGCGCCCGGGACCCGCCAGGGGCACGGTCCCGGGGGCCAAATGGCGGCGCCCGGGGCAGGCACCGGAGGCCACTCTCCCCGGGCAATCATGAACTTACCTGGACTTGACCGCGTGGAGATTTCCCCCAACATAATTGTATGACATACTGGAGTTGGTTGCCCTGAGATGAAATTAAGACCACTCTAGCTCCCGAGTGTTGAAAACTACGAGATCCATCAAAGTACATCGTCCAGTGGTCGGTACATTGTAAATCTACAAATTCTTGTGCAGGTGGGTCGGGATTAGTTCATTCAACCACAAAATTTACAAGAATTTGAGATTTTACTGCTACTCGAGGAGTGAAATGGACATCAAATGCCCCAAGTTCCACTGCCCATTTAGCAATGTGACAAGAAACTTCTGGATTATGGAGAATATTACCTAAAGGGAAGGACGAAGGCACAGTAATCTTATGTGCTTGAAACTAATGTCAAAGCTTTTGGGAAGCCATCAGAAGAGCATAAAGTAATTTTTGGACTTCAGGATAACGCTCCTTTAGCCCATGAAGTACTTCACTTACATAATAGACTGGTTGTTGCACACCTTCCCTATCTGCGACAAGGACTACACTGACCGCATGAGACGTAGTTGCCAAGTAAAGAAGTAAAGGTTCCCATAAACCAGTACTGGCGTAGTAGATAAGTATGTTTTTACCTCTTGAAAAGCTTTTTTGGCTTCATCCGATCAGGTGAACCCATTGTGCTTATGCAGATTCTTAAAGAAAGGTAACCCACATTCGCCTAACCGCGATATGAAATGACTTAAAGCCGCCATACTCCCTGTTAGACTCTGGACATCCTTCATGGTCGAAGGAGATCTCATTTGCTCAATGGCCCTGATTTTCTCAGGATTCAACTTTATTTCATATTTATTCAAATTACAAAAGGTTTCGGCAAGATCATCTATTTGACTAGAGCTTTTAAAACTCTTTACAACAAAGTCACCTACATAAGCTTCTAAATTACACCCTAATTGGGAAAGAAAGGTCTTTTGTATCAAATGCTAGTATGTGGAACCAGCATTCTTGAGACCGAACGACATTCTGATGTAGCAGTAAGTGCCAAACGGTGTGATGAATGCAGTTTTCTCTTCATATTTTCTGCCATGCTAATTTGATGATACCTTGAGTAGGCATCCAGGAAATCATCAATTCACAACCCGCTGTAGAATCAACCAACTGGTCAATACGGGGAAGGGGAAATCATCCTTCGGGCAGGCACTGTTTAGGCTGGTGTAATCGACACACATGCGCCACTTACCATTTGACTTTAGGAGCATGACTGGGTTCGCAAGCCACTCAGGATGATAGACTTCACAAATAAATCCTGCCTTCTAGAGTTTATCTAACTCCAAATGGATGGCTTCTTGTCGGTCAATAGCAAAGCTTCTGAGTTTTTGCTTTATTAGTTGCTGTCCAGGCCGAATTGCTAGCCAGTGCTCAATTACTTGCCTTGGGACTCCAAGCATGTCGGATGGTTTCCACGCAAACACATATGCGTTAGCCCGAAGGAAACTAATGAGCTCAAGTTCCTGTTTGTCATCCAAACTTCATCCAATCCGAATGGTTCTAGATGGATCGTCTGGGTAAAATGGAACCAACTTCAACTTCTCATCTGGTCGCAGGGCAGCTTTGATCACATCTGGTGCTATGGTCGCAACCTGAACATCCTGAAGGGGAAGCTGATTAACAAACTCCAGAGATAACTGATCACAAGGGAGACCGTATTGCGAGTAACTCGTGTTGATCGAAGGATGCCGACTAGAGGGGGGGTGAATAGGCGGTTTTACAAATTTTAACTTCGATGAATAACTTATATCCTAAATCGCGTTAACAACTCACAAATAATCTAGATGATGACACAAATTAAGTTTTGCAATCCTAGGGTGACAAACACAATATTGCAATTTCTAGAAATATGAAGAAAGCAATAGAAATGACTGAACGAGATCGAGTTTATCTCGAGGTATCGGAAATTTGCCGATTTCCACTAATCCCCGTTGAAGCACTCTACGCAAGAGCTTTTGCTCCAAGCCTTTACACCCAACCGTCGTGCCTCTCTGACACACACCGTCGATGGAGAGATCACCGGACCTTCCGGGTCGTCTAGGTGACGGCAATCACCAAGAGTAATAGCCCAAGCACTTCACTTGATCAAACACAAAGCTTGAAAACCAAGAATGCAAGTGCAAATGGCTCAAATGCAATCTTTACTCAATTTGCTCTCAACAACTTTGCTCAAAAATTTGCTTCAAATGCAAGAGAGTATGTGTGAGAGATTTGGCAAGCTTTAGCATAGAGTTTTGGAGATGAATAAGTTGCATCATAGCTGCCAAAGTCGAAAGAGTATATATAGCTTCAGGAAAATAGCTGTTTGCAAGAACCAGGGCAAAAGTTGTACAGGCTGGACATTGTCCGGCCATTTCGGACAATGTCCAGTTAGTACAACTTAATAGTGACCGTTACTCACTCTGCACGACGTGTCAGTTACCGTTTTAATATTTTTGTGAAGGTTGGACAGATACTATTTGTCCGGACAAAAACCCCGGACGAAAGAATTTGTCTCTGTTTGCAACTTTAATTTTAATGCTTACGAGATTTACACAGGCCGGACATTGTCCGGTCATTCCCGGAAAAAGTCCGGCATGTCCCGGACAAAAGCCCCCGAAAGTTTCAAATGTCTCTGGGGTTTGCATTAAAACTTCACAAGAATTTTACTGGCCAGACATTGTCCGGCCATCACGGACAATGTCCGGCCTGCAACGGACAGATGCACCGGACAGATTTCTTTGTCTCTGATTTCGTTCTGAAAAAGCTGAGAAGATTTTGTATTGGCCGGACATTGTCTAGCCATCACAGACAATGTCCGGCCAGTTCAAAACGAAAAACAGAACTTCACAAATTTTCACAAATTTGATTTTTGGGTAGATGCAAATGCAATTTTGTTTTCAAAACACTAAGTTTGATCAAGTGACTTGTGCTGAGACCCCTCTTAATAGTACGACCATCTAAACTAGAAATTTTCAAAAGAAAACGCGCGTATTACTCAGTATTTTGCCCTTATGCTTAGTTGCGTCTCCATCCACGCTTCGAGAGGTCTTGACAATCTTGATTTTGCGCTTTTGTGTCGCTCCCACCTCTCCTTAACCTGAGTCTCAAATGTAGAGGTTAGTTGCATGTATTTTGGATGTCATTAATCACCAAAACCCTAATTAGGGCTCAAGATTCAACACCTCGGACCGAAATTACGCATTTTAGACCTGGTATCTTGGCGCATTGCTAAGCATAATGTGTCACCGCAATGAACTTAGCAAGTGTCGGCCTGCCAAAAATAGCGTTATATGTTGAACAACAATCAATTACATCAAATGTAATCAATTCTGTTAAAAAATTATCTGGTTCTCCCAACGTTACTGGTAATACAATTTGTCCAATTGGCATCGTTGAGGGACCCGGAATTATACCATAGAACAGATGAATTATGGGTTTAATCTTTGAACGAGGAATTTACATGTCGTCAAGAGTCTTGATCAGTAGTAGATCCAAAGAACTACCTCCATTGATCAATATCCTTTCGACCTTAGCATTTCTAATGATAGGGGTAATGACCAGAGGAAGTCGCAATGGTCGTGTTAGTCCCCAGGGACAATCATCCCGGTCGAAAGTTAATGGAGTTTCTGACCAACGGGGAAATTGAGGCTCCCCAAGTGGAACTTCAATTTTATTTACCTCACGGTAAAAAGATTTGAATTGACGCTTAGAAGAATAAGAAGAAGAACCACCAAAAATAATATTTACGTGATTTTGGGGTACCTGATAGGCCATAACTTCATCTCCATTAGCGTCCCTAACCTCACAGGCTTGATCTTGCTCTGGTATAGTTGGCATGGGTCCAATTCCCTGATAGAAGTCATCCAAACACTTCAACCGATTGTGACAATTCTTGAGATCATGTCCAGAAGTATTGTGTAATGGACATCATTTTTTGTTTCCCTGCGGGTTAGCTTGTTTTCTCGAATGGTCATTGTCGGGATCACCAGAAGGAGGTTTTTTATTTTTAAGTGAAAACTTGTTACCTTTTCTTGGTGGTGGCTTGTCGGCAACCACAACATCCCGATATTGTCTTGCCCATACCTCCTCTGTTATGAGGGTTACTTCTCACAAGGAGAATCCCCACAGCAAGGAAGTAACAAACGAGGAAGCTCTTCAAGGTTTTCTATGTGTTGTTCATGTCCTTCAAGCAGGCCGTCTTAGGTCCATCATCGGGGATGTTCCACTTAGCTTTTTTTCAAATAGTGCATATAAGCAAGAGTTAGTTAAACTTCAGGATAAGCCAAGGGAATGTGATTACGAAAGAGTTCAGGGATTTCGATTAATTTTACCTTCACTTCCACCCACAACCTATCCCTCTCATCCGCCTTCACGTCCTTCTATCTCTCGACGGTGATCTTCACCCTTTCCTTCACCAACAAGCCAACATAGGCCGCGTACTGCCCAGCATTCTTTCCAATCGGTCTCCCAAACTGGTTAAACTCACAAGAAATATCGGTGTGTGTCACCAAATGGCACAACATCGTCACGCCTTGTGCCATCATCTTGCGCGGGGACGAAGTAGCATCAGCTACGTTGCCCCTCGTCGAACCACTACTATCATTCGAGGAAGATGCCGACACGGCTTTGCCTAAAATTCCATGAAGAAACCATCAAAAAGGCTGAATACATATTTTAAACATGAGACTAAATCCATACACTACTAGATCTCTTAAACTAAATTGGGACTAGAGAGTTACACCAAGACGAACAGGGTCTTATATTTTAGGTTTATCATTTAAGGTAAAGACCCTTTCAAACTAGATACTCCAAATAAACGCAAGCCCCCTCTACTAGCTTATATAAACTTAAACTGGCTTATAAATTTAACCTAAATTAAACCAAACAAGCCCTTACTTTTGTTGCCAATCCTGTTTGAGAAATTTCTCGAGTGCCCTTGCAAAAATATATGTATTTCATAATTGCCCATGCAAAACTAGAAATATCTCAAACACTCTTACAAAACTAAAACAAGACATATTCATACTCCTGTTTTTTTAATTCACAATGGTTAATACAAGATTGGTATTTACCTTCTTTTCTGTCGTGGCATTGCGAGTACCACGACAGGTTTAGTGGAAGATCCTAGCGAAGAAAATACGACGTGAGCTGACCTGGTGACCGGTCCTCTCCCGTCGGGCAAACACAGCACATGACACAAGGATTTATACAGGTTCGGGCCTCAGTGGAGGCCCTAGTCCTGTACCGGAGTTGGCTAGGGGAGCTCTCTCGGGGGAGAGATGGCTCCGGAGCACACCTATGAGATTGTCTATTCCAAGTAATAATGAACAATTGTCCCCTTACATGAGGTGTACAAGGGCTTATATAGCCCCAAAAGACGCAAAAAGACTAAACTACCCCGCCTGCCACCGTTGGATCGAGGGGTAGCGATGTCCTTCTTCCGGTCAGGGACCTTAGATGCTTGAAAGGTGTCCGCCGATTCCCAAGGCGCTTCCCGCGTGACCATCACATGACATGGGACCGCAGACTCCTGCTTCCGGAAGGATGGCAACGCTCGGGACGAGCCATCGGGGGGCCTTGTCCCCGCGCGAAAGGCCGCCCCCGGGACAAGCCACTGGGGGACCAAGTCTACAGCCTAGATTAGATAGTTTTTATAAGCCTCCCTGGCTTCTTTCTGTACACTTACATAGGAAAAACCTTCGCCTGTGAAGGTTTTTTCCCGCCATCTTGTAAATCTTTACCACGTATAGTGAAATCCCAACAAGACGTAGGGCTATTACTCCCACCATCGAGGGCCCGAACCTGTATAAATCTCTTTGTGCTCCTGTTCTCCATATTCCTACATACCTTCCCAGAGGGTCATCTTGAAAGGTCTCACTATTATAAATTTTGCATAAGTTCGGCTGAGGACCCCGAGTCCGAATCGTCGACAGCTGGCGCCCACCATGGGGCCTTTCTCAAGGCGTCCTAATTTTCATCCGGAGGTTCGCTGAAATATGGCTGGAGTATATGATTCCGAGAACGATTTTGATCTCGAGGATTATGCTCACCTTCCAATGCCTTCTCCGAGCGATCCTGTTCCGATGGAGGAGGTTGGAGGCCAAAATCTTCCAGAGGTTGAATCATCTCTCCAGGTCATGTCCATCGACCAGGGAGCGACTAGCGCAAGGTCAGAACCCACCGAGGTTCTTAATGCGCTAGAGGATGAGTCCGGTCCGTCATACGACCCTGCTGAGGGGAAGGATGATATCGACCTGGAAATCAGCCCGGGGAGATTCGACCCTGATAACCTCCACCGTCTCTTTGATTTGGAGTCCCAATCAGAACAGACAGAGATGTTTTCCCCATCGACAACGTCTCTCCCTAGACAGTTCGCTGCCTTATCAGAGGAAACTCCTGATCAACAGGCTGCTAGGGAAGAACGGGATCGCAAACAGAAGGAGGATCAAGATCTCGAGCAACAAAACAACGAACTGCGCAGAACTGCCCTAGAGGCTCTTCAAGATGCGCAGGCTCGTTACGATGCTGCTCGAGTTCTTCTCGACGGTCATGTGGTCGCAGACGCGACCAGACCCCTTCTTTGCCTCCGGAGCATTTCCCGGTGGACGAAGAAACGGTAACACCTGGAGCCCCTAGGAGAAGCACCCATGGTCGACTGCGATCTATCGCGGAAGTCATGCGTAACTTCCCTCCTAAGGTCACGGATGCGCAGAAATCGGCCTTCACCAGGATCCTGGCGGAAAGACTGGATGAGGTCGCGTCTGAGGCGACCCCAACGGCCTCTTCTCGGTCGGTAACATGTTCCCGCGAACGAGAGTGTTCTCACTCTGGTTCTGGCCGACGAAGTTACCCGCCGCCTGTACCATCCCGACAGGACAAGTACAGGCGTACACAGGATTCTCGTGGTAGGGATCGTGTCTCTGTCCACTCTCGTTTGGGACCACGGTTAACTTCACCGTTGTGTGAAGTCGCCCGTGACTCGGTCGAGAGTCACAGGGCAGTTCACGGTCCCTACGTCGGTTGTAAAGCTTTCTCGCCCGGCCTAGGTGCGGTCATTTGGCCTGATAAGTTTCGACCAGGGGCCATTGAAAGGTTCAACGGAACCCAGAACCCATCTGAGTTCCTTCAAATCTATATCACTACCATCCAAGCGGCAGGAGGTGATGACCGGGTCATGGCCAACTACCTGCCTACAGTCCTCGAGGGACCGGCTAGAACCTGGATGTTTAATCAGCCCGAAGGTTCCATCTACAATTGGGAAATGCTGTGCGACTCCATCCTCAGCAATTTCCAAAACTGTTATCAAAAGCCGGGGAAAGAGGACGATCTTCATCGGCTACGACAAACTTCGATCGAAACTCTTCGGCAGTTTGTCAAGAGGTTTGTCGGGGTGAGGAATACCATCCCGAACATATCTGATGGCTCCGTTATCAGGGCATTTAAACATGCCGTTCGATACCGGAGATTCACCGAAGACTTGCTTATCCACCATCCTCAATCAGTGGCCGATCTTTTCGACATGGCCGATCCATACTCCGACGCAGCCGAAGCGGTCGAATGGAACCGAATGGTCGACAAGGGTGACCTACCACCTCAACCAGGTTTCAAAGACGCCAGGAAAAAAGATTCAAGCAAGAAGCCAGAATCTTCGTCGGGTGGGAAGTCAAAAAAGTCGAAGAGGAACCGCTCTGGACAGTACCGCGAGGTTGCAGTCGCAGAGAAGCCGCCTTCGACCAAAGGTAACAAGCCTTCATTTAAGAATAAAACTGCTCCTGGTGGTCGTAGTGCTGACCAGCCAGAAAAGTCGACTAATCCGCAGGAAGGCAAGAAGTGGTGTCCACTCCACAACTCAGCAGGCCACGACCTCAAGAACTGCAGGAGTTGATTGAAGCAATTGGATGACTTCTACCAGGAGTTGGGCCAATGCCGACCCTACCAGCTAAAGAACAGGCATGCGGACTTAGAGACGCCGACGGAGACGAGGAGATGTCCTACCAGGTACCTCAAAATCACATTAATGTTATTTTCGGGGGTTCTTCCTCTTTTGTTTCCAAGAGGCTAACCAAACGGAGACATCCCTTGGTGAACCTCAATACCCCCGTTGGTCGGATACACCTTTGACATTCGATCGCTCTAATTGTTCCGCGGGGCTTACTCGACCATTGAGGCTCCCTCTGGTCATCACCCCGATCATCAGTAACGCGAGAGTCGAAAGGGTCCTGATCGACGGAGGGAGATCCCTTGACATTTTATTGGTCAAGACACTCAACGAGATGCAAATTCCTCGTTCGAAGATTAAGCCCATAATCCATCCGTTTTATGGGATAATCCCAGGCCCTTCCATGATGCCGTTGGGACAAGTGGTCCTCCCGGTCACACTGGGAGAACCGGATAACTTCCGAACAAAGTTGGTTACTTTTGATGTAATCGATTGTGATTCGGCTTATAATGCAATCTTTGGCAGGCCAACTCTTGCTAAGTTCATGATGGCAACGCACTATGCTTACCAGTGCGGCAAATTGCCTGGCCCCAAAGGTATCATCTCGGTCCGAGGCAGTCGCAACGTGGCACTCACGTGCGACCGGCTATCTTTGGAGATGGTCGATCAACTTCCCCTCCAGGACGCCCAAGTCGCCACCGTCGCCACCGACGCGATCAAGGCTGCTCCTCGACCAGATGAGAAACTCAAACTGGTTCCATTGTACCCAAATGATCCATCCAAGACAATTCGGGTCGGATCAGGTCTGGATGACAAATAGGAACTCGAGCTCATTACTTTCCTCCGGGCTAACGCAGATGTGTTTGCGTGGAAATCGTCGGACATGCCCGGTGTCCCAAGGGAAGTAATCGAGCACAGGTTAGCAATTCGACCTGGACAGCGACCAATAAAACAAAAGCTCAGGCGTTTTGCTGTTGACCGACAGGAAGCCATCCGAGAGGAGTTGGACAAACTCCTAAAGGCCGGGTTTATTCGTGAAGTCGGTCACCCGGAATGGCTCGCCTATCCGGTCATGGTCCGCAAGTCAAATGGCAAGTGGCGCATGTGCGTCGACTACACTAGCCTCAACAGTGCCTGTCCGAAGGACGACTTTCCCCTTCCCCGCATCGACCAGCTGGTTGACTCAACCACGGGTTGCGAACTGATGAGTTTCCTGGACGCTTACTCAGGATATCATCAAATTAGCATGGCGGAAGAAGATGAAGAGAAAACTGCCTTCATCACCCCGTTCGGCACCTACTGCTACGTTAGAATGCCGTTCGGTCTCAAGAACGCAGGTTCCACGTACCAGCGCTTAATGCAAAAGACCTTTCTTTCTTAAATAGGGCGTAATCTCGAAGCATATGTAGACGACTTGGTTGTAAAAAGTACCAAGAGATTGTCTCATTTGGACGATCTCGCTGAAACCTTCTATAATTTAAATCTCTTTGAAATAAAATTAAACCCGGAGAAATGTTCTTTCGAGGTTTCTTCAGGAAAACTTCTTGGTTTCCTTGTTTGTTCCAGGGGCATTGAAGTTAATCCTGAGAAAATCAGGGTCATTGAACAAATGAGGTCGCCCTCGACCATGAAAGATGTTCAACGCCTGGCTGGTCGCATGACGGCCTTAAGTCGCTTCATATCGCGACTAGGTGATATGGGATTAGCTTTCTTCAAAGCCTTGCGGAAGCATCACAATTTCACATGGTCGAATGAGGCCGAGAAAGCATTTCAGGAGGTGAAGACGTATCTATCCAGTCCGCCAGTATTGGTGTCTCCCGATAAAGGAGAACCATTGCTTCTTTATCTGGCGGCCACACCATACGCGGTCAGCGCTGTCCTGATCGCGGATAGGAAAGGAATACACATACCCGTCTACTACGTGAGCGAGGTGCTTCATGGTCCTAAGGAGCGTTACCCTGAGGTCCAGAAGACACTTTACGCCCTACTGATGGCTTCCCGTAAGCTACAACACTACTTCCAAGCTCACAAGATCACAGTACCCTCCTCCTTTCCTTTGGGGGATATTGTCCGAAATCCAGAAAAATCTGATCGAATTGCTAAATGGGCGGTCGAACTCGGTGCCTTTGATATCCATTTCATGCCCCGCACGGCGGTTAAGTCTCAGGTTATGGCCGACTTTGTGGTCGAATGAACTAACCCTGAGCCACCCGTGCAGGTGCCAGAGGAACTGGAATGCCCCGATCACTGGACAATGTACTTTGACGGCTCCTGTAGTTTTCAACACTCGGGGGCTGGAGTGGTCTTAGTTACGCCTCAGGGCGAACAGCTTAAGTATGTCATCTAACTACGCTTTGTTGCACTAGTACAGAAATGCAGTCTACTAACCCCTATCTTCTATCGGTTATTAGCGGTTTAGTAGAAAACTGATAGAAAATGTGCCTTGCGGTCATAAAAGGCCAACGGGTGTATTTTCTCTATCGGTTTTTAAGAAACTTACCGATAGAAGAAGCAGTATGATTTACTCTAGCGGTGATGAACATATTTGCCGTTAGAAGATATGCATAAGTACTGACGGGAGAATGTTGTGCGCCGATAGGACTGGTCGACTTCTACAACTAGACTTATTCTATCCGTACTGCATGCGTATACCGACAGATTATGTACAAAATTTCCTATCGGCAATATGTAGTGTGCCGATAGAACCGTTCGCCTTCTTCAAATATGTTTATTCTACCGGTAATGGATTATTGTACCATTAGAATATATCGAAAATTGCTTACAACTGTTCGTCGTCAAATAGTTTTATTCTATCGGTATTGAATGTTTATTCCGTTAGAATATAGCAAAAATATTTTAGAACTGTTCGCCTTCTACAACTAGTATTATTCTATTGGAAATTCCTATCGGTAATATGTATTGTGCCGATAGAACCGTTCGCCTTCTACAGATGTTTTGATTCTATCTGTAATTCATTTGTATACCGTTAGAACATATATAAAATGACTAACGGTATGCGGCTTTTGTACCGATAGAACTTATCTAGTACTATAAGTACACGGGTGTGTCTCTTTCATTCTCACAGTTCATCTGGCGCTCGTAGTCCTAACCCGTAAGCTCCATGGACGGCCGGCGCACCTCTACAGGCGACCGCTGCACCTCCGCACCTCCATCGACGCCCTCTAGACTTCAGCATCCCAAGCAATGTACGTAAAATTTTGACAATATTGTTAGATTATTCTAATACGAATATGGCAATTATTCTGCAATTTTTGTATCCTTCATTTTGATGTGTCTTCTTTTCAATATGATTATGACCTGTGCAGGTCCTTGGATGATGCTCATGAGGGGCAACGTATTTCATGGTTCTTCATCGCAGTACGCTGCCTACGTTGGCTTGTTGGCGAAAGAAACGGTGAAGATCACTGTCGAGAGCTGGAAGGACGTGGAGGGCGAGATCTTGGTTGGCTCGGTCGAGAAGATCCTTAAGGCCGGCGTGTTTCTCAAATCAGGACCTATAGAAAGCATCTTACATTTTTTTGCATGCACCAGCTTGTGGCCAGATGCTTACCTGCTTGGAGAAGAAGAATTGTTGTTATTTGCACAGCCATTCTACACTATCACTACACAGAACAACATCTTGGAAGGTAGGTTCTTTTTGTTAATGGAGTTGAGTTGAGTTGAGTTGAGTTGATCGAGTTTGAGTCCGAGGAAATCACCAATACGTACAAATGTAAGTCGACGGCAGTTCCAGCTCCTCGGGCATCTTCGAACTGAACTCCTTTGGTTAAGTCCAATGTGGTTCAGACATTTGCTGTTTTGGATGAATGGATTTGTGATGTATCAGGTCTAACTTGTAGTCGGTAGTTGCATTGTCACAACCTGCAAAGGTTCTCTTTTATGTAAAATGTACGGGCCACTGGGTCCTCGTCGTGATCTGTTGTTAATTTCAGACGTGGCTTTTCTAATATACATCGAATGTGTGAATTGCTGTATTTGTATATTGTTGTATATTTGTGTATCATGTATTGCTAATTGGGACATGAACTTGAATGTGTAGGGAGTATTTGTGTATTTAATTGTATTGGTAGGTAGGTGTGTATTTGTACTGCTGTTTCAGACATGTACCTTGATTTTTTATTGGTGAACTGGCATGTGTATGTTTGTACCTGAATTTGTGAACTGGCATTTGTAAATTCTTTGGCAAGATGCATGAAGTCCCAAGTACCTAAGAAAAGTATTTTTGTGTCTCCTAGTTAATCCACAAATTAGCATTTCTTGAAATATTGCTTTATCTTCTAGTTAAGATCTGTTTGATGTAAGATCTGCTTGATGTTACATTGATATGATTCCTTGGATGTGAGAACTGGTGTCATGTGTGTTTGGTACATCTACCTCCTCTAACAGTAAATACACATATTTACCAATAGAAAACACACAGATTTGGTCAATCATGCATCATCTAACGGTAAGTACCCATATCTACCGATAGAAAAACACATGTTCGTGTGTCATGCATCCTCTAACGGTAAATACACATATTTACCGATAGAACAATGCCTGTACTTTCTCAGTAATGTACATTCTCTAACGGTATATATCTGTTTTTACCAATAGAATATGTGAGAGGCAAATTACCTTAGTTAGTCTAACGGTTATTTCATGTATTTACCGTTAGAAATAGCTCCATTATAAGGAAAACCCGACTCGACCATTGCTGCGCTGCTCTTTAATTTGTTCTGTTGCACTCTGTGTCCCTCTGTTTGTGATGAAAGTTCCACGCTCGCAGCTACACTGCTAGGGTGATCAACGCAACCTGGAGGGAAGTTGATTGCGCCCCTCTCTTTAAGGTATGCTTAATTGTCGACACTTATCTCTCTCTCTCTAGATCTCCCTCCCTCTCTACTTGCAAGCTAGCTGTATTGTGTAGTTCCAAGTTTGTAACTCTAAGCTTGGGAGCTAGGTAGCTGGAAATGCGTCATGTTTTAGGAGCTAACTAGCTTGTATTGTGTAGTTAGCTAGGTTAATTAGTATTAATTTCGTCAGGCTAGGGTTCAACACATCTGTTGTAAGAGGCTGTACATGTACATATACATAACTTAATCGGGCAGGTTTCATGCATGGCTGACTCGTTAAATTTTGTTAATTGTAGATGGAGAGGAAATATTGGATGTATGGAATAAAACATACTACTCTTGAATATTTGGATGGTGTGAATGAGTTTATTAAATTTGCTGAGCAACAAAGGGAGAGGAAGGGAGAGAAAAATATGCTCTGTCCTTGTACAGATTGTATGAACTTGAAGAGGTTTAGCAACTCTGATCAAATTAAGAGTCATTTGATTCGTCGTGGTTTTAACGCGCGATACACCCGTTGGATATGGCATGGCGAAGATCTTGAGGAAACAAGCACCACTACTACCAATTAGCAGGACTCGGATGTGGATTGCAATAATATCGATGATCATCCGAATTTTGATAATGTTCATTCCGATGTGCACGTAGATGATGATGATGATGACAATCTGGATGAGATGTTACGTGATGTAGAGGAAGATTACAACGAAAACGACTTCTGTGAATTTGAGAAACTGATTGCTGACTCTGAGAAGCCTCTGTTCCCTGGATGTGCAACATTTACAAAACTGCCTTCTGTGATGAGATTATATAACTTGAAGGCAGGCAACGGTTGGAGTGATAAGAGTTTCACGGCACTATTAGATCTTGTAGCGGACATGCTTCCAGAGGGAAATGAGTTGCCAAGATCTACTTACCAAGCCAAAAAACTGTTGTGCCCGTTGGGAATGGAAATCGAAAGAATACACGCATGCCCAAATGATTGTGTGTTGTACCGTAACGAGTACTCCAGTTTGCATGTTTGTCCAAGATGTGGCACATCGAGGTATACGCGTAGGGACCGGATTGATAGTGAACGTCACGAGGTAAAGAAAGGACCTCCGGCGAAAACTGTGTGGTACTTGCCTGTGATACCTAGATTGAAGCGGCTGTTTGCAAATCCGAAAGTCGCGAAGCACTTGCGTTGGCATGCTGAAGCCCGGAAACAAGACGGAAAACTGAGACACCCAGCTGATTCTATTCAATGGAGAAACATCAACAGAACATTTGCTGAGTTCGGCGGCGAACTTAGGAATATAAGGTTCGGGCTGAGTACAGATGGTATGAACCCACATGGTAATATGAGCAGTCTGCACAGCACTTGGCCGGTTCTTTTATGCATCTACAATCTTCCTCCTTGGTTCTGCATGAAGCGCAAGTACATCATGATGGCGTTACTAATCTCAGGACCCAGACAACCCGGAAATGATATTGACGTGTTTCTAGCGCCTTTAATCGAGGACTTACAGAAATTGTGGAGCGAGGGGGTGCAGGTGTGGGATGCATACAAGAAAGAGAATTTCATCTTGCGGGCCTTGATATTTTGCACCATAAATGATTTTCCGGCCTACGGCAATTTGTCGGGGTATAGTACAAAAGGAGCCAAGGCTTGCCCTATTTGCCTAGATGAAACTGAGAGCATCTGGCTGCGAAACTGCCGAAAAACAGTGTGCATGGGTCACCGCAGGTTTCTTCCGGTGCATCACACGTACCGTAAGAAGAGAAAATCATTTAACGGGAAGCCTGAGAAGGGATCAGCTCCAGTGTTTCTGACCGGTAAGGAGATTTACTCGCGCGTGAAGGACATCAAAGCTGAGTTCGGTAAGCATTCTAAACCTCGAGAAAAAAATGTTTGGAAGAAGAGATCGATTCTCTGGGATCTACCGTACTATGAGCACTTACAAGTACGACATTGCGTTGACGTCATGCATGTAGAGAAAAATGTCTGTGACAGTTTGATTGGTTTGTTGTTGAACATTCCGGGAAAGACAAAGGATGGTGTGAAAGCTCGTCGTGACATGGTGGAAATGAGGATAAGGACTGAGCTTGCACCTTTAGAGAATGGAAAGCGTACATACCTCCCCCCGGCCTGCTATACGTTGTCCAAGAGCGAAAAAACAGAACTCTGTCGGTGCCTGCACGGTGTTAAAGTTCCATGTGGGTACTCCGCGAACTTGAAAAAACTTGTGTCTATGAAGGACCTAAGACTGGTTGGCATGAAGTCCCACGACTGTCATGTCTTGATGTCACAGATGCTTCCCATTGCTATCAGAGGCATTCTCCCAGTTAAAGTCAGAGAGACAATCACAAACCTATGTTATTTCTTCAACGCAATATCTTGCAAGGTAAGTACGTGCACTCGTACTATAAGTTCATTACCTCCATTTGTGGAGCTTAATTAGAAGATTTTTCTGATATGAATATTTGGCACAACTGTGTCCTCGTAGGTAATTGATCCCGATGGACTGGACGCTTTGCAACGCGACGTGGTTACAACTCTTTGTCAGCTCGAGATGTATTTCCCTCCATCCTTTTTTGATGTTATGGTCCATCTGATTGTTCACCTTATCAGAGAAATTAAGTTTTGTGGACCCGTGTGCCTACGCTACATGTATCCATTTGAGAGATTTATGGGTGTATTGAAGGGATACATAAGGACTCGTCGTCGACCCGAGGGGAGTATCATGGAAGGTTATGCCGCCAAGGAGGTGATTGAATTTTGCACAGATTATATGGCTGGGGTTGACCCGATTGGCATTCCTAGGTCCCGACACGAGGGTAGGCTTGAGGGCATCAGAACGATTGGATTCAAAGCTATCGTCCCCGCTCGTGATGTGTACGCAAAATCACATTTTTGAGTCTTACAACACATGATGGAGGTCGAGCGATACATACACAAGCACAAGGTAATGTTACGGTCACAGAATCCTTTGAAGTCAGACGTTTGGGTCACCAGAGAACATAGCCGGAAATTTGCTGAGTGGATCCAAGAAAGAGTCACGCGAGCTGCCGAGGGCTCCGTAAGTGAAATTGTGACATGGTTGGCTAGAGGCCCAAGATTCACTGTAGGGACTTGGCAGGGGTACGACATCAATGGGTATTCATTTTACACAAGAGCTCAAGATGCCAAGAGTAGCACACAATGTAGCGGAGTAACACTGTTTGCTATTTCCGAGGATGCCAGGTCAGTAAGGGCGCTGAACTCATATTACGGTGCTATTGACGAAATATGGGAGCTCGATTACGGATTACTTAAGATTCCCCTGTTTCGATGCCAATGGGTCGAAATCCCTCGAGGTGTTCAAGTTGACAGTTACGGGTTTACTCTCGTCGATCTTGGTAGAGTCGAACACCAAGATGATCCATTCATACTTGCAAACCAAGCCACACCGGTATTCTACATCGTTGACCCGGCCAATCCAAACTTGCATGTTGTCCTCCACAGCAAGAGACGTATTGTTGGGGTCGAAGATGTTGTCGACGAAGAGGAGTACAACCAATTCGATGAAATACCTCCATTTTTAGAGGACATTCAATCTATCCCTACTGAAGATATCGACGAAACAACGTATCTGCGAGATGACCATGAAGAAGGATTATGGGTTGAGAACCATTGATGATTAATTTCTATTTCAGGGATAAATGCCAAGCAAACAGCCCACAAGTTCTGCAGCAAGGTGAGGAACTTATCATTAATACATCAGGCAGTACATTTTTCTTTAGAACTTAATGATAAGCTAGTTCACAGCATTAATATATCTCAATTTTACTCCACAGCATGAATTCTACCATGTACGGTACCTTTATCCTGTAAATACTTAATTCTTCTCTTCAAATAGTACTTGCAAAAATCACATTGCAGCCTCTTGCTTCTTCAAATTAAGCTCTCCAAACATCAATTTTTCTGACGGTATTTTGTTATTTCTACCGATAGAAAAGGACATCCACTACTTTAATGTGTCTCAGGCACTTCAAAAGTTTCGCTGCGAAAAGTTTTCTTATTCTATCGGTATTATTATATTGTACCATTAGAATAAATTCGTTAGCTCGCGGTATTTTGTTGTCTGACGGTTTTTTGTTGTTCGTACCGATAGAAAAATACTCTGGCGCTTTGAATTCTCAACCGTTTCGCCACGCGTCGCCTTGGAAATTCTATAAGTACCTCGCCATGCGTCGCGGTATTTTGTTGTTTTTCTAATTCTCGAACGCTTCGACTCCTCATCTTCTCTTTCACAATGGCAACCTCCATGGGATCGTCAGCCACGCCCTCCCCAGTAAGAACTCTAAATCTCCTGGGTTTACCCCTGTATTGTTAATCCATGTTCAGTACATTCTTGACCTGTTGATTTGCACAGGGAATGGGAGCCGTGGAAGACATTGGCAAAGTGAAGGCCGACCTGAGGGCCCTCCAGGAGGAGCACAAGCTCCTTACGGACAAGCACACTCAGCTACGGCTTGAACTGGACGATCTCCTCCGGCGCATTCAGCGCATGAAGACGGCTGGTGACAATTCCAGGGCGATGACGAGGCGTCTTCGCGAGGAGAAGCAAGCCGCAGATATTACCATTGCTGGCTGCAGTTTGACTATGAAGGATACCATAGCGAAGCTGAGGGAGGTCGCAGGCCTTCTCGACGCGGTAGTAGTTGATCCTAGGGACAATTTGTCGCTAGAGGAGTCCTGCGTCCTGGCTGCAAGTCAAACTGACTCTATTCTACATGCAGCCAGGGCTAAGACCACCCCTTGACCTAGTATTTTGGGTTTTATTTTTTTTTTATAAGCGATAAAAGAACAAAGAATGAACAATTTCTTTTTATGTCAATTTTCCAATTTTTCGGCTATCATCCCTCTTTCTTTATCATTCTGCAGCTTTCAAGCACGGTCTGTTTGATGTTAAATTGTGTGTACCTTTTCATTACGCTGACGGTATTTTGTTGTTTTTACCGGTAGAAAATGGCACCCAATACTATAATCTCAGGCACTTAATTTGAAAAAATTTTCTGAGGAAAATTAGTCTAACGGGATTTTATTGTTTACACCGATAGAAAAAGGCATCCACTACTTCAAATATTTTTCCGGGAAAATTACTTGTTCTATCGGTATTATTTTTCTGTACCGATAGAAACGGACATAATTCTATCGGTATTATTTTTTTGTACCGATAGAAAAGGTCATCCGCTACTTTATTACTCGTACACAGCCCTTGAGTTTCCCTCCAGTAGAACAGTTACAACTTAGAGCACTGCGTCTCTTCGAGAGCGAAGAAAACCACAACCTCCGCCATGAGCACTCACTTCCTCTCTCCCACATGACGATCGCCGGCTGGACACTGGTTCGCCACTGCCACCGGTTCTTATTTTTGTCCTTCGCCGGCCGCCGCTGCGTTCTACACCGCCTCTCCATCACCACAACTGATCGCCGTAAATACCCTAATTCGTCGTTCTATTTCCAGCATCTTCCTTATTTGATCCTAGTGTTTTGTACGTACTAATTCTTCGAGTTTTGCAATTACACTAGGGTCCCCTATTGTGTTGGATTATATATGTACATTCTGCAGGCAATGTTGATTTAAATTAGGGTTGACATAATATGTTCCAGTGCTGTAATGAACCTATTTTGAGATTTTAACTTATCTATACTGCTGTATGTGTGATCAATTGTATGCAACTGCCATGTAATGCACATTATATGTTGGAGTTGTTCTTACACATATTCTATCGGTATGTCCTGTATTTGCCGATAGAAACAATATTTCTGAACAATTGTTAAAACTTTGGATCTGGAAAGACATGAGGCATCCAATGTACTAGTTTGGATGGGAATTTTTACTCACTTGGTATGGATATATGGCAATGTGGATGGGTCTTCGATGTATATGTTTCAAATGCATATACATATATGACTTTTCCCAAACTAATAGATGTGATGAAGTCCTGATGACTTGCATACAGGTAATGCTAAAGATAACCAATAGAGGGTG
Organism: Pharus latifolius; assembly: GCA_019359835.1. Taxonomy (NCBI): domain Eukaryota; kingdom Viridiplantae; phylum Streptophyta; class Magnoliopsida; order Poales; family Poaceae; genus Pharus; species Pharus latifolius. Next base: position 14,272,954 of record CM033328.1, on the reverse strand, counting down.
CTATAAACCATATTATTCCAGTCGAATAGTTCTAAACAGTTCAAGAAGTAATTTATGCATGTATTTCTTTTAGTATTATTTTCTTCGAAAATCCCTTTTGCAGCCCTAATTAGTCTCCAGTCCTGGGCTGAGTTATGGAACTCCAAGAAGAATTAATTGCCATATGTTGCCTGCTTCCTATATGAAAATGTGTAGACGAAAACGCTGAGAAATAGAATCTTATCTTGTATTGCATGGTAGCTTTTGTGTTTACCGATGGAAAAAATATTTCAAATAGGTCCTTTTTCTTTGTAAAATGATTTGGTCTGTGTTTTCATTAAATTTTTGATGGTTTGTTGATGGTTTTGTAGGGAAAGACATGTCGTCGTCTTCATCGGATGGTACTAGTGGTTCGACTAGGGCCAACCCCAACGTAACTGAAGATGCAGCTGTTACATCCCAGCGCAAGAGGGTGGGGCGAGGCGCGACGACGTTGGGCCGTTTAGCCAAACGCACGGATCTTTCTTGTGAGTTCAACCAATTTGGGAGGCCGATTGGAAAGAATGCTAGGAAGTACGCGGCCTATGTTGGGCTGTTGGTGAAAGAAAGGGTGAAGATCACCGTCCAGAGCTGGAAGGACGTGACGCCGAATGAGAGGGATAGATTGTGGGCGGAAGTGAAGGTTAAATTAACTGAAATCGCTGAACTCTTTCGTAATCACGTTCTCTTGGCTTATACTAAAGTTTAACTAACTCGTGATTAATTGTATGCACTTTTTGAAAACAGGCTAAGTGGAACATCCCCAACGATACACCTAGGACGGCCTGCTTGAAGGACATGAACGGAATATGGAAAACCTTTAAGAGCTGGCTCGTCAGTAACTTCCTCACTGCGGGGAAATCTCCTTGCGAGAAGTACCCCTTCATATCGGAGGAGGTATGGGAGGAATTCACCAAGCAGAAGGGGACTGAGGAGTTCAAGGCCCTTAGTGAGAAGAATAGGGCGATCCAGAAGAGGAACGACCACCCGCATCGGCTCGGATCCCTGGGCTATGCGGGGAAGGAGGAGCAGTGGAAGAAGGAAGACGAGCAAAATCCTGTCATCGACACCCCTGAGTTGCCGCTCTCCGAGATCCGGGATGAGAGGTGCAAGCGATGGTGGAGGGGGAGGGGGTCCGTGTCATCCACGGGGTCTGTGCAGTTCGCAACCCCTGGGGACGTCGACGTTGTGAGGCGAATGGTAAGTTGGCTAACCTCGTAAACTATGTGCGCACAAGTGTATATAAGGCAATTTGTCTCACAAGGTACCTTTAAATGTAACAGATCTCTTTTGAGAAGGAGGTAGTGGAGGGATTGTTTACCCCACAGAGGGAGAACGACATCCTCACCCAGGCTCTAGGAAATAAGGAGCATCCCGAGCGGACACGGGCCGTGGGAGCCATTGTGTCGTGGAAGGCAGGTTTCGCAGATCCTGCTCCACCGAGGAAGAAGTCCCGCTCCTGGAAGGAAAAGGAAACGGAGCTCTCCGATAAGATACGGGCTGAGGTACGGGCGGAGATACGGGCTGAGGTGCAGTCTGAGGTGCAGTCTGAGGTCGCACAAATTAGGGAAGAGTTTGCACGGTTGAGAGATGCATTGCTGGCCAAGAGTGCAGATGCGGATCCCCAGGGCGACGGTACCCCGCGGGGTCGGATAAGCAGTTGCGGTTCGAAGGTCCTCGCGGATCCAGTGGATCTACTTGAGGTACTGCAAGCCTTCATCTATGCACTTAAGTTGATGCCACTCCCATTCTGTTAGAGTTGTTTCGTTAACCTGTTTTAATATTTACAAATTTGCAGAAGCCGGAGAGCTGCATCCTACTGAATCACCTAGGCGATAAGCACGAAGTGGTTGGACACGGCTTCGTATATCCGTCTGGGCAGGATGTCCGGGTCTACTGCGTACCTCTGCGGTTAGGGTTTGCAAAGGTACAGGTGGACATGGCCATGCCGGGCTACAACGATTCTTCGTTGCCACTCCCAACAGAGGAACTGCATACACTTGCTGAGGCAGTGGGCTCCTATGTACAGTGGCCCAAGAAGTGTCTTCTAATACAACCGGTAAATCCTACACATTTTAGATTACATCCTACTCAGTACACTCAACTTGCAAAATCTAACATACGTGCTCATTAATTGAAGTGGCCTGCCGTCGGGCTACCAGGGGACTGCGCCCCCAGCTCGGGGCATGAGGCCCGATCTCTTGCGGACCTGGACACATCAAAGACAGCCTCGACCCCACCCAGCGTATCCACGCCTTCACCTCGGAAGAAAGCCGCCATCACCTCGCCCTTGCCTTCCAAGGTACGCGCTCAATCCCCGGCAAAAGGCAAGGGCGGCAAAGGCAAGGGCAAAGGGCGACAGGGACAGCCGGAGAGGTTCAGGAACGGGTTCCCACTCATGTCGGAGGCAGCTTTGCGCAAATTGGATCGATCAACCAGAGACCTCCATGAGTGGTACCTACACCGAGCTCGGCGCAATCTGAACTTCTTAGTTCCCTACAGTCCTGGGCAGTTCCATCGTGAGCCCGGGAGTATATCCGTGGCACACGAGGATCTGTTCGACCTCTACAACTGGCGGGAGCCCGATATGTCCATCATACGGACTGGAGTCCTGTGAGTTTGCTGATGCTATGTATTGCTGGTTTCTAACTCTGTTTGCTAACTCTGCATTGTTGTAGTTCATTTGAAATGTAGTAACTTTCTGTGCAATACTAATGTCGTCCTTTGCATACAGGTGCATGTACAGGCTAGCATCGGAGGCTGCGTGTGACAAGGTGGGTTTCCTCGACCCAGAGAAAATAAGCCTCACGATGCTAGAGCACGACGCCGCGCACGCTGAGCAGTACATATCCAAGGCGCTGATGGCGCAGCAGGACAAGGAGTTCATTCTGGTGCCGTACCACCAAAGGTTAGTGCATTTGTACTAATTTAACTCAATCTTGTATGTTACACTTGAGATATACTTTGAGCTAGCAGTCCTCTTTTACGTACAATGCAGGGGCCACTGGATCCTCGTCGTGATCTGTCCGCAGAGGAACGAGGTGTACTACCTCGATTCGATGCGTGACAGATTATCGATGGAATATGTGGTCAAGGGGAATATGGAGGCGTAAGTAACTTATATGTTTGATTTAAATTTTGACCACACTAGCTAATGATAATACATTAACCGGCAATACTAACTGAAATGCAGGGCTTTTGATAAATATGTGTCCGCTGGAGGGAGGCATGCCGCACCGCAGGGCTCCCTACTAGCTTGGAAAGAATATGAGGTAGTCACGAGACTTTTTGTTTATGCTTAATTAGTTTATGGAAACAATAGCTAACATGTCTTCGTATATGCAATTATCTCAGTGCCATCAGCAGCCGCAATCGTGGGAATGCGGGTTTTATGTGCTGCGCTACATGTACGACCTAGTGCGGACAAACTTTGCCCAATTCCCCTACGTAAGCATCGATAGCTAACTCAAATTTGAAAATTGGGTGTCACGTTCAAAATTATGAAGTTAGTTACTCAGTATTCACACATGCTTGCAGATCGCCATGTCCAAAGACCAATACGACAATGCAAAGATTAGAGATCTCCGACAAATCTGGGCTCAATATGTTATGGAGGAAGTTGCGCCCAACCAACCGCCATGACAAGCTTTTCGCTCACTTGTTGTCAATTTTTTCTTTTTCGTGTACTTAGTGCATAGATTGTTTATATATAGTCTTATTGGTTACTATTTGTTTATATATACTCTGTGCATAGATTTGTCCATATTGGATTGTAATTTGTATTGGTTCGTATATATGTGAATAAATTGTATATGTGAATGTACCCTTCTTTGCATCTGTATTGTATTGTGTATCCAATCTGTACTGTATTGCATCTGTACTTTATATGTGAATGTACTGTATTTGAAAGTACTGTATATGCGAATGTTCTATCGGTAAACTCATCCAGAACCGAGAGACTACTACAACCTTTTCTATCGGTAAATTCATTTCCTACCGAGAGAGTACTAAGAATTTTTTTATCGCTAAACTAGAAATTAACCGACAGAATAGTGTGACTTTTCCTGCCGGTGAACTCATCCACAACCGAGAGACTACTGTAGTTTTTTCGCTCGGTACACTCGAAATTAACCGTTAGAAGAGTGTGATTTTTCCTGCCGATCAACTCATTTACACTCGAGAGAGTACAATAGTTTTTTCTATCGGTAAACTCATTTCCAACCGAGAGAGTACTAAGATGTTTTTTGTCGGTAAACTTGTAATTAACCGTTAGAATAGTGGCACTTTCCCCGCCGCTAGACGTAAGACTACGACGGATTTTCTATCGGTACACTCCTAATATGCCGATAGAATAGTGAAGTTCTTCTATTGGTTACTTACCGATAGAAAATGTTCCTGCTTGTTCTATCGTGCCTATCTCTATCGGTACAAAAACCGATAGTAAAAGGATGTTTTTTACCGATAGAAGAAAGCTTTTCTGTACTAGTGTTGCGACCAACAACGCGGCAGAGTATGAAGGTCTTCTTGCAATGCTCCGGGCAGCAAAATTCCCCAGAGTCCGTCGATTAGTGGTGAGGGGAGACTCACAGCGGGTCGTAAACCAGGTAAATAAGGAGTACAACACCTCCGATGAGACAATGGCTCATTACCTGGGGGAAGTGAGGAGATTGGAAAAACACTTCAGTCATTTCGAAGTCCAATACATCCCGCGAAAGGACAACATTCTCGCAGACCAATTATCCAAAATTGGGTCCTCACGCACATCCGCTCCGGCAGGAGTGTTCATTGAACACTTGGACCGTCCTTCGATCATGACTTCGGTCGAAGATGATCCGGTAATAGCCTGCGTTACCAACCTCAGTCAGGAACAGGATTGGACTCATCCATTGAGAGTCTATCTTGAACATAGGACCCTACCCGAGGACGAAACCGAAAGCGATCGGTTAATTCGAAAAGCGCGTCTGTACAAGCTCATAGATGGGGTTTTGTACAGAAAGGGTACTCAAGGAGTATTCATGCGCTGCATATCTCAGGAGGAAGGAAAATCCCTCTTGAAGGAAATACATGACGGTGTATGCGGTGCGCACGCGTCATATCAGACATTGGTCAGAAAATCTTTTCGACAAGGATTCGACTGGCCTTCGGCACTCGATGATGCCAAGCATATGGTCAAGATGTGTCCTCAGTGTCAGTTCCACGCAAGACAGTTTCATCAACCTGCCTATGCGTTACAAACCATTCCCCTCGCATGGCCTTTCGCGGTTTGGGGAATGGATATTGTTGGTCCTATGCCACAAGCGGTCAATGGGTACAAGTTTCTGTTCATAGCCATTGACACGTTTACAAAGTGGATTGAGGCCAAACCGGTACAAAATATTACCGCATCAACAGCACAAAAGTTCTTTCATAAGAACATTGTTGCTCGATTTGGTGTTCCAAACCGTCTTATCACCGACAATGGTTCTCAGTTCGCCAGTGGCCTTTTCCTAGACTACTGCGATCAGATCGGAACCAAGGTGTGCTTTGCTTCTGTGGCACATCCAAAAAGCAATGGTGCTGTAGAACGGGCCAATGGGCAGATACTGCAAGGCATCAAAAAACGTGTTTTTGATCGCCTTAAGACTCGCTCGGGGGCTTGGGCAGACGAGCTTTATACCGTTCTATGGGCACTACGAACTACCTCTAGTCGAGCCACCGGTGAGACGCCCTTCCATCTAGTCTATGGGGCCGAGGCTATAATGCCTATGGAAGTTAGTATTGGGTCTATTCGGACAGAACAATTTGAACAAGTTGATCAGTCCGAACAGCGATCACAAGATCTCATCCTCTTAGAAGAAAGGCGTGATCGCGCTTTGATCAAATCCGCGGCATACTTGCAAGCTTTGCGCAAGTATCACAGCAAAAGGGTGCGACCACATTGTCTTAACGTGGGTGACTTGGTTTTATGAAAAATCCAAGACCAGTCTAATCGCAACAAATTCTCCCCGAAGTGGGAAGGCCCTTACACTGTTGTCTCAGTACCGCGACCAGGATCCGCGTGGTTAGCCATGGAGGATGGTCGAATTTTGTCCAATACTTGGAACATCGATCAACTTCGCAAGTTCTACGTGTAAGTACTCAATCCCTTTTCCTGTTCAATTAGCATTTTTTCATAAAACAAAAAATGTTTTGGTTTCATATGATGAATATTTCCCTTTATGCTCATGTTCTGCAAATTCGGCTTGGGGGCTGGTCGTCGGCGGTTAGATCATTACAACGTTCTAGTCGGATTCGCTGGCCGATCTCATGACCGCTTCCAGATAAGTCACTCCTAAATAAGCCGTTTCTCAACGCACACGGGGCTTTCTGGCAAGTCCTCGGTCATCTGAGTGGCTGTTGGTTTGCAAACAAGGCTAGGCGTTACACTGATCACAATTGCTGGTTCGATCACATATCCCTGGTCGTTATATTCACTTGTCTCCTGCGTCTGTAATACTAAGTCTTCAGTATCTACAATCGCAGGCGGGGGCTAGGGGGATATGTTTATAATATGAAACAACATAAAACAAGAATATATTTGAAAGTATATTCATTTTCAAAAATGAGTTTCAACATACATCGCATTTTATATAATTGTTTCTATAAAGATGTACGGATCACTCGATCCCAAGCTCAATCAAGAGCTTATTTACAAGGGGTCTAACCTCCTCCATGACGGCCTCTAATTGTTCCTCACTCTCGACCTCAACCGGTCCCACCAAGGGATTCAGATCTGCATCTGGGCCATGATGAAGTCGAAACCGGCTGAGAATGGCGGAAGCGGCTGACCAAACCCTGGTTCTGATCGCCTCTTCTCGTCGCCGTGTATCTTCAAGAAGATACTCGAGAAGTGACTCCACCTGGGCAATGACTAGCGTAGACCAGTCATTTAGGCTGAGGTTATCTCTTGTGGTTTCGACCACATCAGCCCTCAGGAGACGTGCCACCGTCTTCAGTTTTTCGAAGATCGAATGGCTCAGTTCTCTGTTCGCCCTTTCGGAGGTTTGAATAGAGCCCTGGAGGATCACCTTGTCCTGACTGAGTTGTCTTATTTGACCAGCTTGCGCTGTAGTAAGAGAGAAGGTTACTCACATGTTATGAAGTTAAGTCTTCCTAATTAGGGATCGACTTACCAGAGAGTTGTGACCGCAGCTTGTTGATCTCAATCCCTTGGTGTGAAGTCACTAAGATCGAATGAAGCTTGACCGTGGCCACTTCTTTTTTCAGAAATGCCACCTCTCTGTGATATAACAGAAGGAGTGGTCATAACCATCTTGTATCTATACAAGTTGAAGAGTAATGATCCTTACCTGCGCAAGTTGTCTCGCTCTTTTTGTATGGCTTCAACGCTCGCTATCATAGCAAGCGACCTGGCCGTCATCTGGGATAGCTCCTGTGATGCAAAAAGAAGCTAAAGGTGTCCTATGTACAATCCAGGCACCAAAAGAGAAGTTCATCATACCTTTGTGAATTCCCGGAAGGAAACGTCTTCCGGGATGACAGGAGGACTCGTTGAAGGCCCTGTTGCGGCCACAACAGAGGCAGCCGGTGGGAGTGCCTGCTGGGCACTACCCCCAGTCGCTGTTGCTTGCGACTGGGTCTCCGCGCCTGCTTCTCCCCTCACGGCCCGGACTACTTCCTGGACCAAGGGGGCGGAGCACTCCTTACTGGAAGCTCCGGCACTAGCAGCGATTTCAACCCTCCCTGGAGCAGTTGAAGGCCTAGATGCTGTTTCTTTTCGCCTGACAAAGAAAGATGAACCAAACAATCACAATTCGTGATCATCACAACTTATTTTAATACAACCGAGATAAGGATTCTTACCTTATCTGAAATCCCATCAGCTTTTGGGATTTCAGGGAAGGCTCTCCTCGAGAAAGGGGACAGTCGTCGTCTGTCCTGGTCTTCCTCTTGGTGAACAAGGCCTTTTCCCCCTAGGTGTGTTCCTCTATAAGCACATTTTTAAGGGAAGGTGAAGACAAAGGGTAAAAGTTCTTACCTGGGCAACCGGTCCGGTGGGCGGGGTTGCATCCGAAGGCCTGGAGGGCTCCTGGACTTCTGGGCCCGGCACCTCGTCCGCAACTACCTCGGGGCTTTGTTCGGTTACCTCCACTCCTGTCCGCAGGGGTGGAGGATTTTCCTCCCTGGGACTCACAGGAGTCGCAGGGGGAAGCTCTTCTCCCTGGATAAGCATTAACTTAATGAACAAGTATACAGAGGGAATTGAAGAAAACAAGACCGTGAAAAAATCTTACCATGGTCACCCCGTCGACCAGGGAAGTAGAGGCAACTGGCCCTGAAGCCTCGGGGGCTTCAGGAGCAGGGGTGTTACCCGCGACCACGGGACTTTTGGTGGCCACGGAGTCTGCTACAGTCGCTTCTGCGGTAGCAGTTGTTTCTGCGGGACAAGTTGGAGCGTCACCGGATGGAGAGCCTGCAATTTTCCTCCTCTGGCGGATTAGGGGGACATCATCATCCTCCTCCTCCTCGCTCCTCTCCCCCTGTACGACGAAGAAGTGATTCCAGTCCGCACCTGGAAAGATAGGAGGAACGTGATATCTTACCGCAGTTTTCCTTGCGGTAGGAGGGACGCTCCGTGAAGACCCCTCTCCGAGATTTGACCTGGCTTTCTTGGGGGCGGGATTCCTCGTCCTGGGTTTCGAGGAAACCTTCTTCACATGTTTCATCGTCGGCTTCCCCAGGAAACCGACGTTCTCGCCTGGGAACGTCGCCTCGGCGAACCTCCCTAAGAGCTGTTCTCATTCCAATGAAATCGTTAGTGCTGGACATACATAAGACCTGCAAAACAGAGGCCAAGTGAAAAATAACATACCTTTCGGTGCTCCTGTTTAAGGTCGTCGCCGGCGTGAACCAAGCTCTGGGGGTGAGGCGATCCCTTGGGGCCCTCTACCTCGGCGTTATAAGCCCTGAGGAGATAGTTAGTCCGCCTCACGATCTCGGATGAGGGCAGGACTGTTCCAGAATATGAGTTAACTGATGCATTTCAAAAATAAAAGATCTCAGTACCAGAAATGGGTACCTTCATTGTAGTCCAAGGTACTGTCCGCCATGGACTTGATCTCCCAAGCCAGATGAAACCTTTCACGCAGGGGGCTCACCCGATTCTTCACAAAGTCTCGGATGACGTCGCGCGCTGTTAGCCCTTGTCCGACTAAGTGAAGAATCACCTCGGCGTGCTTCATGAACTCCGAGTTCATCGCCGGGAGGGAGTCCAGCTCGCTCGGCTTCTCTGGCCAAGAGTTCTCGAACCACAGCCCGCTCTCGGTTGGCGGGGTGCAATAGAACCATTTCTGGTGCCACCCGTGCACCGAGTCACGCAGGGGTGGGAAGGGATAGTCTTTCTTCTCGCTTATCTAGAAGTATATGTGATGTGACCATGCACATCATAGATAGGACCAACACTACATCAACATGGTGGTCATCAAGAGTTTCATTCAATTCTTCGTTAGCATGGTCGTTGCCAAGCGCTACCTCGATCATTTCGCCAACATGGATTAGTGTAACTTCTTCCATGACATCTACGACAAGTTGGCAACACTTCACGGCATCCTCGGCATCATCTACATCAACTATGGTGTCATCATCAACTATATGGCATCATCGACCCGCACCATGGCCAGGTCGCGTGCACAGCCGGCAAGCTCATCATGCTGATATTGCGCTATCGCCGCCAGCAGTTCGGCCTCCGCATGGCCACCTCCCCAAGCTCAAGACGTATTCAAGAAAGGCGCATCTCCACCACTTCAACACCCTCTGGTCCCACAAGCCACGTCGTTGCAAGGCCGGCCCAAGAGAGAGCCCAATTTGTCCACGAGTCGGGTTCGCCATCTCCGCGCAGTCAACTTAAAACGGATGCCCAGGGTGCATACGGACTCTGTTTTGGACGTTCTTGGTATGCATGGAGAAGCCCTCGACGAGATCTTTCCAACGGATCCAGTCCCATGTCAAAATTCCTTACGGATCAACAGGAATTGTCAAAAAAATATGGTGACCAGAATCTGCCGGGCGCTGCGACGCTCCACTTTGGGCCCATGGCCCGTGTAACCCTAGGGTTTAATGCCCCAAACCCTAGCCGTCGCTATATATTCAGTAGCCGTCATCGTTTAGACTTGAGTTTTGCTTAGATTATTCTGTCTTCGAACAGTTTCGCCGCTTGATCGGTTTGTGAGACCCCAACTTATGAGATTTATCATTCGTATTTGCAATTCAGTTTGCCTTCTTCCGTGTTCTTGCTTGTGTTCTCGATTCGCAGCAGGGATAAGCCTTCTTGGCGAGGTCAATCACGCTCACGCGAGATTGATAACCAACGGAGTAGTGGTGTTGCGATTGCGGGGTTCAGATCGTGCCTGATTTGAAGCCGGATCGTTCTACGTCGAAGCACCACCAATCGATCTATCACGTACCTTTCGGAAGATCAGGACCCCGTCCCCATCAAGTGGTATCAGGGCCTCGGTTTCCCGTCAGGTATACTTGTATCCCCTTTGTTCATTATTCATCTTTTACCTAGAATCCAGAAAATTGCCCCACAAAAATATTTGAGCTCGCCGTCATATCCATCGTCCAAGCCACTTTGTGCCCTTCGCGATTTCGTTTTCAGTTTCGCGTTGTTGAATTTGTATCCATCGTCATCGTCTTGTTGCTGGTTTAGAGTAAGTTCTTGATCTAGTTTGAGTCTTGCATCTTGACGTCGAGTCTAACGCCATCACGTCGTCGTCGCTGCCGCGTCCAAATCGGGTGTCAATCTGTCAAGTTCGGTATTTAGCTTTTATCTCCTTCTTCTGAACTCCAAGTTGGACAAATTCAGAGTCTAAATTGTAGCTCAGAAAATTCTCTACAACTTTGTCCATTGTGAGAAGTTCTAGAAACACCGTTTTCAAGTCCAAAATCGCGTTGGAAGTGAATCTGTTTGATTTCGGATTTCCTACACAGATTGTATTGCGGGGCCCATATCTCCTAGATCCGTTATCCAATATTGGTGTTCCATATATGCAAATTGATCAGCACGAAACGATCTACAACTTTCCTGTTATACGTTTTAGCGTTTGAGGCCTCCAAAAATCCGAAAAGAGCATAGGATGTTTCTGCATAGTAGATCTGTTTTTCCAGCGAGAGAAAATTGAGTGTTTGTGTATATATCTTGTAATCTCTCATATGCGGCACTATTGATATTTAAAAAAAAAAAGGTGAAAAAAGCAAGTGCATAAAAAAGAAGCCGCACAAAGATAAAAAAAAAGAAATAAAAAAGCAAGAAATAAAAAAGAAATAAAAAAATCAGAAGTGCTTGCATCCTTTGTATCGACAGTGTTATGTCATTCGTTTTGCTTGCTTGAGCTAGGTCTGAGAATGAGTTTAGGCCAGCAACTTTGACAAGTACTTTGGATATTTATTCAGCTTTGCTATTCTGATTTCGATGATTGCATATTCCTTGCTACTAAATATTGCATATCCAAGCTCCACATACTTCTTATCAGTTCTGGTTCGAACTTGTAATCGCTTCGCTCACATCCGTCTTGTTATCATGAACCAACCGCCGGTTGTACCTCCTGAAGCGTTGGTAAGAACACTTGTAAGAGCGTGGTAAGATGCTTGAGAGCGTGTGATTCCACCTTCTACCACCTAGTAGTTGATAGGGATAATACTTTTGTGTTATCTTTTGTTTTCTACTGACAATGGTAGGTTCATGGATCATTGGGGAAAATGTACAACTATATCAACGCTGGAATCACGATCGAAAAGATAATGGAGGTGACAATGCCAATGGTAAAATAGCCTTACCTTCTTTTTATGGTGCATATGATGGTGAAATTTACTTTGATTGGGAGATGATAGTTGAACAAAAATTTAATTCCCATCAAGTTCCTCAAATCCATTGGGTCAAACACGCTACTAGTAAGTTCAAAGATCGTGCTATTTTATGGTGGAACGAACTAGTCACTATGGACATACAAACTTATAATTGGGATATGTTGAAGCGAGTTATGGGTCATAAATTTGTTCCTCCTTTTTTTAAACGTGATATGCATAAGAAATTAGAATGCTTGAATCAAGGTAGAAAATCTGTAGAGGAGTACTATCAAGAGTTACAAATATGCATGTCTCGTTGTGATTTAGAAGAAACTGATGAAGAAAAAGAGATTAGATTCTTACGTGGACTTAATGAGAAAATATACAATATTGTTATTGATAAAGAATATGTTTCTCTGTTGCAAACATTTGCTCTTGCTTGTGCAGCTGAAAATAAAATAAAACGTAAGAAAGTTGTACGGAAAATCGATACATCTGTTTGCAAGAATGGTGTGTATCCTTGCACGACTAACGTTCTGCAGGCAAGTGCAAATGATCAAATTGAGAATGAGGAGAATGAAGAGATGCTTGTTGCAGCACCCCTGCTTCCATCACCTACAACTGAAAATGTACCTACATCAGCTGAGAAGGAAAACAAAGGTATTGAAAAAGGTACCACACTCATTCAAGATGAGAACGATATTGATGTGCTGAAACTTTCCACGAATCATGCTTTGTTAGAGCAACAAATTGTGGAACCAGTTGCTGATTTACCTTTGTCACAAGAAGATTTGCTCGATGTTTCTTGGGATAAAGAAGAGTTGTGTGATAATGCTTCACTTATATTCATGCCACAACTAGTGAATGAACATGTTACTGTTACTTTGGAACATAATAACACTTGTGCTCAAAATAAACATGTTGTTCACGTTGCAAACGAAAATGATGAGCTGAAATTGTTGTCTTCTTTAAATATTCTGGGTTATATTGAATTTGATGTTCTATGTGATCTAGACAATTTGGAGGAGAGACTTACTGATCCATATAATTTTCCTTGCTTATCAAGAAACATTTTTCATATTATAGGCAAATATAATGATAATGGAAAGTACATGGTTAATCGAGTGTACATTTGCTCAAATATGAATTTTGCTTATGATTTACAACCATGTGATGAACTAGAGAGCTATACTATCACCAATCATTCCATGTCGAGTACATCTGGTTCCATTTTTAAGGCACATGAACTTTTTCAAGAAAGGGAGGATATGAATCCTGATGAATCTGATTCTAACAATTTGATTACAAACGATATGCTTGTTGTTTTGCCTTCCTTTGGAGCTAACCTTTTACAGACGACCGAGCATGAGTCGAGGATGACTCACAATCAAGAAGGGGAGGATGATGTGACCATGCACATCATAGATAGGACCAACACTACATCAACATGGTGGTCATCAAGAGTTTCATTCAATTCTTCGTCAGCATGGTCGTCGCCGAGTGCTACCTCGATCATTTCGCCAACATGGATTAGTGTAACTTCTTCCATGACATCTACGACAAGTTGGCAACACTTCACGGCATCCTCGACATCATCTACATCAACTATGGTGTCATCATCAACTATATGGCATCATCGACCCGCACCATGGCCAGGTCGCGTGCACAGCCGGCAAGCTCATCATGCTGATATTGTGCTATCGCCGCCAGCAGTTCGGCCTCCACATGGCCACCTGTAGCTTCTAGGCCCCTATAGAGTGTTTTAATAATTAATGACAACTACAAATGCTATACTAACGTTACCTGCCTAGTTGTGTCAAGAAGATACTTAAAAGACAGGTTAATGAAAAGCGAAGAAAGAGCCTCAGGATGAAGAAAGGGCGCATTGATCAAAAAGGCAAAGGTACGGAATAAGGTCTTTTCCTTTTTACCGGTCTAAGGTGATTAGAGAAGAATTTTGACCGGATTTTAGGATAGTTGCCGTACTATTAAGAGGAGCATGTGGTGTATCACAAAATACTTCATCTATGTGCCACAAATCATAAAATCAACTTGCATTGCATACTAGAAGGTCACATCCTTTGAAAATGCTTATTTCAGCTCATTTCTGCTCAGCTCTGTCTCAGTCGGTCTAACCGTATGTTGGACCGGTCTGACCGAACTCACGAACTGACCGATTAGAATTCTCGGACTGACCGACGTTATATCTTTGTATAGTATATACCTGTATAAGGTCGGTCTGTCCGTAGTTTAAACCTAAGTCAGTCTCCTGGAACTTCTTGAACTATCTTTCTGATGTTTTGAGCTATTACGGTCTGACCGAGAAATCGGTCTGACCGTGGTTTTGTACTACGGTCTGACCGTATGGCCGGTCTGTCCGTATATATCGGCCTGACCGTATAAGGTGTCCAGAAACTAGGTCGTCTCTGGACAGCTTCACGATCTGACCGAAATAGGCTCCGGTCTGACCGTGTGTGTGCCTGACAAGGGCAGTTGAGCATTTATTGCGCCTGTTTAATGCCGTTGCAATTGCGGCGGTCTGACCGAGCGTGTGCCTGCAGTCTGACCGCCAGGTGATCTTTTTTCTCCCAACGGCCTGTAACGGCTATATTAATTGTGGGGGTATATATACTCCCATGCACGGCCTTGTTCACAACTTTTGGCAAAATCTAGAGCATTGTCATCATCCTTGAGAGCCTAAGCTATTTTCATACACTCTAGGGTTCAAATTCTCGAATTTGTGAGAGTGTGCATTTGAGATCTTCTAGTGCATTGCATTTAGATCATTCAATCAATCTTGTGGCACTAGAAGAAGGTTAAGTGATCATCACCGGCTTATTACTCTTGGAGCTTGCCGGCTCCTAGACGGCTAGGAGAAGGGTTTTGGAGAGCTCTTCAAAGAAGATTGTGGAGAAGCCTCAAAACGTCGTGTGAAAGGGTTGAGCACACCTTGCCGGAGCGGTAAAGTGCATCCTTAGTGAAAACGAGGTTTGGATAACTCATCACACTAATCCGGCTCAAGATCTAGGTCACTTCTCGAGAGAAGATTGACTAGATAGAGGAGCGGTTAGAGATTTGAGTTTGCCTCAACGTGGATTAGGGGTGATCGGCAAATCACCGAGACCACGGGATATATCCTTGTGTTGGAATTGTGCTTTATTCATATTGTGTTATTTATTTGCTCTCATTATCTATAAATTGTTTGATTATTTGCTAAATTGCTAAAATCGCCTATTCACCCCCCTCTAGTCGATATCCTAGATCCCTTTCAATTGGTATCAGAGCAAGGACTCCTTTTTAGAGGATTTAACCATCCCGGAGTAGGATAAGAATGGCTAGTGAGGGTCGGATCAATATTGGTAAACCACCACTCTTTGATGGATCTAACTATACTTATTGGAAAACTAGAATGATGGTATATCTTAAAGCCATGGGTGGAAAGATTTGGAAAGTGGTGGATGAGGGGTTTGCAATTCTTGATGATAATGACATGACCAATTTAGATAGAGATAATGCCTTAGCAAATGCTCAAGCCATGAATGTTCTTTATAGTGCTCTAAATCTAGGTGAATTTAATAGAATTTGTAAACTTGAAACGGCCCATGATATTTGGAGAAATCTTATGGATATTCATGAAGGAACCTCGATGGTCAAGGATGCTAAACTATTTATCCATAAGGGCCAATTTGAAAAGTTTTCCATGTTGCCCAATGGAGATGTATCGGAGATGTTTAACCGATTAAATAACATCGTAAATGAGTTAAAAGGGCTTGGTATGGATGTCACAAACGTGGAGTTTTGTCATAAGTTTCTTAGGGCTTTACCTTCTAAATATGATACAATTGTAACCTTACTTGTGCGTTCGAACTTGAAGAGTGTAACTCCGTTGGAAGTCTTGAGTGAGATTCTCACTCATGATATATTCAAGAAATCTCAAGAAGAAGTGAAAGATGAGGCTTCCGACTCCAAGAAGAAGAACATTGCACTCAAAGCTCAAGTCTCCAAAAGGGAAGACATTGAAGAGGAAAGTGATGAGAAAGACACCGATGAGGAAATGGCTCTCTTTGTGAGAAGGTTCAAGCGGTTCATGAAGAAGAGATATCAAGAAAAGTCCTTCAAGAAAGGACAATCATCCAAGAGGAACCCATTTGAAGAGAGAAGATGCTTCGATTGCGGTGAAAAGGGTCACATCTCCACACAATGCAAAAATAAGGAAGAAGAAAAATCAATGAAGAAGAAGAAGTACGAAAAAGAAGGAGAAAGCAAGAAGAAGGTTTTCAAGAAATATTATAAGAAGAAGAAGGATGGACAAGCTTGCTTCATTCAATGGGATTCGGATGCTTCAAGTTTCGATTCCGATGATGAAGATGAAGCATCACCCAAAGGACTCACCGGGGTAGCTATCAAGGAAGCTCCATCTCTATTCTCCACTCCTCATTGCCTCATGGCTAAGGGAGAATCGAAGGTATCATGTGACGAAGATGAATACACTTATGATGACCTAGTTGAGATGATCACCGGTTTTGATGACTATATGAGTAAAGAGAAAGAAAAATTCAAGGAATTGAAGAAAAGATAGAAAACTCTTCAAAATTCCTATGAGGAGCTAAACACATCTCATGAGAGTCTCAAGGAAACTCATGAGATACTTAAGGAAGCTCATGACTCAATACTTACTCATAAAGCCAACAAAACGGGCAATGAGATAGGCATCACTTGCAATATTTTGAATGACTTGCCCATGATGTCTACTTCTAGCATATCTACTTCTTGTGAAGATTTAATTGAATTCCCATCTAGACCTAAAATTGATGATAATGTGCTTAGTCTTGAAAACAATGAACTTAAGGACAAAATTGAAAACAAACCAATGACCTAGCTAAATGCTATGTAGGAGAATCAAAATTAAGACATCTTCTAGATAGTCAAAAGTTTTCCTTAAGAAAAGAAGGACTAGGCTACATTCCCAAAAAGGGTAAACATGCTTTTGTTCCATCTAAAACCGTTTTTGTAAAAGAAAAGGGATATTGTAACAAATGTAAAAGTTTAGGTCACATTGAAAAGAATTGCCATGCTAGCAAAATTAATTCATCTCTTGTATTCAATTCTTGCTATGTGTTAAAGAAAATGAACAATGGCGACATTAAAGCCAAATTTGCTGGAACCCCAATCATTGGTGCCAAAAAGAAAGCCATTTGGGTCCCAAAATCCTTGGTAACTAACCTCCAAGGACCCAAAAAGATTTGGGTACCTAAAAGGACCTAACCTTGTTTCGTAGGTAAATTACAAGGCCGGAGGACAACATTGGGTGCTCGATAGTGGATGCACTCAACATATGACCGATAATCACAATATGTTCTCCTCACTAAATAACAAAGGTGCGGAATATGACAAGATCACGTTTGGAGACAATAGTAAAGGAAAGGTAAAAGGTTTAGGTAAAATTGCCATCTCGAACGGCCTATCCATATCTAATGTATTGCTTGTTGAATCTCTAAACTTCAACCTCTTATCCGTAGCTCAACTTTGTGATCTTGGATTCATATGTGCTTTTTATCCAAAAGAAGTGATTATCACTAGCATTGTTGACAATAAGTTGATTTTCAAAGGTTTTAGACATGGCAACCTCTACTTAGTTGATTTCAATTCAAATGATACTAATCTTGGTACATGCTTGTTTACAAAATCTTCTAAAGGTTGGCTATGGCATAGAAGGCTTGGGCATGTTGGAATGAAACAACTAAATAGACTAGTTAAACATGATTTGGTTGTTGGATTAAAAGATGTAAAGTTTGAAAAAGATAAATTGTGTAGTGCTTGCCAAGCCGGAAAACAAGTTGCAAACTCACATCCAACTAAAAGCACAATGTCAATTTCGAGTCCACTTGAACTATTGCATATGGATTTATTTGGTCCAACTACTTTTGTGAGCATTGGTGGCAATAGTTATTGTCTTGTCATTGTAGATGATTTTTCTAGATATACATGGATATTCTTCTTACATGATAAGTCAATTGTGTTTAACACTTTCAAAAGCTTTGCTCAAAGGGCCGAAAATGAATTTAGCTTCAAGATCAAGAAAGTGAGAAGTGACAATGGCTCCGAATTCAAGAATACCAAGGTTGAAAATTTGTGTGATGATAAAGGCATCAAACATGAGTTTTCGGCCAAGTATACACCGGAGAAAAATGGAGTAGTCGAACGAAAGAACCAGACATTGATAGATATGGCAAGGTCTATGCTTTCGGAGTACAATGTTTCGGACACCTTTTGGGCCGAAGCAATCAACACCGCGTGCCATGCATCAAATCGTCTTTATTGTCATCGACTTCTAAAGAAAACTCCTTATGAGCTTCTCATTGGAAGGAAGCCAAACATTTCCTACTTCCGAGTGTTTGGGTGTAAGTGCTATATCTTGCGGAAAGGTACACGCTTATCTAAATTTCAAAGTAAATGTGATGTAGGATTTTTGTTAGGATACTCATCAAATAGCAAAGCATATCGTGTCTACAACCAAAACTCCGATTTGGTTGAGGAGACTCATGATGTTGAATTTGATGAGACTAACGGCTCTCAAGAGGAGCAAGACAATTTGGATGATGTAGGTAATGAAGGGTTGAGAGTGGCAATGAAGAACATGACCATTGGGGATATCAAGCCGAAAGAAGATAGTGATCAAGATGAAGATCCATCCACTCGAGCTATCCCCTCTTCATCAACGCCTCAACATGAAGATCAAATAGTAGAAGTGGTCAATGTGGAAGACTCCTCTCAACCACAACCGGAAATAACTTCTATCTCTATCTCACAAATCCCGGTTGACCATCCGAGAATTCATCACTCAATTTCCAAAGATCACCCCGTTGATCAAATTGTTGGTGACTTGTGTAAGGGTGTCCAAACTCGTTCTCGTCTTGCTTCATTTTGTGAAAATTACTCCTTTGTTTCCTCTTTTGAGCCCACACTTGTAGATGAAGCTTTAAAAGATCCGGATTGGGTGAATGCTATGCATGAAGAATTTAACAACTTCACCCGCAACAATGTTTGGGAATTGGTAGAAGAACCAAATCCGGATGAGCATAATGTCATTGGAACCAAATGGATTTTCAAGAATAAACAAGATGCAAACGGAGTGGTAGTAAGAAACAAGGCAAGATTGGTGGCTCAAGGATACACTCAAGTTGAAGGTTTGGACTTCGGTGAAACTTTTGCTCCCGTAGCTAGACTTGAGGCTATTAGAATCTTACTTGCTTTTGCTTCATCTCATAATATTAGACTATATCAAATGGATGTCAAAAGTGCATTTTTAAATGGAAAAATTAATGAGTTAGTATTTGTTAAACAACCACCCGGATTTGAAGATCCTACAAAGCCAAATCATGTGTATAAACTCTCCAAGGCTCTTTATGGTCTTAAACAAGCACCTCGTGCTTGGTATGAAAGACTTAGAGACTTTTTAATTTCAAAAGGCTTTAAAATTGGGAAAGTTGATACTACATTGTTTACTAAGAAAATTGGAAATGATTTCTTTGTATGTTAAATTTATGTTGATGACATCATATTTGGATCTACTAACCAAGATTTTTGCGAGGAATTTGGTAATATGATGTCCAGAGAATTTGAGATGTCTTTGATAGGTGAATTAAGTTTCTTTCTCGGACTTCAAGTTAAACAACTCAAGGAAGGAACTTTCATCAGTCAAAACAAATATGTGAAGGATCTACTCAAGAAGTTCGGACTTGAAGAAGCAAAGCCAATCAAGACACCAATGGCCACAAACGGTCACCTTGTCTCTGACGAAGGAGGTAAACCGGTAGACTCAAAGCTTTATAGATCTATGATTGGTAGTTTATTATATCTTACTACTTCTAGGCCCGATATTATGTTTAGTGTGTGTATGTGTGCAAGATTTCAAGCCTCTCCTAAAGAAAGTCATTTAATGGCCGTTAAGCGCATTTTGAGGTATCTAAAATATTCTTCTAGCATAGGGTTGTGGTATCCTAAAGGTGCAAAATTCGAATTAATTGGATATTCTGATTCCGATTATGCGGGTTGTAAAGTGGATAAAAAAAGCACCTCAGGCAGTTGTCAACTATTAGGAAGATCTTTAGTATCTTGGTCCTCTAAGAAACAAAACTCTGTAGCCTTATCAACCGCCGAAGCGGAATATGTTTCCGCGGGTAGTTGTTGTGCACAATTGCTTTGGATGAGGCAAACATTGTTGGATTATGGAATAAAATTTGAAAAAGTGCCTCTTTTGTGTGATAATGAGAGTGCGGTGAAAATAGCCACAAATCCAGTTCAACACTCTCGGACCAAGCATATAGATATCCAACACCACTTCCTTAGAGATCATGTTAGCAAACGTGATGTGGTGGTGGAAAATGTGAGAACCGAAGATCAATTAGCGGATATATTCACTAAGCCCTTAGATGAAAGTCGTTTTTGCAAACTTCGAAATGAGCTTAATGTCATTGATATATCAAATGTGGCTTGAAATGTTGAACTCATATTGAATGTGCTTATATTATCACTTGGTTGCTTAAACTTCCTCTTTTAGAGCTTTTTAGGCTCCTTTATCGGCAATTGAGTAAAATGAACCAAAAATTTGTTAAGTTGTAAGATAAATACTTCCCCTTTTGGTGATATTGCCCATATCTTACTTATAATTATCTTATAGCTATATATCTCTCTCTTCAAATCTCTTGAGCTTCAAATCAATCAAAATCTTCCAAGAATTTCAGTCCTTCCAGCGGTCTGACCGAAACATATGCGGTCTGACCGAATGCATCTCCAGAGAGCATCTTATATTCCTGCTTCCAGCGGTCTGACCGGTACCCTTTCTACGGTCTGACCGAATTTTCATGACCAGAGACCTTTTAAACCCGAATCTCTTGTCCTTTTCACTTTCTTCCCCACTCCTGTCTCTTTCACGTGCACCTCAAATCTTTCGATTCTTCCTCTCCGGTCAAACCCTCGTCAAGCTCGGTCTTACCGCGGTTCAAGATCATCAACAAATCATGTCTTCTAGGTACATTGCTCAGATTCCTCCTCGTTTTTCCTTTCTCTTACTATTCATCTTGAGGGTTAGGGCAAATGTGGTGAATCTTGTTTAAATTCTGTCAATATCCTGAAATTGATTCATTTCCCTGATGCAATGAGTAGTCTCTCTCTCATATTTGTCCACATTGCATCTTAATTTCTCCAAAATCCCAGAAATCATGCCAAACCCTAACTCTACGGTTGCGCCGGTCTGACCGCCCCTGTTTCGGTCTGACCGACTGCAACAGCAGAGCCAGGATGTGCAGTTCTGTTGTCATCTCTATTCTCATCATGCTTTCCTGTTTCATGTATCTTACCTGCTGCATATCTTCCAAATTGTATAGTGGTCGAGGTACTCAAGGCACTGCCTCCATTCGGACCAACAAGAAGAAATTGGCTAAGCGGCCGAAAAGGGTTCTACCCTCAAGTAGCAGCGACAGTCACGATGACGATTGGGTGCCCTCGGCCGGTGATTCAGAGACAGAACAGTCGACTCATCGTGGTGGATCTTCTCATGTGGGCATGGACATCGAGAGTGAGGACGATGAAATAAACGTCCACGCTTATCAAGGCCCAAAGAGGAATTGGACCTCAAGCGACTATACAAAGGCTAGGACCATCTACGCCTATAATCATGAGAATGACGCCTCTACTCCTCATTTCCACACAATGACACAGCAGGATGCCTTCTACGGTCATTTGGTCCACAAGAATATCTTCGAACACAAATGGATCGAATGGACTTATGTTGTGAATCAGCCCATTATGGCTCCCTTGATGCAGATCTTCAAGGATATAGGGCTGTATGACTTTGTGGAGCACAAGTGCCCATGGAACGCCACTGCCATCAGACAGTTCTATGCTACAGTTGAGATCAGATGGGCGGACCAGCAGATCATATGGATGACAGGTTCTAGGCGGTATGAGGCCACCTTTGAGGAGTTTGCTGCGGCAAACAAGTTAAATTATGAGGAGATGAAGGAAGGGATCGATATAGAGGATGAGGATTACCTCCATGAGGACGATTGGCTCCAGTTTTATGAGCAGCCGGGAGGTGGACAGCGGATTGTACCTGGCACTGTTACAGGTCTCAAAGTCCTCCCTGCTGTCGTCAACAAGATCGTACGAGCCACGATCCATCCAAAGAGTGGAAACCGAGAAGCGGTCCGGGATTACTACTGGAACTTCATCGACCACATCCTCAAGAGTCATCGAATCAACATTGTCTCCTTTATATTGAAGACAATTGAGGATGTCTCGGCGGCCACTCTGCCAAATCTCTACTATGCTCCATATATCATGTCCTTGCTGCTCCAGAAGACAAAGTTTCCTCGCGGTTCTTGCGACATCAGACATCTTGGCTATAAGCCATTCAGTGTCAACCCGCGCGTCTTAGCTCGAGGCCAAGGAGCACAGCATCAGCAGCAGCTGGCTCAGCCTATGCCTCCTCCTCCTCCTCCACCTCAGGCTCAGCAGGCACCTCAGTCGAGCCAAGCCCCCGCCTGGTTTTCTCAGTTCCAGCAGCAGTTCCATCAGCCGATGATGGATCAGTTTGCTACTCTTCTCCAGGGGCTTGAGCTCACTCGCTCGGACTTGGCGGCCTTGGATGATCAGTTCCAGACTTTCTCTTCGCGCCAGGATCAGTTCGAGCAGCGCTTCGACGCCTTCTCCACTCACTTCTACACTCGTTTCCCTCAGACTCCTCCTCACCATCCTCCCGATGATGATGCTCCAGCTGATTCTTAGCTTTTTATGGCAATTGATGCCAAAGGGGGAGAGAGAAGAGAGTAGAAGAATAGGAGAGATGTTGAGAGATGAAATTGAGAGAGAGATGTTGAGAGATGAACCTTAAATGAAAAATTTTTTGTTGAAAACTTTTGGTGTAAAGTTTTAATTAACTTGTTTAGCTGAATATCTCTTTTATGATCTATGTGGATGTCATTTATGTTGGATGACTCTTGTATGAGAGTATTACTTCATGATATATGAGATATGCTTATGCTATTTTCATATGACCTTGTGATGATGATATCATGTGTAGAATTAGATGCTTTATTTGTGATACCTCGTGCATATATAATGAATGGATTAAGATAGCTCCTTATTCACATGTTTCAACTCCACTAAAATGCCAAAATTCTCTTATTCATACATTTAGGGGGAGTGTCTTATTCTTCGATGCTGATTGTAAAATTCCCTTTATGCTTAAAACTCCTTCATCTACTCTTTATGTTGTCATCACTTACCAAAAAGAGGGAGATTGTAGCTTCTAGGCCCCTATAGAGTGTTTTAATAATTAATGACAACTACAAATGCTATACTAACGTTACCTGCCTAGTTGTGTCAAGAAGATACTTAAAAGACAGGTTAATGAAAAGCGAAGAAAGAGCCTCAGGATGAAGAAAGGGCGCATTGATCAAAAAGGCAAAGGTACGGAATAGGGTCTTTTCCTTTTTACCGGTCTAAGGTGATTAGAGAAGAATTTTGACCGGATTTTAGGATAGTTGCCGTACTATTAAGAGGAGCATGTGGTGTATCACAAAATACTTCATCTATGTGCCACAAATCATAAAATCAACTTGCATTGCATACTAGAAGGTCACATCCTTTGAAAATGCTTATTTCAGCTCATTTCTGCTCAGCTCTGTCTCAGTCGGTCTGACCGTATGTTGGACCGGTCTGACCGAACTCACGGACTGACCGATTAGAATTCTCGGACTGACCGACGTTATATCTTTGTATAGTATATACCTTTATAAGGTCGGTCTGTCCGTAGTTTAAACCTAAGTCAGTCTCCTGGAACTTTTTGAACTATCTTTCTGATGTTTTGAGCTATTACGGTCTGACCATTTAATTAGACCGGTCTGACCGAGAAATCGGTCTGACCGTGTTTTTGTACTACGGTCTGACCGTATGGCCGGTCTATCCGTATATATCGGCCTGACCGTATAAGGTGTCCAGAAACTAGGTCGTCTCTGGACAGCTTTACGGTCTGACCGAAATAGGCTCCGGTCTGACCGTGTGTGTGCCTGACAAGAGCAGTTGAGCATTTATTGCGCCTATTTAATGCCGTTGCAATTGCGGCGGTCTGACCGAGCGTGTGCCTGCGGTCTGACCGCCAGGTGATCTTTTTTCTCCCAACGGCCTGTAACGGCTATATTAATTGTGGGGGGTATATATACTCCCATGCACGGTCCTGTTCATAACTTTTGGCAAAATCTTGAGCATTGTCATCATCCTTGAGAGCCTAAGCTAGTTTCATACACTCTAGGGTTCAAATTCTCGAATTTGTGAGAGTGTGCATTTGAGATCTTCTAGTGCATTGCATTTAGATCATTCAATCAATCTTGTGGCACTAGAAGAAGGCTAAGTGATTATCACCGGCTTATTACTCTTGGAGCTTGCCGGCTCCTAGACGGCTAGGAGAAGGGTTTTGGAGAGCTCTTCAAAGAAGATTGTGGAGAACCCTCAAAACGTCGTGTGAAAGGGTTGAGCACACCTTGCCGGAGCGGTAAAGTGCATCCTTAGTGAAAACGAGGTTTGGATAACTCATCACACTAATCCGGCTCAAGATCTAGGTCACTTCTCGAGAGAAGATTGACTAGATAGAGGAGTAGTTAGAGATTTGAGTTTGCCTCAACGTGGATTAGGGGTGATCGGCAAATCACCGAGACCACGGGATATATCCTTGTGTTGGAATTTGCTTTATTCATATTGTGTTATTTATTTGCTCTCATTATCTATAAATTGTTTGATTATTTGCTAAATTGCTAAAATCGCCTATTCACCCCCCTCTAGTCGATATCCTAGATCCCTTTCACCACCTCCCCAAGCTCAAGACGTATTCAAGAAAGGCGCATCTCCACCACTTCGACACCCTCTGGTCCCACAAGCCACGTCGTCGCAAGGCCGGCCCAAGAGAGAGCCCAATTTGTCCACGAGTCGGGTTCGGCCATCTCCGCGCAGTCAACTTAAAACAGATGCCCAGGGTGCATACGGACTCTGTTTTGGACGTTCTTGGTATGCACGGAGAAGCCCTCGACGAGATCTTTCCAACGGATCCAGCACCATGTCAAAATTCCTTACAGATCAACAGAAATTGTCAAAACAATATGGTGACCAGAATCTGCCGGGCACTGCGACGCTCCACTTTGGGCCCATGGCCCGTGTAACCCTAGGGTTTAATGCGCCAAACCCTAGCCGTCGCTATATATTCAGTAGCCGTCATCGTTTAGACTTGGGTTTTGCTTAGATTATTCTGTCTTCGAACAGTTTCGCCGCTTGATCGGTTTGTGAGACCTCAACTTGTGAGATTAATCATTCGTATTTGCAATTCAGTTTGCTTTCTTCCATGTTCTTGCTTGTGTTCTCGATTCGCAGCAGGGATAAGCCTTCTTGGCGAGGTCAATCACGCTCACGTGAGATTGATGACCAACGGAGTAGTGGTGTTGCGATTGCGGGGTTCAGATCGTGCCTGATTTGAAGCCGGATCGTTCTACGTCGAAGCTCCACCAATCGATCTATCACGTACCTTTCGGAAGATCGGGCACCCAGTGTCACATCAATATGCATCCGGCGGCGTTGGCACTCTTTGACCACGCCGAGAAGTAGAATGTAATAGCCCAAAATTCCATTCTTAAACCCTCCCTTTCTCAGATTTTCCCTTCCGGTCTAAATCTTCTGAAATTCTATTTAATTATCTTCTTATTCCGATCAGTAAAATTCTTTCACCTGTTCAACCCTAAATCATCCACCCAATATTTTTCTCTTGCATGCATATTTTTAAGTTCATGGCATCATGATTTTACGCATCAAACAAATCATTTTTCCACATGAAATAATGATTTTCCTATTTGGAAATTGCATAAAGGAATATATTTAATTTAAAGTAATGCATTAAAAATTATGTGAAAAGTTTTAAAACATTTTATTTGCACAAGTAACCAGGTTCCACAACTTCCCATGCACTGAAATTTTGCATTTCAGTCCTCCTATTTTCAGAAATTTCCAAACAAGCCCCTACAATTGACAAAAACACTATTTTATGTAAAATACCACCTCTACCCTCAACCATCCTGCAGCAAGTGCAGTGTAAAGACCTGTTTACCCCAGCTGGATGCATTACATGTTAGCATGTCACTGTTACACCTCATTTTCTCCCCAATGCCACTCTTTAAAGGTCTTGGCATGGCTGAAAACCCACTCAATCCAGCATATTTTCACAAGTCCTTCTGCAGAGTGGTAGAGAAAACACTTAGACACGCAGAGCATTCAAGAGTTTTGCATTTGATTGAAAAATTTCACATAAAATATCAAAGGGGGTGATTTCTGTTCTTCTGCCGCTGGTTTGGCCGCGCTCCAGCGCCGGCCGCCGTCACCTCGTCATCGCTTCCCTCGCTGCAGCCGTCGTTTGCTTGTCTGAGCTTTGTACATCAGGTGTGCCTCCTCACTCTCTTCCTTTTTCTCTTCTGGAGCTCGGCGAAATGGTCGCCGGAGCTCCCTCCACCGGCGCTTCTTGTTTTTCCTGCCGCCGGCCATCTTGGGTTTCTCGTCGTTCCGGCCATTTTCTCTCCAATCAGGCCATGCCATCGTTCTCCCCTCGTTTCCAGCAGCTCACCCACCAAATCCTAGCTCAAATCGTGCACCGCCGCCCGAGAACCGCCGCCGGCGAGCTCGTCTTCCTCGCGGCCGGCCGAGCGCCACCTTCTCCATTTTCGGCCACCAAACTCCGCCATTGTTGTGTTTTCTTCCTCCCCTAGTGTTCCTCCTCCGATCCCCACACTTCTCTGGCCTCCCCGCCCTCTCCGGCGAGCTCCCGTCGTGCATGCACCCGTGGCTGTGTCCGTGCCCGCCACATCGCCTTGAAGCTCGCCGTAGAAGCCTCCTCCGGCCGTACCACCATGCCCTTTTGCACTCCCCTTGCCGTGACTCCTCCACCCCTCAAGTCTCAGCTCCGGCTGACGTCTGGATCGTCGCCGGCGAACTCTCGGCCGTGGCCATGTCCTGTGTCGGCCGACTGACACTGCTACAGTGTTGTACACTTTTCCGAATGTCAGCCGCAGCGACATGCCTTGTCGTTCTCTACCTTCTGGACCTCCAATTAAAAATCCGTTCGCGTCGTTTTGTTCATTTCGCCATTTTCCTTCCAAATGTGTTCTCTGATCCTTGATCCACTGTCCAGATTTCCGTTTCGCTGTTTTGAACTCCGTTGTTCCTTCCCTCGATTTTGTTGATTTTGTCGCAGAAGTCTCCGATCGAAGATCTGTCTTCGCCATCAGATTTGCCTCAACTCAAATCTTCCAGATCTGAAATTTTTCTTTAGATCCGAGTCCCGGATCTTGTTTTCACCTTTTTTCAGATTCGATTTTACCCAGTTTACCCTAAAATTCCGCCAAAAGTGGTTTTTCTCCGTCCGACCTCCAAATCCAGATCCGTCTGAACCACCCTACCACAAATTGCTCCTGCCACATATTCTCCTTCAGCCACCACCTCAGATTCTAATCCTAAAACCTTGATCCGCCGTTTTCAAAAGCTCCCATTTTTCAGTCTTTTTCAGATCCAACTCCGAGGCTGTTTTGCCTAGACTTATTAGGTTTTAGATTTTGCATTTGTTAGTCTCATACTAGTGCATTTTGTTTGATCGGTGCTCTTTTCGTGTTTAGAAACCGCCCGTCCGGAAGCCGACGAGCAGCCGATCGGGGACGTCGCTGAAGATCTTATCGCGGGAATTCAAGGCAAGTCACCACCACCTTGATCATGTTGATCCCATGTTTTCAAGTTAGCTAAGTATTTTGTTTTACAAATATTGTGCATGTTATTTAAGCAAACTGAGTAGTTGGAATATACCTGTTTAGCTATTACCCCAAATTGAAAAGCCATTCTTGATTCTCAAGCCTTGTATAATATTCTTGATGCCCTAGGTTAATGTTAAAGTATAATAGCAGTAATATGAGTTATCTACATGAGCAAACAAAATGGTTTTCCAGAACTAAAAATGCCTTTTTAAAATGTCTATCCTAGAGAGGAGAGGTGTGTCAGTCGGAACATGGAAAATGCTGTGATGCTTATGATGATGATGTGATAACATGATAATGTTGGAAACATGAAATGTTGTGAATTGTGAAAAATGTGATTAGGGAAACTCCTCTCTAGAATAGCTTAAGGACCAACCAATTTGTGCTAAACATCTAGTAGCATGTTATCGTACCTCCACAAGCCTGGTATGGGACAGGCGCGACCAAGTATCCTTGCCGAACTATTGCCCTAGCTCTGCATAGAGTCTCTAACCTAAATAATAATGTGCACTAATACTGTTCACTGGTCAGGGAGGGAAGATCCCTCTTGGCCCACTTACACTGACGGCTGGGACGAGCCCAGCCGATTCGTCTGAGCGAAAGGTTGTGCAACTGATGTGGTTCCAGGGCACGAGTGCTGGATGTGGTTTCCCAGCACAAACCTCTCGTGTGTCCGCTCACTATTAGTGGAGAGGGTCTCCCACCGCGGCCCAATACTGAGTGAGGCGTAGGGTGAAGGTATGAGAGGGAAGATCCCTACAATGCTTCACAACTGTATTAGGAACCCCACCCGGAGGTGGAATTCCTGGGCCACTGACCGGTGGTGAACCTTTTACAGGGCAGAGCTAGTATAATGGCAAGGCAGGGTCAAAAGCGTGTTATTCTCAACTCAGTGGTGCGCTTAAAGCAGCGTGATCGAACTTGGCATAGGAGATCATATGCTTAAAGTAGCGTGTTGGGCAAAAGGCCTATGCTCGTGGTCAACAGTGGTAGTTGAGAAGTCTTGTGGGTAAAGCGGTACCCCTCTGCAGAGTTTAAAATGTATTTAAATACTCCGTTCTCCCGGATTTTGGAGTGTGTTATGGTCAATGGGTTTTATCCATGTTGTGAGGCACAAGTAGTTTTTATGAACTGTTTTATCAACTGCTTTTAATTCTGCACTCTTGAACTGTTATATATATATATATAAGGTAAGTTTTCAAAGAATGTTTTGAATGCTTTTCATGACTATCAACTGTTAGGTGATGAAAAAGGTTTGGAAAAGAACCTCAATCATTTCCTTGAATTCCCTATCATGTTATATATACTTGCATTTATTAAGTAGTGATTTGCTGAGTACCCTGTACTCACCCGTGACTGAATTGTTCCATCAGAAGTTGAAGAGCCAAGCGACTTGGGTTCACATGAGTGTGAGCCTGAGCCTTATGATGACTTCTTCGAGTATGATCCGAGCTTCTAGGCGTCGCGTACCCCGGTCGAGCAACTGTGGGCAAAGATTAGCGTTCCACTCCTTCCGCATTTTGTTGAAAAAAAACTGAACCGTTATTTTGTACCTCGTTGTGTTACTACTGTAAGGCCCTAGTGCCGTCATCTGTGAACCTTGCAATATTTTGTGGATTATTTATGTATTGTGCTGGTTGTTGTGATATTCATTTCTGGTTCGCAACTGACTCCTGGGATGTTGCGACAGGGGAGTGTTGTTCCGTACCGTGGTGTTCGGTACGGGGGGGGGGGGGGGGGGGTTCCCCACATAGAAGCGTCGGAAGAGTTCCACATTGGGATACACTCCGACGTACGCCTCGCACAGATGTTGGAATACTGCGAGGATTAGGACTGCATTTGGGTGGAGGTTGATCAGCTCCAACCCATAATGCTCAACAACGTCCTTCAGGAACCGACTCTCAGGGAATCGGAACCCGCACCGCAGATACTCCTCAAAAACCACCAGTTCGCCTTCTCGGACGACTGGGGTTTCTTGGTCCTTCTCCGCTGGCCGCCCGTTGATTAGCAGCCGCGGAGGAAGGATCTCCTCCTTCTCTAGTGCCAACAGGCTCTCCTCGGAATGATGGATTGATCGGCTCCAAGACGCCATTTTTGGTGAGGAATTGGGGGAAAGTTGGCGGCTTTGGGAAGATGGAGGTTGAGAAGAGCGAGGGTTTTGTGCAGCGGAAATCGCAAGGGTTTTGGTTGTGTGGCTTCCTGAAGAAGCTACCTGCTCCTTTTATAGACCCCACGAGGCGCACTTCTGTGAGTAACGTTCCACTCAAACGTTCCACTGGATATTTTATTCATTTCCCATAATGGATACTGTCTCTGGCGGACCCGTTAAAGTGTTCCAGGCATCGGATCTGAAACAAAAAGACTTCTTTATTTCAGAGTCTGAGAGTACAAAAGCCTAAAAAGTTTTTCAGGGCTTTCCAGAGGATGTTTTCCTTCAGGTGCCTTGTGTATTTTCATGAAAAAATCCTATGGCCCAATTTTTGGACATATGGATATATTCTGATCGGGTTGTGGTATGACCGAAACCATGCTTTCGATTAAGCTCCGATTCTGATCGAAGTGACGGTCTAACCGAGCCTCAATTCTGGTCGCAGTAAGCTTCGGTTCTAATCGCGGCTTTAAGTCTGATCGCGGTATCAGGGCTGGTCGCATTCTGATCGCAGAACTGAAGTTTCCCTGTGTATGAGTGGTCGCAAAGACATTACTTATGGCCATGTATTCGCACAGAAGATGCAAAGAATATTTATATAAAGAAAGAGATTTTATGTCTTACATTCTTTACATACAAAAGGGATACCGGCGACCAGAGCGTCGACCTAATCCGAAAGAAGTTTGCAGACTTCTCCTAGGGACATATTGCTGTCAGTAGGACCTACACTGACAACCCCCAGAGAACTAGCAACTAATCTAAGCCTATCTACATCATCCCTAACAAGAGATACACTACTGTTCCTAATCAAATCGGAGAGTTCCCACTGTTGCTGAGAGTGGTCCCTCTCTCGACCGAACTGGTGCGCCTCTTCACAGGATCGTTCAAAACATTCTGCCAGATGCAGAATCGCTGAAGACATCTCTTCGGTCTTCTTCTCCAGGGCCTTCTTCTCCTCTGGCAGAATCTGTCCGAGGGGAAAAGGCAGAGTAGTAACAGGCTGATCACTAGGGCCTCCAATCTCCTACATTTGCAAAAGTTATTTGTGCTAACTATAACTATCAGCAAAAGGAGATGAGGACCATTACCTGTCCCTGCTCATGACAGGTTGATATAACCATCCTGGAAAGTAGATCATCCGATAAAAGCGAATGATCACCAGATGGTGGAAGTGCAACCTTCCCACCAGGAGATTGCTTCCCCAACACAAGTTGAGGATCTTCTGGTTGAATAGTCACCGCTTGCCGACCAGAAAATCGATCACCCGAACAAAAGCAGGGAGTGTTGGAGTAAAGAACTGAAGGAAGAAAGAGCGATGGTACGTCTTCTACCTTTGCTCTGCTGGAAGACCCTTCGTCAACCTTGGGTTTCTTCCTTGAAAAAAATGGATCTTCAGGCATTTGAGGCTCCTACTTGAGAACTTCCTCTTTGTCACTTTCAATCTCGATGATGTTGTGATCTGCCATCGGGAAGTGTATGAAGAGAAGGATGAAGGCGATTCTTGAAAAACTTAACCGTGAGAAGAAATTATGAAGCTTTACAAATTCAAAGGCCTCGGTATTTATAGCCGCCAAGGTGACGGTTCATATTCTGAGTGCCTCGGATTTTTTAAAAGCATTTACAATTTCACCTCGGATTAAAAAACATTTCAACGGCGCCATCATTACCTGTCATGTAATGCCCAGAGTCCATCTCGGGGAACCAACCGTCCCACTTAGTGCGCCATTAAACGGGAGATTTGAAGAGTCGGGTTAAAAATCCGATGCATATCTTTAAAAAATTCGAAATAAACACGTCTTCGTTTTCTTCGAATTTGGGGCCTAGCTGATGAGGATTGACACCCGAGTCAGTTCAAATAAATGAACTGTTGGTTCAAGACAGATTCGAGCCAGACATGTGCCTGGTGGTGCGAACTCAAGTCATTCTGAGAAGCATCAGCCCGAGGTCGCAGGCTTTGCGCGATTAGACCGCAGGTAGTGCGCGGTCAGAAGTTCGTGTGCTATACGCGAACAGAATGTTGGAGATGTTGCGCGGTCAGCCAACATCCCGCGGTCAGAGCACTTTCGACCAGGGTATCTGGGAGTGTTCTTTCCCTATAGCAGGAATATCCCAAGTATCTCGAAGATTCTTCCACGTGGAGGAACAACCGTCAGGAGGTTAATACGTGCAGTTATCCATGAATAACACGTGTTAAACCTACGTGGGGGTTAAGAGCGGTTCTCTAAACCGCATCCAAGCAACTGTTTGGTGCAGTTACGACTTGACGCCCTTTCGAACAGTATAAAAAGGGCGGCATGATGTATCAAACAGGAGAGAGGGTAAGAAAAAGATCAACGTCTCTGATCAAAGCGAGATACAACACATCTCAACCACTCAAATAGCCAAGTCTACAGCCTAGATTAGATAGTTTTTATAAGCCTCCCTAGCTTCTTTCTGTACACTTACATAGGAAAAACCTTCGCCTGTGAAGGTTTTTTCCCGCCATCTTGTAAATCTTTACCACGTATAGTGAAATCCCAACAAGACGTAGGGCTATTACTCTCACCATCGAGGGACCGAACCTGTATAAATCTCTTTGTGCTCCTGTTCTCCATATTCCTACATACCTTCCCGGAGGGTCATCTTGAAAGGTCTCACTATTATAAATTTTGCAAAAGTTCGGCTGAGGACCCCGAGTCCGAATCGTCGACAGCGGTGCCTGGGACAAGCCAGCGGGGGGCCTTGTCCCCGGGCAAATGGCGGCGCCCGGGACAAGGCACCGGGGGACCTTGTCCCCGGGCAAATGGCGGCGCCCGGGGCCAGCCACCGGGGGCCATGTCCCCGGGCAAAAGGCGGAGCCCGGGACAAGCCACCAAGTGCCTTGTCCCCTGGCAAAAGGCGGAGCCCGGGACAAGCCACCGGGGGCCTTGTCCCCAGGCAAATGATGGCACCCGGGACCAACCACCGGGGACCTTGTCCCCGGGCAAATGGAAGCGCCTGGAACAAGCCACTGGGGGCCTTGTCCCCGGGAAAAATTGAACAGCCTCTTACCTGGACTTAGTCTCGTGGAGATTTCCCCCAACAGCAGCCCCCATGCCCTCCGGGGACGATGCTCGAGTCCCCGGAGGGGATGGTATATGTCACCGGGAAAATCTCTGGGACAAGCCACCGGGGCCGTGACACTTCGATTCCCGCACCACGAGTTCATTACCGCGCCATCGTTCATTAAGGTCTTGTCTCGATGGGAGTGCGCCGTTCGGCCATAATGGCCGCTCGCGGTTCGAACCGGCGATGCCTCATTTCGCGTGCCCGTCCCTTCGTTTCCCTCGTGTTGTTTGAATTGGACAGCACGGATGCACCACGAAGGGCCACGTGGCACCCATCGGGGTCGCACTTGGCCCCTATAAATAGGGCCTTGGGGGGCCTGGAGAACTCATTCCAAACTTCAAACCTTCAAACTCCAGCGCCTTTAGTTCTCCTGGTAGACCTGTTCCGGAAGCTCACTCCCAAAAGCTTAGCCTCCGGAACCCCTAAGCCCCCCCCCCCCCCCATTTTTCCTAGAGCCTTAGCTACCGGAAAAATTAGATGGGACCCAAGGGCCGTGCTAAGGCCACGGAGGTGTCCCCGGAGGAAGTCACCGCGGACTTCCTCTTTGCCTCCGAGTTTACATCCGAGGACCTGGAGTCCCTGGTGGACCGGGGGGTTGTTGCGGACGGGGACGTCCGGATCCCCGCGAAGAAGGACGGAGCCCCCCGCCCCAGGCATGGGGAAGTGGTGGCCTTCGAGGCTTTCCTCAAGGCCGGGCTCCGGCTCCCGGTGCACCCGCTGCTCCAGGCACTACTACAGAATTCATCATCACAGTCGGGTCAAAACAGACATCACAGACGGTTCTTACCCGTCAGTGATATTCGAGTCAGTGATAATCATGTACTATCACAGACGGTTTTTGATGTTTTCAACCGTCTGTGATATATCCATTCACAGACTGATATAAGGTCAGAACCGTCTGTGATAAGGTCAGAACCGTCTGTGATACTCATATTTCACAGACAGTTATAAGGTCAGAAGCGTCTGTGATAGTCACACTATCACAGACGGTTCTGTTCTCAGAACCGTCTGTGATATTTGAGTATACACAGACAGTTTTGACATCAGAACCATCTGTGATACTTGTACTATCACAGACGGTTTTGACATCAGAACCATCTGTGATACTCATATTATTACCGACGGCTTGCAGGTTAAACCAATCTGCGATATCAGCGACGGTGTTAATATTGAAACCGTCTGTGATAGTGTTATAATCTCAGAACCGTCTGTGACAGAATATCATAGGCGGATCTGAGGTCAAAACCATCTGCGATGTGTTATTATCTGTGACTGTTATAATCTCAGACGGTTTGTAAGATCAAAACCGTCTGTGCATGCACAGACGGTTTTGATCTTACAAACCGTCTGAGATTATAACATTCACAGATGTCCTCTGTACAAATTGCATTTTCATATATACAGTTCATAAATTTCATACATGCATAGTACTCAAATATATACAGTCTCATGCATATATATTTGTACAATTGAACTCAGAATTATATTTGTACAGTACTCAAATATATACAGTTTCATATGCACATGCAGTACTCAAATATATTTGCACCCCTCTCTGTATAGCATTTCATATATACAGCACAGAACTCAGAAATATGTACAATTGAGCAAATAAATGTAATCGACAATTAAAGTGTGTTAGATGTACAAATAAATGTAAGGCCGCACTAATACGAACCTTGCGGGTCCCTAAACTTCCCCTTGGGTGATATGACCTCCGAAAGGAAAAACTCAGCGAGCATCCCTCGGACATTACCAATCTGCCGAGGGTCAAGGCTTTCTGAAGGGAAGTCGACCCCCTGCAGCAAGAGTTGGTACATAAAAAATTAGCTGAATTAAGTTGTAAATTCTGTCAAATCGAGACAAATTAAGGGGAGCAGTTGTAATACCTCGGGGAAATCGGGCCGGTGAGGGGTGATGATCAGGTCATACATGTGGCGCATCACGTAGAACCCACATGTATTGTCGTCCGGCTGCTGATGGCACTGCCAATTTACAGACCGAGAGTTAGGTGGGGACAAGTTATAAAATAAAACAGATGCCAGTTGAAATTTGTACCGAAAATTGTAACCACTGAAACTTATCGGCTCGCCGCTCGTGTTGTCTCCCTACCTTGGCAAAGTACTTCGTGAAAGCCCTGTAGATAGTCAAAATTGACAGTTTGAGGATAGCCGAAATTGACAATTTGAGGACAGTAAATCTAGATGCATGCAAGACAGGTCCACATCACCTTCCGAATACATCTCGTGCGCCGCAATACGAGTACCCTTTCCTCTGCAATGAGTCAAGGTAGAACACCTTGTTGCTTTTTGGAATAAGTAGCAGCAGGATCCAGTGGTAGCTACATATTACACGTAGAGAATTAAAAATTTAATCTAAATTTGGGGGTGTGCACATGGAGACACTAATCTACGGGTGAAGTACTGATGAAAGCACTCACCTCTGGTTGTAGGGTACAAGTATATAGTCCTTGTCGACCTGAGCAAGCAACCCTCTTTTGATGTAGTCGACAACGAAGTCTGTGTCGGTCCTAAACATCACCTCGGCTACCATCTGGGGGTCCAAAAAACCAACAGGTATGCCCTTGGATTTGGCATAGTTGGCCATGCAGCTGCACGGAAGTAACCAATTAATAAATGACATATATCCGTATATGCACGGATAGTAGGATACTTACAGCACCCAAGACCGTAGCATTGACAAGTCGAGCGCATCTTTGTTTAGCAAATTGTGTAGGTCTTCGAAGGTCACCGAGTAGGTCCCAACGTCGTGATGGAACTCTGCCACGGTGTACTTGACCATGATGTGCGTCGGACGCTGCGTCCTGGTCTGGTTTGTCCTCCTCATGTATCATGCATGCAGGCTCTGGCATGCTAACCCCATGCTCGAAATTGCGGTATCGGAGGCCATGGGCATCCCCAGAGAGAACGGCATGAGAGCTGGCGCACTCTTCTCGCTCTCCTTCGACGGGCTCTTCTTTTCTTTTCCCCTCATAGCCAGCTTCTTGAATGGTTGCCTCTTACTTGGAGTCAGCTTCGTCGTCGAAGGGGTATGCTGGCTAGTAGGCCGCGTCTCGGTCTGTGATGTCTGCGATGTAAGAACCTACGTATTAGGACACTAACTCTGAGGGCTATTATTACAATACAAATTATGAAACTGGTGGGGGAATTACCTCATACAGGACGATGTCTTTCTTGGGCCATTGCACGAACGTGTGCACCGCATCCCCGAGAGTGGTAATCTCGTCGTTCGGCGGCTTCTCCAATGGAAAACCCTTGCAATGGTCAAAGACACTGTCCACTTGGACACGTGCAAAACCCTCACATAGAGGGGCACCATGGATTGTGGCCCCCGCCGTGCATGGTTGCGCCATCCCACGGGCAGCCTCGATCGGGAAGACACCGGCCAGCACCATAAGCTTGCAGGAGGCGGGTTCCTACAAACAGTGCGCATTAACATGTTGAATTTCACCGCTTCTCACTTTCGAATGAATTAACATAGACAAACAGTGCGCATTAACTGTCATTACCTGCAGAGAGTCCACCGGATACTTTGGAGAGGGCTCCGTCTGCGAAGACCCCGGCGCAGACGCGCAGCTACTACGGTGGCCAAGAATGGGGGTCGGTACTTCCGCTAGGTCTGCGCCAGCTACTAGAACAGGGGTGCCCTGGGTCGCCTTTCTTAGCTCTTCGTACATGGACCGCATCTCCGACAACTGCTGCAGGAGTGCTTTGTCCCGAACAGCGAACTCCGATCGCATCTCCTCCTTGAGCCGTTCATCGCGGGCTTGGTGGGATCTCTTTCTCCTCTTAGCCGCCTCCTCATCATCGGGGAAACCATGCCTCCAAGGCACAGTGGCGCCGAGGCCGCGCACGCGGCCTGGATGCTCCTTGTTTCCTAGCGCCGCTGTGAGGATATCCCTGTCCCTCCTCGGGTTGAACTCTCCGGATGCCGCCTGCGCACTCAGCGTCACCTGCAACAGGACAACTTAGCAAGACAGCCCATTGCATGCGTGTTATGAGGATAGTACGTGATCGGACAATCTTACCAGTCGGTCGATCACTTCCCTGTCCACAGGGTTATTCACGGAGACGCTTCCGGAGGAGTCCATCGTCGATCTAGCTCGGCACCAATTGCGGGCGTGCACGTCCGTTATGCCCGCATAAGGACTGCCGGCCGAAGACTGTGAAGCTTCCTCGTCCTGCTTCCTCCACAGCGCCTTCTTCCCCACATACCCACCGGTGCCTAGTCTGTGTGGGTGGGTGTTCTTGGCCTGGTTAGCCTGGGCCTTCGCACTAAGCTCCTGGAACTCAGGCTTGCCCTTCATCTCTACGAACTGCTGCCATGCCTCGGGAGTCACGAAAGGGTAGTCATTGAAGGGGATCGTCGACTCCTTCACATAGTGCCTGACAAGTTCGCTCTTGAAGTTCCTCCACGCCTTGTTTATTGACATAAGTGTCCTCCGGCGGACGGTGAAGTGGCGATCCTCCGGAATGTGAAACGCCGCCTGCACTTCTTCCCACAGCGCATCCTTGCACTCTGGGGGCACTTGACCCCAGTCGGAGGTGGTGATGGGCACCCGCTCCCTTGCCACTTTGCCGCATAGTGAGCGGTACTGACCGACAAGTTTGGGCGGAGCTTCCGGCACACCATTGTCGTCGAACTGGACGTGCTGCTTTTCCCCCTTGTTCAGACGCGCGCATGTCGTCCGGCCTCGCCCCTTTCCCTTCTTCTGCGGGGTCACGGCGGACGAGGCGACCTCCGGCCCAGGCGTCTCATCGCCAGCGAGGTCACCCTGAGTCCCCGAGTGGTGCATTTCGTCACCAGACATAGTTCCTAACATAAGTGAAAGAGAGAACAGTTTAAGTAAATATGCAACTAATAATTCTATAACAAAACCCATACAAGAATGACAGAAACGGTGGGGAGGTGGGAGGGCGATGGAGGTGATCGCGCCTGACGGTGGAAAGGCGATGCAGGTGATCGCGACGGACGGAGAGGAGAAGGTGGGAGGCGATGGAGGTGATCGCGACGGACGGTGCGAGGGCGGAGAGAGCTAGGGCAAACAGAGCTAGGGCGAAGTAGAATGAGCGGGATAAAGCCCGCCTTGAACTATGTACCGCGTCGGTATTATCACAGTCGGTTCTCACATCTGAACCGTCTATAATAGTATATATCACAGTCGGTTCTCACATCGAAACCGTCTATAATAATCGTAGTCACCAGAGAGATTATCACAGACGGTTTTGAGTTGAGAGCCGACTGTGCCTGAGATTATCACAGACGGTTTGGAATTGAGAACCGACGGTGCACGTTAAGAACTCGAAGAGTCGGACACTGTTGAA
Organism: Pharus latifolius; assembly: GCA_019359835.1. NCBI lineage: Eukaryota > Viridiplantae > Streptophyta > Magnoliopsida > Poales > Poaceae > Pharus > Pharus latifolius. Next base: position 14,234,696 of record CM033328.1, on the reverse strand, counting down.
AATATCACAGACGGTTTTATATATATAACCGTCTGTGATAATATTATCACAGTCGGTTCTCAAATAAACACCGTCTGTGGTAATCTACATAGTGAGAGATTATCACAGACGGTTGTGAGTTGGGAACCGACTGTGCACCGTCTGTGCTAGGTCAAAACCGTCCTTGATAATCTCTCTATTGAATGTTAGTTTTACAAATTGAAACTGATCTGTAGCTTTCAACTCTGAATGCTCGAAAACATGTTTTAAATGAACACTCAGATATTTCAAATGTAGTCCAAATACTCTGTAAATTGGTTACTATGTACGTATATCCGATAATTGGTTACAATGTAGTCCAAATGCTCTGTAACTTGAGCATGCTCCACGTAAATTGTATGTTAAATTTACAAATGGGAACTTTCACCGACAATTTGCACGTACACAGCCATGTTATCCTCAACTTTCCACTTGCCGCGGCCCTGCAAATACGAGAATTACAGGAGATATAAGCTATACCGATGGAAACAGAGAGATAAGACGTACAGTTGATTACCTTTAAAGGATAACCCTTCCTGGTGATCCATACGCACGTAACTGGTTTCGTCGGTGTCTTCAGTATCGACCTGTACGCCATCTCCAAATGGAGGAATCTCATCAAATTGATTGTATTCCTCCTCGTCTACGACATTTTCAACTCCAACAATCCTTCTCTTGCCATGAAGGACGATGTGCCATTTCTTATTGGCCGGGTCAGTGACATAAATGACCCTGTGGGATTACCTTTGAAAGTATGAATGGCTCATCTTTATAAGCAACACGATCCAGGTCCACAGAAGTGAAACCGTAACTATCAACCTTCACACCCTGTGGGATTTGGACCCATCGGCATCGAAACAGGGGAATCTTGAACAGTACGTAATCGAGCTCCCAAATTTCTTCAATGAACCTGTAGTACGAGTTCAATCCACGTACTACCCTTGTTGGGCCTGTCTTGGTGAACCCCTCATGGAAAGCTTCTACGCTCACTCCACTATTTTGCACAGTGCTCTTTCGATCTTGAGCTTTCGTGTAAAATGTGTACCCATTGATGTCGTATCCCTGCCATGTCTGTACAGTAAACGTGGGCCCTTTTGCCAACCATTTAAGGTTCTCACTTGCGGACTCTCCGGTGATTCGCACCTTCATCCACGCGTTGAATCGACTGTTATGTTGTCCCGTGATCCAAACCTCGGATCGGCGAGGATTGTCTTGTCGTAGCATCTCCTTGTGCTCGTCGATGTACTGAGACACCTCCGTCATGTGTTGCAAGACCCAAAAATGAGCTTTCGAGTACATATCGAAATCAGGAGTGATGGCTCTCCGTCCGATAGTGCCAACACCATCAAGCCTCCCCTCGTGACGAGACACAGGAACTCCTATTGCTTCTACCTCGGCCATGTAATCGACGCAGAACTCAACAACCTCTTCCGCTGCATAACCTTCGGCAATGCTACCCTCGGGCCGGGACCGATTCCTCACGTAGGCCTTAAGTACACCCATGTACCTCTCGAATGGATACATATAACGTAGGAACACGGGTCCACATATCTTGATTTCTCTGACAAGGTGGACGGTGAGATGGACCATGATATCAAAAAACGATGGAGGAAAATACATCTCAAGTTGACAGAGAGTTCGAACCACCTCGCTCTGCAAAGAATCCAGTCCATCGGGATCAATGACCTTGGAAGAAATTGCATTGAAGAAAAAACATAGCCTCGTGATCGTCTCTCTGACCTTATGCGGCAGAATACTCCGGATGGCAACAGGAAGCATTTGTGTCATCAACACGTGACAATCATGACAATCATGAGACTTCATACCCAGCAATTTCAAATCGCCCATGGACACAAGCTTTTTCATATTTGCGAAGTAACCCGATGGAACTTTAACACCATGGAGACACTTACAGAGTTCTGTCCTCTCAGCCTTGCACAAAGTGTAGCATGCGGGGGGGAGGTATATACGGCCTTTATCGTCCTCTCTCGGTGCTAGCTCGGGCCTGATTCTCATTTCGATCATGTCACGCCGCACATTGATGCCATCCTTTGTCTTCCCTGGAATGTTCAGCAATAGGCCGATTAAACTGTCACAAACATTCTTCTCTACATGCATGACATCAATGCAATGACGAACCTCTAAATGCTCCCAATACGGTAAGTCCCAAAATATCGATCTCTTCTTCCAAGTGTTCTTCGTGCGGGGTTTCAATTTACCACCCTTTCCAAACACAACGTCTATGTCCTTCACCCGTGAGTAAACATCTTTCCCGCGCGTAGGCTTCGGGACTGAACCATCTTCGTTGTGGCCGTCAAATTCCCTCTTCCTCTTACGGTACGCGTCATTCTTCGGAAGAAACCTACGGTGACGCATGTACACTGTTTTCCTGCAATTCTTCCGCCACACGCTCTCAGTGTCATCTTCGCAGTGGGGGCAGGCTTTGGCTCCTTTCGTAGTACGGCCCGACAAATTTCCAAGGGCAGGGAAATCGTTGATGGTGCAGAATATCATAGCACGTAGGATGAAGTTCTCTCGTTTGTATGCGTCCCATACCTGCACCCCTTCGTTCCACATTGTTAGGAGATCCTCTATCAATGGTGCTAGGTACACATCAATATCGTTTCCGGGTTGTTTTGGTCCTGAGATAAGTAGAGACATCATGATGTACTTGCGCTTCATACCCAACCAAGGAGGAAGGTTGTAGATACACAAAAGAACCGGCCAAGTACTATGCCGACTGCTCATGTTACCAAAAGGATTAATTCCATCGGTACTCAACCCGAACCTTATATTCCTCAATTCTGTTCCGAAGTTAACAAATTCCCTGTCGATGTTTCTCCACTGTGAAGAATCAGCAGGGTGTCTCAACTTTCCATCCTTCTTCCGGTCTTCCGAGTGCCAACGCAGTAATTTTGCCTCTTTACGGTTTGCAAACAAACGCTGCAAGCGGGGAATGACTGGCAAATACCACAACACCTTAGCAGGAGGTCCTTCCTTTATCTTCGTGCAGTCGCCGTCGTCTGTTCGGTCCTTAGTACGCTTATAGCGGGATGCACCGCACACCGGACAAACATGCATATTTTTGTAGTCGTTACGGTAAAGGATGCAATCATTAGGGCATGCGTGTATCCTTTCTACTTCCATTCCCAAAGGACACAACAGCTTTTTCGCTTGGTAGGTGTTTTTTGGCAACTCGTTTCCTTCCGGGAGCATGTCCGCCAAAAGATCTAACAGTGCTGTGAAACTCTTGTCGGTCCAGATGTTGCTTGCCTTCAATTTTAACAGTTCAAGCATAGAGGCCAACTTTGTGTATTTCGACTTGCAACCAGGGAACAACGGCCTCTCTGAGTCCTCAATCAAGCGCTTGAATTTGCCAAACCCCCTTTCACTGTAATTTCCTTCCACATCACGCAACATGTCATCTAAATGGTCATCCTCTGGCATATCCTCGTCGAAGTCGTTGTTTGGATCCGGCATGTCCTGTTCCTCAACCTGAGTGGCAGTTGTTTCTGCAGTTGGCTCTTCTCCATGGTGGACCCAACACGTGTACCCCTTTTTGAAACCACGTCGGATCAAGTGGGCGACAATTTGAGATGAGTTGGTGAACATCTTAATATTCTGGCAGTCTACACAAGGACAGTACATATATGGTAAACCCTTCTTCGCCATGTCTTGCACAGCAACCTTTTCGAAATCAAAAACACCTTTCATGTATTCCTCACCCACTCGGTTGTCATTATACATCCAGTCTCGGACCATCTGCAATAAATCAAATTCATACATGCTAATTAGTAAATCAATGGAGATCGATATTGATGATGAAATCAAGTAATGTGTACGCCTTGGGAGCAAGTAACCAACCTTGGTTCGATCCTCAAATTTTTGCCCCCAAATGCTCCCCCTGCCTTTCGAGATTTCGCTCTTCCTTGCCCCAAATCTCTTCGAACTGGACAGTGTAGGTCGAGCAAGAGAGTACGACTAGCTCAAAACATCCGCCAAAAGACCTTTTATACCAGGTTCAGTACAGACGGTTCTATATAATACCGTCGGTAATATCGGTGCATTATTGAAGAAAAGAATATTACTGACGGTTTTCAATCTATCAACCGTCGGTAATATCGCTGCAATTTGTGTAAGTATGAAAGAAATATCACAGACGGTTATGAACTCCAAACCGTCCGCTTTACATCAGAACCGTCTGTGTATTTGATTATGACAGTCGGTTCTCACATCTGAACCGTCTGTGTTATCACATCCGACCGTCTACATTATTATCACAGTCGGTTTTTACCTCAGAACCGTCTGTGTATGTTGTTATCACAGTCGGTTTTTACCTCAGCACCGTCTGTGATAACACAGACGGTTTTAAAGTCCGAACCGTCTTTAATATCCCGGTTTTTTTGTTTGCATTCGACTACTGGTCATCAGTTGTTCCACATGTTTTTCATATTTGGTTCTATCTTATTTCAATGTTAGTATTTACAAAAATGAACGTTCAGACTGTTTGGTTTTATCTTGTTTTTCATATTTGTTTTATATATATGTCTGAAATTAAAACCGTCTGTAATCTTTCAAGCAGAGACGGTTTTGAGTTAAAAACCGTCTTGATCGCAGCAGTATTTTCTTGTTAACATTTTTACACAGAACATCATTTGGTGATTATCAGTTACATAATCAATCGAAAGCCAGATATATAAGGAAAAGAAATTTCTTATTTCTTACAATCTTTCCATACATAAGAGATACTATTAATTAAGCGACCAGGGTCGACCTGTTCCGAAAGTAATTTACAAAGTTCTCCTAGGGACGTATTGGCATCAGTAGGATCTACACTGGCCGCCCCAGGAGAACTACCAATGGCTCTAAGACTATCAACATCATCTCTCACCAAAGGAGTGGATTTGGCATCAGTAGGATCATCCAAGAAATTAAAGTTGATACAACCAAGGTGGAGATGAAGCTGCAACTCAAAGCATGCACTCTGCCAAGTGCAGAATGGCAAAAGACATCCCCTCAGAATGCTTCTCCAGCGCCTCTTTTTTTTTTGGAGAGTTCTGCACAAGGCAGCTTTCTCCTCCTGCACATATGCTTCTCCAGCTTCTCCTAGGGGCGTATGCTGGGAGGGTGAAGATGATTGCCAAGCTTCGGAGTGGATTTGGACGTGGAAGTGTGAGCCTTACCCCAGAAAAGCTGATGATACAAAGGTGTTGGAGAGGGGATATTGGAAGGATTATTGTGGATCTCCAAAGGTGGAGTCGATGCAACTGGAGGGGTTGCAAGGGGCAATGTGGCAACACAGGCCTCAGCACCCTCTAGAGTCTTCGCTGCAGCTCCACTGTACGATCTTTCATCATTTCTAAGTCTCTTCTTTGGAGGGATCATTTCCTCAAGCACCTGTGGATTTCGAAATGCATTTGTTTCGAGGTAATCAAGTCATAAAAGAAAGATCTGCATTAGAGTTTCAGAGAGGACTTACTTTCTGAAGATCCTGATCGAGTTCATTCCTTATCTCTTCCTCATCACTCTCAATTTCAATAACCTCACTGGAATCTCGGCTCGCCATCAAGGTGGAAGTTGAGGAGGGAATAAAGACAGGGATTTAGGAGCCTCGCTATTTATAGAAACAGAAGGTGACGGTTCATATGCGCGGGTGCCTCGAGTTCTAAAAAGCGCACTAGTACTGGTTTTCAAGGCCAATAAATTCATGATATACAACTTCTCGGGAGATAAACTACAACACGGCAAAGGAAGTTGAAGAGTCAGATTACATAATTCGATGCAAAATAAATTTGAAGTAAATAATTAAGTCTCTTCATCTGCTCAGTTATTATGTGCGGTTATCAACAATTGCATGTAGAGAATTGCACTGTTGGGACTATCACAGACGGTTGGGAGATCAAAACCGTCTGCTTTACTACTACAGACGGTACTGATGTCCGAACCGTCTTTAATATGTCTGTTTACTATCACAGATGGTTTGGAGTTAAAAACCGTCTGTGATATTGATAGAGGTCGAGAATTCGAGGCGAGGAAGTTGAAGAGTCAGATTACATAATTCGATGCAAATTAAATTTGAAGTAAATAATTAAGTCTCTTCATCTGCTCAGTTATTATGTGCGGTTATCAACAATTGCATGTAGAGAATTGCACTGTTGGGACTATCACAGACGGTTGGGAGATCAAAACCGTCTGCTTTAATATTACAGACGGTTCTGACGTCCGAACCGTCTTTAATATGTCAATTTACTATCACAGACGGTTTGGAGTTAAAAACCGTCTGTGATATTGATAGAGGTTAAGAATTCGAGTCGACTCGAGGACACTGTTGGGACCATCACAGTCGGGCCTTACGTAAAAACCGTCTCTAATGTGACTATCACAGATGTTTTTTACCTCAGAGCCGTTTGTGATATTTCAAAGCACGTTGATATATAACTTCTATATTCTTTTTATATTATTTGCATGGGACCTGCGACCTCTATATTGTTTCTATATTATTTCAAGGGCTCCGATCACAAGCCAAAGATCGCGATAGTCGTTCCTTGATCGCACACAGTGTACATACCTTTGTATGGTCGAATGTTCGACAAAAGCCAACGAAAGATAAAGAAAGAGGGAAGATTGCATGCAGTCCAAGAATGTGCTGGAAAATTAGAAAGTTGACATAAGAACAAAGTTTTCAATAATTTGTTTCATCACTTACAAAAAAAAAGTAAAAATACAGAATGCTAGGTCAAGGAGTGGTCTTAGCCCTGGCTGCATCTAGAATAAAGTCAGTTTGACTTGCAGTCAGGACGCAGGACTCCTCCAGCGACAAGTTATCCTTCTCAGGATCAACTACTTCAGCGTCGAGAAGGCCTGCGACCTCCCTCAGCTTCGCGATGGTATCCTTCATTGTCAAACCGCAGCCAGCGATGGTCATATCCGCGGCTTTCTTCTCCTCGCGAAGACGCCTCATCCTCGCCCTAGCATTGTCACCATCCGTCTTCATGCGCTGAATGCGCTGGAAGAGATCGTCAAGGTCAAGCCGTAGCCGAGTGTGCTTCTCCGTGAGGAGCTTGTGCTCCTCCTGGAGGGCCCTCAGCTCGGCCTTGACTTTGGCAGTGTCTTCCACGGCTCCCCTTCCCTGTGCAAATCAACAGGTCAAGAATGTATTGAACATGGATTAACAATACAGGGGTAAGTCCAAAAGATTGAGAGTTCATACCGGGGAGGGCGAGGCTGACGATGCCATCGAGGATGCCATTGGCGCAGAGAAGCTAAGGAGTCAAACAGTCTGAGAACTATAAAAACTTGTAAAGTAAATGACAATTTTTCCACTGTCAATTTATAGAACTTCCAAAGCGATGCTTCGTGTTCTCCTAGGCGCCGCGCGCGAAGATCGGAGACAGAAATGATCACAGTTGAGAATTCGAAGCGCCGGTACTTTTCCAGTCGGTTCATACATCAGAACCGTCTGTGATAACTACACTATCACAGACGCTTCGTGGTTTACAACTGACTGTATAAATCACAGTCGGTTCTGCGTTCCGAACCGTCTGTGATAGTCTAATTATCACAGACGGTTCGGAACTCAGAATCGACTGTATATATCACAGTCGGGTTTTAGGTTAGAACCGTCTGTGATAATTAGACTATCACAGACGGTTCTTAGCTGGGAACCGATTGTATATATCACAGTCGGTTTTTAGGTTAGAGCCGTCTGTGATAAGTATACTATCACAGACGGTTTTGTGTTCAGAACCGTCTGGTTTACTCTCACAGTTGTTTTTGACGTCAGAACCGTCTGTGATATCTGAACATATTCTCCCGCCAGGCCTTCACAGACGGTTTTCCATTGAACAGTTCATACCCGTCTGTGATGTGCCGTCCAGGATGTCTGTTTCTGTGGTAGTGAGGAGTTTTTGAAGGAGTACGGGGTGGCCTTGAACCACCTGACGCCGAACGCGTTCGTTCGGATAGGGCTGTTCATATGGTTGTTCGAGACAGCCACCGGACGGGAGGCGACACTCCGACTGTTCCGGTATTTTTACGAGCCAGCGGCGAGGAGCTCCCACCTGGTGAAGGGAGGACCGAAGTCGCCATTTGGTTCAGTGATGGTCCAACTCCTGCCATCCAGGGTAGCGGAGTACCCGGTGGCAACCTCCGGGGACCACTGGGGGGATTGGATCCGGAGGTGGTTCTACCTCCGGGTCCGGGACGACGAGGTGGTGTACTCCCCGGAGCCTCCCTCCTACAGTTGGTCGTCCGCTCCAAAGCCCCCAGTGTAGACCGAGGAGGAGCTGAAGCTCCCCAGCAAGGTCGTGGGCTCCCGGGGCTTCCGCTCCATCAGGGACGCCGCCGAGGAGCTAACGCTACTGAAGATTTCCCCCCTCGCATACAGGAGGAGGGGAATCGAGATGTGCCCGACCCAGCGGCCCCCGCAGAAGCCGGTGACCCGACGTAAGCTCCCGGTTATCTCGCTCGTTTTCTTTCATGAATTTTTCTAACTCTTACCTTTTGCTGTCCGGCTGTACCCGGCCGTCGGGAGAAGGCGGAAAACCTCCTCGGGAGGTATTACGCCGACGAGCATGAGCGCATCGTGCGCGTCATGGGGGAGGGCTGCCCCCAGAACCTGGTGGCCGAGGCCTTCGGGCTGAGGCTACCGGCGAGAACGCCCCTGTTTCGCCGAGAAGATCTCTCTTCCGGGAAATTGGCCCCCCTTTTTCGTGGTGCGGGCGTGCCAGTATACATAAGTATACAAATAAAAGAGTAGAGAATGCACAATCTTAGGAAACACTGTACTTTATTAATTCTGAAAAGAATTACAAGTTACAAGTCCCTTTGGGATTTACAATCTCTTATAGCGCCAAAGGAAAGTACATCTTGGCCTCAGGGGACTGCATGGTTCATGGTTCCTCAGGGCTTTTGAAAAGCTCCTGGTTAATTACATCTGCAGAATGAGTCCACAGAAAACCTCTGATTAAACTGTGCTGATGGTCGTCGTCTTTAAGCTTCAAAATAACTTTTGCCCTTAATAAATGAATGCAATGCATATGCCCATGCATGCAAATATGCAAATCTATAGCCTCGTCAGTCTATGGTACTATCACAAAATATGGCCTTCGCCTCGTCGGTGCCCGGCCAGGGGGTTGTTCGGCCTCGTCGGTCGTGAACAAGTAAATGCCTTCGCCCCATCAATACCCGGCATGAATGGTGTCCGGCTTCGTCAGTCACGGACAAAAGGCATGTCATCTTCGCCTCATCAGTACCCGGCATGAATGGTGTCCGGCTTCGTCAGTCACGGACAAAAAGCATGTCGTCTTCGCCTCATCAGTACCCAACGACATGAAAAAGTGAATGGAATGACTTGTGATAGCATCTTGACTTCCTTAGCTTCAGGAAACACATATTGCATGATAGGCAGCACATCGGAACATTCATCAATGGCTTTGATTGTTTTGACAACTTCTGACATTATTGGATTGCACAGCATTTCTTCAACCAACTGGATGGAAGCTTTTTGATCCTCTGATCTTCTTGAAACTTGGAGGAATAGTTTCTAGACAGATCTTCGATTGATCATCAAAGTTTGAGATCAATCGGACTGTCTGATTGGAAACTATCTTTAAAGCAATGTTCATATATCAAGCTGAAATTCAGCGAGACAAAACTTGATTGCATTGGTCTTCTGGAGATCTTCTTGACTTTAGATTGAGGTGAGAATTGGAGGAGTTGCTTCACCATGAGCCTACTGTTCGCCATAAAAAATTTGGAGTCGATCGGACTTCTGGATAAGAAGTTATTATCGATCTTCTCCCGTGAGACAAGCTGAAACGTCTTCTGGACAGAGCTATCTCCTGATCGAATTTTGAATTAGAGATCTCCGATCAGCTTGAAACTTGGAGGACATGTTTCACCTGTACTCCCCTATTTTTCATAAAACTTTGGGGTCGATCGGGCTTCTGGATCAGAAGTTATCGCCGATCTTCTCCCGTTCAGGCAAGCTGAAACGACACTGGACAGAGCCTATCTCCTGATCAAATTTCAATCTTAGAGATCTCCGATCAGCTTGAAACTTGGAGGACGTGTTTTACCTGTACGTCTCTATTCGTCATAAAACTTTGGGATCGATCGGGCTTCTGGATCAGAAGTTATTGCCGATCTTCTCTCGTTCAGGCGGGCTGCAATGGTGCTGGACAGATCCTCTCTTCTGATCGAATTTCAATCTTAAATATCTCCGATTGGTTTGAAACTTGGAGGACATGTTGCACCTATACGTCTTTGTTCTCCATAAAATTTTGGGGTCGATCGGGCTTCTGGATCAGAAGTTATCGCCAATCTTCTCCTACTCAGGCGGGCTGCAACGGCGCGGGACAGAGCCTCTCTTCTGATCGAATTTCAATCTTAGAGATCTCCGATCGGCTTGATACTTGGAGGACATGTTGGACCTGTATGTCTCTGTTCGTCATAAAAATTTGGGGTCGATCGGGCTTCTAGATCAGAGGTTATCACCAATCTTCTCCCAGTCAGGCAAGCTGAAAATGGCGCTGGACAGAGCCTCTCTTCTGATCGAATTTTGATATTAGAGATCTCCGATCGGCTTGAGACTTGGAGGACATGTTGAATCTGTACGTCTCTGTTCGTCATAAAAATTTGGGGTCGATCGGGCTTCTGGATCAGAAGTTATCGCCGATCTTCTCCCGTTTAGGCAAGCTGAAAACGGCGTTGAAACGGTTAGCACGGGCACCACAGACGAGGCCTCCATGTTTGGTATGATGCATAATGCGTGCTATGCATATGAGTAAGGCTCACCCATTACGCCGGTCTTCTTATCCTGTTCGCTTTTGTGAACCTGTTCGTCTACTTGTCCGCCTCTGGCACCTGTGCTTCTGGACCTTGCCTTGCGCCAGCGTGTGCCTGCCTCTGAGCCTGCCTTGGACCTAGACCTGCTTGTCCTCAAAAGGATAACACCCCCTCTCTATTTATAGAGGCTCCAGGTTGGTTGCAACTATCCAACAACCAGAGATATTAAGGGGATTTGAATTCGAATAGGAGATATATTTTCTTATTTAAATAAACAAAAAGATAAAAAGAGATATTATCCCCTTTTTTGAATTTGAATAGGAGATATATTTTCTTATTTAAATAAAAGAAAAGGTTAGAGATAAATCCTATTCGAACTGGGACTGCATGTCAGTTTGACCAGGTTGTTGACACGTTTGATCACGTTTGACCATGTTTGATCAGCGTTGACCAACATTGATCAAGTTTGACCAGGCGTTGACCAGGTTTGACCAATACAGTTTTGACATTTTTTTTTGACCAGTGGAATTTTTGTCCTGGTTTTTATCATCATTTTTTATAGCCCAAATATACATGTATTTTTATTTTAGTCTTTTTGGTCATATGAGATTTGTTCTAATGAATTTTGATTACAAAAAAAATCGAACAGCCCCTCCCCACCCCCGGTTCCCACAAGAGGGGGAAGGAGACCACCGGGGGCTCTGAGCCAAAGCGGGCCAAGGCTCAGAAAGCCCCCGGCCCATCGACGACACCAGGCTCCACTCTCGTGAAGGCCCGGGATGCAGCCCCCGGGGTCAGGGCGCTCGCGGGCGCCTCCCCGGAAAGAAGCGACGCCACCTTCTTCGGAGAACCCCGGGGAGGCTCGGGGGAAGGAACTAGCCAATGACGGGGGGGGGGGGGGGGGGGGGGGGGGGGGGGGGGCGTCCGATTCAGCGGATTACACCCCCTCGCCGCCTTTTGGCAATAGCCCTCCCGACGGCCCTGGCGCTACCGGAGCAGGAGAGACCGGAGGTCCGATTCGCGGAGGCCTCGCCTCCGCGTGTCGAGTGACCGGTAGACGAGGGGGGAGCCCCTCGGTCTACGATGCTCCTCCGGCGACGGAGGTCCCGGGGGCCCCGCGGCCTGGAAAAGGGAAGGGGCTCCTGATCCCTCCGAAAGCTCTTCGGCCACCTCCTCTTCGGCGGCCACTTCCTCGGCGGCGAAGACGCCAGCCACTGCCACACCGGTCCACATCACCCCTGTGACTCTTGTACGGGGCCCGTCGTCGGTCGTGACGGGTCCGGCGCCGGGAGGGAGACCCCCCTGTTGTCCGCAGGGGAGGTCGACCGGTATGCGGAGAGCCTGCAGACCCGGAAGGTCCAGCACTATGTTTCGCAAGGGACACTCCGCGAGTGCTTCGAGGAGCTTCAATCCCTCCAGATCCAGGTATTTTCTCGAACAGGTGGGAGGTTTCCTTCGGCACTCCCAACTCGAATTTTTTCTAACTCTTGCGCTTGTAGAGGGCGGCCATCACCTGGGGGATTGAAGCGCGCTTCAGCCGGTTGCTGAAGGACGCCGAGGAGAAGGCCGCTGCCTATCTGGAGCAGTGGGACGATGCCCTCTGGGAGCTAGCCCGTGTCCGGGCCCAAATCCATGCCTCCGAGACTGCCAATGACCGGCACCGGAGGGAGGCGAAGGCGTAGGAGGACACCCTCCGGGAGCTCGAGGGCTCCAGCGTCCGGGCGGTGACGGACGCGGGCCACTCTGTTCACTCAGCCCTCGAGGGGCTTGGAGTAAGCCTGGGCTCAGGGAGCAGCTTCGAGGCGCCCCCGGCGACGCTCACGGAGGCTGTGCGTTTTCTCAACGCACAAGTCTCCGTGATCCCGGAGGCCGCTGATGCCCGAGCGCGAGGCCGGGCGATCCCGGTGGTAGCCGCCATGGCCGGGCTCGTGGAGCACCGGGGGGTGGGCGCCCGGGCGATTGGGGGCCGAATCCCCCGGAGCTTCCCAGAGTTCTTCGAGCCATCACGGCGAGAAGTGGAGCAGCTCGCCGGTGGCTTCAATGACCGGATAATCTGGGTTCGATTCCCGGCGCCGGCGCCTCCAGGGGCGGATGCTGCGGCTCCGGTGGGAGCCCCCCGGGGGAAGGACGCCAACGAACAAGTATGAGCCTGCCCCCGGGCCTTTAGATAGGGCCCTTTTTGCTTTTTAGGTTTTTTGCTCCCAGTAGCTTCTTAGAGGAAGCCCCGGACACTTGTACAAAGACATTTTGATGCAATGGAAATTGAATTTTTTCGTAAATCTAAATGAATGAAATGTACCAGGTTTCCCGGGAGGTTACTCCCGTGTGAAGGTCCCGGAGAAACTCCCTCGGGGTGAGGCCTTTGAGCCCCGGCGGGTGTAACCCGGGGGATGCCCAGGCCTCCTTTATTTTGCTAATTCTCTTCTCCGGGGGCGTTTCCCGGGAGCCGATCCGGTTGTGGTGGCGTCCGGAGTGGCACCTGGACAACTTCGGTAATCACCGTGCTGAACTATCCCCTCCGCGACCGGGGTCTCGGAGGGTTCCCCCGCTTCGAATACTTCCACCGGCGGGCTACGAGTATTGGCCCGAAGACCTGCTCCGGGAGGCCCAGTGTCGCATACGCGGCTTGTACCGGTCTCGCGCCCCGAAACTGGGACTACGACTACTCCCGTAAAGACCTAGCTTGCTGTAGCTAGACCCATATATGCATACCATTGACTTCCCAGGATAAGTCAAGCACAGGAATATATTCACATTGCAGCAGAAAAACTTACAAAATATTTAAGCAGTGTGGCTTGCTGGCCTTAATATTACATAAAGAGATTACAATACCTTTGTGGCATTCAAGGTTTAGTTAAAGCAAAATAAAAACTTCTACACAGCAGAAGATAGGTGACCCTCCCACAATGAGAAGTTGACGGCAGAACAACACATCAGGGATTTGGCGGAACTGGCTCTCCTCCTTCTGGATCCAAGAAGTTCTCCACGCCTTCATCTCGATCATGGAACACTCCATCTACTGATTTGTAGGTTGCAAGGGTGAGTATTTACGTACTCAGCAAGTCATAGGTAAGAGTAGATACATATAGTAGTGTTGTTATGAACCTAGACTAGTCAAGAATTATGGATGTTTGTAAAATAATCTTTTCTTTCATATCTCATCTCATCTCATGGCAGCACTTTTCATAACATAGCATTGCTATTTATGTTCACTAAATTATAGCATTACCGCGACACGTCGACACACGACAGCCCACGGCAGCACCCCTTATCATGACAACACATGTCATTTGGGTAATCTTGACTTATCAAATTTTATTTAGAAAACATACTTGTATCACACCCTGTGGATTTAATCCACCGCAGTAGACTCCTATAAACCCGGGAGCTCGGAGCATTTGAATACGTTTTTAACTCTACAGAGAGATACCAATTTACCCGCAAGATATTCCACTTTCATGCCCTTCCTATCAAAATGATTGGACCCCTAGCTCACTTCATACTGTGAGTGGCAAGGTGGAGATAACAAGAACTTTTGTTATGTTCACTCACATTTCACCCCTGACCCTGTGGATCTCTCACAAACCACAGTTGTGGCAGGTACTCCCTCCACCCCTATGCATATTCCCATTACTGGGTCAGCGTGCAAGATCACATACGTGGAGGAGCCGTACTCCGTGCAAATCGTGCATCTCATGCAGGGGTTTCATGTGCGATCCGCATAAGTACTTGTTTAGGCCTGTCCCATACCAGGCTTGCGGTTAGCACGTGTTTCATGCCACTAGACGCACAACACAAGGTTCTAGTTCTTATATGCCAGTGACCAGACCATCCACAACCATGCACCTTCTGTGCCTGCTATCCTCTGCAGATAAGCACCTCCAGTGCTACAGCCATCCATACCAAAATTCTGGTCACGGCTAGGGGTTTTATTTCATGAATATATATAAGTACATATAATAGTTCATGGCTCACTAATTGATCTTTTCATATTTCATAGGCATCCAGCCTAGTACTGCCAATTCATAATTCAACCATTCTCATGCAATACTATTTATATTCAAGGTCTTATCATAGAAATTCATAAAATATAGGTTCAAGATGATCAAGACTATGACTTGCCTTCCACATCGTAAGAAACAGCAGTTGATGTCGGGCCAGCAGTGAAGTCCTCGAACTCTGGCTCCGACTTTGAGCAAAGATTGAGCAAACAACCAAGAATCACAACCTTTTCAATACATTATTATACTACATGCAATAATGGAAAGATGAAATGTCTCGATGATTCTGGGATAATTGGATTTAGAAGCTGATTAGGGCTAACTCATAGAATTAGGGTTGAAAATGGATGCTAGGGACTTTTAGGGTTCCAGAGTATGGAAATGATATTAAATCCGCAGCTGGTTTGCCTAAAATCGATGAATGTCTTCAGGTTGACATTCGGTTCAAGGCATCGGCAAAGGATTAATAGTTGATAGAGGGCTCAATTCAAGTTGTGATAGAAGAAGAAATTGTAGATCACAACCTTAGGAGTCTAAGGGACAAAGTCATGCTCAAAATGCACATATGGAAGGAAGTGAAAAGGGCTAATGCCACTGGCTGGCATAGACTGACATTGGACTGACTTGGCCAGAAACTAGGACTTGCCATAACTTTTGATCTAGGGCTCCAATTGATGCACTACTTTGTCTGGGAGGTAGGCCTTGATAACAGGAACAATTTACTCAACAGGATCTAGGGCAGGAAATGGCCGAAAAGTGATGAAAACCAGCGAAGAACACGGTGGCTGAAGTTTCAAATCTTTGCACTGGACATAAATTAGGGTATAGCTATAACTTTCGATCTAGACTGATCTAGGTGTCGAGCTAGAAGAGAAAAGTACTCAGGAGATTGAGGCACATCTAGTGGACAAGGTTGTCGGAGCTGGATTGGCCGTAATCTTTTTTCCGGTGAACGGCGCCGGAGAAGATGACACGGGAATTGGGTATTTTTGATACAGGTCGATTGAACTCAATTCCTTGCTCGAGGAGTAAGAGGGATGCATTTGGAAACTGTTGGCACGATTAATTTGGCTGGAGCATCACCAGAGAAGCCTGGCGACGAGCGCCGGTGACTGGTGAAGCTCAAACTTGGAAATAGCTTCGATTCATGCTTAATTTCACAATCTGAATTCACTGGCTTGCTGAAAATAGCTCACTGATCATTTTACTCTACTAGATCGAAGGCTAATTCGGATTGAATTGAGTTGCATAGCTGGAACAGGGGTTTTGTCATTTCCCGGTGATCATCCGTGATGAGATGCACGAGAGTTCAATTAAATGCTACAGCACAGATAATAAGATGTGGGGAACTCACTGGTGGCTTCAATTTGGAGTTTGGTGAAGCGAGGTGAGCTGGCGTCGTCGACCTCCTCGGTGGCTCGCCAAAGAAGACGACAGCAGAGAAGAAATACGGTTTAATTGCTTGAGGGGCTTTGGAGAGCACTGCTAAAGATGAAGAAGCTGCTCTGGGGTTTCTATTTATAGGCAAAGCAAAGCGAAGCAAACTTCACTGCATTGCTTGCGCCGGTGAAGACTTCGGGTTGAAGCAACGGCGAGCAGGTGAAGCTGTGCAAGCTGCTGGTGAGCTGTATAAAGACTGCCACGGCGATGACTGAGGTGCAAACACGTGTGCGCATGCAAACACGATTTCGAGAAGCACGGGCTAGAGCGGCACTCGATCGGCGGCGAAAACACGGCGACGAGGTGCTCCTGGTCGCGGTCACAGTGGCGATGATTGAGCCCATGCACTGCAGGTTGCGGTCGAGGTCGAAGATGATGATTTTGCTGAGCCCTGGTCGCGAACTGCTGCTGCTCCGATTGTGAACAGTGGCTGTGGTCGAGCCAGGGACCTGTTTGCAAGATTCTTTAGTTGCATCTTGGACTGATTTGTAATTTCTGGTTTAGAGATAGATAATTTGCAATCTGATTTCATTGATGAGTATAAACTTATACCTTATACTCATCCAGCAAGAGATTTGGTAAAATCTGGCATAATTTGATGATTTTCGATATAAACCGAAAATAGGGTACTTTAGGGTAAATTAAGATCTGAGTTTCGATTGATTTTGAATTCAAGGTAATTGGAGAAAGATTTGGGTATTCTGATAAAAGAAGATTTAGCATTTGGGAGGTGTTCCCTGAAACAGATTTGAATTTGGAGTTGATTTGAAGATTTTAGCCTTTTTGGGTTCCCAGATGATGAAATCTGGATGCCAACTTTCTGGGTTAAGGTATTGGCATACCCATGATCATAGTCCAAGAATAATCTGGTCTGGATTAGGTCAAGATTTGGCTAAATCTGAGTTCAGAGTATTTAGGGTAATTAGAATATTAAGTAAAATCCTGTTTTCAAAAACAGAAAAGATTGCAGGATCTGAGATTTAGAGTGGAATTGAATCTGGCTTCTGAAGGCTTTTATGTTTAGAGTGACTGATAGATCACATCTGGGAAATCTGATCTTAATTTGGGTTCACAGGAAAGATTTTGAGATTTTAGGGCTTAGAATAGATTAGGATTGAACTGATCTTGCTACTACTACAGATCCATGCATGCATGATGTTCATGAAAAAGGAAGTTTTTACCCCTAAACTCAGGGTGTTACGACCGGGACCTGGCCCGGGAGATATCCGAAGGTCTCCGGGATTATTAGACGTAGGAACTTTTCGGGTTACACCCCGGGTTGTATCGTATCTGATGTAATGATGCTCACCGGAGGGGGAAGATGTCCTCCGGTTAAATGATCTTCAATAAAACTAAGTTTGCTTGTGTACTTTGATTTCTTTAATAGAGCTAAGTTTGCTCGTGTATTTTGCCTTCTTAGATGGTCCGGGGCGGGGTGATTCCCGGGTGCTCCTTATCCCCCCCTCCGCAGTGGGCCGGAGGGGACCTCCGCACGCTGTGGGGGTGACAAAGCTCCCGGGGTAAAGACCCATCATTTAAGAATTCTTCAAAGTTTTCCCAAGGTTATAAAAAATTTCCGGGAACGATCTTTTCAAAAGCCCCAGTGGGATCCTCCGTTCGCCGTAAGAACGGGGAGCCGGGGATGGGATCTCCAGAGAGAGATCGTCCGAGAAAATCTGTAAAATTCCCGGGGATAATTTTTTCGGGAGACAAACCTCCGGTCGCCGTGAAGACGGAGAGCCGGGAACGATGTCTCCAAGAAAGATATCCGAGAATTCCGAAATTCCAAGAAATTCTCTCGGGGTCAAAATCTTCCGGTCACCGTGATAACGGGGAACCGAGTGATTCTACCGGGAGACGCAATATCTCTGGGAATTTCCCCGGGAGAGAACATCCAAGAAATTGGGAGCCAAGAACGAAATCTCCGGCGAAGAACATCCAAGAAAGTCCGAGGTAAAATTCCCGGGGGTAATTTTTCCAGGAGACAACCCTCCGGTCACCGTGAGAACGGGGAGCCGGGTACAAGATCTCCAAGAAAGAATATATGAGAATTCCGTCTCGCTGAGGAGACAATCGACTCCCGGAGGAGGATGTGCCCGATGACGGGTCTGAGTGTTTGGGTAGGGGACTAGTCTCCCAAATTTACTCGTTACCGCGGTCCTTGACGACCGGGTTGCCGCTTACACCCTCAGTCCATGAGGGGTGATCGTAAGCCGCCCTACGGGAGTGGGACTCCCGTTGTAGGGACTTGTTGGGTCGTGATAGCCCACTTCCTCACGGGGAGGGCATCCTCGTTGAGAGGGCATCCTCACGGGGAGGGCATCACCGTGATAGACGGTAATGTGAAGACCTGTATTGAGACAGAGCTGAAGAAAAAACTAGTTGTATTGATAATGAACCGAAGTACAACGCCTCCCCCCACGAAATCGCGACAGGGGAGGGAGCGGTGAATACAGTGTCCCCCCTCCCCTTCCGGCTTAATCACTCCAGGGGAGGGGATGAGCCCATGGGCTAGACGTAGAACTTGCGAAGTAAACGCACGTTCCACGTGTGCTTTAGCTCCTGCTCTTGTAGGTTGGAGAGCTTGTAAGCCCCCGAGCCCAGGACCGCAAAATTACAGTAGCACTAAAGAGAGCTCGTTCTATTCAATATCCTTATGGGGAAAAAGGATACCCAAAGAAGTCAATAGGGATTTCGTTTTATCAGCATCGAATAGTGGAGTTTCTTTTTTTTTTCACAAAATACATCCAGAATCCATGGTGATATAAGAAATAGCATAGGATCCTTTAGCGCCGAGATCCTATAGGGGCCCTCCCACTTGGGGGAGAGTTTTCCCTAGGCTTGGGGGTCCGTGACATGCTTGAGGACAAGGTCCCCGAGTCGAAAAGCCCTCTCGCACACGCGCTGGTTGTATCCAGTCGTTGATTTGCCTCGTTGGCTTGGTACGCCGCGGTCGTAGCTCCGTCTAAGAGCTCGACCCACAGCGACCGAAAGCCAATCTCCGGGGGGAGAACTGCCTCAGCCCGGTATACCAGGGAGAAGGGAGTACGTCCCGTCGCCCGGCTCGGAGTCGTGCGCATGGAGCAGAGGATGCTAGGGAGCTCCTCTGCCCATGCACCCAGCTTGGGAGCGGTTTGCTCGAGTCGTCGGCTTAACCCTTGTAGGATTACGCCGTTGGCCCTTTCGACGATCCCGTTGCTCTGGGGATGGGCCACTGAAGCAAAGTGGATGGTGAGCCCCAGGCCATTGCAGAATTCCCGAAAATACGCCGAGTCGAATTGGGTCCCGTTATCGATAGTGATTTCTCGGGGGACACCAAAACGACACACGATATTTTTCCAGAAAAACCGCTGTACTGCCCGGGATGTGATGTTGGCCAAAGGTTCAGTCTCTACCCACTTAGTGAAGTAGTCGACCGCGACCACCGCATACTTGTAGCCCCCGGGCGCTGGGGGGAAGGGGCCTTGGAGGGCCAAGTGATGGGGATAGTCTGCAGTGCTACGGGGGGGAGGTTCAAACCCTTGGCCATCTTCTGACAGGCCTCCCATGCGGAGACAAGATCTCGCACGTCGCGAATCACCGTGGGCCAATAGAAACCCTGGCGAAGGGCCTTCGCCGAAATGGCACGTGGGGCCAGATGAGACCCGCAGCTTCCCGCGTGAATATCCTTGAGAAACTGGAGCCCCTCCGGTCGTGGAAGGCAATGGAGCAAGGCGGAAGCCCCTTGCTTGTAGAGCTTCCCCTCCAACAGGAGGTATGCCTGTGCTTTGGCCTGGAGGCGCTTAGCCTCGGTCTCGTTGGGAGGGTCCCCCTCCCCCTTAATGAAGGACACAAGGGTGTCAATCCAAGATGAAGCCCGGGTGACTTTGGCGACTTCCGAGACGCGGGGTTCGTCACCCGCGCCCGGGGAGGTCACCGAGGGCTTCGCGATAATCTCCAAGAAGGCCCCTTTGGGGAGCGGTTCCCGGCCACTAGCTGCCTGGGCAAGGGCGTCGGCCCAGTCGTTGTCCCTTCGCGGGATGTGTCGGGCCTCTAGGCCGTCGAAGTGCTTCTCCATCTTGCGCACTTCCTGCAAGTAAAGGCTCAAGTTTGCATTATGGCACAAGTAGGACTTGTCCATTTGGCAAACTACGAGCTGGGAGTCTTCTTTCACTAGCAGGCGTCGAATCCCCAGGGAGCGCGCCAGGCTCAACCCGAGGAGCAAAGCCTCGTATTTGGCGATGTTGTTTGTGACGGGGAACTTGAGGCGCGTCGCGTACTCGAGTTCCCTCCCCTCGGGGCTCCGGAAGACTACTCCCGCACCAGCCCCGGTGAGACACAGGGAGCCATCGAACATAAGTGTCCCATGGTCACTGCGTCGGGGTAGCGCGGGGAGGTCTTCATCCCCGGGCTCGGGGGCAGGAGTCCATTCCGCCACGAAGTCGGCGAGGACCTGTGACTTGATGGCGGAGCGCCCCGTGAGGGAAAGGGAAAAGGGGGCGAGCTCGGCCCCCCACTTCCTTATCCGGCCGGTGGCTTCTTTGTTACGGAGCACCTCCCCCAGGGGGAGGTATGACGGGACGGTGATGGGGTGCCCCAGGAAGTAATGACGAAGCTTCCGGGATGCCATCAGGAGGGTGTAGCAGATCTTCTCCATCTCTGTGTACCAAGTTTTGACCCCTTGGAGGGCTTCGCTCACGTAGTACACGGGACGCTGCTGCCCGTCTTGCTCCTTTACCAATACAGCGCTTACGGCGACCGGGGTCGCGGCAAGGTAAAGGAGCAAGGGCTCTTCCAGAGACGGGCTCACGAGCATGGGGGGGCTCGTGAGGTACTTCATCAGGCTGTCGAAGGCCTCCTGGGCCTCGGGGGTCCATTGGAACCCTTCGAGCCCCTAGAGGATTCTGAAGAATTGGAGGCCGCGTTCCCCCGACCACGAGACAAAGCGGCCAGTGAGTCGATGAACGTCCTTGATCGAGCGTGGCGGGGGCATGTCCAGGAATGCCCAGATCTTCTCGGGGTTCGCCTCTATGCCCCGCTGGGACACAAGGAAGCCCAGGAGCTTCCCCCCGTGCACGCCGAAGGCACATTTCTCCGGGTTGAGCTTCAACCCATACGTGCGGTGGTTGCGAAAGGTCTCTGCCAAATCGTCGACGTGAGCAGTCGCACGGGAACTTTTGACGACCGCGTCATCGACGTAGACTTCGACGTTGCGACCGATTTGGTCCTTGAAGACCAGTGTCATGAGCCACTGGCAGGTTGCTCCAGCGTTCTTCAGCCTGAAGGGCATGTGGACGTAGCAGAAGGTTCCGAGGGGAGTTATGAAACTAGTCTTTTCCTCGTCCCCTTCCGCCATCCAGACTTGGTGATAGCCCGAGTACGCGTCCAGGAAGCTCATCAACTCGCACCCCGCGGTCGAGTCGACCAACTGGTCAATTCGTTGGAGCGGGAAGTTGTCCTTGGGGTAGGCGCGGTTGAGGTCGGTGAAGTCCACGCACATCCGCCACTTGCCGTTCGACTTTTTCACGAGGATGGGGTTCGCAAGCCACTCGGGGTGCAAGATCTCCCGAATGAACCCCGCCTCTCAGAGTCGGGCAATCTCTTCCTTAATCGCCTCTTGGCATTCAAGGGAGAGTTTCCTCAGCTTTTGCCTGATTGGGGGGTGACTGGGGGTCACCGCGAACTTGTGCTCGATGACATCCTAGGCGACGCCTCGCATGTCGGAGGGCTTCCACGCGAAAATGTCGGAGTTTTCGCGCAGGAAGGCCGTGAGTTGCTTCGCGTGCTCTTCATGGAGATCCGCCCTGATCCTAACGGTTTTGTCCCCGTTGTCCGGGGACAGTGGGATCTTCCGGAGGCCCCCCTCCAAGCGTGGTTTGGGAAGGGGCCTCCCAGAAGGTATCACGGCGGCGTCTGACTCCGGGGGGGACGCCTCCCCCCCCGGGGTTTTGATGAGGTTGACGCTCCCGATCATTGCGGCGGCACGTTCGTATAGAGCGCGGGCGACGACTTGGTCTCCCCGGGCGGTGATCACGCCATGAGGCCCGGGGATCTTCACGCAGAGGTAGTTCTGGTGGATCGCGGCCCCCAAGCAGTTGATTGTGGTCCTCCCCATGATCGCGTTGTAGGCAGAGGGGAGGTCTACCACATCAAACCAGACCATCTCTGTCCGGTAGTTTTCTGGGGTGCCGAATGTCATGGGGAGATCCACCTTCCCTATGGGGTGGATGGCCTTTCCCGGGATGAACCCCTGCAAGGTCCCTGCTGTGGGTTGCAAGAGCTTCTCGTCCACCTGCATCTCCCTGAACGCCTTTAAGTAGAGGACGTCGGCGGAGCTCCCGCCATCCACGAGGATGCGGGCCAGATGACATTCCCGGATGGCATGGGTATCAGACCTGTGGAAGGTACACCAACGACCTTCCCTGTTTCCCATCGTGGGGCCTTCCCGACCGCGGGACGACTGCCCTCCCCCACGGCCTTTCGGCTTGGGGATGGGGCGGTTGCCCCTCGAGGCATCGCGCGATCAATTGCGATGACCCCCCTACTTAGGGCATTTGTGAGGGTCCCTGGCCCCCCGGTCAGTGGGGGTGGGAGCCCCCTGGTTCTTCTTCCAGAGTTCGTCCTCCTCCGCCCGAGCGTACTTCT
Organism: Pharus latifolius; assembly: GCA_019359835.1. Lineage (NCBI taxonomy): Eukaryota > Viridiplantae > Streptophyta > Magnoliopsida > Poales > Poaceae > Pharus > Pharus latifolius. The sequence continues at coordinate 14,211,825 of CM033328.1, read as the reverse complement.
CAAGTACGTTGAAGAGCTCGTCGGCGGAGGAGGGGCAGCTCCGGGAGAGTCTCCGATGGAGCTCCCCAGGGAGGATCCCGTTCTTGCACGCCTCAATGACTGTGGAGTCAAGGACGTGAGCCACTTTCCTCTTAACCTGAGCGAAGCGCTTGAAGAAGCTGCGGATGGTCTCCCCCGTCCTCTGTCGGACAGTATAAAGCTGCAAGGAGTCCAGGGGACGCACGTAGTTCCCCTGGAAGTTCGCGCAGAACTCGCACTTGAGTTGCGCGAAGAACTTGATGGAGCCGGCCTTCAAGTTGTAGAACCACGAGCGGGCGATCCTGGTCAGGTAGAGGGGGAAGACGTTGCATTGCACCATCTCGTCCCCCCAGTCGCCGATATGGCTGTGGAATACACCTGCACAAATTCATAGGGGTCGGACTCACCGTTGTAGTGTTCGATGTGCGGCGGGCGGTAAGGCCACAGCCATCGAATGCTCCGTAGTCTGCGGCATAGCGGCTGGTTAGCCCCCTCCACTTCTCGGGGAGAGTCCCGGTCGCTGTCTCCTTTGACAGGGGACGCGCGCTCATTGTCGGAGTCGAAAAGGGGCCCAAGAGGTCTGCCGGTGTGGCAGTAACGGCGCTTTTCTTTCTGGTTGGTGGAGCTGACTTCCAAGACGTCCGGGCGCTCCATCGGAGAGGTTGGCTCCTCGGTGGGTCTCTTCCCCCGGCCGGACCGGGAGAGAAGCTCTTTGTGTCCGCAACCCGGGGGAAGTTCCTCCCCGGACTAAGTTGCACGCATTCGCTCAACCTCCCCCCGGGCGAAGCGGTCTTGATCCGCCTAAGGCGCCCTTGGGGGCGGCCCCGGGGGAGGAGGGAGCTTGTGCGCTGTACCTACCGGCCCGGGTGCTACCGGGGCCGGTGAGGGGGAGACCCCTGTGACGACGTCCGGAACCGGAAAGGGGGAAACCCCTGTATTATCCGGAAACGGAGAGGGGGAACCCCAGCGGCGACGTCCAGAACCGGAAAGGGGGAAACCCCTGTATTATCCGGAACCGAAGTGGGGGGAACCCCCGTGGCGACGTTCGGAACCGGGGCGCCGTTGCGGGGGAAGGCCCGTTGCGACGCGGGAGCTGCTCTGTCAATCTCCCCTATTGCGGTAAACGCAACCTGCGGGGCGGGACTGGCTCCCGGCGCATGGAAAACCCCTGGCATGTAGTGGGCCCCCGGCCCCGGGAATGGGCTCGAAACAGGGTGTTCCCCCGATACCGCGAAGGCCCCGGACATAAGGTAACCCCCCGGCATTGGGAAGGCTCCCGGCGCCGGGAAAGCTCCGGACTTAAGGGTACCCTCCGGCGGGGTCGTACGGAGCGGCCGGGCTTCCGAGGGCCAGAGGGGCCACCGGGTGACCCGTAAATGGGGGCATAGGCCCCAGGAATGGGTACGAGGGGTAAGTAGGGGCCGGTGGCCACGCCAAGACACGGAGCAGCTCGTCCATAGAGCGCTGGGCGCGGAGCTGGCCCTCCAAAAGAGCCTCAAGCAAGGCGTCCCAGGGAGACTGGTCCCGGCCGAGGCGACCACGGTCACCGGGACTGACCCGGAGGTCGAACCACCGAAATTGACAGGGAAGGTGGGAGGTGGTACCTGGGTCTGGCCGCCTCTGGGCGAAAGGGCCGGGACGATCGTGTCCCAGACGGGCGGCGCTGGGTCATCGGGACCGGCGTCACTGGGAAGGGCTCGGGCCCTCGTTCTTAGGGGAGCCATGGTGTCTCGTCACGAGTCCCCACAGATGGCGCCAACTGTCGTGGTATTGCGAGTACCACGACAGGTTTAGTGGAAGATCCTAGCGAAGAAAATACAACGCGAGCTGACCGGGTGACCGGTCCTCTCTCGTCGGGCAAACACAGCAAATGACACGAGGATTTATATAGGTTCGGGCCTCAGTGGAGGCCCTAGTCCTGTCGGCATGCTCCCAATCGGAGTTGGATAGGGGAGCTCTCTCGGGGGAGAGATGGCTCCCGAGCACACCTGTGAGATTGTCTATTCCAAGTAGTAATGAACAATTGTCCCCTTACTTGAGGTGTACAAGGGCTTATATAGCCCCAAAAGACGCAAAAAGACTAAACCACCCTGCCTGCCACCGTTGGATCGAGGGGTAGTGACGTCCTTCTTCCGGTCAGGGACCTTAGATGCTTGACAGGTGTCTGCCGGTTCCCGAGGCGCTTCCCGCGTGACCATCACGTGACCTGGGACCGGAGACTCCTGCTTCCGGAAGGACGGCAACGCCCGGGACGAACCATCGGGGGGCCTTGTCCCCGGGCGAAAGGCGGCGCCCGGGACAAGCCACCGGGGGGCCTTGTCCCCGGGCAAATGGTGGCGCTCGGGGCCAGCCTCCGGGGGCCTTGTCCCTGGGCAAAAGTTGGCACCCGGAACAAGCCACCGGGGGCCTTGTCCCTGGGAAAATGGCGGCGCCCAGGACAAGCTACTGGGGGCCTTGTCCCCGGGCAAATGGCGGCACCCAGGACAAGCCACCGGGAGCCTTGTCCCCGGGGAAAATTGAATAGCCTCTTACCTGGACTTAGTCTCGTGGAGATTTCCCCCAACATTTTCTACAACTAACTAATAAAAAATATTAATCAATCACCTTATTCAGGGCCAAGGTATGATTAGTAGGATTTAGCATGAAGAGCTCACAAATAATCCAAACAAGATAGAACATATAACTGTAAAAATTGAATCCTAACCTAAATACAATATTACATTTTGACACTTGAAGAAGATACTCTAGCACTACAGGTCATCATACATGTTCTTGAACTAAATCTCAAAAAGAACAAACCCTAGTTTAAATCCTAAACAAGAGTAGCCAAATCCTAGTTTAAATACTGGAAAGAGCAAATTAAGCTAATCCTAGACTCAGAACCATGCACTAGGGATAGGGCAGGAGTATGTTATGGTGAAATGTAGTGGCCAGCGGCGGTGGAGAATAGTGCGGCGGCCGGCGATGGTGCAATGCAATGCCCGGTGGTGGTGGAGAACCATAATCCCAGCAGTGATGTTGCTCCGACAGCGAGGAAGTGGTCGTCGGTGAGGGTAGCGCTTTTTGCGCTCGAGGAGAAATAGAAATAGAATGATTTGATTGGAGGGAAAATTCTAGGGCAGAGGTTATTAGAGTGAGGCCTTATTCTAACGGTTCTACAAAATGAACCGTTAGTACAAGTACTTTTCTTCTAACGGTAAATATATGAACAATTATTAGAAGAAATCAGGTGGTTTCTTCTAACGGTTCACGACATTAACTACTAGAACAAAGAGCATACACTAACGGTTTATAAACTCAAATCGTTTGAATACAACTAGAATACACTTTGTGAAAAAGCATATCTAGATATTATGGACAAATTGGAGAAAACAACACAAGTTCTACCTCTGAACTTGTCATTAGGTAAGATTATCACATCAACTATTGCATATGAAAATAATTCTAATGGTTGCTAATCGCAGCCGTTAGTATTATAAAATTTCTTCTAATAGTTCCAGGTTATGAACAGCTAGAAGAGAGCTGGAAATGGTTCGATCGGAGGTAGCCTTATTCTAACGGTTAGTTAAACTAAACCGTTAGTACGAGCACAATTTCTTCTAATTGTTCTCTAGTTGTAACCACTAGAAGAGAGGAGCCTTGTTCTAACAGGTTGACAAAACAAACTGTTAGAAGAATTTCTTCTAACAGTTCTCTACTAGTGTCGTGGTATTGAGAATATCCCGGCAGGTTTTGTGGACGATCCTAGTGAAGAAAATGCGACACGGGTTGACCGGGTGACCGGTCCTCCCCCGCCGGACAAACACAACAAGTGACACGGAGGTTTATACAGGTTCGGGTCCCGGTGGGGGCCCTAGTCCTGTCGGCGTGCTCCCGACCGGAGTCGGTTGGGGAGGCTCTCTCGGGGAGAGTCTTCCGGAGCACACCTGTGAGTTTGGCTATTCTATCAATAATGAGCAACTTGTCCTTACAACAGGGGATACAAGGGCTGTTTATAGCCCCAAAAGAAGCAAAAAGACTAAACTACCTCGAACGCTACCGTCGGATCGAGGGGTAGCAACGTCCTTCTCCCGGTCAGGTGCCTCAGATGCTTGACAGGTGGCCGCTGATTCCCGAGGCGCTTGCCACGCGACCCACACGTGACCAAGGCGCTTGTCATGCAACCCGCACGTGACACGGGACCAAGGGCTCCTGTCCCCGGAAGGACAACGGTGCCCGGGGGACAGGCACCGGGGGCCATGTCCCCGGACGAAAGGCGGCGCCCGGGACAGGCACCGGAGGCCATGTCCCTGGGCAAACGGCGGCGCCCGGGACAGGCACCGGGGGACTTGTCCCCGGGCAAAAAGCGGCACCCAGGACAAGCACCGGAGGCCACGTCCCCGGGCTAAAGGTGGCGCCCGGGGCTGGCACCGGAGGCCACGTCCCCAGGCAAATGGCGGCGCCCGGGGCAGACACCGGAGGCCACGTCCCTGGGTGAATGGCGGCGCCCGGGGCAGGCACCGGTGGCCACGTCCTCGGGCGAATGGCGGCGCCCGGGGCAGGCACCGGAGGCCACGTCCCCGGGCAAAAGGCGGCGCCCGGGGAAGGCACCGGGGGCCTTGTCCCTGGGCTAAAGGCGGCGCCCGGGGAAGGCACCGGAGGCCACGTCCCCGGGCGAATGGCGGCGCCCGGGTAGGCACCGGCGGCCACGTCCCCGGGCGAATGGCGGCGCCCGGGACAGGCACCGGGGGCCTTGTCCTTGGGCAAAAGGTGGCGCCCGGGACAGGCATCGAAGGCCATGTCCATGCGCTAAAGGCGGTGCCCGGGGTAGGCACCGGAGGCCATGTCACCGGGTGAATGGCGGCGCCCGAGGCAGGCACCGGAGGCCACGTCCCCGGGCGAATGGTGGCGCCCGGGCCAGGCACTGGCGGCCACGTCCCTGGGCGAATGGCGGCGCCCGGGGCAAGCACCGGATGCCACGTGCCCGGGTGAAAGGTGGCCCCCAGGACAGGCACCGGGGGCCTTGTCCCCGGGCGAATGGCGGCGCCTAAGACAGGCACTGGGGGCCTTTTACCCGGGCGAATGTGGTGCAACTTACCTGGACATAGTCTCATGGAGATTTCACCCAACAGCAGCCCCCCATGCCCTCCAGGGACGATGCTCGAGTCCCCGGAGGGTATGGTACATGTCACCGGGAAAATCTCCGGGTCAAGCTACTGGGACCGTGATGCTTCGATTCCCGTGCCGCGCGCTTATTTCTGCGTCGTTTGGCCATAAATGCGCTCGCGGTTCGAACCGGCGCCTCGGTTTGTGTGCTCGTCTCTTCGTTCCCCGCGCGCGGTTTGAATTCCAACGGCACGGATGTACCACGAGGTTCCACGTGGCACCCATCTGGGCCACGCTTTGCCTCTATAAATAGGGCCTTGGGGGCCCCGGAGAGTTCACTCCAAATTTTCCAAACTCCAGCGCCCTTAGTTTGTCGACGATTCGGGCTCGGAGTCCTCAGCCGAACTTATGCAGAATTTATAATTGTGAGACCTTTCAAGATGACCCTTCGGGAAGGTATGCTGAACAATAGTGAACAGGAGCACAGAGAGTTTAGACAGGTTCGGGCCCTCGATGGTGGGAGTAAAAGCCCTACGTCCTGTTGAGATTTCACTAAGTGTGGTAAAAGGTTTACAAATGAAGGAAAAAATCCTCACAGGCGAGGATTTTTCCTGTAAGAGTGTACAAAGATAAGCCAAAGGAGGCTTATTAAAATGCTATATGAGGTGTGCCGTAGACTTGGCTAACTTAGATGATTTTCTTCTTTTTTCCCCTCCTTTGATTGATGCTTCATGCCATCCTTTTATACTGCTTGAAAGGGTGCCATGTGAAGGAAACTGCATCAATCGGTTGCACGGACGGTTGGATGCGGTTTTTGGAACTGCTCTTAACCTCCACGTAGGTTAAACACGTGTTATTCATGGATAACTGTACGTGTTAACCTCCTGACGGTTGATTCTCCACGTGTAGGAATCTTCGGGATACTTAGAATATCCTGTTGTATGGGCAACCGAAATAGATAGATCCCAAGTATCCTGATCGGCAGATGTTCTGACCGCGGGATATTGGCTGACCGCGTAATATCCCGAATGTGTAGTTCGCGTACAGCCTACGAACTTCTGACCGCGCAAGGCTTACGGTCTGACCGCGTAAAGCTGCGACCTGATCGCGTAAAGCTTGCGACCTCGTGGTGATGCCCCTCAGAATAGCTTGAGTTCGCATCACCAGATACATGTCTGGTTCGAACCTGTCTTGAACCAGAAGTTTATTAGAAGTGATCCGGGTGTCAATCCTTGTTAGCTAGCCCCCAAATTCGAAGAAAACGGAGAGATGTGTTTATTTCGAATTTAAAAAACCGTGCATTGGATTTTTAACCCGGCCCTTTAACTTCTCCACTTAGTGGCGCACTAAGTGAAAACGGTTGGTTTTTCAAGACGGGTTCTGACATTACGTGACGGGCAATGATAGCGCCGTAGAATTGTTTTTATCTCGAGGTAAAATTGTAAATGCTTTTGACGAAACCCGAGGCGCCTGGAATGCGAACCGTCACCCAGGCGGCTATAAATACCAGGTTCTTGGGTTTGTAAAGTTTCACAATTTCCCTCCACGCCTAAGTCCTTTTCTTGTTATCCTGCCTTCTTCCTTTTCACATACCCCTCCCAATGGCAGATCATGAAATCATCGAGATTGAGAGCGATGAAGGGGAAATTGTCGAACAAGGGTCTCAAACGAATGAAGTCCTGTCTCCCTTAAGGAAGAAACCCAAGGTTGATGAAGGATCTTCCAGTGGAACAAAGGTGAAGAATGTAGCGAGTTTCTTTCTTCCTTCAGTTCCTTTGACCCTCCCCGTTCATGCTTCTCGGCAAGTTAGGCCTTTATCCTTAGAGAAAGATCCCATCACGTCCAATTCCCCCATCCTTTTGGGTGATCAACATCCTGGTCGGCAAGCGGTGACTATCCCTCGATCAGATGATTGCCATATTGGGTTGGCGAAGCAATCTTCTGATGGGAAGGTTGCTCTTCCACCATATGATGATCTTCCTCCCAAGATGGGTGTATCAACGGGTTATGCACCGGGACAGGTAACAATTCTTCTCCCTTTTTGCTGATAATTTTAGTTAGTATGACTAACTTTTGCAAAATGCAGGAGGTAGGAGGCCCCAGCGATCAGCCTTCTGCTGCTCCATCTCTTCCTTCCGGACAGACCCTTCTGGAAGAGAAGAATGCCCTGGAGAAGAAGACCGAGGAGATGGCCTCGAAGATTCTGCGTTTAGCAGAATGTTTTGATCGATCCCGAGAAGAGGCGCACCATTTCCGTCGAGAGAGGGACTTCGCTCAGCAACAGCGAGAACTCTCTGACTTGATTAGGGACAATAGCGCATCTGTTGTTAGGGATGATATAGATAGACTTAGGGTAGTTGCTAGTTCCCTGGGAGTTGCCAGTGTAAATCCTACTGACAACAACATGTCCCTTGGGGAACTTTGTAAACTTCTTTCGGAGCAAGTCGATGTTTTGATCGACTGCATCCCTTTTGTATGTAAAGAATGTAAGAAATAAAAGTTTCTTATTTCTCACGAATATTCTTCACATCTTCTGTGCGAAAATATAGCCATAAACTTTACGTTTGCGACCATTCATACACAGGAAACTTTAGTTCTGCGATCAGAATCATTTTTAAGAAAAAGGCACCGCGACCTGCCCTGATTCCGAGATCAGTTTCAGAGCCGCGGTCAGAACTAAAGTGCGACCAGAGTTGGGACTCGGTCAGGCCGTCATTCCGATTAGAATCAAAGTTTCAGCCTAAAACATGATTTCGATAAAACCATAACCCAATTAGAAACATTCCAGTACGTCAAAAATTGAGTTATATGATTTTTTCGAAGAAAATGTTCAAAGTATAAAAAGGAAAAACGCCTTCTGAAAAGTACTGAAAATCTTTCAGTCCTTTTGCACTTTCAGTTTCCAAAACAAAGAAGCCTTTTTGTTTCAGATCCGACGCGTGAGTACTTTATCGGGTCTATCAGAGACAGTATCCATTATGGGAAATGAATAAAGCATTCAGTGGAACGTTTGAAATGAGCCGTTTACTCATTAATGCGTCGCCTTGGGTCTATAAAAAGCAGTAGGTAGCTTCTTGAGGAAGCCACTCAACTGCGAAAAACCCTTAGAGTTCCCGCCGCTCAAAACCCTCATTTTCTTCAGCCTTCATCTTCCCCAAATCGCCAGCTTCCCCTTTGATTCTACACCAAAGATGGCGTCCTGGAGCAGATCCATTCACCATTCTGAGGAGAGCCTGATGGCGCTAGAGAAGGAGGAGATCCTTTCTCCGCGGCTGCTCATTAACTGGCGACCTGCGGAGAAGGACCAAGAAACCCCAACTGTCCAAGAAGGCGAGTTGGTGGTTTTCGAGGAGTATCTGCGTTGCGGGTTCCGATTCCCTGAGAGTCGGTTCCTTAAGGACGTCCTTGAACATTACGGGTGGGAACTGATCAACCTCCACCCCAACGCGATGCTGATCCTTGCAGTATTCCAGCATCTCTGTGAAGCCTTCGTCGGAATATATCCCAGCGTGGATCTTTTCCGACGATTCTACTTTTCGGCGTGGTCGAAGAGCACCAACGCCGCCGGATGCATCTACTTCCGGCTGAGGGATAAAAAGGAGTATCCCTCCCCACCCCTGCGAGATTCTGTGCATGGGTGGCACCAAAAATGGTTTTACTGCACCCCGCCGACCGAGAGCGGGTTGTGGTTTGAGAACTCGCGGCCGGAGAAGCCGAGCGAGTTGGATACTCTCCCGGCGATGAACGCGGAGTTCACGAAGCACGCCGAGGTGATCCTTCACTTAGTCGAACAAGGGTTGACGGCACGTGACGTCATCCGAGACTTTGTGAAGAACCGGGTGAGCCCCCTGCGTGAAAGGGCTCATCCGGCTTGGGAGATCAAGTCCATGGCGGATACTACCCTGGACTATAATGAAGGTATTCATTTCTGATATTGAAATCCTTTTATGTCATTTTTGAAATGCATCAATTTAACTCGTATCTGGGAACAGTCCTGCCCTCAGCCGAGATTGAGAGGCGGACTAACTACCTCCTCAGGGCGTACAACGCCGAGGTAGAGGGCCCCAAGGGATCGCCTCGCCCCCAAAGCTTGATTCATGCCGGCGACGACCTTAAACAGGAGCGCCGAAAGGTACACTTCCCACTTGGCCTATGTTTTGCAGGTCTCATGTATGTCCAGCACTAATCAATCTCATTGGAATGAAAATAGCTCCTAGGGAGGTTCGCAGATGCGACATTCCCAAGTGAAAATGTTGGCTCTCTGAAGAAGCCGGCGGCGAAGAACGTGAAGAAGGTCTCCCAGAGACCCAGGACAAAGAGTCCTGCCCCTAAGAAGACTAAGCTGAACCCTGGGGAGGGGTCTTCACGAAGCGTTCCTCGTCCCGCAAGAAAGACTGCGGTAAGATATCGCATTCCTGCTACTTTTTCAGGCGCGACATGGAATCACTTCTTCGTCGTACAGGGAGAGGGGAGCGAGGAGGAAGAGGATGACGTTCCTCTGATCCTTCGAAGGAGGAAGATCGCGGATCTTCCATCCAGCGATGCCCCAAGCTGCCCCGCAGAAACCACAGCTGCCGAAGAGGTGGCCGTGGCTGACCCTGCGACCACCGAAGATCTTGTGGTCGCGGGTGACCTTCCAATTCCTGAAGCCCCCGAGGTTTCAGGGTCAATCATCTCTGCTTCCCTGGTCGAAGGGACGACTAAGGTAAAGGATCTTTTCGATCATTCCCTCCACGGCTCTTTCTGCCCGTTTGATAAGTTAATGTACATACAGGAAGGAGAGCTTCCCCCTGGGACCACTGGGGGTTCCAGGGAGGAAAATCCTCCTCCTCCGCGGACAGAGGAGGAGGTAGACGAACAAAGGCCGGCTGTGACGGTTCCAGTAACTCAGGAATCGCCAAGGCCTTCGGATGCAGCCCCACCAGTTAGTCCGGTGGCCCAGGTAAAGACCTATGTGTTTTTACCTGTTCCCTAAGAATATGCTTGTAACGCGACATTTCCAGGGGGGTGCTGTCTTGTTTACCATAAGGAAGGCGAGAACCGGAGACGGCTCTCCTTCGCAAGGGGAATTTTCCCAGAAGTCCCAGGAACGAATGGGATTTCAAATAAGGTAAGAGCTCTTACTTGACAGTAATTTTAAATAAAAGTTGCCTGACCCATTCTTCCTGTTAGGCAAAAGAAGACAGCGTCTAACCCTTCAACCGCCACTGGGGAGGTTGAAATTAGGGCTGATGAGGGAGCCTCTAATGAAGAGCGCTCTGCTCCCGCGGTTCAGGAAGTCGTCCGGACCGCGGGAGGTGAAACAAGTACAGGGATCGGGTCACAACCAGTAGTCTCTGGGGGTGGCGTCCGGCCGGCACTCCCATCAACTGTCCCTGTCGCAGGCACTTCCGGCGCGCTAGCAAGGATTCCTGCTAGCATGGATGATGCCGCTTTAAATAAGTTTATGAAGGTATGATCACCCCTGTTTCGGCGCTTGAATCGCCTTTAGAGCATACTTAATTCTCTTGCTTTGTGTCACAGGGCTTGTCATGGGTGACGAGCCAGTCGCATGCTGCAATGGCTAGCATGGCGGCTATTCAAAAAGATCGTGACGGCTTGCGCAAGTGAGGATCGTCATTCTTCTGTTAATATAAGTAGGCTTTAATTGTGATTGGCCTGATTTTGTTGCAGAGAGGTTACATTCTTGAAGAAAGAGTTAGCCAAGATGAGGCTGAACTCAGTTACAGAGTTCAAGAAACTATGGACTGAAATCAATAAACTTCAGTCTGAGAAGGCTGGTAAGTCGATTCTCAACTTGAGAAGACTTAAAGCCGTTTCTTGTTAATAACCTCTTTTCTCTGTACAGCGCAAGCAGGTCGCATTACACAGCTCGGCCAGGACAAGATGATTCTCGAGTTCTCACTCAACCACACCGACCGAGCGGTCAAAGAGTTAAGCTTACTGGTCTTCGAAAAACTGAAGGCCGTGGCCAACCTTTTGAATACCAACGTGGTAGAGTTGAAGAAGGACGACCCAAGTGTCAGCGATTGGTCATCACTGCTCACAGCTCAAGCAGAATCACTACTCGAATATCTCCCTGGAGATTTACGGCGACGTGAAGAGATAATCAGGATGAGAGTCCGATCAGCCGCTTCTACCGTACTCAGCTGGGTTCGACTTCACCATGGCCCAGATGCGAATCTGAGCGCGCTGGTGGGACCGGTTGAGGTCGAGAGCGAAGAACTGCTTGACGCCGTTATAGAAGAAGTCAAGCCCTTCGTTGACAAACTCTTGGCTGAGCTGAGGATCGAATGATCCTTATATTTTGTAACCAAACAATTGTAATTACAATGCTATGTATGTAAAACTATTTTTTCAAAAGAAAGTGCATATTCACATCATAAGTTTCATACTATAAGTATATTCCTCTAGCCCCCGCCTCTGTTTTACGAATACTGAAGCCTTAGTATTTTAAGCAGAGGGGAAAACATAAGTATGATGACCAGGGATATATGCTTCAAGCCGATGGTCAAGATTAAAGTAACATTTTAACCTTATTGCAAACTGGTAGCCACCCAGATGACCGAAGACTAGCCAGATAGTCCCGTGTGCGTTGAGAAACAGCTTATTTAGGAGTGACTTATCTGGAAGTGATCATGAGATTGACCAGCGAATCCGGTTGAAAAATGCTGTAATAACCTAACCGCCGGCGATCAGCCCCCAGGTCGAATTTGCATAATTTGGGCTTAAAGAAAAACACTCATTGTATGAAAACAAGACATGCTTTTTATGAAAAGATGCTAATTGAACAGGAAAAAAGTGATTGGAATACTTACATGTAAAACTTACGAAGTTGATCGATGTTCCAAGTATTGGACAAAATCCGACCATCCTCCATGGCTAACCGCGCAGATCCTGGCCGCGGCACTGAGACGACAGTGTATGGTCCTTCCCACTTTGGGGAGAATTTATTGCGGTTAGACTGGTCTTGAATTTTTCGTAAAACCAAGTCGCCCACGTTGAGATCACGTGGTCGCACCTTTTTACTGTGATACTTGCGTAGAGCCTGCAAGTATACCGCGGACTTGATCAGGGCGCGATCACGCCGTTCTTCCAGGAGGATGAGATCTTGCGATCGCTGTTCGGATTGGTTGACCTGTTCGAATTGATTCATGCGAACAGATCCAATACTGACTTCCATAGGCGACACAGCCTCGGCCCCATAGACCAAATGGAGGGGTGTCTCACCGGTGGCTTGACTAGAGGTAGTCCGTAGTGCCCACAGAACAGTATAGAGCTCGTCTGCCCAAGCCCCCGAGCGAGTCTTGAGGCGATCAAAAACACATTTTTTGATGTCTTGCAATACTTGTCCATTGGCCCGTTCTATGGCACCATTGCTTTGTGGATGTGCCACGGAAGCAAAGCACACCTTGGTCCCAATCTGATCGCAGTAGTCTAGGAAGAGACCGCTAGCGAACTGAGAACCGTTGTCTGTGATGAGACGGTTTGGAACACCAAATCGTGCCACAATGTTCTTGTGAAAGAACTTTTGTGCAGCTGATGCAGTAATATTTCGTACTGGTTCGGCCTCAACCCACTTTGTGAACGTGTCAATGGCTACGAACAGAAACTTGTACCCATTGACCGCTTGTGGCATAGGACCGACGATGTCCATTCCCCAGATCGCGAAGGGCCATGCGAGAGGAATAGTTTGCAATGCATAAGCAGGTTGATGAACCTGTCTTGCATGAAACTGACACTGTGGACACATCTTGACCATAAGCTTGGCATCATCGAGTGCCGAAGGCCAGTAGAATCCCTGTCGAAAAACTTTTCCGACCAGTGTTCGGTATGACGCGTGTGCACCGCATACACCGTCATGTATCTCTTTTAGGAGGGATTTTCCTTCCTCCTGAGATATGCAGCGCATGAATACTCCTTGAGTACCTTTTCTGTACATAACCCCATCTATGAGTTTGTACAGACACGCCTTTCGAATTAACCGATCGCTTTTGGTTTCGTCCTCGGGTAAGGTCCCATGTTCAAGATAGACCCTCAATGGATGAGTCCAATCTTGTTCCTGACCGAGGTTGGCAACGAAGGCTATTGCCGGATCATCCTCGACCGAAGTCATGATCGAAGGATGGTCCAAGTGTTCAATGAACACTCCTGCCGGAGCGGATGAGCGTGAGGATCCAATTTTGGATAATTGGTCTGCGAGAATATTGTCCTTTCGCGGGATGTATTGGACTTCGAAGTGACTGAAGTGTTTTTCCAATCTCCTCACTTCCCCCAGGTAATGAGCCATTGTCTCATCGGAGGTGCTGTACTCCTTGTTTACCTCGTTTACGACCAGCTGTGAGTCCCCCCTCACCACTAATCGACGGACTCCGAGGAATTTTGCTGCCCGGAGCCCTGGAAGAAGACCTTCATACTCTGCTGCATTGTTGGTTGCAACAAAGTGTAGTTGAATGACATACTTAAGCTGTTCGCCCTGAGGTGTAACTAAGACCACTCCAGCCCCCGAGTGTTGAAAACTACGGGAGCCGTCAAAGTACATTGTCCAATAATCGGGGCACTCCAGTTTCTTTGCCAACTGCACGGGTGGCTCAGGGTTGGTCCATTCGACCACAAAGTCGGCCAAAACCTGAGACTTAACCGCCGTGCGAGGGGTGAAATGGATCTCGAAGGCACCGAATTCAACTGCCCATTTGGCGATTCGACCATATTTTTCTGGATTTCGGACAATATCCCCTAAAGGAAAAGAAGAGGGTACTGTGATCTTGTGTGCTTGAAAGTAATGTCGTAGCTTACGAGAAGCCATGACTAGCGCGTAAAGTATCTTCTGGACCTCAGGGTAGCGCTCCTTAGGACCATGAAGTACTTCGCTCACATAGTAGACGGGTCTGTGCACTCCTTCCCTTTCTGCGATCAGAACTGCGCTGACCGCGTGTGGGGTGGCCGCCAAATACAGAAGCAATGGTTCTTCCTTTTCAGGAGACACCAGTACTGGCGGACTGGACAGATATGTTTTTACCTCCTGAAACGCTTTTTTGGCCTCGTCGGACCACGTGAAGTTATGATGTTTCCGCAAGGCTTTAAAGAAAGGTAGTCCCCTTTCGCCTAATCGCGATATAAAGCGACTTAAAGCCGCCATGCGACCAGCCAGGCGTTGAACATCCTTCATGGTCGAGGGCGACCTCATTTGTTCAATAGCTCTGATTTTCTTAGGATTAACTTCAATGCCCCTGGAACACACAAGAAAACCAAGAAGCTTTCCTGAAGAAACCCCGAAAGAACATTTCTCCGGGTTCAATTTTATTCCAAAGCGATTCAAGTTACAGAAGGTTTCAGCAAGATCGTCCAAATGAGACAATCTTTTGGTGCTCTTTACAACCAAGTCGTCTACATATGCTTCGAGATTACGCCCTATCTGGGAAAGAAAGTCTTTTGCATCAAGCGCTGATACGTGGAACCAGCGTTCTTGAGACCGAACGGCATTCTGACGTAGCAGTAGGTGCCGAACGGGGTGATGAAGGCAGTTTTCTCTTCATCGTCTTCTGCCATGCTAATTTGATGATATCCTGAGTAGGCATCTAGAAAACTCATCAGTTCGCAACCCGCAGTGGAGTCGACCAGCTGATCGATGCGGGGAAGGGGAAAGTCATCCTTCGGACAGGCACTGTTGAGGCTAGTATAGTCGACGCACATGCGCCACTTGCCATTTGACTTGCGGACCATGACCGGATTGGCGAGCCAGTCCGGGTGATTCACTTCGCGGATAAACCCGGCTTGTAAGAGTTTGTCTAACTCTTCTCGGATGGCTTCCTGTCGGTCGGTGGCAAAACGCCTGAGCTTTTGCTTTATTGGTCATTGTCCAGGTCGAATTGCTAACCTGTGCTCAATTACTTCCCTTGGGACTCCGGGCATGTCGGACGGTTTCCACGCAAACACGTCTGCGTTAGCCCGGAGGAAAGCAACGAGGTCGAGTTCCTATTTGTCATCCAGGGCTGACCCAACCCGAATTGTCTTGGATGGGTCATCTGGGTACAAAGGAACTTGTTTGAGTTTCTCATCTGGTCGAGGAGCAGCCCTGATCGCATCAGTGGCAACGGTGGCGACCTGAGCGTCCCGGAGGGGAAGTTGATCGACCATCTCCAAAGATAGCCGGTCGCACGTGAGCGCCACGTTGCGACTACCTCGGACCGAAATGACACCTTTGGGGCCAGGCAATTTCCCGCACTGATAAGCATAGTGCGTTGCCATCATGAACTTAGCAAGAGTCGGCCTGCCAAAGATTGCATTATAAGCAGAATCACAATCGATTACATCGAAAGTAACCAATTCTGTTCGAAAGTTATCTGGTTCTCCCAGAGTGACCGGGAGGACCACTTGTCCCAATGGCATCATGGAGGGGCCTGGGATTATCCCATAAAATGGATGGATTATGGGCTTGATCTTCGAACGAGGAATTTGCATCTCGTCGAGCGTCTTGACCAATAAAAGATCAAGGGAACTTCCCCCATCGATCAGGACCCTTTCGACTCTCGCGTTACTGATGATTGGGGTAATAACCAGAGGTAACCTCAATGGTCGAGTTAGCCCCACAGGACAGTCAGCGCGATCGAACGTCAAAGGCATATCCGACCAACGGGGATATTGAGGTTCACCAAGGGATGTCTCCGTTTGGTTAACCTCTCGGCAAAAGGTTTTAAACTGCCTTTTGGAAACGAAAGAGGAGGAACCTCCGAAAATGACATTAACATGATTTTGAGGTACCTGGTAAGCCATTTCTTCGTCTCCATCGACGTCTCTAACCCCGCACGCCTGCTCTTTAGGCGGTAAGGTTGGCATTGGCCCAGCTCCTTGGTAGAAATCATCCAGCTGTTTCAACCAACTCCTGTAGTTTTTGAGATCGTGGCCTGCCGAATTGTGGAGTGGACACCACCTTTTGCCCTCCTGCGAATTAGTTGGTTTTTCTGGCTGGTCGGAATCCCGGCCACCAGAAGCAGTTTTACTTTTAAAAGAAGACTTATTACCTTTGGTCGAAGGTGGTTTCTCCGCGACCGCGACCTCACGGTACTGTCCAGAGCGGTTCCTCTTCGACTTTTTTGACTTCCCGCCCGGTGAAGACTCCGGCTTTTTGCTTGAATCTTCTTTCTTGGCGTCCTTGAAGCCTGGTTGGGGCGGTAGGTCCCCCTTGTCAACCATTCGGTTCCACTCGACTGCCTCGGCTGCATCGGAGTATCGATCAGCCATATCGAACAGATCGGCCACTGATCGAGGAGGGTGGATAAGCAAGTCTTCAGTGAATCTCTGGTATCGAACGGCATGCTTAAATGCCCTGATTACGGAGCCATCAGATATGTTCGGGATGGTATTTCTTACCCCGACAAACCTCTTGACAAACTGCCGAAGCGTTTCGGTCGAAGTTTGCCGCAGTCTATGCAAGTCGTCCTCCTTACCCGGCTTTTGGTAACAGTTTTGGAAATTGCTGAGGATGGCATCCAATAGCATTTCCCAATTATAGATAGAACCCTCAGGCTGATTGAACAACCAGGTTCTAGCCGGTCCTACGAGGACTGTTGGCAGGTAGTTGGCCATGACCTTGTCATCGCCTCCTGCTGCTTGGATGGCAGTAATATAGATCTGAAGAAACTCGGATGGGTTCTGAGTTCCATCAAACCTCTCAATGGCCCCTGGTCGAAACTTATCGGGCCAAACGACTGCTCGTAGGCCAGGCGAGAAAGCTTTGCAACCAACGTAAGGACCGTGAACCGTCCTGCGACTTTCAGTCGGGTTTCGAGCAAACTCACTTAATGGCGAGGTTACTCGGGGTCCCAAACGAGAGTGAATGGGAACTCGATCCCTACTACGAGAGTCCTGCATTCGCCGATATTTGTCCTGTCGGGACGGTATAGGCGGCGGGTAATTCCGTCGGCCAGAGCCAGAATGAGGACCATCTCGTTCACGGGAATGTGTCACTGAGCGGGAAGAGGCAGTTGGGGTCGCCTCGGATGCGACCTCATCCAGCCTTTCCACCAGGATCCTGAAAAAGGCCGGTCTCTGCGCATCCGTGACCGTAGGAGGAAAATTACGCATGACTTCCGCGATAGATCGCAGTCGACCATGGGTACTTCTAGGGCACCAGGTGTTATTGTTTCTTCGTCCACTGGGAAATGCTCCGGTGGTAAAGAAGGAGTCTGGTCACGTCTACGACCACGCGACCGTCGAGAAGAACTCGGGGCAGCATCGTAACGAGCCTACGCATCTTGAAGAGCCTCTAGGGCAGTTCTGCGTAGTTCGTTGTTCTGTTGCTCGAGATCTTGCTCCTCCTTCTGTTTGCGATCTTGTTCTTCCCTGGCAGCCTGTTGATCGGGAGTTTCTTCCGACAACGCAGCAAACTGCCTAGGGAGTGAGGTCGCCGATGGGGAGAACATCTCGGTTTGTTCCGAGTCGGACTCGAAATCAAAGAGACGGTGAAGGTTATCAGGGTCGAACCTTCCTGGGCTAACTTCAGGGTCACCATCATATTTTCTCTCAGCGGGATCGTATGACGGGCCGGATTCATCGCCTAGCACATTAAGAACCTCTGTGGGTTCTGACCTTGTGCCAGTTACCTCCTGGTCGATTAACATGACTTGGGGAGATGATTCAGCCTGGGGAAGATTCTGGCCTTCGACCTCTTCCATCGGAACAGGATCGCTTGGAGAAGGCATTGGTATATGGGCATAATCCTCGAGATCGAAATCATTCTCGGAATCATATGCTCCAGCCATGTTTCGGCGAACCTCCGAATTTCAATTAAGACGCCTTGAGAAAGGCCCCACGGTGGGCGCCAGCTGTCGACGATTCGGACTCGGAGTCCTCAGCCGAACTTATGCAGAATTTATAATTGTGAGACCTTTCAAGATGACCCTTCGGGAAGGTATGCTGAACAATAGTGAACAGGAGCACAGAGAGTTTAGACAGGTTCGGGCCCTCGATGGTGGGAGTAAAAGCCCTACGTCCTGTTGAGATTTTACTAAGTGTGGTAAAAGGTTTACAAATGAAGGAAAAAATCCTCACAGGCGAGGATTTTTCCTGTAAGAGTGTACAAAGATAAGCCAAAGGAGGCTTATTAAAATGCTATATGAGGTGTGCCGTAGACTTGGCTAACTTAGATGATTTTCTTCTTTTTTCCCCTCCTTTGATTGATGCTTCATGCCATCCTTTTATACTGCTTGAAAGGGTGCCATGTGAAGGAAACTGCATCAATCGGTTGCACGGACGGTTGGATGCGGTTTTTGGAACTGCTCTTAACCTCCACGTAGGTTAAACACGTGTTATTCATGGATAACTGTACGTGTTAACCTCCTGACGGTTGATTCTCCACGTGTAGGAATCTTCGGGATACTTAGAATATCCTGTTGTATGGGCAACCGAAATAGATAGATCCCAAGTATCCTGATCGGCAGATGTTCTGACCGCGGGATATTGGCTGACCGCGTAATATCCCGAATGTGTAGTTCGCGTACAGCCTACGAACTTCTGACCGCGCAAGGCTTACGGTCTGACCGCGTAAAGCTGCGACCTGATCGCGTAAAGCTTGCGACCTCGTGGTGATGCCCCTCAGAATAGCTTGAGTTCGCATCACCAGATACATGTCTAGTTCGAACCTGTCTTGAACCAGAAGTTTATTAGAAGTGACCCGGGTGTCAATCCTCGTCATAGTTCTCTTGGTAGCCCTCTTCCGGTAGTTAGTTCCCGGAAGCTTAGCCTCCAGAACCTTAGCCTCCAGAACCTTTAGGTGCCTCCAGTTCTTGGAAGCTTTAGCCACCGGAGAAAACCTAATGGCGCCCAAGGGCCGAGCGAAGACCACGGAGGTGCCCCCAGAGGAAGTCGCTGCGGACTTCCTCTGGGCCTCCGAGTTCACAACCGGGGACTTAGAGTCCCTGTTCGACCGGTGATCGTCGAGGACGGGGACGTCCAGATCCCTGTGAAGAAAGACGGAGGCCCCTGCCCCAGGCCCGGAGAGGTCGTAGCCTTCAAGGCCTTCCTTGAGGTGGGGCTCCGGCTCCCGGTGCACCCATTGCTCCGGGAGTTCTTCAAGGAGTATGGGGTGGCTCTGAACCACCTCACGCCGAACGCCATTGTCCGGATGGGCCTATTCATATGCCTCTTTGAGACGGCGACCGGAGGGGAGCCCACCCTGCGAGCCTTCCGGTACTTCTACGAGCCGGCGGCGAGGAGCTCCCACATGGTGACGGGGGGACCCAAGTCCCCCTTCGGCTCGGTGATGGTCCAGATGCTACCGTCCCGGGTAGCCGATTACCCGGTGGCAGCCTCCCGGGACCACTGGGGCGACTGGATCCGGAGGTGGTTCTACCTCCGGGTCCGGGACAACGGGGTGGTGTATTCCCCGGAGGCCCCCACCTACAGCCGGTCGTCCACCCCGAAGCCCCCAGTGTGGACAGAGGAGGCGCTGAGGCTCCTCAGAAAGGTCATCGCCTCCCGGGGTGTCCGCTCTATGCGGGACGCCGCCGAGGAGATGATGCTCTTGAGGATCTCCCCCTTCTCGAGCGGGAGGAGGGGGATCAGGATGTGCCCGGAACAACGGCCCCCGGTGAAACCAGTGACCCGACGTAAGTCCTCGATGACCTGGTTCATTAGATTTACAAATTTTTCTAAATTTTTCTAACTCTTACCTTTCGCAGTGCGGCCGTACCCGGCGGCCCGGGAGAAGGCGGAGAACCTCCAGGGGAGGTACTTCACCGATGAGCACGAGCGCATCGTGCGCGTCGTGGGGGAGGGCCCTCCCCGGAACCTGGTAGCCGAGGCCTTTGGGCTAAAGCTACCAGAGAGGAAGGCCCTCCCTACCCCCGGATTGCACAAGGGGGGGAAGGAGGCTGCCGGGGGCTCTGAGCCAAAGAAGGCTAGGGTTCAAAAAGCCCCCGGCCCATCGACAACGTCGACCTCGACGCCGGCGAAGGCCCGGGATGAGACCCCCGGGACCGGGAGCACCCGGGCGCCGGCCCGGAAGGAAGCAACGCCCCCTCCCCCGGAGAGCCCCGCCGATGCTCGGGGGAAGGGACCGGCCGCGGGCGGGGAGGCGTCCGATTCGGCGGACTATGGCCCCTCGCCGCCTTCGGCGACAGCCCTCCCGGCGCCCCCGGCACCTTTGGAGCCGGAGAGGCCGGAGGTGAGGTTCGCGGAGGCGTCGCCTCCGCGTGTGGAATGGCCGGTAGACGAGGGGGGAAGCCCCTCGGTCTATGAGGCCCCTCTGGAGTTGGAGGTCCTGGGGGCCCCACAGCCCAGGAAGGGAAAAGGGCTCATGATCCCTCCCCGGGGAGGGACCCCCTCCGAGATCTCCTCGGCCACCTCATCGGAGGCCACCTCCTCGGCGACGAAGACACCAACCACCGCCACCCCGGCCCACATTATGCCGGGGTCTCAAGTCCGGGGGCACGTCATCGGCTGTGACGGGACCGGCACCGGGAGGGAGACCCCCCTGCTTTCCGCGGGGGAGGTCAACCGCTACGCGGAGGGCCTGCAGACCCGGAAGGTCCAGGCCTATTTCTTGGAGGGGACGCTCCGTGAGCGTTTTGGGGAGCTTCAGTCTCTCCAAATCCAGGTACTTACCCGAACCGTTGGATGATTTCTTTCGGCCCCCTAAACTCGAATTTTTTCTAACTCTTGAGTTTGTAGGGGGCGGCCATTACCTTGGGCCTTGAGCAGCGCGTCGGCGGGCTGCTGAAGGAGGCGGAGGAGAGGGCCGCCGCCTTCAAGGAGCAGCGGGATGAGGCCCTTCGAGAGCTGGCCCGGGTTCGGGCCCAAGCCCATGTCTCTGAGACCGTCAACGACCGCCTCCGACGGGAGGCCAAGGCGAAGGAGGAGGCCCTCGGGAGCTCGAGGGCTCGAGCGTCCGGGCGGTGATGGACGCAGGCCGCTTCGTCCGCTCGGCCCTTGTAACACCCTGAGTTAGGGGTGAAAACTTCCTTTTTCATCAATAGCATGCATGCTTGTATCTGTAGTAATAGCCAGATCAGTTTCTATCTCAAGCCCTAAAATCTCCAAAATCTATCCTATGACCTCAAATGAAGATCAGATTGTTCAGATATGATCTATCAGTTACTTTGAACTTAAAAGCCTTCAGAACCTAGATCCAATTCTATCTCTAACTTCCAGATTTATCAACTTCTTCTGTTTTCGAAAACAGAAATACCTTATATTACCCAAATACCCTAAGTTTCAGAAATACAGATCTAATCAAAATCTTGACCAAGTTCAGACCAGATTATTTCTGGAATATGATCATGAGTATGTCAATACCTTAATCAAAAAAGTTGACAGCCAGATTTCATCATCTAGACTCTTTTCACAAATCAGTCCAAGACTTATCGCAAATTAGTCCTTATCTGATATCTGAAAACCTAAAAAAAGACTAAAATCTCCAGATTAACTCTAAATTCAGAATTTCTTCAGCAGATCTTTTCTAATTGCTATTTAACACAAGTTTCTCTTCTGTACAGATGTCAAAATCAAAACCTAAATGCCAGAATTCGAAATCGACAAAACTCAAATCTAATTTTACCCTAAATTACCCTATTTTCAGTTTGTATCAAAAACTATTCAAATGTACCAGATTTTATCAATTATCATTGCCAATTAACCTGTTGAATATAATCTGCCAGATTAGTGAAAGCAAATTCAGTTTAAACCTTCCAGAATTCTAGATTTGCAATTCAGTCCAAAACTCAAAGAATTGAAACTGCAGTTCAGTCCAAATTTCGACCAGGCCAATTACTGTGCGCACGACCAGGGACCGCCGTGCTTGTGCGCCGTGGTTGCTTGCCGCCGGTGAGGCTTCGCCCGCGCTCGTGACCGTGCATGCAGGTGCGCATGTGTCCTCGCTCCAGCTAGTGCCGTGGCAAGGTCGCTGCTACGTCGACGACCAACGCCTGCTCCCGCGCGCGATCAACTGCTTTTTGTCAGCAACTCCTCGCCACGTCGCTTTGCCGCGCCAGTGTTGTCGCCACCGCTTGCTACAACTTTGCCAGGTCCCGATGAGGCGACACTGTGATCAGCTGCAAGCTTGTCGCCGTCGCATCACTGTTCTTCGCTGTGTCTTCGCCGCTGTTGCTCCAGCACGCAACCAGTCAAGTCACCGGCTGCCAATTACTTCGTTGTCTCCTCCTTGCAAGCTTCGCCTGGTCTATTTATACACCACTGTACCCCAGCAACTTCTTGTTTCACTGGAAATCAGCTAAGTCTCGAAACTCTCCTGTTTTCATCTTCTTCTCCGGCAAGCCATCGAGGAGGCTCACGGTGCCAGCTTCATCCGTTGTACCAAACTCCAAATTGAATCCATCAGTGACTTCCTCTACTTATCCTCTCTGTGTAGTACTGTTTAATTGCTCACCGGTGACCCCTAACGCCGGCGATCACCGGAATTGTCAATTGCCCTGTTCCTGTAATGTAGCTTAATTCAGCTCGAATTAGCCCTCGATCCTGTAAACAAAATTGATCAGTGGGTTATTTCAAGCAAGCCTGTAAGCTTAGAATCCCTAATTAAACATCATTCGAAGCTTTTCCCTAAACCGAGCTTCACCAGAAACCGGCGATCGTCGCCAGGCTTCTCCAGTGATCCTCCGACCAATCTAATTATACCAGAAGCTTTCTTTTACCTCCTAGATACTCTCCAAGCAAGGAATTAAGTTCTCTCGGCCTGTAGCAGGAACCCCCAACTGGCAGTGTCTCTTCTCCGGCGCCGATGATCGGAAAAGTGTTCCCGGCCGTTTCAGCTCAAATCACTTTGTCCGCTGTGTGTGCCTTAGCCTCCTGAGCATTTTTGTCTCCTAGCCCGACACCTAGATCGGCCTAGATTGGAAGATATAGCCATGCCAAGATCTTGTCCAGAACTGTTCCTGTACAACCAATTCATCTCAGTTCATCATCAAATTTCTTGCTTTCCAGCCATTTTCAGCCCTAGATCCTATTGAATGATTTATTCCTGTTATCAATGCCTACCTCCCAGACAAAGTGGTGCATCATTTGGGGCCCTAGATCAAAAGTTATGCTAAACCCTAGTTTCTGGCCATGTCAAGATTAATGCCAGGCTATGTCAGTCAGTGGCATTAGCCCTTTTCACTGCCTTCCAGATGTGCATCTTGAGCATAACTTTGTCCCTTAGATTCCTGAAGTTGTGATCTACAATTTCTTCTTCTATCACAACTTGATTTGAGCCCTTGAATTATATTTGTTGCTAAACCCTAATTTTTGACATTTTCTCAGTATATGCCAGCCAATGGCATTGGCCTTGTTTACCCACTTCTGGTTGTGTAATTTGAAATCCACTTTGTCCACTGAATTTGTAGAGTTGTGATCTACATTTTCTTCTTCTACCACAACTTGAGATAAGCACTCTAGCTTTTCTTAAAGCTATGTCCAAGCTTTGATCCGAATGTCGATCTATTGACATTCGCTATTTCGATTAAACCAGCCACAAAATTATTATTCCTATCGTAAACTTGAAACCCTAAGATTATCTAAATCACCATCCTTAGCCCAAATCCCTTGAAACCCTAGAATCTCGACTCAGTTCAGTTTGCAGTTCAAATTATCTCCAGTTTAGTTCAATCATTCTTGTTGAGCATTTCTGCATATAAGTCATAAAACATTTTAATATTATAAGTAATTATTGTGTGTTTGGTTGTCGTCGAGCAGATTCAGAAGCGGACTTTGAAGATTTTGCTGTTGACCCGTCATCGACTGCTGTATTTTACGACGCGGAAGGCAAGTCATATCTTTGGTCATCTTGAACCTATATTTTAAATATTGCTATAATATAACCTTGAATATAGGCAATATTGCATGTGAAAGATTGAGAATGGTTGATTTATGAATTGGCAGTACTAGACTGGTTATCTGTGAAATGTGAAATAAACAAGTTTTGAGCCATGAACTATTATATGTATTTATATACTTATATTCATGAAATAAAACCCCTAGCCGTGACCAGAAAAATGGTGTGGATGGCTGTAGCACTGGAGGTGCTAGACTGCAAAGGAATGCAGGCACTGAAGGTGTAGGATTGTGGATGGTCTGGTCATTGGCATATAAGGACTAGAACCTTGTGTTGTGCGTCTAGTGGCATGAACAACGTGCTAACCGCAAGCCTGGTATGGGACAGGCCTGAACAAGTAATTATGTGGATCGCACATGAAACCCCTGCATGAGATGTGTTGTGATGCACGATAAACACGGAGCGCGGCTCCCACACATATCACTGAAGGTGATCAAGCACGCTGACCCAGTAATGGGAATAAGCAAAGGGGTGGAGGTTTGGATACAACCTGCCACAACTGTGCCTCGCTGAGAGCCACAGGGTCGGGGGTGAATTGTAAGTGATACATAATAAAAGTTCTTGTTATTTCCACCTTGCCGCTCACAGTATGAAGTGAGTCAGGGGTCCAATCATTTTGTTATGATAGGAAAGGTTTGAAAGTGGAATATCTTGCGGGTAAATTGGTACCTCTCTGCAGAGTTAAAAATGTATTCGAATACTCCGAGCTCCCGGGTTTATAGGAGTCTGCTGCGGTGGATTAAATCCACGGGGTGTGACACAAGTACTATTTTCTAAATAAAATATGTTTAAATCAAGATTACCCAAATGACATGTGTTGTCATGATAAGGAGTGCTGCCGTGGGCTGTCGTGTGTCGACGTGCCGCGGTAGTGCTATAATTTAGTGAACATGATTGATGATGTTATATTATAAAAAGTGCTGCCATAAGATGAGATGAGAAAGGAAAAGATTATTTTACAAATATCCATAATTCTTGACTAGTCTAGGTTCATATCATCACTAGTATATGTATCTACTCTTACCTATGACTTGCTGAGTACGTAAGTGCTCACCCTTGCAACATTCAACTCATTAGATGGAGCCTACTTTGATCAAGATGATGGCACGGAGTACTACGTGGATCCAGAAGGAGGAGAATCAGTTCCGCCAGAACCCTGAAGTGTGTTGTTCTGCCGTCAACTTCTTTTGTGGGAGGGTCACCTATCTTCTACTGCGTAGTTAAATATTTTGCTAAACCCTGAATGCCTTGTAGGCATTGTAATCCTCTTTATGTAATATTAAGGCCAGCAGGCCACACTGCTAAATATTTTGTGAGTACTCTGTTGCAATGTAATATACTCCTGTGTTTGGCTCATCCTAGGAAGTCAAAGGTTTGTGGTTTGGGACTAGCTGCAGCGAGCTAGGTCTCTACAGGAGTAGTCGTTGTCCCAGTTTCGGGGCGCGACAGCCCTCGAGGGCCTTGGCGTGAGCCTAGCCTCCGAGAGCAGCTCTGAGGTGCCCCCAGCCACACTCGTGGAGGCTGTGCGTTTTCTCAACGCACAAGTCTCCGTGATCTCGGAGGCCGCAGATGCCCGGGCGCGAGGCCGGGCAATCCCTGTGGTGGCGGCCGTAGCCGGGCTCGTGGAGCTCCGGGGGGTGGGCGCCCGGGCGATCGGGGGCCGCATCCCCCGGAGCTTCCCGTAGTTTTTTGAGCCCTCTCGCCGCGAGGTGGAGCAGCTCGCCGGGGGCTTCACGACAGGATCGTCCGTGTGAGGTTCCCGGCACCGGCGCCTCCAAGAGCGGATGTCCCGGCCCTGGCCCCGGCGGAAGCCCCCCGGGGGAAGGACGCCAATGACAAAGTATGACCCTCCCCCCGGGTCTTAGTTAGGACCCTTTTTTGCTTTCTTAGAATTTTGTTCCCGGTAGCTTCTTTGAAGAAACCCCAGACACTTGCAAAAAGACATTTTGAAATGCAATGGAAATTGAAAATTTTTCTAAGTCTTGAATGAATACCATGTTACCAGGTTTCCCGGGAGGTTACTCCCGAGCGAAGGTCCGGAAGAAGTTCCCCGGGGGCGAGACCTTTGAGCCCCGGTAGGTGCCCCCCGGGGGACGCCCAAGCCACTTTCATCTTGTTGAGCCTCTTCTCTAGGAAACGTAGCGGGGATGTTGTCCGGGAGCTGATCTGGTTGCGGTGGCACCCGGAGTGGCACTTGGATAACTTCGATAATCATCACGCCGAGTTACCCCCTCCGCGGCCAGGGTCCCGGATGGTTCCCCCTCTTCGGATACTTCCACCGACGGGCTACGAGTATTGGCCCGAGGACCTGCTCCGGGAAGCTCAATGCCGCATACGCGGGTTGTACCGGGACCTGACCCAGGAGCTATCGGAGGGCCTCCGGGACTATTAGGCGTAGGAGCCTTAGGACGTAGAGAATTTCCGGGTTATGGCCCGGGTTGTACCATTTTCGATGCCCACCGGAGGGGGAAGATCTCCTCCGGTTGAATGATCAATAAAGCTGTGTTTGCTTCTTGTTGCTTTGAGAATCTTCTTTTGATAAGATAGAGCTAAGTTTGCTCGTTTTTCTTGGATGGTCCGGACGACTTCTTTTGACAAGATAGATCTAGGTTTGCTGTTTTGCTTGGATGGTCCGGACGACTCCCAGGGGCTCCTTATCCCCCCCGCCCACAGCGGGCCGGAGGGTAGCTCTGCGCGCTCTGGGGGTGACGATGCCCCCGGGATGAGGGCCCGTGACTTAAGAATTTTTTCAAGTTAGAAAATTCCAAGACGAAGTTTCCTGGGGGAATTTTTTCCGGGAGACAATCGTCCGGTCGCCGTGAAAACAGGGAGCCGGGAATAATGTCTCCGGAAAGAATGTCCAAGAAAAACCTGAGGTGAAATTTTCGAAGGTAATTTTTTCGGGAGATAATCGTCCGGTGGAGTCGACCAGTTGGTCAATCCGTGGGAGTGGGAAGTTGTCCTTGTGGGCAGGTGTGGTTGAGGTCGGTGAAGTCCACGCACATCCACCACTTGCCATTTGACTTCTTCACTAGGACGGGGTTCGCGAGCCACTCGGGGTGCAAGACCTCCCGAATGAACCCCGCCTCTCGGAGTCGGGCGATCTCCACCTTGATCGCCTCTTGGCGCTCAAGGGAGAGTTTCCTCAGCTTTTGTTTGATTGGGGGGTGACCGGGGGTTACCGCGAGCTTGTGCTCAATGACCTCCCGGGCGACGCCCCGCATGTCCGAGGGCTTCCACGCGAAAACGTCAGAGTTTTCACGCAGGAAGGCCGCGAGTAGTGCTGCATGCTCCTCGGGGAGCTCCGCCCCGATTCCGACGATTTTGTCCCCGTCGCCCGGGGACAGCAGGACCTTCCGGAGGCCCCCTTCCAGATGCGGCTTGGGGAGGGGCTCCTAGGGGGTATCGCAACGACGTCTGGTTCCGGGGGTGAGACCTCCCCCCCGGGCCCCTTAATGATGTTGATGCTTTCGATTGTGGCGGCGGCACGTTCGTATAGAGCACGGGCCATGTCTTGGCCTCCCCGGACGTTGATCACGCCGTGCGGCCCGGGGATCTTCATGCAGAGGTAGTTTTGGTGGATGGCAGCCCCCAAGCGGTTGATCGTGGTCCTCCCCATGATCGCGTTGTAGGAGGAGGGGAGGTCTACCACGTCGAATCGGACCATCTCGGTCTGGTAGTTCTCCGGGGTGCCAAACGTCATGGGGAGATCCACCTTCCCCTTGGGGTGGATCGCCTTCCCCGGGACGAATCCTTGCAAGGGCCCTGCCACGGGCTGTAGAAGCTTCTCATCCACCTGCATCTCCCTGAAGGCTTTTACGTAGAGGACGTCGGCGGAGCTCCCGCCGTCCACGAGGATGCGGGCCAGGTGGCAGTTGTAGATGGTGGCGGAGACGATGAGCGCGTCGTCGTGGGGGAAGCAAACCCCGCGCGCGTCTTCTGCCGTGAAGGTGAGGGGAACGTCCGACCACTTGGGTGGTGGGGACGTGTGCAGCACTCCCACCACCTTGACTTCGCACGCGTACTCCTTGTGCTGGCGCTTAGAGTCCCGCCTGGAGGCGGACCCTCCCACGATGACGTTGACACGCCGCTGGGAAGTTTGGAAGGGGAGAGTTTCTGACAGCTCCCCCTCCTGCATCTGCCCCTGCTGACCCCCCGCGGGGGCAGGAAGGGCCGGTACAGCCGGCCGAGGGGGCAAGGAGGCCGGAGTCCCCCCATGCCCATGCTGGTCGAGGAACGCCGCAAAGTGCTGCAGCAGCTGGTGGCACTCTCGGGTAGCATGGGTACTGGACCCGTGGAAGGTGCACCACGGTCCTTCCCTGCTTCTCCCCGCGGGGCCTTCCCGACTGCAGGAAGACTGTCCTCCCCCATGGCCTTTCGGCTTGGGGAAGGGGCGGTTGCCCCTAGGGGGGTCGCGTGAGCCGCCTCCGCCCTCGAGGACAAAGGTGTCTTGAGGCCGTGGCTCGTTACGGCCCCCCTGCCTGGGGCGTTTGAGGGGGTCCCTGGCCCCCCGGTCGGCGGGGGCGGGAGCCCCCTGGTTCTTCTTCCAGAGGTCGTCCTCCTCCGCCTGAGCGTACTTTTCGAGTACATTGAAGAGCTCATCGGCAGAGGAGGGGCAGCTCTGGGAGAGCCTCCGGTGGAGTTCCCCCGGGAGGATCCCGCTCTTGCACGCTTCGATGACCGTAGAGTTGGGGACGAGAGCCACTTTGCTCTTCACTTGAGCGAAGCGCTTGAAGAAGCTGTGGATGGTCTCCCCTGTCCTTTGCCGGACGGTGTACAGCTGCGAGGAGTCCAGGGGACGCACGTAGTTCCCCTGGAAATTTGGGCAAAACTCACGCTTGAGCTGCGTGAAAGACTTGATGGAGCCGGCCTTCAGGTTGTAGAACCAGGAGCGGGCGATCCCGGTGAGGTAGAGAGGGAAGACGTTGCATTGCACCGTCTCGTCCCCCCCAGCCGCCGAGATGGCCGTGGAGTATACCTGCACAAATTCATAAGGTTCGGCCTCACCGTTGTAGTGCTCGATGTGCGGCGGGCGATAAGGCCGTGGCCACCGAATGCTCCGAAGTCTGCGGCATAGGGGTTGATTAGCCCACTGCACTTCCCGGGGAGAGTCCTGGTCGCTGTGTCCTTTGACGGGGGACACGCCCTCGTTATCAGAGTTGGGAAGCGGCCCGAGAGGTCCGCCGGAGTGGCGGTGACGACGTTTTTCTTCCGGGCCGGGGCTGAGTTCCCAGACGTCTGGGCTCTCCCCTGGGGAGTTTGGCTCCTCTGTGGGTCTCTTCCCCTGGCTGGTGCGAGAGCGAGGCTCTCCGCGCCCGTGGCCTGGGGGAAGTTCTTCCTCGCATTTAGCCGTATGCTTTCGCTCGACCTCCTCCCAAGAGAAATGGACCTGGTCCACCGGGGGCACCCTCGGGGGGCGGCCCCGGGGGAGGAGGGAGCTCATGCATTGTAGCTACCGGCCCGGAGGTTACCGGGGCCGACTAGGGGGAGCCCCCTGCGAAGACCCCCGGGACCGGAAAGGGAGAAGCCCCTGTATCATCCGGAACCGGGGAGGGGGCTCCCGCGGCGACGTTCAGAACCGAAGTGGAGGGAGCCCCCGTGGCGACAACCAGAACCGGAAAGGGGGAAGCCCCTGTAATATCCGGAACCGGCGAGGGGGGAGCCCCCGCGGCGACGCCCGGAACCGGGGAGCCGACGCGGGGGGAGGTTCGCTGAGGCACAGGAGCTGCTCTGTCGACCACCCCCGGTGCGGAAAACGCGATGCGCGGGGCGGGACTGGCTCCTGGTGCAGGCAAAACCCCCAGCATGTAATGGGCCCCCGGCCCCAGGAATGGGCCCGGAACGGGATATCCCCCCGATGCCACAAAGGGCCCGGGCATGAAGTAACCTCCCGGCACCGGGAAGGGTCCTGGTGCTGGGAAGGGTCCGGACGTATGACCAGCAGGGGGAGGGTACCCCCCGGTGGGGTCATACGGGGCGGTCGAACCTCCGGAGACCGGAAGGACCGCCGGGTGACCCATAAACAGGGGCATAGCCCACGGGTATGGGTACGGCGTATATGTGGGGGCCGGTGGCTGCGCCAACACGCGGAGCAGCTCATCCATAGAGCGCTGGGCGCGGAGCTGGCCCTCCACTAAAGCCTCGAGCAGGGGGTCCTGGGGAGCCGGGGGAGCCGTCGGGGGGAGACTAGTCCCTGCTGAGGCTCCCGTGGTCACCAGGACCGACCCGGAGGTTGAACCACCTAAGTTAAGAGGGAAGGTGGGAGGCAGTACCTGGGTCTGGCCGCCTTCGGGTGGAAGTGCCGGGTCATCGGGACCGGCGACACCAAGGAGGGCGCGAGCCCTCGTTCTTGGGGGAGCCATGGCGTCTTGTCACGAGTCCCCACGGACGGCGCCAACTGTCGTGGTATTGAGAATACCCCGGCAGGTTTTGTGGACGATCTTAGCGAAGAAAACGCGACGCGGGTTGACCGGGTGACCGGTCCTCCCCCGCCAGAGAAACACAACAAGTGACATGGAGGTTTATACAGGTTCGGGTCCCGGTGGGGGCCCTAGTCCTGTCGGCGTGCTCCTGACCAGAGTCGGCTGGGGAGGCTCTCTCGGGGAGAGGCTTCCGGAGCACACCTGTGAGTTTGGCTGTTCTATCAATAATGAGCAACTTGTCTTTACAACAGGGGGTACAAGGGCTGTTTATTGCCCCAAAAGAAGCAAAAAGACTAAACTACCCCGGACGCTACCGTCGGATCGAGGGGTAGCAACGTCCTTCTTCCGGTCAGGTGCCTCGGATGCTTGACAGGTGGCCGCTGATTCCCGAGGCGCTTGCCACGCGACCCGCACGTGACCAAGGCGCTTGTCACGCAACCCGCACGTGACCAAGGCGCTTGTCACGCAACCCGCACGTGACACGGGACCAAGGGCTCCTGTCCACGGAAGGACGACGGCGCCTGGGACAGGCACCGGGGGCCATGTCCCCGGACGAAAGGTGGCGCCCGGGACAGGCACCGGAGGCCATGTCCCTGGGCAAACGGCTGCGCCCGGGACAGGCACGGGGGCCCTGTCCCCAGGCAAAAGGCGCCGCCCGGAACAGGCACCAGAAGCCACGTGCCCGGGCTAAAGGAGGCCCCCGGGACAGGCACCGGGGGCCTTGACCCCGGGCAAAAGGCAGCGCCTGGGACAGGTACCGGAGGCCACATCCCCGGGCGAATGGCGGTGCCCGGGGCAGGTGTGGGACCCTCATTTGAGGAATCCGGTGGCAACCGCCCAGGTGGGTTGCACTCAGAAAAGGCACATTGCAGCTCACAACAACAAGATGCATTATATATATAAATGCGAGTAATTAAAAACAAGTGCTGATCACAAGGACCAACATTACAATAACTTAGCGCCAAAATGACGCATTTAAATGTTAATACAAATTAAGGAGTTTTCGACACAAAGGTCGGCACAAAATAAAACAACAATAACAAACGAAAAGACTTCATCAGTCTTCTTCTTCTGCAGCAGCGGTGTACGGGCCTTCTCCACATCTGACTCCACCTTGGTGCATAACCCTCTATCAGGCTTGGTCTTCAGTTTCTTCTTCTTGTTCCACATTGGGTTCAAGACCGTAAGATTCAGGGTCGACGAATCCTTCTTCTAAATTCGTTTGTAAAAGCAAGGGTGAGCACATTGTCCACATGGTGCTCAACAAGTCCCAAATAAGAATGCAAGTGTATATATAGATGGGGGAAATTTCTCAAAGAATAGCTCATTGGCTTCATATATGTATATAGAATAGATTTTCACACTTAGTCTTTGGAGAAAAGACTTTTATTTTCAAAAGCGGAGCCTTTAAAATCCTAAGCTAAATTCTTAGAAAATGTTGTGTGTGGCGGCCTTTCATGAGTCACCACTTTATCCTGATTTTGTGAAAACTTTCCAAAAGCTACTTGTGCTGCATCGACGTGAATAGAATCCACAGCGCGCAGACTCCATAACCTGGGAGCTCAGAGTATCCGATACTTTTTAAACTTTTCAAAGGTGTACCACCTTAATCCACCGATCATTCGGCTTTCAAGACCGATTTGGGCGTTTTCGCTCCAGGGCGTTTGAACTTAATTCCACACTCGGGAAGCATCTAGGGGCTGTCACGAAGCTATTGGCGCACTCAATTTTGCCAGAGAATGGCTGGAGAAGCACGGCGGCGTTCTCCGGCGAACTGCCGAGGCTCGAACATGGAATTTCGAAGCTCGGGGCAAAATTGGCGATTCTAAGTTTACAAGATCATTCCTCCTAGCTCACTGGTCATTATTCCCTACTGGCACGAGGATCAATTTGTCTTGAATCACTCGGCATTACGGGAACAGGGGATCACGGCTTTCCGGTGATTACCGGCGTTGAGGTTCGCCGGGGATCAATTAATGGCTATGAAACATACAGGGGGACAAGGGGACCTTACTGGTGGTGTTGGCTTGGAGGGGAAAGCTTCGGGCGAAGCTGGCGCCGTGAGCTTCAGGAACTGCTCACCGGGGAAGAAGGCCTTCGCGGCGGCGCTGAAGAACTGGACTACTCTCTGGTGGAGGAAGCTAAGGCTTGAAGTTGCGGAATGGTGTGAAGAGATGCTGGGCAAAGGGGGGGCTTATATAGCCGCGGGATTGAGCTCTCGGGAGTTGCAGCAATCGCCGGGGGATTTTTCTTCTGGCGCTGGAGCGGTCAACGAGGCACTTGGGGACACGGCGGGGCTCTGCCAGAGGCGGAGCATCGCGCAAAAACGGGATTTCGTCAGGAAGGCGAGGTGATGATCTCCGGGATGGCAGCCATGTGGCGTGGAGCTCCTGACAGCAGCAGGCACGCGCGC
Organism: Pharus latifolius; assembly: GCA_019359835.1. Lineage (NCBI taxonomy): Eukaryota > Viridiplantae > Streptophyta > Magnoliopsida > Poales > Poaceae > Pharus > Pharus latifolius. The sequence continues at coordinate 14,179,061 of CM033328.1, read as the reverse complement.
GCGCGGGGAAGAACACGGCACGGTGTGGTTGAAGCGTTCCACGGTGGCGGTACAGCTGTGCGCGGTGAAGGCTACGTGGCTATGAAGGTGGCAGCGCGAGGAACTTCGCCGGCGGCGAGTTCAACGGCGAGGCAAAGCGGCGGGGCGCTGGTCGAACGAACACTGGTCGCGGTCGTGCACGCGGTCTCCTGGTCATGGTCGAAGAAAAGGCCAGGGGCTTGTTTGCAAGGTTTTGGACTGAAATGTGAAGGTCTTGGCTCGGGAATTTGGGCCTATTTGTAATTCTGAAGAACTGAAGGGCTGATTTGAATTCTGACTTTGCAGATGAGTGCTACTAAATGTCTTAGACTCATCCAGCAGAAAAAATGGTAAAATTCGATAAGATTTGGTGGTTTTGACAAAAATCGAAAACAGGGTAATTAGGGTAATTAGGGTCTGAAACTTTTGTCGAGGCTGAAACTAGGGTTTCGGTCGAGATTCTGGGATTCTTCCAGAAGGGAAAAAAGTTCAGAAAAATGAAAGAAAGGTAATCACTTGATCAGATCTGGATTTGGAGATGATCTGGGACTTTTAGCCTTTTTGGGTTTTCTGAAACTTCTGAAAAGGGCTAAATTGAAACACTTTTGGGCTGAAATGTGAAAATGATCTGGGGAATGAAGTTTAGCAGCCAACTTTTTAGGTTAAGGTAGTGGCATACCTAAGATCAAGATAGGGTTGAGACAACAGGGATTCCAAAGAATATATGCTGACTCGTAAGCAGAAAAGATAGTCAAAAATAGGGATGTTACAACCTACCCTCCTTAGGAATAATCTCGTCCTCGAGATTCCAATGAGTCTGAGAACAGGTAGGGAAAATTCTGACGCAGTTCTTCTTCTCTTTCCCAAGTCGATTCTTCTTCGGTGTGGTTATTCCATTGGACTCTGCAGAATTTTATGGTCCTTGATTTTAACCTTCTTTCGCTGACCTCTAACACCTTGACTGGGTATTCTTGATATGTCAGATCTGGTTGAACCTCCGTTTCTGTGGGAGACACTTGCTCCGTTGGTTCTCTCAAGCATTTCCTCAGTTGGGATACGTGAAAGACATCATGAACTCCGTAGTACACCTCATTCCTCCATGGGAAAATGATGACGAGGACCCAGTGGCCCCTACATTGTACATAAAAGAGAACCGTTTCATGTATATTTTAGGTGTAACATACAAGAATGAGTTAAAGTAGTAATAAATGCACTAACCTTTGGTGGTACGGCGCAAGAATGAACTCTCGATCCTGCTGCGCCAGTAGTGCCCTTGATATGTATTGCTCTGCATGTGTTGGGTCTTGCTCTAGCATCTTCAGGCTTATTTTCTCTTAGTCGAGGAAACCCACCCTGTCACATGCCCTCATCGACGCCAGCCTGTAAGTGCACCTGCATGCAAAGTAGACATTAGTAAATATTGCATATGAAGTGATTAGATTTATTACATGAACTACGACAACATATAGGATCAGCAAACTCACATGACTCTAGTCCGTATGATGGACATATCAAGTTCCTGCCAATTGAAGAGGTCGAACAAATTCTCGTGGGCCACATAGTTAAAATGTTCTGGCCTAAAGTGAACTAAGAAGTTCATGTGGCGCCAAGACCAGGTTAGGTACCACTCGTGGAGACTTCTGGTTGTCTGATCCATATTGCGCAAAAGGGACTCCGACACGAGTGGGAACCTGTTCTTGAACGTACCAGGCTAGCTTTGTTTCCCCTTACCTTTGCCCTTGCCTTTGGCCGGGGAGCGAGTGTATACCTTGGAGCATTGGGGTGAGTTGCCGCCGGCTTCATTTGATGGCAAAGGGGCTTTCCACGGAGGCATGCATCCTTTGGCTGGGGTCGAAGCCATCGGAGGAGGCATAGGGGCCAGAGGAGCTCGGTCATGCACTATGCGGGGGGTGGGGTCCTTAGGAAGTGCACTGGCATCCATCGTCCACTTTAAGTTACGAACACATAAGTTAGATTTTGCAAGTTGAGTATATTAACTGAGTTGTAAACTACAATGGGTAGGGTTTACCTCCTGTAGTTTAACACCCTTCTTGGGCCACTATATGTACGAGCCCAATACCTCCTCCCAAGTCGATTCTTCTTCGGTGTGTTTATTCCATTGGACTCTGCAGAATTTTATGGTCCTTGATTTTAACCTTCTTTCGCTGACCTCTAACACCTTGACTGGGTATTCTTGATATGTCAGATCTGGTTGAACCTCCATTTCTGTGGGAGACACTTGCTCCGTTGGTTCTCTCAAGCATTTCCTCAGTTGGGATACGTGAAAGACATCATGAACTCCTGCTAATTCAGGCGGTAGCTCCAGTTTGTATGCTACTTCTCCTCGTCTTTCCAAAATCTTGTATGGTCCTACGTATCTCGGACTTAGCTTTCCTTTTATTTGGAATCGTCGAACTCCCTTGTAGGGTGTTACCTTGAGATATACGTAGTCACCTATCTCGAAGGATAGTTCTCTCCTTCTTCTGTCGGCGTAACTTTTCTGTCGAGACTGGGCCGTTTTCAATCTCTCTTGTATGATCTTCACGTGGGCTGTGGCATCCTCCACTAATTGCGGTCCTAAAAATTGTTTCTGTCCCACTTCGGTCCAATATAGTGGCGTGCGGCACTTTCTTCCATAAAGCGCTTCATAAGGAGCCATCTGTAGACTCACTTGATAACTGTTGTTGTAGGTAAATTCCGCGTACGGTAGAAATTGTTCCCAAGAATTTCCATAGTCCAAAGCACACGCTCTCAACATGTCTTCTAAAATCTGGTTCACTCTTTCCGTTTGACCTCCATTTTGCGGGTGGTAAGCTGTACTGAACTTCAACTTCGTTCCTAGGGACTTCTGTAACTCTCCCCAAAATCTTGATACAAATTGTGCTCCTCTGTCTGAGACGATTGTTTTTGGTGCTCCATGTAGCGTGACAATTTTGGTAAGATATAGTTCTGCAAGCTTTTTCGTCGTGTATTGCGTTTTTACAGGTAGAAAATGAGCTACTTTCGTCAATCTATCGACTATAACCCATATAGAATCGTATCCTTGCTGGGTTCTTGGTAAACCAACTACAAAATCCATTCCAATCTCGTCCCATTTCCACTCCGGGGTTGGTAGGGGTTGCAGCGGTCCTGCAGGTTTCTGGTGTTCTGCTTTCACTCTTTGATAGGTGTCACAAGAGGCTATAAACTCGGCAATTTCCTTTTTCATTCCCTTCCACCAAAACCGATCCTTTAGATCTTGGTACATCTTTGTACTGCCCGGGTGAATAGAGTACGGGGTACAATGGGCTTCTTGCAGTATCATGTTCTTCATTTCCTTGTCCTCTGGGATACAGATTCGGTTATGATACCACAAAATTCCTTCCTCGTCTTTACGAAAGTCAATTGCATCTTTGTGTTTCATATCCTCTTTCATCTTTAGAATACTCTGATCTACTTCCTGAGCCCTTCGGATTTGGTCCTTCAGCTCGCAATTCATTGTTAACGCGGCGACGGTTCCTTGTTCAACAAACTCTAAATTCAACTTCTCGAAATCTCTAAGCAATTGGGGTGGTATTCCTAATGTCTTCTCTTGATTGCAGTAGGATTTTCTGCTCAAGGCGTCTGCTACTACATTTGCTTTTCCAGGGTGGTAGTGTATTCCAAGGTCATAATCTTTAATCAGCTCTAGCCATCTTCGCTGTCTCATGTTCAAGTCTTGTTGGGTGAAGATGTATTTCAAACTCTTGTGGTCCGTGTAGATTTCACATCTATTTCCAAGTAGATAGTGTCGCCAAATCTTTAGCGCATGAACAACGGTGGCTAATTCCAAATCATGAGTTGGATAATTCTCCTCATGTGGTCGCAACTGTCTCGATGCGTAAGCCACGACTCTCCCTTCTTGCATAAGGACACAGCCTAGTCCTTGCTTTGATGCATCGCAGTAGACTTCAAAATCCTTCTTGTTATCTGGTAACGTAAGGACAGGTGCGGTTGTTAATATCTTCTTCAACTCTTCAAAGCTCTTTTCACATCCTTCTGTCCAGTCGAATGGAACATCTTTCTTTAGTAGTCTGGTGAGTGGCTTTGTAATCTTGGAGAATCCTTTGACAAATCTCCGGTAATATCCGGCTAATCCTAGGAAACTTCTCACTTCAGTCACTGTCTCCGGTTGTTTCCATTCCAAGATAGCCTGAATTTTTAATGGATCCATTGAGATTCCTTTGCCAGAGATAATGTGGCGTAAGAATGATATTTCTTTTAACCAAAAGGCACACTTATCGAATTTGGCATACAGTCGATGTTCTACTAACTTTTCCAGCACCATCCTAAGATGTTGTGCGTGCTTTTCCTCTGACTCCGAAAAGATGAGAATGTCATCGACGAACACAATGACAAACTTGTCCAGAAATTCCATGAGAACCTTGTTCATTAAATTCATGAACACTGCTGGTGCATTCGTTAAATGTAACACCCTAGTTCTGGGGGTGAAAAGTTTTGCATAAAAACCCTGCATGCATGTACCTCTGTAGTAGTAGCCAGAGCAGCTGAACTCTAATCTCTCCCAAACCCTAAAAATCTCCAAATCTATTCTCTAGATCCAGATCAAGATCTGACCATCCAGATTTAACCTACCAGTTACCCTGAGGATAAAAGTCTTCAGGAGCCAGATCAAATTCTGACCCTAACTCCCAGTACCTAAGTCTCTCTCTGTTTTCGAAAACAGGAAAATTCAGATTTACCCTAAGTACCCCAGTTTCCAGATGATTGAGTTATCTTGATTTAACCCTATTCAGACTCAAGTAACCCCTGGAATATGTTCCTAGGTTCATCCTCAACTCACTCCAAAAAGTTGGGAGCCAGATTAATTCATCTAAACACTTTCGCAGTTTAGTCCAAATATTACTGCGAATAGGTCCTTTTCTGTTTACCTGGAAGCCTGAAAAGGCTAAAATTTGCAAATCAATTCCAACTCCAGAATTTCTTCAGGGAACACCTCCCAAATGCTATTTGATACAGATCTCCTGTTTGATCAGACTTCAAAATCTCTCTCCAATCACCAGAATTCGAGATCGACAAAATCCAGATTTAGTTTACCCTAATTTTACCCTATTTTCGAAAATAAGTGAAATCCCTCAAATCTTATCAAACTTTCTCCAAATTTGAGCTAGATGAGTATTAATAGAAATATTATACTCAGCCATGGAGTCAAATTCCAAATCGAACCTCTCAAAGACCAGATTTGCAGTTTAGTTCAAAGCCAAACCAAAAACCATCGCAAATCAGTCCCTGGTTCGACCAGGCTACTGTGCACGACCAGGGCGTTTAATCGACCACGAGCGCCGGATTTTTGGTCGTCGCCGTTGCCGCTGCCGTGGCTTCGTCGCCGGCGATCTCCAGCGTCGCCACCTCCGCCACTGTCTCCCTGCCGCGTGTGCGCACCGTGTTCGCCACCGTGGAATCGCCTCGCCAGCCAGCAGCGCCTTCGTTCTCCCGCGCGCGCGCCCGACAACGGCAGCACAGTTGCGCCACGTTGCAAGCATGCCTGGGGGAAGCATCAACTCGCCGTTGCATCAACCAGGACTGTGCGCCAGGCTGCAAAAGCTGGCACGGCAGCTGGAGCGCGTCACTTCGCCGGGATGCAGCCGTGTTGTCAACTCCAGCCCGCTTCAATTCTCCAGGCAATTCCAGCCGTTGCGAGCTCCTTGCTGCGCCTATAAAAGCCACCCCAGCCCAGCTCAAACGCACTCACACGCCAGAACCACTCAAATTCTCAACTCGCCGTCGTCTTCGTCTTCTTCGGCGAGCTCGAGAAGAGGCTCACGGTGCCAGGCCAATCCACTGCACCAAACTCCAAATTGAAGCTACCAGTAAGTTACTCTCAACCACTTACCTGTGTAGTAGCAGCCAATTGAGTTCTATTGCACCTCATCGCCGGGAATTGCTGTTTTCCCCCGACAACTCTGGCGAGCAATTAATCCTTAACTAAGTCAAATTAGCTCTCGAGCCTGTAATCAAACATGATCAGTGGACTGTTTAGAACACATCTAAGCAACCAGAATCACCAATTTCGCTAAAATATGAAAAACCCCAAGTTTACACCTTGCATGCACACTGGAACTCGCCGTTAAGCTTCTGTGGTGATTTTCCAGTTAAATTGACTTCACACCTAGCTCTGTTATGCCCCAGAGACCATCCTCAAGCAAGGATTCGAGTTCGTTTGCCCTAGAACAGAAATGCCCAATTTTGGTGTCTTCTTCCCTAGCTCCGGCCGCCGGATTTTGTTCCCGGCCGTTTCAACCCCAACCACCTTGTCTAGTAGATGTGCCTCGACCCCATGAGTATTTTTGCCTTCTAGCTCGACACCTGGATAGGCCCAGATGAAGAGGTATCGCCATGCCAAAGTTTTGTCCAGAAACTGTTGAGAACAGCTCGGCCACCGTGTTCTTCGCCGGTTTTCATCACTTTCCGGCCATCTCCTACCCTAGGTCCTGTTGAGACATTTGTTCCTGTTACAAATGCCTAACCACCAGACAAAGTGGTGCATCATTTGGAGCCCTGAGTCAAAAGATATGGCTAACCCTAGTTTCTGGCCGTGTCAAGCCTATGCCAGGCTATGTCAGCCAGTGGCATTAGCCCTGTTCACCCACCTCTGTTCATGTAAAACAGAAATTACTTTGTCAAATAGCTGCCTCACTACCTTGTGCACCATATGCTTGAATCAAAACCTACTTTGGCCACTGGAAACTGTTCAAACCATGTCAATGCCATTCTAGAGCACTGTCAGCCTATGTCAGCCAGTGGCATTGAGCCTTTTCACCCACTTCTAGCCATGAACTTTGGAAATAACTTTGTCCCTTAGACTCCTGATGTTGTGATCTACACTTTTCTCTACTGTCACAACTTGAGTTGAGCCCTCTATCACCCATCGACCTTATGTCGATGCCTTGAACCGAATGCCAACCTAAAGACATTCGCTGTTTTTGGGCGAACCAGTCACCACCTTGATACCACCCTGATATTTTGGAACCTTGTAAACCTTAACAACTAATCTTAACCCTAGTTACCGTAGTTAAACTCAAATCGCTTTCAAAACCTTGTATCACCGGAGTATTTTCTCCTTGCATCTTTGCATGTAGTGGATTAGTAAGAATAGGATTGATTGTAATGCCTGTTTGCTTGTTTGATCTTGTTCAGAGCAAGAGTCCGGGGTTGAAGATCTTGTCGCTGAACCGTCATCGACTGCTGATACTTACGACGCGGAAGGCAAGTCATACTTTGATCATATTGAAACCCATATTTTATGAATTGCTATGCTATTCCATGAGTAGATATCTCATTAATATTGCATGTGTTGAGATCAATGATATTATGGCAGTGATAGATTGAATACTTGAGAAATGTGAACTTGATAAGATAGCAAGCCACGAACTAATAAAAGTATAAACATGTACATTTATATTCATGAAATAGAACCCCTAGCCGTGACCAGTATTTTGGTATGGAATGGTGGTAGCACTGGAGGTGCTTGGCTGCACTGAATGTGTAGGCACTGAAGGTGCATGGGTTGTGGTATGATCTGGTCACTGGCATGTAAGGACTAGAACCTTGTGTTATGCGTCTAGTGGCATGAAAAACGTACCAACCACTTACCTGGTATGGGACAGGCGCAACCTAGTAGCTTTCTTAGTATTATCAGTTCCCTGCATGGCTTGTCGATCCGGTTTCTCGCGTGGAAACTGGTGGGACGCAGTTCGTCCATGAGTGATGTGAGATCAGAAAAATTATGAGAGGATAAGGTGTAAAGAAGGAAGACGCCCTACGCCAGATTAAGTCGTGCGCAACTGTAATCAAAAGAGGTTATGTGTCCTGCGGGAACATAGACCCAGGCTAGGAAGTAAGGCAGTGGGGAGGACCCACAACGGTACTTGGGACAGTATTGTCCATCTACCGGGCAGGGATACTGTTAATACTAGACTGCAAAAACGTTGTGTGATCTCGGCCTTGTCACACGCGTATAAGTCGCATGGAGTTGGCCCGACTTGGAAGTCGAGTGAAAAAGTGGATTTAAAAAGAGGTACATCTCTGCAGAGTTTAAAAATGTATTGAATACTTCGTGCTCCCGAGTTTTAGGAGTATGCCGCGGTGGATTAAATCCATGGGGTGTGACACAAGTATTGTTTTATAAACTAAAATTTGTTAGTTCAAGATTACCCAAGTGGCATGTGTTGTCACGATAAGGGGCGTTGCCGTGGGCTGTCATGTGTTGACGTGTCGCGGTAATACCATAATATAGAGATCATATAATAATTAAGAGGCATGTGGTTTATGCTCTAAGTTATGAAATACTGTTATGAGTATAAGATTGAAAGGCTTAAATAAAAATAATGTGATATGAGGATATATCGCCTTGGATATGGGATATATGTATCACCATCAATATGATTTATTTACTGCCATGGGTATGATCGGGATTTGAATAAGAAAAGAGAAAGAAATGTATTTTGAAAAACCTTTCGCTCTTTCCCCAATAGCATAGGTTCATGTCATATATATATATATGTATCTCTACCTTCCCTATGACTTGCTGAGTACGTAAGTACTCACCCTTGCAACAACTCATCAATAGATGGAGCGTTCTACGACCTTGGAGGATACCCTGAAGATGCTGCGGACCCAGGAGATGATGAACAGTTACCTCTGGAGCCCTGATGTGGTGCTGTCTTGCTGTCAACCTCTGTTTCCTGTGGATTGCTTTTGGGCCTAGCTTCCGCCGACTAGATGTGTTATTTTGTTAGACCCTTGTGCCTTGTAAGGCACTGTACCTCGTTTTGTACTAAGGCCTAATGGCCATACAATTATGACTATTGTACTATTTTGCTGCTGCAATATAATCCTGTGATTGACTCATCCTGGGAAGTCAAGTGGTTTGTGGGACCAGCTGCACCGAGCTGGGCCCCTCACAGGTGATGTCACAGTCGTGGCAGACGCGACAAAAATAGTGGTATCAGAGCAGCACAGACCTTGACTGTAGGACGGTACCCTCAGGGCTTGGTAGCGCCAGGACCTCGTAAGTTATTTAAAAATTATTTCTGAAAAATTTTATTTTGCAAAGGTTGTTCTTGCTTTTATAAAAATGTTGACTTCAAAATCTTATTTGGCTTCCAAAATTTCTCGGCAGGATGGCCAAGGAGCGTTTCAGCTACATCGAGCGTCTCGGTGGATGGGCCACATTGCTGTGGCATATTGCTCAATTCCTAGGGATTGATGAGCGCCCGATCTGCGAGACTATTTGGGACTATTATGAGGGGCGTCGCTATGGCTTTAAGGCCAAAGTGCTGGTGCACGCTCTCGATAGTCGTGAAGGACAGGTGATCAGTGTGGAGGCCAGCAGGGCAAGCCGACTGGATGCTATCCAGGACGCAGCTCGAGAGGCGGTGCATCGGGTGCGCCAGGTGTACTCATGTCGGCTCCAGGAGTCACCTTTCCGTCACGTGCCTTCATCTCCGTCTGGGTTGTCACCCATCGTGGAGTACCCGGACCCGTGTCTGGCAGGCACCGTAGGTCTGTTGAGGACCCTCGACTCGCGCTACTCTACTTTGCTTGCTGAGCATCAGGAGCTCCGCAAGGAGTTGGAGGAGCAGAAGAAACGTGGCCGAACCGCTTCCCCGTCGTTGACCTCTCAGCCTGCAGCTCAGAGATGCCGCACAGTTGAGGAGGTTGCTCCGACAGTTGTCTCCCCAGCTCGTACCTTTGGACCCAGTGCGGGACCTAGCTTGATTCCTCGGAGGGTTGCTAATGCAGCTGGGTACCGACGCTCATTCTCTACCCCTAGCACCCGCCAGGCAGAGGGCAGTGGGTCTGCTCTGCTGTTCCATGAGTCTGGACCACCCGGGTTTGTCACTCTGGAGGAGTCCGACGACGAGATGGAGCCAGAGGAGGTTGAGCCCTGTGGGAGCAGTTAGTTGCCTGTTCTTTTAGATCCTCAGGCCAGGGTAGATCTTCTAGGATTGGTGATGCTTTGGTTGTTATCATCACCATTACTTGTATTTTGGTTGTATCAGACTAAGGCGTTTAGCCGCTTTTGTATCAACTACTTGTGCATTAATGATCAGCTTCGCATTAATTTCTGCATTAGTACCCTAATTCTCTCTCTTAGTTAGTTAGACCTGTCTGCTTCTCTCTTCAGAAGACCAGAATGGTTCACACAAGGAGAAGGACCCAAGATGACCAAGAGGGCCAAGACCCAGTTACACCACGAAGAGGATCCACACCTCATCCAGGATCGCAGAGCTCACTACCACCACAAGAAGACTCACCAAGTCTCCAGGAAATTCTCCTTTCAATGGAGAGGAGCCGCCAAGAGGCCCAAGCGGCACATACCCAGTTGCTAGCTCAAGTCATTCAGAAAATGCCAGGGACTGCTGAAGGTACTGCCGTCGGAACTCGACTCTCAGACTTCCAGAAGACGTGACCGCCAACCTTCGCAAGCGCGACCGACCCAATCGTCGCGGACGACTGGCTGCGGGACATCAAAAGGAAACTGGACACTGTTCGTTGCAATGATCGAGAGAAGGTGTTATTCGGATCACACCAACTCACTGGAGCAGCAGCTGCTTGGTGGATGAATTATCAAGAAGCACACTTGGACAAAGACAACATCACTTGGACGGAATTTAAGGATCAGTTCCGAAAATTCCATATCCCTACAGGCGTCATGGCAGCCAAACGCCGAGAATTCCGGAACTTGACTCAAGGGAACCGGACTGTCACTGAGTACCTGCACCAATTCCACCATCTAGCTCGATATGCGTCCAACGACATCGACACGGAAGATAAGAAGATTGAATGCTTCACCGAGGGACTTCAGCACTATTTGCAGTATCAGATTGCCTCCCATGAGTTCACAGAATTCCAGACCCTGGTGAATCGAGTATTAAAGATAGAAGAAAAGCGAGGCCTCGGAGAAGAAAATCGGAAGAGGAAGATGATGCAACAGTCGCGACTGCCAGCCAGCTCATCTAGGGGAAGGGCCCCAACATCTCCAAATTTTCGTCCGCCCTACCCGGCGCCAAGACCACAATTCACGCCGACGTGCCCCAACTGCAGAGGAGCACACTATCAAAGGGATTGCCCTCAATCAAGGACTCAATGCTATCATTGCGGACAGGTGGGACACCGCAAAGACAGTTGCCCGTAGATTCAACTCCCAATGGCGATAGCAAGATCGCAAGCTGGAACACAAACAATGGCACCTAGAACCACAGCTTCATCACCATTGCAGAGCCCCAGAGGAGGTTTGCCCAACAGAGGGGGAAGTGTAGCAGGCCGAGGATGAGGGCGAGGAGGAAAACAAATGGTAGGCCGAGGAGGCCGACTGAACTTCACCTCCCTTCAAGAAGCGGACGATGCCTCTGACATTCTCCTAGGTAGATTCTTGATCCAGTCTGCATCTGCTTTAATACTGTTTGATCCTGGAGCTACAAACTCATTCATATCAGAAGATTTTGCATTTAAAGTGGGAATACCTATAGTACCTCTGTAGCTTCTAGGCCCCTATAGAGTGTTTTAATAATTAATGACAACTACAAATGCTATACTAACGTTACCTGTCTAGTTGTATCAAAGAGAGTACTTAAAAGACAGGTCAATGAAAGGCAAAGAAAGAGCCTCATGATGAAGAAAGAGCATTGATCAAAAGGGCAAAGGTACGAAATAGGATCTTTTCCATTTTTACCGGTCTAAGGTGATTAGAGAAGAATTTTGACCGGATTTTAGAATAGTTGCCGTACTATTAAGAGGAGCATGTGGTGTATCACAATATACTTCATCTATGTGCCACAAATCTTAAAATCAACCTGCATTGCATACTAGAAGGTCATTTTCCTCAAAATGCTTGTTTCAGCTCAGTTCAGCTCAGTCTGTCTCAGTCGGTCTGACCGAATTATCGGACTAACCGTTTAAAATCTCGGACTGACCGAAGTTGTGTCTTTGCATATTGTATTTCTGTTTAAGGTCGGTCTGTCCGTAGTTATTTTGTCGGTCAGACTCCTGGAACCTCTAGATTTATCCTTCAGGAATTTTGAGCTATTACGGTCTGACCGTTTGTTATACCGGTCTGACCGTGAAAACGGTCTGACCGAGTTTTTGAGCTGCGGTCTGACCGTTTGGCCGGTCTGTCCGTATATTTCGGCCTGACCGTATAAGGTGTCCAGAAACTATGTCGTCTCTGGACAGTTCACGGTCTGACCGAAATAGGCTCCGGTCTGACCTTATGTGTGCCTGACAAGGGCAGTTGAGCATTTATTGCGCCTGTTTAATGCCGTTGCAATTGCGGCGGTCTGACCGAGCTTGTGCCTGCGGTCTGACCGCCAGGTGATCTTTTTCTCCCAACGGCCTGTAACGGCTATATTAATTGTGGGGGGTATATATACTCCCATGCACGGCCCTGTTCAGGACTTTTGCATAATCTTGAGCATTGTCATCATCCTTGAGAGCCTAAGCTAGTTTCATACACTCTAGGTTTCAAATTCTCAAATTTGTGAGAGTGTGCATTTGAGATCTTCTAGTGCATTGCATTTAGATCATTGAATCAATCGTGTGGCACTAGAAGAAGGCAAAGTGATCATCACCGGCTTGTTACTCTTGGAGTTTGCCGGCTCCTAGACGGCTAGGAGAAAGGTTTTGAAGAGCTCTTCATGGAAGATTGTGAAGAAGCTTCAAAACGTCTTGTGAAAGGTTGAGCACGCCTTGCCGGAGCGGTAAAGTGCATCCTTAGTGAAATCGAGGTTTGGATAACTCATCACACTATTCCGGCTCAAGATCTAGGTCACTTCTCGAGAGAAGATTGACTAGATAGACGAGCGGTTAGATATTTGAGTTTGCCTCAACGTGGATTAGGGGTGATCGGCAAATCACCGAGACCACGGGATATATCCTTGTGTTGAGATTGCTCATTGTTCATCTTGTGTTATTTAAATTGCTCTCATTTACTACAAATTGTTTGATTTATTGTAATTTGGTAAAATCGCCTATTCACCCCCCCTCTAGTCGATATCCTAGATCCTTTTCAATTGGTATCAGAGCAAGGACTCCTTTTTAGAGGATTTAACCATCCCGGAGTAGGATAAAGATGGCTAGTGAGGGTCGGATCAATATTGGTAAACCACCACTCTTTGATGGATCTAACTATACTTATTGGAAAACTAGGATGATGGTCTATCTTAAAGCCATGGGTGGAAAGATTTGGAAAGTGGTGGATGAGGGGTTTGCAATTCTTGATGATGATGACATGACCAACTTAGATAGAGATAATGCCTTAGCAAATGCTCAAGCCATGAATGTTCTTTATAGTGCTCTAAATCTAGGTGAATTTAATAGAATTTGTAAACTTGAAACGGCCCATGATATTTGGAGAAATCTTATGGATATTCATGAAGGAACCTCGATGGTCAAGGACGCTAAACTATTTATCCATAAGGGCCAATTTGAAAAGTTTGCCATGTTGCCCAATGAAGATGTATCGGAGATGTTTAACCGATTAAATAACATCATAAATGAGTTAAAAGGGCTTGGTATGGATGTCACAAACGTGGAGTTTTGTCATAAGTTTCTTAGAGCTTTACCTTCTAAATATGATACAATTGTTACCTTGTGCGTTCGAACTTGAAGAGTGTGACTCCGTTGGAAGTCTTGAGTGAGATTCTCACTCATGATATTTTCAAGAAGTCTCAAGAAGAAGTGAAAGATGAGGCTTCCGACTCCAAGAAGAAGAACATTGCACTTAAAGCTCAAGTCTCCAAAAGGGAAGACAATGAAGAGGAAAGCGATGAGAGAGACACCGATGAGGAAATGGCTCTCTTCGTGAGAAAATTCAAGCAATTCATGAAGAAAAGATATCAAGGGAAATCTTTCAAGAAAGGACAAACATCCAAGAGGAACCCATTTGAAGAAAGAAGATGTTTTGAGTGCGGTGAAAAGGGTCACATCTCCACACAATGCAAAAATAAGGAAGAAGAAAAATCAATGAAGAAGAAGAAATACGAGAAGGAAGGAGAAAGCAAGAAAAAGGTTTTCAAGAAATATTATAAGAAGAAGGATGGGCAAGCTTACTTCATTGAGTGGGATTCGGATGCTTCAAGTTTCGATTCCGATGATGAGGATGAAGCGTCACCCAAAGGACTTGCCGGAGTAGCTATCAAGGAAGCTCCATCTCTATTCTCCACTCCTCATTGCCTCATGGCTAAAGGAGAATCAAAGGTATCTTGTGATGAAAATGAATATACTTATGATGACCTAGTTGAGATGATCACTGATTTTGATGACTATATGAGTAAGGAAAAAGAAAAATTCAAGGAATTGAAGAAGAGATACAAAGCTCTTCAAAATTCCTATGAGGAGCTAAACACATCTCATGAGAGTCTCAAAGAAACTCATGAGATGCTTAAGGAAGCTCATGACTCTCTAATTACTCATAAAGCCAACAAATCGAGTAATGACATAGGCATCACTTGCAATATGTTGAATGATTTGCCCATGATATCTACTTCTAGCATTTCTACTTCTTGTGAAGACTTAAATGAATTCCCTACTAGACCTAAAATTGAAGATAATGTGCTTAGTCTTGAAAACAACGAACTTAAAGAAGAAATTGAAAAACTAACCAATGACCTAGCAAAATGCTATGTAGGAGAATCAAAATTAAGACATCTTCTAGATAGTCAAAGATTTTCCTTAAGAAAAGAAGGACTAGGTTTCATTCCCAAAAAGGGTAAACATGCTTTTGTTCCAACTAAAACCGTTTTTGTGAAAGAAAAAGGATATTGTAACAAATGTAAAAGTTTAGGTCACATTGAAAAGAATTGCCATGCTAACAAAAGCATTTCATCCCCTATATTCAATTCTTGCTATGTATTGAAGAAAATGACAAATGGCGATATTAAAGCCAAATTTGTTGGAACCCCGATCATTGGTGCCAAAAAGAAAGCCATTTGGGTTCCAAAATCCTTGGTAACTAACCTCCAAGGACCCAAAAAGGTTTGGGTACCTAAAAGGACCTAACTTTGTTTTGTAGGTAAATTACAAGGCGGGAGGACAACATTGGGTGCTCGATAGTGGATGCACTCAACACATGACTGGTAATCACAACATGTTCTCCTCACTAAATAACAAAGGTGCGGAATATGACAAGATCATGTTTGGAGACAATAGCAAAGGAAAGGTAAAAGGTTTAGGTAAAATTGCTATCTCAAACGACCTCTCCATATCTAATGTATTGCTTGTTGAATCTCTAAACTTCAACCTCTTATCCGTAGCTCAACTTTGTGATCTTGGATTCATATGTGCATTTTATCCAAAAGAAGTAATTATCACTAGCATTGATGATAATAAGTTGATTTTCAAAGGTTTTAGACATGGCAACCTCTATTTAGTTGATTTCAATTCAAATGATACTAATCTTGGTACATGCTTGTTTACAAAATCTTCCAAAGGTTGGCTATGGCATAGAAGGCTTGGGCATGTTGGAATGAAACAACTAAATAGACTAGTTAAACATGATTTGGTTGTTGGTCTAAAAGATGTAAAGTTTGAAAAAGACAAATTATGTAGTGCTTGCCAAGCCGGAAAACAAGTTGCAAACTCACATCCAACTAAAAGCACAATGTCAACTTCGAGTCCACTTGAATTATTGCATATGGATTTATTTGGACCAACTTCTTTTGTGAGCATTGGTGGCAATAGTTATTGCCTTGTCGTTGTAGATGATTTTTCTAGATATACATGGATATTCTTTTTGCATGACAAGTCAATTGTGTTTAACACTTTCAAAAGCTTTGCTCAAAGGGCCGAAAATGAA
Organism: Pharus latifolius; assembly: GCA_019359835.1. NCBI lineage: Eukaryota > Viridiplantae > Streptophyta > Magnoliopsida > Poales > Poaceae > Pharus > Pharus latifolius. The sequence continues at coordinate 14,163,208 of CM033328.1, read as the reverse complement.
TTTAGCTTCAAGATCAAGAAAGTGAGAAGTGACAACGGCTCCGAATTCAAGAACACCAAGGTTGAAAATTGGTGTAATGATAAAGGCATCAAACATGAGTTTTCGGCCAAGTATACACCGGAGCAAAATGGAGTAGTCGAACGAAAGAACCGGACATTGATAGATATGGCAAGGTCTATGCTTTCGGAGTACAATGTTTCGGACACCTTTTGGGCCGAAGCAATCAACACCGCGTGCCATGCATCAAATCGTCTTTATTGTCATCGACTACTAAAGAAAACTCCTTATGAGCTTCTCATTGGAAGGAAGCCAAACATTTCCTACTTCCGTGTGTTTGGGTGTAAGTGCTATATCTTGCGGAAAGGTACACGCTTATCTAAATTTCAAAGTAAATGTGATGTAGGATTTTTGTTAGGATACTCATCAAATAGCAAAGCATATCGTGTCTACAACCAAAACTCCGGTTTGGTTGAGGAGACACATGATGTTGAATTTGATGAGACTAATGGCTCTCAAGAGGAGCAAGAAAATTTGGATGATGTAGGTGATGAAGGGTTGAGAGTGGCAATGAAGAACATGACCATTGGGGATGTCAAGCCGAAAGAAGATAGTTATCAAGATGAAGATCCATCCACTCATGCTATCCCCTCTTCATCAACTCCTCAACACGAAGATCAAATAGTTGAAGTGGTCAACGTGGAAGACTCCACTCAACAACAACCGGAAGTACCTTCTACTTCTACTTCACAAATCCCGGTTGACCATCCAAGAATTCATCACTCAATTTCCAAAGATCACCCCGTCGATCAAATTGTTGGTGACTTGTGTAAGGGTGTTCAAACTCGTTCTCGTCTTGCTTCATTTTGTGAAAATTACTCTTTTGTTTCCTCCTTTGAGCCCACACTTGTAGATGAAACTTTAAAAGATCCGGATTGGGTGAACGCTATGCATGAAGAATTAAACAACTTCACCCGCAACAATGTTTGGGAATTGGTAGAAGAACCAAATCCGGATGAGCATAATGTCATTGGAACCAAATGGATTTTCAAGAATAAACAAGATGCAAACGGAGTGGTAGTAAGAAACAAGGCAAGATTGGTGGCTCAAGGATACACTCAAGTTGAAGGTTTGGACTTCGGTGAAACCTTTGCTCCCGTAGCTAGACTTGAGGCTATTAGAATCTTGCTTGCTTTTTCTTCATCTCATAATATTAAACTATATCAAATGGATGTCAAAAGTGCATTTTTAAATGGAAAAATTAATGAGTTAGTATTTGTTAAACAACCTCCCGGATTTGAGGATCCTACAAAGCCAAATCATGTGTATAAACTCTCCAAGGCTCTTTATGGTCTTAAACAAGCACCTCGTGCTTGGTATGAAAGACTTAGGGACTTTTTAATTTCAAAAGGCTTTAAAATTGGGAAAGTTGATACTACATTGTTTACTAAGAAAATTGGAAATGATTTCTTTGTATGTCAAATTTATGTTGATGACATCATATTTGGATCTACTAACCAAGATTTTTGCGAGGAATTTGGTGATATGATGTCCAGGGAATTTGAGATGTCTTTGATAGGTGAATTAAGTTTCTTTCTCGGATTACAAGTTAAACAACTCAAGGAAGGAACTTTCATCAGTCAAAACAAATATGTGAAGGATCTACTCAAGAAGTTCGGACTTGAAGAAGCAAAACCAATCAAGACACCAATGGCCACAAATGGTCACCTTGTCTCTGATGAAGGAGGTAAACCGGTAGACTCAAAGCTTTATAGATCCATGATTGGTAGTTTATTATATCTAACTGCTTCTAGGCCCGATATTATGTTTAGTGTTTGTATGTGTGCAAGATTTCAAGCCTCTCCTAAAGAAAGTCATTTAATGGCCGTTAAGCGCATTTTGAGATATCTAAAATATTCATCTAGCATAGGGTTGTGGTATCCTAAAGGTGCAAAATTCGAATTAATTGGATATTCTGATTCCGATTATGCGGGATGTAAAGTGGATAGAAAAAGCACCTCTGGCAGTTGTCAACTATTAGGAAGATCTTTAGTATCTTGGTCCTCTAAGAAACAAAACTCTGTAGCTTTATCAACCGCCGAAGCGGAATATGTTTCCGCGGGTAGTTGTTGTGCACAATTGCTTTGGATGAGGCAAACATTGTTGGATTATGGAATAAAATTTGAAAAAGTGCCTCTTTTGTGTGATAATGAGAGTGCGGTGAAAATAGCCACAAACCCAGTTCAACACTCTCGGACCAAGCATATAGATATCCGACACCACTTCCTTAGAGATCATGTTAGCAAAGGTGATGTGGTGGTGGATAATGTGAGAACCGAAGATCAATTAGCGGATATATTCACTAAGCCCTTAGATGAAAGTCGTTTTTGCAAACTTCGAAATGAGCTTAACGTCATTGATATATCAAATGTGGCTTGAATTGTTGGACTCATATTGAATGTGCTTATAGTTTATCTTGGTTGCTTAAACTTCCTCTTTTAGAGCTTTTTAGGCTCCTTTATCGGCAATTGAGTGAAATGAACCAAAAACATGTTAAATTGTAAAAAAAAAATTCTTCCCCTTTGGTGATATTGCTTATATCTTTCTTATGATTATCTTATAGTTATATATATCTCTCTCAAAATGTCTTGAGCTTCAAATCAATCAAAATCTTCCAAGAAATTCAATCTTTCCAGCGGTCTGACCGAAACATATGCGGTCTGACCGAATGCATCTCCAGAGAGCATCTTAGATTCCTGCTTCCAGTGGTCTGACCGGTCTCTCTTCTACGGTCTGACCGAATTTTCATGACCAGAGACCTTTTAACCCGAATCTCTTGTCCTTTTTACTTTTCTTCCCCATCTCTGTCTCTTTCACGTGCGCCTCAATCCTTGGATTTTTCCTCTCCGGTCAAACCCTCGTCAAGCTCGGACAAACCGTGGTTCAGGATCTTCACCAAATCATGTCTTCACGGTATATTGCTCAGATTCTTCTTCGTTTTTCGGTTTCTCTTCTGTTCATCTTGTGAGTTAGGGCAAATGTAGTGAATCTTGGTTAAACTGTGCAAACTTCCTGAAATTGATTCATTACCCTGATGCAATGTGAAGTCTATCTCATATATTTGTCCACATTGCATGTTAATTTCTCCAAAATCCCAGAAATCATGCCAAACCCTAACTCTACGGTTGCGCCGGTCTGACCGCCCCTGTCTCGGTCTGACCGAATGCAACAGCAGAGCCAGGGTGTGCATTTCTGTTATCATCTCTGTTCTCGTCATGCTTTTCTGTTTCCTGTATCTTACCTGCTTCATATATTCCAAATCGTACAGTGGTCAAGGTACTCAAGGCGCTGGCCCCACTCGGACCAACAAGAAGAAACTGGCTAAGCGGCCGAAAAGGGTTCTACCCTCGAGTAGCAGTGACAGTCATGATGACGATTGGCTACCCTCGGCCGGTGACTCAGAGACAGAGCAGTCGTCTCATCAGGGTGGATCCTCTCATGTAGGCATGGACGTCGAGAGTGAGGACGATGAGATAAACGTCCACGCCTATCAAGGCCCAAAGAAAAATTGGACGTCGAGCGACTACACGAAGGCGAGGACCACCTATGCCTACGATCATGCCAATGATGCCACGACGCCTCACTTCTACACGAGGACGCAGCAGGATGCCTTCTACGGTCATTTGGTCCACAAAAACATTTTCGAACATAAATGGATCGAATGGGCCTATGTTGTGAATAAGCCCATCATGGCTCCCTTGGTGCAGATCTTCAAGGATATAGGGCTGTATGACTTTGTACAGCACAAGTGCCCATGGAACGCCACCGCTATCAGACAGTTCTATGCTACAGTTGAGATCAAATGGGCGGACCAGTAGATTATATGGATGACAGGGTCTAGGCGCTATCAGGCCACTTTTGAGGAGTTTGCTGCGGCAAACAAGCTGAACTATGAGGAGCTGAAGGAAGGGGTCGATATGGAAGAAGAGGATTACCTTCATGAGGACGACTGGCTCCAGTTCTATGAGCAGCCGGGAGGTGGACAGCGGATTGTACCCGGTACTGTTACCGGTCTCAAAGTCCTCCCCGCTGTAGTCAACAAGATTGTACGAGCCACGATCCATCCGAAGAGTGGAAACCGAGAAGCGGTCCGGGATTACTACTGGAACTTCATCGACCACATCCTCCAAAGACATCGGATCAACATAGTCTCCTTCATTTTGAAGACTATTGAGGATGTCTCGGCGGCCACTCTGCCAAATCTCTACTATGCTCCATATATCATGTCGCTGCTGCTCCAGAAGACAAAGTTTCCTCGCGGGTCTTGCGACATCAGGCATCTCGGCTATAAGCCGTTCAGTGTCAACCCGCGTGTCTTATAGCTCGAGGCCAAGGAGCACAGCATCAGCAGCAGCCGGCTCAGCCTATGCCTCCTCCTCCTCCACCTCAGGCTCAGCAGGCACCTCAGCCGAGCCAAGCCCCCGCCTGGTTTTCTCAGTTCCAGCAGCAGTTCCATCAGCCCATGATGGATCAGTTTGCTACTCTTCTCCAGGGGCTTGAGCTCACTCGTTCCGACTTGGCGGCCTTGCACGATCAGTTCCAGACCTCTTCCCGCCAGGATCAGTTCGAGCAGCGCTTCGACGCCTTCTCCACTCATTTCTACACTCGTTTCCCACGGACTCCTCCTCACCATCCTCCTGATGATGATGCTCCAGCTGATTCTTAGCTTTTTATGGCAATTGATGCCAAAGGGGGAGAGAGAAGCGAGTAGAAGAGTAGGAGAGAGATAATGAACAATGAACATTAAATGTAAATGAAAACTCTTGGATGAAACTTGGATGAAAAATCTTTTGGTGTATAGAAGTTTTAATTTAACTTGCTTAGTTGGATATCTCTTTTATGATCTATGTGGATGTTATGTGGTTGTTATTTATGTTGGATGACTCTTGTATGAGAAATGGTACTTCATGATATATGTGATATGCTTATAATAGTTACATATGACCTTGTGATCATGATATATGTGATATGCTTCCTATACACATGCTTGAACTCCACTAAAATGCCAAAATTCTCTTATTCATACATTTAGGGGGAGTGTCTTATTCTTCGATGCTTATTGTAAAAATACTCCTTATGCTTAAAACTCTTTCATCTACTCTTTATGTTGTCATCAATTACCAAAAAGGGGGAGATTGTAGCTTCTAGGCCCCTATAGAGTGTTTTAATAATTAATGACAACTACAAATGCTATACTAACGTTACCTGTCTAGTTGTATCAAAGAGAGTACTTAAAAGACAGGTCAATGAAAGGCAAAGAAAGAGCCTCATGATGAAGAAAGAGCATTGATCAAAAGGGCAAAGGTACGAAATAGGATATTTTCCATTTTTACCGGTCTAAGGTGATTAGAGAAGAATTTTGACCGGATTTTAGAATAGTTGCCGTACTATTAAGAGGAACATGTGGTGTATTACAATATACGTCATCTATGTGCCACAAATCTTAAAATCAACCTGCATTGCATACTAGAAGGTCATTTTCCTCAAAATGCTTGTTTCAGCTCAGTTCAGCTCAGTCTGTCTCAGTCGGTCTGACCGTGAGTTAGACCGGTCTGACCGAATTATCGAACTAACCATTTAAAATCTCGGACTGACCGAAGTTGTGTCTTTGCATATTGTATTTCTGTTTAAGGTCGGTCTGTCCGTAGTTATTTTGTCGGTCAGACTCCTGGAACCTCTTGATTTATCCTTCAGGAATTTTGAGCTGTTACGGTCTGACCGTTTGTTATACCGGTCTGACCGAGTTTTTGAACTGCGGTCTGACCGTTTGGCCGGTCTGTCCGTATATTTTGGCTTGACCGTATAAGGTGTCCAGAAACTATGTCGTCTCTGGACAGTTCACGGTCTGACCGAAATAGGCTCCGGTCTGACCGTATGTGTGCCTGACAAGGGCAGTTGAGCATTTATTGCGCCTGTTTAATGCCGTTGCAATTGCGGCGGTCTGACCGAGCTTGTGCCTGCGGTCTGACCGCCAGGTGATCTTTTTCTCCCAACGGCCTGTAACGGCTATATTAATTGTGGGGGGTATATATACTCCCATGCACTGCCCTGTTCAGGACTTTTGCATAATCTTGAGCATTGTCATCATCCTTGAGAGCCTAAGCTAGTTTCATACACTCTAGGTTTCAAATTCTCAAATTTGTGAGAGTGTGCATTTGAGATCTTCTAGTGCATTGCATTTAGATCATTGAATCAATCGTGTGGCACTAGAAGAAGGCAAAGTGATCATCACCGGCTTGTTACTCTTGGAGTTTGCCGGCTCCTAGACGGCTAGGAGAAAGGTTTTGAAGAGCTCTTCAAGGAAGATTGTGAAGAAGCTTCAAAACGTCTTGTGAAAGGTTGAGCACGCCTTGCCGGAGCGGTAAAGTGCATCCTTAGTGAAATCGAGGTTTGGATAACTCATCACACTATTCCGGCTCAAGATCTAGGTCACTTCTCGAGAGAAGATTGACTAGATAGAGGAGCGGTTAGAGATTTGAGTTTGCCTCAACGTGGATTAGGGGTGATCGGCAAATCACCGAGACCACGGGATATATCCTTGTGTTGAGATTGCTCATTGTTCATCTTGTGTTATTTAAATTGCTCTCATTTACTACAAATTGTTTGATTTATTGTAATTTGGTAAAATCGCCTATTCACCCCCCCTCTAGTCGATATCCTAGATCCTTTTCAACCTCTAGAGTACCCTATGGCTATACAGACCCCAGGAGCTAAGCTGCCTGTATATTCAGCTTGTCGTCGTATAACCTTCAAAATAGAAGGGGTAGAGTTCTTGGCTAATCTATTAGTCCTAGAACTGCAAGGCCTAGACATTATAATAGGAATGGATTGGTTATCTCAGCATAAAGGTCTAGTGGATTGTGAGAAGAAAACTCTAAGCCTTGTTAGTAACCAAGGGAAGGAAGTCCTATTCCATGCGGAAAGATCATCAGTCGAAAAATTGCAAGGATCAGTCCATGCACTTCAGGAAGTATGCTTGGATCAAGTACCCACAGTACAAGAATACCCGGATGTATTCCCAGAAGAACTCCCAGGGATGCCACCTGACAGGGAGATAGAGTTTACCATTGAGCATAAACCAGGAGCGGCACCTATAGCTAAGAGACCATATAGGATGCCGGTAACGGACTTAGAAGAGTTGAAAAATCAGTTAGAGGAACTGGAGGGTAAAGGATTTATCCGACCCAGTGCTTCACCTTGGGGAGCCCCAGTTTTGTTTGTAAGGAAGAAAGACGGAACTTTACGGATGTGTGTAGATTACCGAGCTTTGAATGAAGTCACTATTAAGAACAAGTACCCATTGCCAAGAATTGATGACTTGTTCGACCAACTTCGAGGAGCCAAAGTATTTTCTAAGATAGATTTGAAATCTGGATATCATCAGCTGAAAATCAAGAAGGAAGATATACCGAAGACTGCTTTCACTACAAGATACGGGCTATATGAATTCACAGTAGTGCCCTTTGGATTGACCAATGCTCCGGCAGCTTTCATGAATATCATGAACAGTACGTTTATGGATTATCTTGACAAGTTTGTCATAGTATTCATAGATGACATTCTGATATATTCCAAGAGTACGGAAGAACATGAGCAACATTTGCACCTAGTCTTGGGAAGGCTACGAGAGAAGCAATTTTATGCCAAGTTTGACAAATGTGAATTTTGGATGTCAAGAATTTCATTTCTTGGACATGTGTTGACAGCAGAAGGAATTTCAGTGGATTCAGCTAAAATCTCCGCAATCAAGGAATGGAAGCAACCTACCTCAGTTTCAGAGATTAGAAGTTTCTTGGGATTAGCAGGATATTATAGGAGATTCATTGAAGGATTTTCCCAAATAGCCAAACCTCTTACGAACCTGCTAAAGAAGGATGTTGCATTTGAATGGACCATCAAGTGTGAAGAAAGTTTTCAGAAGCTGAAGCAGAAATTGACAACAACACCGGTCCTCACATTACCAGACAGCAAAGAAGATTTTGTAGTTTACTGTGATGCTTCAAAGCAAGGAATAGGCTGTGTGTTAATGCAGCAAGGTCGAGTAGTAGCTTATGCTTCACGTCAATGGAGACCACATGAGGAAAATTATCCGACTCATGATTTGGAGTTAGCAGCAGTGGTGCATGCTTTAAAGATATGGCGGCATTATCTCATTGGACATAAGTGTGAGATCTTTACCGATCATAAAAGCCTCAAGTATATCTTCACACAGACGGAGCTCAATATGCGTCAGCGCCGATGGCTCGAGCTGATCAAGGACTACGACCTCAGCATACTCTACCATCCAGGGAAAGCCAACGTAGTGGCAGATGCCTTGAGCAGAAAGGCTTATACCCTACAAGGAGCTACACCCAAAAACCCGTGCTTACGGCAGGAATTTCAGAATCTCGAAGTAACCATAGTGCCATCTGGGATGTTAGCTACATTGACTGTGGAGTCTCAACTCCAAAAGCAGATTGAGGATGCTCAGAAAGAAGATGAGGAGATACATAAGATCAAGAGCCACATCAGATCAGGAAAAACCCAGGATTTCATTGAAGATCATCAAGGAATTGTATGGTATCGGGGAAGGATTTGTGTGCCCCGAAATACAGACCTTAAGGAATTAATTCTTTTCGAAGCTCATAAAACCCCATATTCACTACACCCTGGAAACACCAAGATGTACAAGGATCTGAAGACGCAATTCTGGTGGAATGGGATGAAGAGGGAAATCGCGGAATATGTCGCAAGATGTGACACTTGCCAAAGGATTAAGGCCGATCATCAGAAGATAGCCGGAAAGCTGCAACCCTTACCAGTGCCAACTTGGAAATGGGAAGAGATTGGTATGGATTTTATCATAGGACTTCCCAGAACACAAGGGGGATATGATTCCATATGGGTCATTGTGGACAGACTCACGAAAGTTGCTCATTTTATACCAGTCAAGAAAACGTATAATGGCAACAAATTAGCGGAGCTATACCTGCAGCGAATAGTGACACTGCATGGTATCCCGAAGAAGATCGTTTCAGATCGAGGAACACAATTCACATCCAAATTCTGGAACCGACTCCACGAAGCATTGGGGACCCAATTGCAGTTCAACACTGCATATCATCCACAGACAGGAGGACAGACTGAACGTGTAAATCAAATCTTGGAAGACCTTCTCAGAGCTTGCATCTTAGATTATGGAACCTCTTGGGAAAAGTGCTTACCATTTGCGGAGTTTACTTATAATAACAGTTACCAAGCTAGTCTGCAAATGGCACCCTTTGAAGCTTTGTATGGGCGCAAGTGCAGAACTCCATTACATTGGGACGAGCCAGGAGAAAGGCAAGTCATTGGACCCGAACTCATCGAAGAAGCTGAAGCACACATCAAGCTCATCAGAGAACGATTAAAGGCAGCACAGTCACGCCAGAAGAGCTATGCCGACAACCGAAGAAGGGAATTGTCGTTTGCACCAGGCGAATCAGTTTATCTCAAGGTTACACCGTTAAAAGGATTGAGAAGATTCCATCAGAGAGGAAAACTGTCCCCAAGGTACATTGGACCATTCAAAGTCCTTAAGAGGAAAGGAGAGGTACCTTACAAACTGGATTTACCATCAGATCTCGGAGAAATTCATGACGTGTTTCATGTCTCGCAACTCCGTAAGTGCCTCAAGGAACCAACGGATCAGATAGAACACCAGAGGATCCCACTTCAGAAGAATCTCACTTACCACACTCAACCACTGCAAATACTGGCTAGTGATGAGCGTCAACTCAGAAGAAAGAAAATCAAGCTTTGCAAGGTTCAATGGGAAGATCACTCAAAGAAAGAAGCGACTTGGGAGAAAGAGGATGATCTGCGGCAGGCTTATCCCTACCTCTTCCCTTCTCTAGGTAAATCTCGGGGCGAGATTTCTTTAAGGAGGGTAGGCTTGTAACACCCTAGTTCTGGGGGTGAAAAGTTTTGCATAAAAACCCTGCATGCATGTACCTCTGTAGTAGTAGCCAGAGCAGCTGAACTCTAATCTCTCCCAAACCCTAAAAATCTCCAAATCTATTCTCTAGATCCAGATCAAGATCTGACCATCCAGATTTAACATACCAGTTACCCTGAGGATAAAAGTCTTCAGGAGCCAGATCAAATTCTGACCCTAACTCCCAGTACCTAAGTCTCTCTCTGTTTTCGAAAACAGGAAAATTCAAATTTACCCTAAGTACCCCAGTTTCCAGATGATTGAGTTATCTTGATTTAACCCTATTCAGACTCAAGTAACCCCTAGAATATGTTCCTAGATTCATCCTCAACTCACTCCAAAAAGTTGGGAGCCAGATTAATTCATCTAAACACTTTTCGCAGTTTAGTCCAAATATTACTGCGAATAGGTCCTTTTCTGTTTACCTGGAAGCCTGAAAAGGCTAAAATTTGCAAATCAATTCCAACTCCAGAATTTCTTCAGGGAACACCTCCCAAATGCTATTTGATACAGATCTCCTGTTTGATCAGACTTCAAAATCTCTCTCCAATCACCAGAATTCGAGATCGACAAAATCCAGATTTAGTTTACCCTAATTTTACCCTATTTTCGAAAATAGGTGAAATCCCTCAAATCTTATCAAACTTTCTCCAAATTTGAGCTAGATGAGTATTAATAGAAATATTATACTCAGCCATGGAGTCAAACTCCAAATCGAACCTCTCAAAGACCAGATTTGCAGTTTAGTCCAAAGCCAAACCAAAAACCATCGCAAATCAGTCCCTGGTTCGACCAGGCTACTGTGCACGACCAGGGCGTTTAATCGACCACGAGCGCCGGATTTTTGGTCGTCGCCGTTGCCGCTGCCGTGGCTTCATCGCCGGCGATCTCCAGCGTCGCCACCTCCGCCACTGTCTCCCTGCCGCTTGTGCGCACCGTGTTCGCCACCGTGGAATCGCCTCGCCCGCCAGCAGCGCCTTCGTTCTCCCGCGCGCGCGCCCGACAACGGCAGCACAGTTGCGCCACGTTGCAAGCATGCCTGGGGGAAGCATCAACTCGCCGTTGCATCAACCAGGACTGTGCGCCAGGCTGCAAAAGCCGGCACGGCCGCTGGAGCGCGTCACTTTGCCGGGATGCAGCCGTGTTGTCACCTCCAGCCCGCTTCAATTCTCCAGGCAATTCCAGCCGTTGCGAGCTCCTTGCTGCGCCTATAAAAGCCACCCCAGCCCAGCTCAAACGCACTCACACGCCAGAACCACTCAAATTCTCAACTCACCGTCGTCTTCGTCTTCTTCGGCGAGCTCAAGAAGAGGCTCACGGTGCCAGGCCAATCCACTGCACCAAACTCCAAATTGAAGCTACCAGTAAGTTACTCTCAACCACTTACCTGTGTAGTAGCAGTCAATTGAGTTCTATTGCACCTCATCGCCGGGAATTGCTGTTTTTCCCCGATAACTCCGGCGAGCAATTAATCCTTAACTAAGTCAAATTAGCTCTCGAGCCTGTAATCAAACATGATCAGTGGACTGTTTGGAACACATCTAAGCAACCAGAATCACCAATTTCGCTAAAATATGAAAAACCCCAAGTTTACACCTTGCATGCACACTGGAACTCGCCGTTAAGCTTCTGTGGTAATTTTCCAGTTAAATTGACTTCACACCTAGCTCTGTTATGCCCCAGAGACCATCCTCAAGCAAGGATTCGAGTTCGTTTGCCCTAGAATAGAAATGCCCAATTTTGGTGTCTTCTTCCCTAGCTCCGGTCGCCGGATTTTGTTCCCGGCCGTTTCAACCCCAACCACCTTGTCTAGTAGATGTACCTCGACCCCATGAGTATTTTTGCCTTCTAGCTCGACACCTGGATCGGCCCAGATGAAGAGGTATCGCCATGCCAAAGTTTTGTCCAGAAACTGTTGAGAACAGCTCGGCCACCGTGTTCTTCGCCGGTTTTCATCACTTTCCGGCCATCTCCTACCCTAGGTCCTGTTGAGACATTTGTTCCTGTTACAAATTCCTAACCACCAGACAAAGTGGTACATCATTTGGAGCCCTGAGTCAAAAGATATGGCTAACCCTAGTTTCTGGCCGTGTCAAGCCTATGCCAGGCTATGTCAGCCAGTGGCATTAGCCCTGTTCACCCACCTCTGTTCATGTAAAACAGAAATTACTTTGTCAAATAGCTGCCTCACTACCTTGTGCACCATATGCTTGAATCAAAACCTACTTTGGCCACTGGAAACTATTCAAACCATGTCAATGCCATTCTAGAGCACTGTCAGCCTATGTCAGCCAGTGGCATTGAGCCTTTTCACCCACTTCCAGCCATGAACTTTGGAAATAACTTTGTCCCTTAGACTCCTGATGTTGTGATCTACACTTTTCTCTACTGTCACAACTTGAGTTGAGCCCTCTATCACCCATCGACCTTATGTCGATGCCTTGAACCGAATGCCAACCTAAAGACATTCGCTGTTTTTGGGCGAACCAGTCACCACCTTGATACCACCCTGATATTTTGGAACCTTGTAAACCTTAACAACTAATCTTAACCCTAGTTACCGTAGTTAAACTCAAATCGCTTTCAAAACCTTGTATCACCGGAGTATTTTCTCCTTGCATCTTTGCATGTAGTGGATTAGTAAGAATAGGATTGATTGTAATGCCTGTTTGCTTGTTTGATCTTGTTCAGAGCAAGAGTCCGGGGTTGAAGATCTTGTCGCTGAACCGTCATCGACTGCTGATACTTACGACGCGGAAGGCAAGTCATACTTTGATCATATTGAAACCCATATTTTATGAATTGCTATGCTATTCCATGCGTAGATATCTCATTAATATTGCATGTGTTGAGATCAATGATACTATGGCAGTGATAGATTGAATACTTGAGAAATGTGAACTTGATAAGATAGCAAGCCACGAACTAATAAAAGTATAAACATGTACATTTATATTCATGAAATAGAACCCCTAGCCGTGACCAGTATTTTGGTATGGAATGGTGGTAGCACTGGAGGTGCTTGGCTGCACTGAATGTGTAGGCACTGAAGGTGCATGGGTTGTGGTATGATCTGGTCACTGGCATGTAAGGACTAGAACCTTGTGTTATGCGTCTAGTGGCATGAAAAACGTACCAACCACTTACCTGGTATGGGACAGGCGCAACCTAGTAGCTTTCTTAGTATTATCAGTTCCCTGCATGGCTTGTCGATCCGGTTTCTCGCGTGGAAACTGGTGGGACGCAGTTCGTCCATGAGTGATGTGAGATCAGAAAAATTATGAGAGGATAAGGTGTAAAGAAGGAAGACGCCCTACGCCAGATTAAGTCGTGCGCGACTGTAATCAAAAGAGGTTATGTGTCCTGCGGGAACATAGACCCAGGCTAGGAAGTAAGGCAGTGGGGAGGACCCACAACGGTACTTGGGACAGTATTGTCCATCTACCGGGCAGGGATACTGTTAATACTAGACTGCAAAAACGTTGTGTGATCTCGGCCTTGTCACACGCGTATAAGTCGCATGGAGTTGGCCCGACTTGGAAGTCGAGTGAAAAAGTGGATTTAAAAAGAGGTACATCTCTGCAGAGTTTAAAAATGTATTCGAATACTTCGTGCTCCCGAGTTTTAGGAGTATGCCGCGGTGGATTAAATCCATGGGGTGTGACACAAGTATTGTTTTATAAACTAAAATTTGTTAGTTCAAGATTACCCAAGTGGCATGTGTTGTCACGATAAGGGGCGTTGCCGTGGGCTGTCATGTGTTGACGTGTCGCGGTAATACCATAATATAGAGATCATATAATAATTAAGAGGCATGTGGTTTATGCTCTAAGTTATGAAATACTGTTATGAGTATAAGATTGAAAGGCTTGAATAAAAATAATGTGATATGAGGATATATCGCCTTGGATATGGGATATATGTATCACCATCAATATGATTTATTTACTGCCATGGGTATGATCGGGATTTGAATAAGAAAAGAGAAAGAAATGTATTTTGAAAAACCTTTCGCTCTTTCCCCAATAGCATAGGTTCATGTCATATATATATATATGTATCTCTACCTTCCCTATGACTTGCTGAGTACGTAAGTACTCACCCTTGCAACAACTCATCAATAGATGGAGCGTTCTACGACCTTGGAGGATACCCTGAAGATGCTGCGGACCCAGGAGATGATGAACAGTTACCTCTGGAGCCCTGATGTGGTGCTGTCTTGCTGTCAACCTCTGTTTCCTGTGGATTGCTTTTGGGCCTAGCTTCCGCCGACTAGATGTGTTATTTTGTTAGACCCTTGTGCCTTGTAAGGCACTGTACCTCGTTTTGTACTAAGGCCTGATGGCCATACAATTATGACTATTGTACTATTTTGCTGCTGCAATATAATCCTGTGATTGACTCATCCTGGGAAGTCAAGTGGTTTGTGGGACCAGCTGCACCGAGCTGGGCCCCTCACAGGTGATGTCACAGTCGTGGCAGACGCGACATTAAACCAAATGGCACCACGGTAAACTCATGCAATCCATATCTCGTTATGAATGCAGTTTTTGGAATGTCTTGTTCTCGAATCTTCAGTTGGTGGTATCCGGACCTCAAGTCGATCCTTGAAAATATCTTTGCTCCTCTTAGTTGGTCAAAGAGATCATCGATCCTTGGCAATGGGTACTTGTTCTTGATCGTCATATCATTCAGTTTCCGATAGTCGACACAAAGTCGTAGACTGCCGTCCTTCTTCTTAGCGAAAAGCACAGGGGCTCCCCAAGGTGAGGAACTTGTTCTAACAAATCCCTTTCTTTCCAATTCTTCCACTTGCTTTCTTAATTCTTCTTGTTCTTCACTTGTCATATGCGCAAGCTTTCTTGCATAAGGGGCAGATCCGGGTTTTAATTCGATTGAGAACTCAATGTCCTGGTCTGGCGGCATTCCAGGAAGCTCTTCAGGAAAAACTTCTGGATATTCATTTACTATTGGAACTCCTTCAAACTCAACTCCTTCCAAGCTATTCAAACTACACACTTGGTTGTTCACTATTGATCTCTCTGCGTGGAATGTGACTTGTTTTCCTTCAGCATTCGTCAGGGTTATTGCTTTCTTTTCACAGTCCATCTGACCTTTATGCTTGGCTAACCAATCCATTCCAAGGATGACATCTAATCCTTGAAGGTCCAAAACTAGCAGGTTTGCTAGGAATCCTAGATTGCCAATGCTAAAGGCGATATTTCTACAGATAGAGTTGACAGGCATTCGAGCTCCAGGGGATTGAATTAAGATAGGGAACTCTAATGCAGATACTGGCAACTTATTTCTGAGCACGAAAGGTCTTGACACAAATGAATGAGTAGCACCAGGGTCCAATAATGCAACTGAAAGTTCAGAGTGAATAAAGATCCTACCGATCACGACGTCTGATGCTTCTCCTGCTTCAACAGCAGATGCGTAGTTGAGTCTTCCGCGACCTGCAGCAGGCATTCCTCTTCCTCGGCCATTCTGGAATCTTCCTCCTCTGGAGGGTGGAGCATTTCTAGCGAAGCCTTGGGCTGGAACAGGGGGTCTTGCAACTTGTGCTCAGGCAACATTGGATGGCAAGTGTTGTAGCGGACAAGTGTTCCTGCGATGTCCCTTTCTTCCACAGTGAAAGCATTCTTCATTCTTCATGGGACAATCTTTCAAGAAGTGGTTTCCTCTACATCCGGTGCATTGTGCTATTGCAGTAGGCGCAGGCCTTTGGGGTCTTTGAGGTGGTCTGAAGGCTGGTCGGTAAGTAGGCATTGGTCTCCCTCGACTAGCACTTCCTTGGTAAGAGGTGGGCAAAGCCTTCCTCTTTCGGTCTTCTTCAATTATTCCCCTTTTCTCCTCCATCTTAAGCAGCCGGTTTATCAGGACGTGGAAGTCCGTAAATTCATGAGATGATAGCTGGTATTGCAAGGAGTTTTGTAGTCCTTCGCAAAACCTGTCGATCTTCCTTTCCTCTGTCGCAATATCTTCAGGGGCGTACCTTGCCAGTTGAATAAATTCATGCAGGTACTGTTTCACGGTCTTATTCCCTTGTCGCAGATTTACGAATTCTCGGCGCTTTGCCTGGACAACGCCTTTTGGGACGTGGTATCTATGGAATTCCTCCTTGAACTCGTTCCAGGTGATCGAATCTCTGTTGGTGTGCATAGTCTGATAATTCTCCCACCAAGCAGCAGCGGGTCCAGCTAATTGATTTGATCCGTACAAGAGCTTTTCCTCATCGCTGCACCTAACAGTATTCAACTTCCTTTCCACGTCTCTCAGCCAATCGTCGGCTACTATAGGGTCTTCTGTACTCGAAAAAGTTGGGGGCCGTGTTTTCTGAAAGTCAGTTAACTTTGCACCCGTTGCGGATCCTTCAGTTTGTCCGGATGCGATATGTTGCATCAACTGTCCCAAAATTTGGTTCTGTATAGTTGCTGATTCCTGTCGGTTTTGCTCCATCCATAGCAGTACATCATTGATGTTGCCTCCTTGTGGCATCGTCGAAGATCCTGGTCTATCTGGGTTGGTGCGGCTCCTCGCTTCGGGTGTGGCCCTTGCATTGCTAGGGTTTCCCTCTAGCTCTCCTTCCTGGGGTCTTGCTCGCGTGTTAACCATCCTACTCAAACAGGAGGTTAAGAATAGAGACATTGATTCGGAAAGAATCATTTACACAGGTGCTAGCAGAATGCTGGCATTAACTCAAGAAGTAAGAATAACGATATGCAAAATGACCTTTTCATTAATCAGCTTTTCAAAAGATACAAAGCTTCTAGCCTCATCGGCTTACAGAGCTCATCTAACATCCAGCATATATCATCCATACTAAAATAACTACTACAACAAAAGGAAATCTAGCGTCTGCTGGGTTAGGCACAAAAGGTCGAATCGAAGGAAGTCTGCAGTCACTCCTCAGCATCATCAGAAGAATCACAAGGCTCTACCTCCTCGGGATCCTCCTCCTCATCGTCATCAGCATCCATCAGATCATCTTCCTTGTCGTCGTTGATGTTGACAATCTCCTTCCCTTTTCCCTCAGGAATCTTCTCCTTCTTTGCAGTGCAGGGAAGCTCGATCATCTGACCGTTGATGACTATGCCACGCGACGCAGGCATGAAACCGCTGAGATACTCCTTCAAGTTTCCTACCTTCTTGCGAGCGGTGATCTTCAACTTTGGGTGACTCTTCTTGACCACTGATTCTGCAGCTTCGAGGTCCTTCTCTCCACTTGATTCAGCCATTTCTTGAATTTGTCTTTCCTTTTCTTGGAGACTCGCACGAGCCCTAATAAGCATGCCCTCAAGGTAGTGGCGATCATCACGAACACGCTCGTAGTCTCGAAGTAGGCGGGTGTATCCGATCTCCGAAGCGCGAACGACGTCTCGAGTCTTCGTCAAAATAGCGTTCTCCTGGTCGCTGGACGGAAGAACAACTCGGTACTCTGATCCGGGGACCTGGTAAGGTACAAAGCGGTAGGGGGAATCAGAAAGGTAGTCGCTGTACATCTGCCGGACGGAACCTACAGCACGACGGGCAGCGTCTAAGATAGCATCCTCCTCTTCTTCTCTGCGGGCTTGACGTCTCACTGAGCCTCTCCCGTGCTCGGGAATCTCATAGACAATCACTGAGGCCCGACAACCTATGGGTCATCCGTTGATCTCATCCTGCCAGACGCAATACACTGGCCTCTGACTGTCCCGTGCTCCAAGAAATTGCAGCATCATCCACAGCAACAGTGCCCATGATCCAAGCTCGTCTCCATGAAGGTATCTCCTGTCGGAAGCCATCTGAAGACAGAACGAAAGGCATCTTATGAGTTTAAAGAGAAGTCTAAAGCCTTTTTCCAAAAAATCGAAAATAACACTTTTCTTAAGGAAAATAGGTTTTCGTAAACAGATTTTTGCCAAAGAACTAGCGGATTTCTCTTCTAGGGACGCCAAAGTCTATCTAAGGGTCACGACCTACAGTCGAGTCTTCCGCTCTAATACCAAGTTCTGTGGGACCCTCATTTGAGGAATCCGGTGGCAACCGCCCAGGTGGGTTGCACTCAGAAAAGGCACATTGCAGCTCACAACAACAAGATGCATTATATATATAAATGCGAGTAATTAAAAACAAGTGCTGATCACAAGGACCAACATTACAATAACTTAGCGCCAAAATGACGCATTTAAATGTTGATACAAATTAAGGAGTTTTCGACACAAAGGTCGGCACAAAATAAAACAACAATAACAAACGAAAAGACTTCATCAGTCTTCTTCTTCTGCAGCAGCGGTGTACGGGCCTTCTCCACATCTGACTCCACCTTGGTGCATAACCCTCTATCAGGCTTGGTCTTCAGTTTCTTCTTCTTGTTCCACATTGGGTTCAAGACCGTAAGATTCAGGGTCGACGAATCCTTCTTCTAAATTCGTTTGTAAAAGCAAGGGTGAGCACATTGTCCACATGGTGCTCAACAAGTCCCAAATAAGAATGCAAGTGTATATATAGATGGGGGAAATTTCTCAAAGAATAGCTCCTTGGCTTCATATATGTATATAGAATAGATTTTCACACTTAGTCTTTGGAGAAAAGACTTTTATTTTCAAAAGCGGTGCCTTTAAAATCCTAAGCTAAATTCTTAGAAAATGTTGTGTGTGGCGGCCTTTCATGAGTCACCACTTTATCCTAATTTTGTGAAAACTTTCCAAAAGCTACTTGTGCTGCATCGACGTGAATAGAATCCACAGCGCGCAGACTCCATAACCTGGGAGCTCAGAGTATCCGATACTTTTTAAACTTTGCAAAGGTGTACCACCTTAATCCACCGATCATTCGGCTTTCAAGTCGGTACCTCTCCATGCGACTCTTACGCATGTGACAAGGCCGAGATGACACAACAATTTACAGTCCTAGCATTAACTATTTCCCTGCCCGGTAAATAGACAGTTAAGTCTCAAGTACCGTTGTGGGTCCTCCCCACTGCCTTACTTCCTAGCCTGGGTCTATGTTCTCGCAAGACACATAGCCTCTCTTGATTACAGTCGCGCACGACTTAATCTGGCATAGGGCGCTTCCTTCTTTCCACCTTTTCCTCTCATGATTTTTCTGAACTCACATCACTCATGGCCTTCTGCGGCCCACCAGTTCTCGCAAGACACTGGATCGACAACCATTGCAGGGAAAAGCTAATACTAAAGAAGGCTACTAAGTTGCGCCCGTCCCATAAACAGGCAAGTGGTTGGTACGTTTTTCATGCCGCATAGAAGCACAGCACAAGGTTCTAGTCCTTATGAATCTCTAGTGAGGAGTCTTTCACATTCCCAGTGCGCACACAGCACCATCCACTCAAACCATCCTCACTATCGATTCCAATCACATTTTCTTTCACAAAAGGGTTTTGAATATACTTTTCTCATATGTGACCATTCAACATTTATCATATTATCTTGAGCATAGTATAGCCTAAGCATGATATTCTAGGGTAACAAAGGTGCAGGGGTATTCAATGTCAAAAGGGGCTTTACAATCATTTAGGTCATATCTAATCATTTTATTGAAACATAGTTCTTATTTGAATCTAAGGCATGCATATACTTGAAAACAGATAACATACTTCATTTCAAAATAATGGGCTAGACATGATCAAGGGTTTGAGACTTGCCTTGCAGTGATGGGTCTAGTTGCTCAGATGAATCCTCGAAGATCTCCTCGGTTCCTTCAACGTCTGGTTCCACGGCGGATACAAACAACACATACACACTATATAAGCATACAAGTACTAGAAAATAATACGTAAATACATCGTGCATGCAGGGGTAAGGGTTTGGACAAGGCCACTTGACATTGATCGAAGAGATGGGCTCAAAGGGCTTGAATGTCGAAGGGCTGACATTCGACTCATGGCTTGACATTGCCCTAAATCGGTTCTAGGTCTGTTTTCTGGAGATGTGATAGTAGGGAATGTTGTAGATCATGGCTCAAAGGACTTACTGGACAAAGTGGCATTTCAATTGCTCAGATGAAACAAGTCTAAATCATCCAATGCCACTGGTGGACATGCATTGACATAGTGCTAGACATGGCCAGAAACTAAGGCATTGCATAACTTTTAACTCAGGACTCCAATTGATGCAAAACTTTGTCTGGGGTTTAGGCATTGATAACAGCTACAAAACTCTCAACAGGCTCAAAGGCTGAAAGTGGCCGGAGGGTGGCCAAATCCGGTGAGCAAACACGGTGGCCTGAACATGAACTGAACCACTGGACAGCAACCTTGGCATGACCATAACTTTTGATTCAGGTCGATTCAGAAGTCGAGCTAGTAGACAATATTTCTCAGGGGGTTGAGGCCTAGCTAGCTGACAAAGTTTCATCGGCTGGTTTTGGCCGAAAAATGAACTCCGGCGATCGGGGCCGAAGACGAAGGCACCGATTTGGACGTTTTCACTCCAGGGCGTTTGAACTTAATTCCACGCTCGGGAAGCATCTAGGGGCTGTCACGAAGCTATTGGCGCACTCAATTTTGCCAGAGAATGGCTGGAGAAGCACGGCGGCGTTCTCCGGCGAACTGCCGAGGCTCGAACATGGAATTTCGAAGCTCAGGGCAAAATTGGCGATTCTAAGTTTACAGGATCGTTCCTCCTAGCTCACTGGTCATTATTCCCTACTGGCATGAGGATCAATTTGTCTTGAATCACTCGGCATTACGGGAACAGGGGATCACTGCTTTCCGGTGATTGCCGGCGTTGAGGTTCGCCGGGGATCAATTAATGGCTATGAAACATACAGGGGGACAAGGGGACCTTACTGGTGGTGTTGGCTTGGAGGGGAAAGCTTCGGGCGAAGCTGGCGCCGTGAGCTTCAGGAACTGCTCGCCGGGGAAGAAGGCCTTCGCGGCGGCGCTGAAGAACTGGACTACTCTCTGGTGGAGGAAGCTAAGGCTTGAAGTTGCGGAATGGTGTGAAGAGATGCTGGGCGAAGGGGGGGCTTATATAGCCGCGGGATTGAACTCTCGGGAGTTGCAGCAATCGCCAGGGGATTTTTCTTCTGGCGCTGGAGCGGTCAACGAGGCACTTGGGGACACGGCGGGGCTCTGCCAGAGGCGGAGCATCGCGCGAAAACGGGATTTCGTCAGGAAGGCGAGGTGATGATCTCCGGGATGGCAGCCATGTGGCGTGGAGCTCCTGACAGCAGCAGGCACGCGCGCGCGCGGGGAAGAACACGGCACGGTGTGGTTGAAGCGTTCCACGGTGGCGGTACAGCTGTGCGCGGTGAAGGCTACGTGGCTATGAAGGTGGCAGCGCGAGGAACTTCGCCGGCGGCGAGTTCAACGGCGAGGCAAAGCGGCGGGGCGCTGGTCAAACGAACACTGGTCGCGGTCGTGCACGCGGTCTCCTGGTCGTGGTCGAAGAAAAGGCCAGGGGCTTGTTTGCAAGGTTTTGGACTGAAATGTGAAGGTCTTGGCTCGGGAATTTGGGCTTATTTGTAATTCTGAAGAACTGAAGGGCTGATTTGAATTCTGACTTTGCAGATGAGTGCTACTAAATGTCTTAGACTCATCCAGCAGGAAAAATGGTAAAATTCGATAAGATTTGGTGGTTTTGACAAAAATCGAAAACAGGGTAATTAGGGTCTGAAACTTTTGTCGAGGCTGAAACTAGGGTTTCGGTCGAGATTCTGGGATTCTTCCAGAAGGGAAAAAAGTTCAGAAAAATGAAAGAAAGGTAATCACTTGATCAGATCTGGATTTGGAGATGATCTAGGACTTTTAGCCTTTTTGGGTTTTCTGAAACTTCTGAAAAGGGCTAAATTGAAACACTTTTGGGCTGAAATGTGAAAATGATCTGGAGAATGAAGTTTAGCAGCCAACTTTTTAGGTTAAGGTAGTGGCATACCTAAGATCATGATAGGGTTGAGACAACAGGGATTCCAAAGAATATATGCTGACTCGTAAGCAGAAAAGATAGTCAAAAATAGGGATGTTACAACCTACCCTCCTTAGGAATAATCTCGTCCTCGAGATTCCAATGAGTCTGAGAACAGGTAGGGAAAATTCTGACGCAGTTCTTCTTCTCTTTCCCAAGTCGATTCTTCTTCGGTGTGGTTATTCCATTGGACTCTGCAGAATTTTATGGTCCTTGATTTTAACCTTCTTTCGCTGACCTCTAACACCTTGACTGGGTATTCTTGATATGTCAGATCTGGTTGAACCTCCGTTTCTGTGGGAGACACTTGCTCCGTTGGTTCTCTCAAGCATTTCCTCAGTTGGGATACGTGAAAGACATCATGAACTCCGTAGTACACCTCATTCCTCCATGGGAAAATGATGACAAGGACCCAGTGGCCCCTACATTGTACATAAAAGAGAACCGTTTCATGTATATTTTAGGTGTAACATACAAGAATGAGTTAAAGTAGTAATAAATGCACTAACCTTTGGTGGTACGGCGCAAGAATGAACTCTCGGTCCTGCTGCGCCAGTAGTGCCCTTGATATGTATTGCTCTGCATGTGTTGGGTCTTGCTCTAGCATCTTCAGGCTTATTTTCTCTTAGTCGAGGAAACCCACCCTGTCACATGCCCTCATCGACGCCAGCCTGTAAGTGCACCTGCATGCAAAGTAGACATTAGTAAATATTGCATATGAAGTGATTAGATTTATTACATGAACTACGACAACATATAGGATCAGCAAACTCACATGACTCTAGTCCGTATGATGGACATATCAAGTTCCTGCCAATTGAAGAGGTCGAACAAATTCTCGTGGGCCACATAGTTAAAATGTTCTGGCCTAAAGTGAACTAAGAAGTTCATGTAGCGCCAAGACCAGGTCAGGTACCACTCGTGGAGACTTCTGGTTGTCTGATCCATATTGCGCAAAAGGGACTCCGACACGAGTGGGAACCTGTTCTTGAACGTACCAGGCTAGCTTTGTTTCCCCTTACCTTTGCCCTTGCCTTTGGCCGGGGAGCGAGTGTATACCTTGGAGCATTGGGGTGAGTTGCCGCCGGCTTCATTTGATGGCAAAGGGGCTTTCCACGGAGGCATGCATCCTTTGGCTGGGGTCGAAGCCATCGGAGGAGGCATAGGGGCCAGAGGAGCTCGGTCATGCACTATGCGGGGGGTGGGGTCCTTAGGAAGTGCACTGGCATCCATCGTCCACTTTAAGTTACGAACACGTAAGTTAGATTTTGCAAGTTGAGTATATTAACTGAGTTGTAAACTACAATGGGTAGGGTTTACCTCCTGTAGTTTAACACCCTTCTTGGGCCACTATATGTACGAGCCCAATGCCTCAGCAATTGTCCGCATTTCCTCTGTTGGGACGGGCAACGGAAAAGTGCTGTAGCCCGAGAGGGTCATATCCATCTGTACCTTTGAAACCCAGGCTTCAAAGGGATGCAGTGGATCTGGACATCCTCCCAAGACGGATAAACGACCCGTGTGCAACCACTACAGGGTCATCGCCTATGCAGATCAGTAGGCTACAGCTCTCCGGCTTCTACAAATTTGCAACAATTATAACAGGTTAGCGAAACAATTCTAACAGAACGGGAGTGGCATCAACTAAAGTGCATATATAGTTCAAGGCTTGCAATACCTCAAGCAGGTCCACCAGATCCACGTGAACCTTCGAGCCGCAACTGCTCGGCCTAGCAGTATCGACCTTGGCAGTTGGATCTATACCCTTGGACTGCACAATTCGGCTGAGGCGTTCGTACTTGTCGTTCGTTTGAGCGAACATGGCCATGAATTGTGCAGTCACATCTGACCGTATCTTCTCGGCCAGCTCTGATTCCTTTTCCTTCTAGTTGTGGGCCTTCTTCCTCTGACCCGGGCTCCTCGAAGCCATCCTTCCAAGGCACCACAATCCCCACGGTCTGCGTCCGCCCTGGATGCTCCTTATTCCCTAGAGCCCGGGTTAGGATGTCGTTCTCCCTATGGGGAGTAAACTATCCCTGGTTCACCTCCTTCGAACAAGAGATCTGTTACATTCAAAGCTACATTGTGAGAAAAAAAATGTATACAAACTTGTGCACACACGATTGATCATAGTTTTTTCTACCACACTTTATGATTCCAACCAGATTCTTTCATTTAAGACTTGGACTTTTATTTAATCCCTTTTTAATTTCCTCAATGATTAATTGGAATTCCAATTAATCATTTTAGCTAACCATTTTTAGATAAATAATAAGTAAAAAGATAGTATGAACTAGAATGAATAGTGCAGTACCAATAAATGCGATAATTTTAGGTTTTATGGTTAACGAAGAAAAAGAAAAAAAAATGAGGAAGTTAGCAAACTTACGATTCGCTGCACGACCTCAGCATCCTTAGGGTTTGGAAACTCCACAGACCCCGTGGAAGACACGGTCCCTCTGGCTAGCCACCAGCACTTGCATCGCGGATCGCAGATCTTGAAGATCGGCAGATCAGGGGAGTCAACGAAAGTCGACTCATCGTCTTTGGCCTTCTTCCACTGCTCCTCCTTCCCCACATAGCAACAAGATCCGATCCGGTGCGGGTGGTCGTTCCTCCTCTGGATTGCCTTGTTCTTCTCACTAAGGGCCTTCGTAACAGAAATAAGAAAATTAATGCACTGTTGGTTACTCCATACAACGGTGTGACCAAGCAAAGGAAGCATACATACCTTGAACTCAAGGGTCCCCTTCTATTGGGTGAATTGCTCCCATACCTCCTCCGTTATGAAGGGGTACTTCTCGCATAGAGATTTGCCTTTAGTGGGGAAGGCACTGATGAGGAAGCTCTTGAAGGTTTTCCATGTGTTGTTCATGTCCTTCAAGCAAGCCGTCTTGGGTCCATCGTCGGGAATATTCCACTTGGCCTGTTTTCAAATGGTGTATATAAGCAAGACTTACTTAATCTTCAGGATAAGCCAATGGAATGTGATTACTCAAGAGTTTAGGGATTTTGATTAATTTTACCTTCACTTCCGCCCACAGCCTATCCCTCTCGTCGGCCTTCACGTCCTTTCAACTCTGCATGGTGATCTTCACCCTTTCCTTCACCAACAAACTAACATAGTCAACATACTGCCGAGTGTTCTTTGCGATCGATCTCCCAAATTGGTTGAACTCGCAGGAAAGATCTGTGCATTTGGCCAAATGGCACAACATCGTCATGCCTCGCGCCTTCCTCTTGTGCTGGGATGAAGCAATATCAGCTACGTTGCCCCTCGTCGAATCACTAGTATCATACGAGGAAGATGCCGACATGGCTTTGCCTAAAATTCCATCAACAAACCATCAATTGATATGAAGAAAGGGTTTACATGAAAAATTTCATAACTAAAATGGAATGGCAATGACATTACTAGTAAATAGTACAGTACATATAAGATTAAACAACTTAAGTGGTCACATTTGACATATTATTTGTCCTTAAGGGGAGCAATTGATGAACTACCAACTATTACCTGAATTCATTTCAAATTGCATACAAGTTTTAATAAGAATTTAATCATCCTCTGATTCAAGATATGCACAGAAAAAAACTGACATGCTTTTCAAAGAATCAACAGCAACTAGTAGGAAAACTCGTAGTTCATATACAAATAGCACAAACAACTTGTAAATCGATGTATTGCCTTTGCAGGGCAGTTTGCAAACTAAAAGCAGTAGCTAAATTAGAAGTCACATACTTAGCCTTTAACTCAATTTATATGAAGAATGGGTTTAGGATGTCAGTTACTTGGAAAGATTATTTTGGACTCATCTCCAAAGTTGAATCTTAACATTAATGTAGGCCATATGGTATATGTATAGTAAATATGTTGCTACATGTCCATACCTGGACATGTAGAGACATGCACAGAACAAAACTTGTATCCACTGTATATATATACACATATTCTTAACACAAATTTCCAACTTTTTTTTGTGTGTGTTGCATTGCAAGTTGGAATGTAGGAAACAATTCTAAGTTAAGGCATCACATGTATATGGCAGCATACTATTATATAAACAGCTAGATTGTGCATGCAGTACAACAGTACATGTATATATGTCTATGGGCTCTTCATATTTGTGTGGATACCTTTGCACATGCATGCACATAAAAATTATATATATTGAAATATATATATATATATATATATATAGAGAGAGAGAGAGAGAGAGAGAGGAAGCAGCAAGATAGTTTACTAGGACAGAAGATATTGATATATATTCTTGGAGGGGGGGGGCAAAGTTTTAAGAAGATATCAGCAACTCGGTTGCCACTACTACTCTCTCTCTCCCCTTGTTAACCAACTCACCTACAGATGCCACTTGCAGCTTTCTAACTACTTGTTTATCAAAGACACAAGGTTATAATAATGCATGCATATATATATGCAGAAACTTTACATAGGTCAACTAATGATAACTTATTTAACTAACTTAAAAGCTTTATTGCTGATATGCAATGATATAGGCTGCTTTTCATGTTATATCATGAAAGCAAAATATTATTTCAAAAAATTGAAAATAAAATGCATAACTAGGTATGTTCAACCTATTTTTGCTAAAGACTGGCTGGTTCTAAGCAAAGCTCTTTTAGAATTAAAATCTAGGGGTTAGCATAAGAATCTCACCCGGCCTGGAATCATTAGGGAATCTCATGCTCTGGCTATTTACTGCTGAGACTAGTAGAGGTTTCCTAGTGGTAATTGGTAGAAGCTGGTCAAATTTTTGTTTGCAACCAAATTGTTCCTAGTTTAACCCATACAAGTCTATCCTATCTTGCTGGTTACAAACTATTTTGGAACTTTGATCTCAACCGCAAATCATAACTTCTCACCAGATTCCACTATGACAAGCTGCAATCCAATTAGAATTTGGTTGAAGTTTAGCTTCCATCCCAAATCCTATAACCAGATTTTCTGACTGTCTATGGTTGGAATGGTCATATTCTAGCCAGAAATAGGATACAACAACTTCTCAATAGATTCCACTAGGACATGCTACAACCCAATTAGAATTTCGTTTAAGTTCAGCAGCCATCCCAAATCCTATAACCAGATTTTCTTAGTGTCTTTCTAGTTGCAATGGTCAGATTCTGCCCAAAAATAGGATACAACAACTTGGTTGGTTCCAGTCCAAAATATATTGGCAAACCCTACTTGTAACAATTGTTGACATCTTAATGGAGTATTGTCCATGAGAACTTGAATAGTCAAATCAAGTTCAATTTCAATTAAGAAACTGAATATGAACTAAACCTATTGAGTCTTTTGGAAATGGTTGCTTCTCTCTGAAAACTGATTAAAGAGGAGAAAGAAACTACAAAACTGAACCTATCTTCAGTTCTTTTATCATCTATTAGGCATTGAAGAAAACATAATGCAGGCAGATTTCATTCAAACTTGATAGTTGTCATACTTTTCAATTTCCTTCATATTTGTATACAGCTAATATGAACTAGGGATAGGCGAGGAGAACTCCACGGCGCGAGTTGGTCAAAATCTCTTATTCCCCAAGAACTAATTAACTAGAATGTATTCAGGAATAACCATGTGGAGTTCTTAGTCCTCTTATCTCATCAACTGATTTTGGTACTATACTAGCCCAAGTCATACTGGAGATAATGTGTTTTATTTGCCTTATCATAAAATACTGCAAGTCCGCAAGACTGTAGTGTAGGAAATCAAATGGATGCAATCTAGAAGAAGCTATGATTAGCCAACCATGTAAGAACATCATAAGATTAAAAAATTTTCAAAAGAAAAATCTGCATCATAAGAACTTCCATTCTTTACACACAGTAATTTGAGTATTGTACATAGAAAAGATTAATAATATGCTGGCTACAAAATGATTTGATCTTGCTACAATGTGAAAATGGTAGTAATATGAGGAATACTACATCATACCTCGAGGGCCATCCAGTATGGTGCTCCCTTTAGTGAAAGATTAGGTGCTGCAGTACTTAATTGATAAAAGTGAAAATAGTGTCAATAGCAACTCCATTCATCAGAAAAGACAGAGTAGTGTATTAAAGTTACCATCTCAAAGCATACTAGTAAAGTTGAAGTGCTCCTTTTTTTAACAAAGTTTTTCTGATGATATAATAGCATCACAAACTACTTGACTATGAAATAATACTATCAACCAAAAATACAATTCAATAAAATTTACTGATCAACCCTATCACCAAACAAAAGATCTACACTTAGTGGCTGTTGGTGTATGGATTATTATGATTAATTTCAGTGATTAAATTGTTACAATTGAGATTTGATTTTATGACCTTTCTAATGTTTCCCACTTTCAAGTAAACGCACTAGTGAAATCCTCCTACTCTAAGAGCACAAATGATGGATGATATAGCCTAGCTTGTAGTTGAACAAAGAGATGGAGGTGATGGAACTGATGACATCTTTTCGGTGGGTTTATGCTGTTGAGAATATTTGAAGGTGTGATTATGTCTTGAGACTAAGCTAAAAAATTACTTTTGTAGGGCTGCTTCTGTTGCTTTCGGACATTCAGCACATCCATTTCCTTTTCCCATCAGATCATTAAGCCATCAAGGCATAGTTTGATGTCGCTTCTCTTAGCACATCTAACTTAATCAGAAAGACCATGTGCATGAACAAATTCTTCTATATAGTATATGAAAATATCTCTAATTACCCACAAACACTTTTTTATTGTTTCACTTGTCGATGAAATCCTCTTATCCTCCCACTAGTACAGAAATGCAGTCTACTAACCCCTATCTTCTATCGGTTATTAGCGAAACAGCACAAAACCGATAGAAAATGTGCCTCGCGGTCAAAAAAGCCCGACGGATGTATTTTCCCTATCGGTTTCTAAGAAACTTACCGATAGAATAAATAGTATGATTTACTCTAGCGGTGATGAACATATTTGCCGTTAGAAGAGATGCATAAGTACTGACGGAAGAATGTTGTGCGCCGATAGGACTGGTCGACTTCAACAACTAGACTTATTCTATCGCTACTGTATGAATATACCGACAGAATATATTAAAAGTTCCTATCGGCAATATGTAGTTCGCCGATAGAATAGTTGACCTTCTACAAATATTTTTATTCTATCGGTAATGGATTCTTTTACCGTTAGAATATATAGAAAATTGCTTAGAACTGTTCGTCTTCTAATAGTTTTATTCTATCGGTAATGCATGTTTATACCGGTAGAATATTGCACAAAATATCTTAGAACTGTTGGCCTTCTACACTAGTAATATTCTATCGGTAGTGTACGTACAGACCGATAGAGTATGTACAAAAATTCCTATCGGTAATATTTATTGTGCCGATAGAACCATTCGGCTTCTACAGATGTTTTTATTACTAACGGTATTCTGTTTTCTTACCGATAGAAAATATATAATTGTATAAATACACGGGTATGTCTCTTTCATTCTCACAGTTCATCTGGGCTCGTAGTCCTAACCCGTAAGCTCCATGGACGGCCGGCGCACCTCTACAGGGGACCGCTGCACCTCCGCACCTCCATCGACGCCCTCTAGACGTCGGCATCCCAAGGAAGGTACGTAAAATTTCTGCAATATTGTTAGATTATTCTAATCCGATTATGGCAATAATTCTGCTTTTTTTGTATCCTTCATTTTGATGTGTCTTCTTTTCAATATGATTATGATCTGTTCAGGTCCTTGGATGATGCTCGTGAGGGGCAACGTATTTCACGGTTCTTCATCGCAGTACGCTGCCTACGTTGGCTTGTTGGCGAAAGAAATGGTGAAGATCACCGTCGAGAGCTGGAAGGACGTGAAGGGCGAGATCTTGGTTGGCTCGGTCGAGAAGATGCTTAAGCCCGGCGTGTTTCTCAAATCAGGACCTATAGAAAGCATCTTACATGTTTTTGCATGCACCAGCTTGTGGCCAGATGCTTACCTGCTTGGAGAAGAAGAATTGTTGTTATTTGCACAGCCATTCTACACCATCACTACACAGAACAACATCTTGGAAGGTAGGTTCTTTTTGTTAATGGAGTTGAGTTGAGTTGAGTTGAGTTGATCGAGTTTGAGTCCGAGGAAATCACCATTACGTACAAATGTATGTCGACGGCAGTTCCAGCTCCTCGGGCGTCTTCGAACTGAACTCCTATGGTTAAGTCCAATGTGGTTCAGACATTTGCTGTTTTGGATGAATGGATTTGTGATGTATCAGGTCTAACTTGTAGTCGGTAGTTGCATTGTGGCAACCTGCAAAGGTTCCCTTTTATGTAAAATGCATGTATGGGCCACTGGGTCCTCGTCGTGATCTGTTGTTAATTTCAGACGTGGCTTTTGTAATATACATCGAATGTGTGAATTGTTGTATTTGTATATTGTTGTATATTTGTGTATCATGTATTGCTAATTGGGACATGAACTTGAATGTGCAGGGAGCATTTGTGTATTTAATTGTATTGGTAGGTAGGTGTGTATTTGTACTGCTATTTCAGACATGCACTTCAATTTGTGAACTGGCATGTGTATGTTTGTACCTGAATTTGTATTGGTGAACTGGCATGTGTATGTTTGTACCTGAATTTGTGAACTGGCATCTGTAATTTCTTTGGCAAGATGAAGTCCCAACTACCTACGAAAAGTATTTTTGTGTCTCCTAGTTAATCCACAAATTAGCATTTCTTGAAATATATTGCTTTATCTTCTAGTTAAGATCCGTTTGATGTAAGATCTGTTTGATGTTACATTGATATGATTCCTTGAATGTGAGAAATGGCATGTGCATGTTTGTCCCAGTTTGGTAACAGTACCTCCTCTAACGGTAAGTACACATATTTACCGATAGGAAAACATATATATTTGTTCAGTCATGCATATTCTAACGGTAAATACACATATTTACCGATAGGAAGCACATATATTTGTTCAGTCACACATATTCTAACGGAAATGCACATATTTACCGATAGAAAAATACATATATTTGTTCAGTCATGCATATTCTAACGGTAAATACACATATTTACCGATAGGAAACACATATATTTGTTTAGTCATGCATATTCTAACGGTAAATGCACATATTTACCGATAGAAAAATACATATATTTGTTCAGTCATGCATATTCTAACGGTAAATACACATATTTACCGATAGAAAACACATATATTTGTTTAGTCATGCATATTCTAACGGTAAATGCACATTTTTACCGATAGAAAAACACATATATTTGCTCAGTAATGTATATTCTCTAACGGTATGTGTGTGTTTTTACCGATAGAATATGTGAGCGGCAAATTAGCTAAGTTAGTCTGACAGTTATTTCATGTATTTACCGTTAGAAAAATGTCCATTATAAGGAAAACCCCAGTCGACCATTGCTGAGCTGCTCTTTAATTTGTTCTGTTGCACTCTGTGTCCCTCTGTTTGTGACGAAAGTTCCAGCTACACTGCTAGGGTGATCAGCGCAGGCTGGAGGGAAGTTGATTGCGCCCCTCTCTTTAAGGTATGCTTAATCGTCGACACCTATCTCTCTCTCCCTCTAGATCTCCCTTCCTCTCTACTTGCAAGCTAGCTGTATTGTGTAGTTCCAAGTTTGTAGCTCTAAGCTTGGGAGCTTGGTAGCTGGAAATGCGTCATGTTTTAGGAGCTAACTAGCTTGTATTGTGTAGTTAGCTAGGTTAATTAGTGTTAATTTCGTCAGGCTAGGGTTCAACACATGTATCTGTTGTAAGAGGCTGTACATGTACATATACATAACTTAATCGGGCAGGTTTCATGCATGGCTTACTCGTTAAATTTTGTTAATTGTAGATGGACAGGAAATATTGGATGTATGGAATAAAACGTACTACTCTTGAATATTTGGATGGTGTGAATGAGTTTATTAAATTTGCTGAGCAACAAAAGGAGAGGAAGGGAGAGAAAAATATGCTCTGTCCTTGTACAGATTGTATGAACTTGAAGAGGTTTAGCAACTCTGATCAAATTAAGAGTCATTTGATTCGTCGTGGTTTTAACGCGCGATACACCCGTTGGATATGGCATGGCGAAGATCTTGAGGAAACAAGCACCACTACTACCAATCAGCACGACTCGGATGTGGATTGCAATAATATCGATGATCATCCCAATTTTGGTAATGTTAATTCCGATGTGCACGTAGATGATGATGATGACAATCTAGATGAGATGTTACTTGATGTAGAGGAAGATTACAACGAAAATGACTTCTGTGAATTTGAGAAACTGATTGCTGACTCTGAGAAGCCTCTGTTCCCTGGATGTGCAACATTTACAAAACTGTCTTCTGTGCTGAGATTATATAACTTGAAGGCAGGAAACGGTTGGAGTGATAAGAGTTTCACAGCACTATTAGATCTTCTAGCGGACATGCTTCCAGAGGGAAATGAGTTGCCAAGATCTACTTACGAAGCCAAAAAACTGTTGTGTCCGTTGGGAATGGAAATCGAAAGAATACACGCATGCCCAAATGATTGTGTGTTGTACCGTCACGAGTACTCCAGTTTGCATGTTTGTCCAAGATGCGGCGCATCGAGGTATACGCGTAGGGACCGGATTGACAGTGAACGTCACGAGGTAAGGAAAGGGCCCCCGGCAAAAACTGTGTGGTACTTGCCTGTGATACCTAGATTGAAGCGGCTGTTTGCAAATCCGAAAGTCGCGAAGCACTTGCGTTGGCATGCTGAAGCCCGGAAACAAGACGGAAAACTGAGACACCCAGCTGATTCTATTCAATGGAGAAACATCAACAGAACATTTGCTGAGTTCGGCGGCGAACTTAGGAATGTAAGGTTCGGGCTGAGTACAGATGGTATGAACCCACATGGTAATATGAGCAGCCGGCACAGCACTTGGCCGGTTCTTTTATGCATCTACAATCTTCCTCCTTGGTTATGCATGAAGCGCAAGTACATCATGATGGCGTTACTAATCTCAGGACCCAGACAACCCGGAAATGATATTGACGTGTTTCTAGCACCTTTAATCGAGGACTTACAGAAATTGTGGAGCGAGGGTGTGCAGGTGTGGGATGCATACAAGAAAGAGAATTTCATCTTGCGGGCCCTGATATTTTGCACCATAAATGATTTTCCTGCCTACGGCAATTTGTCGGGGTATAGTACGAAATGAGCCAAGGCTTGCCCTATTTGCCTAGATGAAACTGAGAGCATCTGGCTGCGAAACTGCCGAAAAACAGTGTACATGGGTCACCGCAGGTTTCTTCCGGTGCATCACACGTACCGTAAGAAGAGGAAATCATTTAACGGGAAGCCTGAGAAGGGATCAGCTCCAGTGTTTCTGACCGGTAAGGAGATTTACTCACGCGTGAACGACATCAAAGTTGAGTTCGATAAGCATTCTAAACCTCGAGAAAAAAATGTTTGGAAGAAGAGATCGATTCTCTGGGATCTACCGTACTGGGAGCACTTACAAGTTCGACATTGCATTGACGTCATGCATGTAGAGAAAAATGTCTGTGACAGTTTGATTGATTTGTTGTTGAACATTCCGGGAAAGACAAAGGATGGTGTGAAAGCTCGTCGTGACATGGTGGAAATGGGGATAAGGACTGAGCTTGCACCTTTAGAGAATGGAAAGCGTACATACCTCCCCCCGGCCTGCTACACGTTGTCCAAGAGCGAAAAAACAGAACTCTGTCGGTGCCTGCACGGTGTTAAAGTTCCATGTGGGTACTCCGCGAACTTGAAAAAACTTGTGTCTATGAAGGACCTAAGACTGGTTGGCATGAAGTCCCACGACTGTCATGTCTTGATGTCACAGATGCTTCCCATTGCTATCAGAGGCATTCTCCCAGTTAAAGTCAGAGAGACAATCACAAACCTATGTTATTTCTTCAACGCAATATCTTGCAAGGTAAGTACGTGCACTCGTACTATAAGTTCACTACCTCCATTTGTGGAGCTTAATTAGAAGATTTTTCTGATATGAATATTTGGCGCAACTGTGTCCTCGTAGGTAATTGATCCCGATGGACTGGACGCTTTGCAACGCGACGTGGTTACAACTCTTTGTCAGCTCGAGATGTATTTCCCTCCATCCTTTTTTGATGTTATGGTCCATCTGATTGTTCACCTTATCAGAGAAATTAAGTTTTGTGGACCTGTGTGCCTGCGCTACATGTATCCATTTGAGAGATTTATGGGTGTATTGAAGGGATACGTAAGGACTCGTCGTCGACCCGAGGGGAGTATCATGGAAGGTTATGCCGCCGAGGAGGTGATTGAATTTTGCACAGATTATATGGCCGGGGTTGACCCAATTGGTGTTCCTAGGTCCCGACACGAGGGTAGGCTTGAGGGAATTGGAACGATTGGATTCAAAGCTATCGTCCCCGCTCGTGATGTGTACGCAAAATCACATTTTTGGGTCTTACAACACATGACGGAGGTCGAGCCATACATACACGAGCACAAGGTAATGTTACGGTCACAGAATCCTTCGAAGTCAGACGTTTGGGTAAGCAGAGAACATAACAGGAAATTTGCTGAGTGGATCCAAGAAAGAGTCACGCGAGCTGCCGAGGGCTCCGTAAGTGAAACTGTGACATGGTTGGCTAGAGGCCCAAGATTCACTGTAGGGACTTGGCAGGGGTACGACATCAATGGGTATTCATTTTACACAAGAGCTCAAGACGCCAAGAGTAGCACGCAATGTAGCGGAGTGACACTGTTTGCTATTTCCGAGGATGCCAGGTCAGTAAGGGCGCTGAACTCATATTACTGTGTTATTGACGAAATATGGGAGCTCGATTACGGATTACTTAAGATTCCCCTGTTTCGATGCCAATGGGTCGAAATCCCTCGAGGTGTTCAAGTTGACAGTTACGGGTTTACTCTCGTCGATCTTGGTAGAGTCGGACACCAAGACGATCCATTCATACTTGCAAAGCAAGCCACACAGGTATTCTACATCGTTGACCCGGCCAATCCAAACTTGCATGTTGTCCTCCACAGCAAGAGACGTATTGTTGGGGTCGAAGATGTTGTCGACGAAGAGGAGTATAACCAATTCGATGAAATACCTCCATTTTTAGAGGACATTCAATCTATCCGTACTGAAGATATCGACGAAACAACGTATCTGCGAGATGACCACGAAGAAGGATTATGGGTTGAGAACCATTGATGATTAATTTCTATTTCAGGGATAAGTGCCAAGCAAACAGCCCACAAGTTCTGCAGCAAAGTGAGGAACTTATCATTAATACATCAGGCAGTACATTTTTCTTTAGAATTTAATGATAAGCTAGTTCACAGCATTAATACATCTCAATTTTACTCCACAGCATGAGTTCTAACATGTACAGTACCTTTATCCTGTAAATATTTAATTCTTCCCTTCAAATAGCACTTGCAAAAATCTCATCGCAGCCTCTTCAAATTAAGTTCAGCAAAAATCCCTGACGGTATTTTGTTATTTATACCGATAGAGAAGGACATCTTCTCTCAGGCACTTCAAAACGTTTTCTATCGGTATTGTTCTATTTTACCGTTAGAATAAATTCATTTGTCTCACGGTATTTGTTGTCTGACGGTTTTTTCCTGTTTTTACCGATAGAAGAATACTCTGCCGCTTCGAATTCTCAACCGTGTCGCCATGCGTCGCCTTGGAAACTCTATAAGTACCTCGCCATGCGTCGCGGTATTTTGTTGTTTTTCTAATTCTCGAACGGTTGGACTCCTCATCTTCTCTTTCACAATGGCAACCTCCATGGGATCGTCATCCACGGCCTCCCCGGTAAGAACTCTAAATCTCCTCGGTTTACCCCTGTATTGTTAATCCCTGTTCAGTTCATTCTTGACCTGTTGATTTGCACAGGGAATGGTAGCCGTGGAAGACACTGCCAAAGTGAAGGCTGACCTGAGGGCCCTCCAGGAGGAGCACAAGCTCCTTACAGACAAGCACACTCAGCTACGGCTTGACCTTGACGATCTCTTCCAGCGCATGAAGACGGATGGTGACAATGCTAGGGCGAGGACGAGGCGTCTTCGCGAGGAGAAGAAAGCCGCGGATATGACCATCGCTGGCTGCGGTTTGACTATGAAGGATACCATAGCGAAGCTGAGGGAGGTCGCAGGCCTTCTTGACGCGGTAGTAGTTGATCCTAGGGACAACTTGTCGCTAGAGGAGTCCTGCGTCCTGGCTGCAAGTCTAACTGACTCTATTCTACATGCAGCCAGGGCTAAGACCACCCCTTGACCTAGCAATTTGGGTTTTATTTTTTTTTGTAAGTGATAAAACAACAATGAATGAACAATTTCTTTTTATGTCAATTTTCCAATTTTCCGGCTATCTTCCCTCTTTCTTTAACATTCTGCAGCTTTCAACCACGGTCTGTTTGATGTTAAATTGTGTACCTTTTCATTACTCTGACGGTATTTTGTTGTTTTTACCGATAGAAAAAGGGCACACAAATCTCAAGCACTTAATCAAAAAAATTTTCTGGGGAAAATTGGGCTCACGGGATTTTTTTGTTTATACCGATAGAAAAGGGCACCTTTTCATTACTCTCACGGTATTTTGTTGTTTTTACCGATAGAAAAATGGCACCCAATCTCAAGCACTTTAAAAAAATTTTCTGTGGAAAATTGGTCTCACGGGATTTTATTGTTTATACCGATAGAAAAATGCAATCACTAATTCGAATATTTTTCTGGGAAATTTACTTTTTCCATCGGTATTATTTTGTTGTTTCGATAGAAAATTACATAAGTCTATCGGTATCATTTTGTTATACCGATAGAAAAGTTCCTCCGCTACTTTATTACTCGTACACGGCCCTTTAGTTTCCCTCCACTCGAACAGTTCCACCTTAGAGCACTGCGTCTCTTCGAGAGCGAAGAAAACCCCAACCTCCGCCGTGAGCACTCACTTCCTCTCTCCCACACGACGATCGCCGGCTGGACACTGGTTCGTCACTGCCACCGGTTCTTATTTTCGTCCTTCGCCCGCCGCTGCTGCGTTCTACACCGCCTCTGCATCACCAGAACTGATCGCCGCCGTAAATACCCTAATTCGTCGTTCTATTTCCAGCATCTTCTTTATTTGATCCTAGTGTTTTGCACGTACTAATTCTTGGAGTTTTGCAATTACACTAGGGTTCCCTATTGTGTTGGCTTATGTACATTCCGCAGGCAATGTTGATTTTAATTAGGGTTTACATAATATGTTCCAGTGCTGTAATGAACCTGTTTTGAGATTTTAACTTCTCTATACTGCTGTATGTGTGATCAATTGTATCCAACTGCCATGTAATGCAGATTATATGTTGGAGGTGTTCTTACACATATTCTATCGGCAGCTCATGTGTTTACGGATAGAAAATTTTCTGCACAAGTAGTAAAACTTAATTTGGATCTGGAAGGACATGAGCCATGCAATGTACTAGTTTGGTTGGGAATTTTTACTCACTTCGTATGAATATATGGCAATGTGGATGGGTCTTCGATGTATATGTTTCAAATGCCTATATACATGACTTTTCCCAACCTAATAGCTGTGAAGTCCTGATGACTCACATACAGGCTAGGCTAAAGATTATGCACAGTAGCACTTAGATGCTTGTGTGCATATTTACGTGTGAAATAATAATGCTGGCCCATGAATATTAGTGTAGCAAATCATCGAGAATGTTATGTGATGACAGTGAATGGTGGCTTGTCAACAAAATTTCATATGTAGAGAACATTGTTATGTTCTATCGGTATCTCACGTGTTTGCCGATAGAAAAATTGTCTTGTGTGGAGGTAATTGTTATGGTCTATCGGCAGCTCATGTGTTTACTGATAGAAAATATTTCTGAAGAGTTCAGTAAGTAATTTATGCATGTCTTTCTTTTTGTATTATTTTCCCTTTTGCCGCGCTAGTTAGTCTCCAGTCCTGGGCTGAGTTATGGAAGTCCAAGGCGAATTAATTGCCATATATATGGTTTGTTGAAGGTTTTGTAGGGGAAGACATGTCGTCGTCTTCATCGGATGGTACTAGTGGTTCGACTAGGGCCAACCCCATCGTAACTACTGAAGATGGGGCTGTTACATCCCAGCGCAAGAGGGTGGGGCGAGGTGCGACGACGTTGGGGCGTTTGGCCAAACGCACTGATCTTTCTTGTGAGTTCAACCAATTTGGGAGGCCGATTGGAAAGAATGCTGGGAGGTACGCGGCCTACGTTGGGCTGTTGGCGAAAGAAAGGGTGAAGATCACCGTCCAGAGCTGGAAGGACGTGACGGCGGACAAGAGGGATAGGTTGTGGGCGGAAGTGAAGGTTAAATGAACTAAAATCGCTGAACCCTTTCGTAATCACGTTCTCTTGGCTTATACTAAAGTTTAACTAACTCGTGATTAATTGTATGCATTTTTCGGAAACAGGCTAAGTGGAACAGCCCCGACCTTACACCTAGGACTGCCTGCTTGAAGGACATGAACGGAACATGGAAAACCTTTAAGAGCTGGCTCGTCAGTAACTTCCTAGCTGCGGGGAAATCTCCTTGCGAGAAGTACCCCTTCATATCGGAGGAGGTATGGGAGGAATTCACCAAGCAGAAGGGGACTGAGGAGTTCAAGGCCCTTAGCAAGAAGAATAGGGCGATCCAGAAGAGGAACGACCACCCGCATCGGCTCGGATCCCGGGGCTATGCGGGGAAGGAGGAACAGTGGAAGAAGGAAGACGAACAAAATCCTGTCATCGACACCCCTGAGTTGCCGCTCTCCGAGATCAGGGATTAGAGGTGCAAGCGATGGTGGAGGGGGAGGGGGTCCGTGTCGTCCACGGGGTCTGTGCAGTTCGCAACCCCTGGGGACGCCGACGTTGTGAGGCGAATGGTAAGTTGGCTAACCTCGTAAACTGTGTGCGCACAAGTGTATATAAGGCAATTTGTCTCACAAGGTACCTTCAAATGTAACAGATCTCTTTTGAGAAGGAGGCAGCGGAGGGATTGTTTACCCCGCAGAGGGAGAACGACATCCTCACCCGAGCTCTAGGAAATAAGGAGCATCCCGGGCGGACACGGGCCGTGGGAGCCATTGTGTCGTGGAAGGCCGGTTTCGTAGATCCGGCTCCACCGAGGAAGAAGGCCCGCACCTGGAAGGAAAAGGAAGCTGACCTCTCCGATAAGATACGGGCTGAGGTACGGGAGGAGATACGGGCGGAGATGCGGGCTGAGATACGGGCTGAGGTACAGTCTGAGGTGCAGACCGAGGTCGCACAAATGAGGGAAGAGTTTGCACGGTTGAGAGAAACATTGCTGGCCAAGACTGCAGATGCGGATCCCCAGGACGATGGTACCCCGCGGGGTCGGATAAGCAGTTGCGCTTCGAAGGTACTCGCGGATCCAGTGGATCTACTTGAGGTACTGCAAGCCTTCATCTGTGCACTTAAGTTGATGCCACTCCCATTCTGTTAGAGTTGTTTCGCTAACCTATTTTAATTGTTACAAATTTGCAGGGGCCGGAGGGCTGCATCCTACAGAATCACGTAGGCGCCGGGCAGGAAGTGGTTGCACACGGCTTCGTATATCCGTCTGGGCCGGATGTCCGGGTCCACTGTGTACCTCTGCGGTTGGGTTTCGCAAAGGTACAGGTGGACATGGCCATGCCGGGCTACAACGATTCTCCGTTGCCAGTCCCAACAGAGGAACTGCAGACACTTGCTGAGGCAGTGGGCTCCTACGTACAGTGGCCCAAGAAGTGTCTTGTAATACAACCGGTAAATCCTACACATTTTAGATTACATCCTACTCAGTACACTCAACTTGCATAATCTAACATACGTGCTCATTAATTGAAGTGGCCTGCCGCGGGGCTACCAGGGGACTGCGCCCCCAGCTCGGGGCATGAGGGCCGATCTCGTGCGAACCTGGACACATCAAAGACGGCCTCGACCCCACCCAGCGCATCCACGCCTCCACCTCGGAAGAAAGCCGCCATCACCTCGCCCTTGCCTTCGAAGGTACGCGCTCAGTCCCCGGCAAAAGGCAAGGGCGGCAAAGGCAAGGGCAAAGGGCGACAGGGACTGCCGCGGACGTTCACGAACGCGCTCCCACTCCTGTCGGAGGCATCTTTGCGGAAATTGGATCGATCAACCAGAGACCTCCACGACTGGTACCTACATCGAGCTCGGCGCAGCCTGAACTTCTTAGTTCCCTACAGGCCTGGGCAGTTCCACCGTGAGCCCGGGACTATATCCGTGGCACACGAGGATCTGTTCGACCTCTACAACTGGCGGGAGCTCGATATGTCCATCATACGGACTGGAGTCCTGTGAGTTTGCTGATGCTATGTATTGCTGTTTTCTAACTCTGTTTGCTAACTCTGCATTAATGTTGCAGTTCATTTGAATACTGAGTAACTTTCTGTGAAATTAATATTAATCTCGTCCTTCGCATGCAGGTGCATGTACAGGCTAGCATCGGAGGCTGCGTGTGACAAGGTGGGTTTCCTCGACCCAGAGAAAATAAGCCTCACGATGCTAGAGCAGGACGCCGCGCACGCTGAGCAGTACATATCCAGCGCGCTGATGGCGCAGCAGGACAGGGACTTCATTCTGGTGCCGTACCACCAAAGGTTAGTGCATTTCGTACTAATTTAACTCAATCTTGTATGTTACACCTGAGATGTACTTTGAGCTAGCGGTCCTCTTTTACGTACAATGCAGGGGCCACTGGATCCTCATCGTGATCTGTCCGCCGAGGAACGAGGTGTACTACCTCGATTCGATGCGTGACAGATTATCGATGGAATATGTGCTCAAGGGGAATATGGAGGCGTAAGTAACTTATATGTTTGATTTATATTTTGACCTCACTAGCTAATGATAATACATTAACTGGCAATACTAACTGAAATGCAGGGCTTTTGATAAATATGTGTCCGCTGGAGGGAGGCATGCCGCACCGCAGGGCTCCGTACTAGCTTGGAAAGAATATGAGGTACTCACGAGACTTTTTGTTTATGCTTAATTTGTTTATGGAAACAATATATAGCTAACATATATTCACATATGCAATTATCTCAGTGCCATCAGCAGCCGCAATCGTGGGAATGCGGGTTTTATGTGCTGCGCTACATGTACGACCTAGTGCAGACAAACTTTTCCCGATTCCCCCAGGTAAGCATCGATAGCTAACTCAAATTTCAAAAATGGGTGTCACGTTCTAAATTAGGATCGAAGTTAGTTACTCAGTATGCACACATGCTTGCAGATCGCCATGTCGAAAGACCAATATGAAAATGCAAAGATTATATATCTTCGACAAATCTGGGCACAATATGTCATGGAGGAAGTAGCGCCCAACCATCCAGCATGACAATTTTCTCCTTTTTGTGTACTCTGCATAGACTGTTCATATACATGTGAATAAATATATATATGTGAATAAATGTCCACATTGGATTGCAATCTGTATTTGTCCATACATATGTGAATAAATGTGAATAACTGCCTAATGTGTCAATTTGTTCTGTGAATTTACCTTGCATCTGTACTGTATTGTGTATCCAATCTATACTGTATTGCATCTGTACTGTATATGTGAATGTACTGTATTGTGAATGCAAATAAAGTACTGTATATGTGAATGCTCTATCGGTAAATTCATCAACAACCGAGAGACTACTGTCCTTTTTTCTATCGGTACAATCAAAATTAACCGTTAGAAGAGTTTGACCTTTCCTGCCGGTGAACTCATACATATTCGATAGAGTACTAAGCTTTTTTCTGTCGGTAATCTTGTAGTTAACCGTTAGAATAGTGGTACTTTCCAATCGCTATTGACGAGTTTTCTATCGGTAAACTTGTAATATGCCGATAGAATAGTATGAGTTTTCCTATCGGTAAACTTATAATTAGCCGTTAGAATAGTGGTACTTTTCCAGCCGCTGACGACGAGTTTTCTATCGGTACACTCCTAATATGTCGATAGAGTACTAAGCTTTTTTCTGTCGGTAATATTGTAGTTAACCGTTAGAATAGTGGTACTTTTCAATCCGCTAGCGACGAGTTTTCTATCGGTACACTCCTAATATGCCGATAGAGTACTAAGCTTTTTTCTGTCAGTAATCTTGTAGTTAACCGTTAGAATAGTGATACTTTTCCAACTGCTGGACGTAAGAATACGACGGGTTTTCTATCGGTAGATTCATAATATGCCGATAGAATAGTGAACTTCTTCTGTCGGTTATTTACCGATAGAAAATGTCCAGTCTTGTTCTATCGTGTCTATCTCTATCGGTACAAAAACCGATAGTAGAAGGGTTTTTTTTACCGATAGAAGACTGCATTTCTGTACTAGTGTCCCAAAATA
Source organism: Pharus latifolius (assembly GCA_019359835.1). Classification (NCBI taxonomy): domain Eukaryota; kingdom Viridiplantae; phylum Streptophyta; class Magnoliopsida; order Poales; family Poaceae; genus Pharus; species Pharus latifolius. Next base: position 14,120,920 of record CM033328.1, on the reverse strand, counting down.
CCTTCACACCCACTAATATGTGAGGAACCTGCAACTTGTTAAGAAAGTGAAAACTAAATATGCAACGAAAAAAATTTAACACAGAAGGAAAAAATAGATTTTGATCGAGTTTGTTGCACTCCTTGTATCCTACATATTTGTTTTTCAATTTATTTGTACTATGTAGATCTGCAGGCCCGGCGCGGCGCGATAGATTGTCTGGCCTGGCATAGGTGCGCAACAAAGGGGCTTGGTGAGGGGTTGAGGCCGACGTCCCGACGCGGCAGAGGGGCCAGCGAGGCCCAATGCGGCAGAGGGGCAGAGGGGGGCGAGGGCTGGTGCCACGGCCACTCACGGGTGGTGGTGGACCTGTTCTACAGTCGTGTCACGCCCGATGGCTACTTCCTCATCAGCGCAACCAAAGGTGCGTGGTCCATTTCTCCTTGTCCTCTCATGGCTTGGTCCTGTTGCAGTTTGTTCTGATCGTATTGTGAATATGATGCGTGTTGTGCGCTGCAATTTGTTCTGATCGAGTTGTGAATTGTGATGTGGTGCTAAGTTACTTGTCTAGTGCTAAACTTGGTGGAGAATTCAATGCATAATCTGGTTTTGGGTTGAATAATCAGAATGTTCTTAGGTTGTGTTAATTTCTAGTAATAGAGGTAAGTTGGAGAACGTCTATAATCATGGGAGTCGTGTGATGTTTGATATGTCAAGGGTGGAATTGCTGATTGGAGTTGTCAACACTTTTTGGATCAACTTCTACTTAGTTATTTGATTTGGTATAGCTAACGTTGCAATCTAATTGAATATGTCATCATATTGATCATGCTGTGAGGATGAAGTAGTTATTGTTGAGTGCAGCCTAACTTTTTTAGGTTATATGCATGCAACTCTTAAGGTGTTGCAACCAAGTCTATGTAAAGTCTATATGATGTCATTACTATTGATCAAAAAGTTTTCTTGCCATTTTATGTGATTATTCCTTGTTTGGAAGACTAGGTATGAAGGAGTACGCTATGCAGTCTTTTTTAAGTCCAGTAGATCAAGGACAGGTGCAAACTTGTGTAGAGAGAGTAAATTGGGTAGATTCAAATTTAGTGTCAAATCTACATGTACTTTTAAAAAAAGATGTTGTATGTACTGTAAATGACCCAAAAAAAGATTTTTTTTATAGGCATCATAGCATTAACTAATGAAAAAACTTTCAAAAAAAATTGAGAACTTCTATGAGGCTATCAAAGTACTGTAATAAAAAGGTGGCAATGCAATACAGAACCAAAAAGCTAAAGATATTTTTTATTCAACATACAACAGTTCTTGACAATGTTGCATTTGGTGAACAAAAGTATACTCATGGTTTTAATTATCAACAGTTAAAGAGCGAAAATGTGGCGAGTGATTTTCTTATGCTGCACCAACTTCATACCCTCTTCTATCAAAGTTTGCTTTATACTCATTCTTATGTTTAGTTCTTTATTTGGTACAATCTGTTTTTAGAAATATTTGAAATGTCTTACATCTGATATGATAATTTTTGACCAAATGTGTGGACATTTTATGTCTTATTGATGCAAGCATTGCTATATTTCATCCTAGTAAATTATATTCTAGGGAACTGCAAAGAAGATATGGATTTCTTCAATATGTAGATTGAGAAAGGGTTATAGATCGGTTTAATGTATACCTCTTATTTCAGCTTTCTTACTTATGTTTTTGCATCTCTGATGGTGTGTAGGGCTTTGTTTGTCTCGGTTTCCATCTTGTTTTTCTTAGAGGCATGATGAAAATTTTTTGTGCTTGCGAAAGACCAGGATGGCGAACCGAGAGCGGGGGGGGGGGGGTGTGTGGGGTGGGGGGATTGATGAGGACCACCACCACAATGGATACACACACTACTTCAATTCCATCACCTCCTATGCAAGGACCAATTACAGGGGCACGTGCACGACAGTTAAATTACCAGGTAAGTTCGTTCCTAGGGTTACATACTTATGCTTTGGAGTATAGGTTACTACCTAGTGATGATGTTCTTGTACTTAGGAATCATGGGATGTAACAACAAGGATGTAATTCTTCACCAAGGAAAGCTTTGGCCCATGTTGTACACAAGATGGAGTCCAGTTCAGCCACCAGGGAGCAGCTCACCTTCAAACAAACATAAAAGCTGCATATGGAGTCCATTTGGAAATCTTGAGTACTTGATGGAAAGATTATTCCGAGACCTTTCCAACGGATCTAGCCCACCTTCAGATTCCTTCTGAGTCGGTTGCAATCATCAAAACAAGTTGACATACAGAACCTGAGCACTTAGGTGCTACGTCACCTCTCCTTTGGCCCACGGCCCAAGTACCCTGCCAAGGGCTGCGAGCCAACCCTAGCCGCCACCCCTCTCTCCTTTATATGGCTGAACTCCTCATGTTCTTTCTTAAGTTATTTGCTGCATTATTTTCCCGCTGCGTGAGATACAATTGTTCATCGGAGTAGTGTCGAAAGACCTGATTTGGTGAAAGATAACCTTAGTTGTTCGTTCTGAAATTTTAGTTTGCTTTGCATCTTATTCTTTCTCATTTCTTCTACTGTGTGCAAGAATTAACCTTCGTGGTAAGCTCATCCGGGTGTGAGCATAGTTGATAACGACAGGTGCATGGGTGTAGCGATTGCAAGGACTCAATCCCCGCTGATTGGAAGCCTTGAAACGCGAATATCTCTGTTCTGCAAAGTAGAACCTATCGGAAGATCGAGCCGCTGTCACATCAGGGTCAATCGGTTTTGTAAAATAAATTCCCAAGAAACAAGAAAAAAAACAAGAGAAGGTATAAAGACGCTAGGGGTGTTTGGATATTCCAAATATAGCTATCCCCAATCATAGTACTACCTCTCTTAATATCCAAAAATCTCCATAAAAAAAGAAAAGGAGAAATAAAAAGAAACAATCAACAATCAACTGCAAGTATTTAAACAATCAATTGCGAGTATTTAAACAATCAATTGCGAGTATTTAAACAATCAAGAAAGAGAGAGAAGATTTAACAACTTATAAAATATTCAAGAACCAAGACAAGGATCAAGAATACAAAAGTTTCAAAAGTTAAACACAAGAGCCAAAAACTCTCTCTCAAAGGGATGAGTGCTCTCCCTAGCACTCCCCTTTCTAATATAGAGCTAACCTCCACTTAGAATTGTCTCCACAATCAATGTGGTACTAAACTAACAGCTAATGGAGTTTTGGCTCGAAGTCCAATTCGTCCCAACTCTCAATCAATCCTTTTTACAATTATCAGATTTATAATTTTTGGAATTATAGCATTTTCTAAACAGCAGATACTAAAACAGTCATAACTTCATCATACAAATTCCGATTTTGATGTTCTTTGATCTGTTGGAAAGCTAACTACTAGCTCTAAAACTTTACTGTTAACACGTTTCTGAGGGAAATTTTAGATCAGTGCAGAATTAGCTCGCAAACAGAACCTTTTGCATAAGCTTCCACACGGAGTTCATAAACCATCATGGTGATTCCTCGGACATCTTGAACACCACTTGTGCTAGCCATAATGACATCACGTGTCCACCTCGATGTTGAATAGCTCGGCACGTGTCGGGAAGTCTCTCCTATTCCGGACCCTGATTGGCAAGCTCCACACTTCGACCGGCTCAAGCTACTTCAACAATCTTGGTGCAACGCTACGTCTGGGTATTGGAATAGTCATGTTTAGCGTTCCCGCAAGTCTCTACTACCTCCAGTATCTCTTGGACCAATCGAGTCTCCGGCTCCTCCCTGAGTTCTACTCCGATGGCCCATCCCTGCCGTAAGTATAGTACAACTTCGGTATACCTACAACATGCACCAAAACCAAACAAACACATCACGTAACACTGTTCACACATAATGACAACATAAACGAACACAAACAGATGTATCATAAACAATTCAAAATATTGTCAAAACATACATCACTTAAGATTAGACAATCACATGGGGTTTACAATCTCCCCCTTGATGAGTGATTTGACAATTTTTGAATTTAATTAATTTGAATTTTGAATATAGAAAATGAAGCTCAAAAACATGGTCCAAAATATAGATGAAGGTTAAATACACATGACCATGAAGATGATGCATAAGGGTGAGGAAATAAATAGATACAAGCAAAACTCCCCCTCAACCCAAAATGCATTATTTTTCTCCCCCTTTTTTTCTGAAGGGAAGACAGTTTGCAAGCTGCCTACTGCTAGTAATAATATTAAATAAAGAGTAACCAAAGTAACAAGGAACAAAAGACAAGGAAAACAACAAGAAAGCAAAAACAAGTTTTTACAATAGATCCACCCATCTAAGAATTTTCACTCTAATTTCTTTAGTAGCACGAAAAGCTACTAGCTTCAAATATGAAATAAAAGCTTTTTTCTACATGATGAGATTCCCTGGCTGATGATTAAAAATTCTGGAATTTCTGAATTTCGAAATGTTCTACAGAGTCAGCATAATAACCTCCATGAAAAAGTCTTTGAACCTCAGATTTTCTTCTTTAAGCTTCCAAATTATATAAGTCATGGGAGAATTATCCAAATTCCCAGTCCAGCTGATGCCCACCAAGTTCCAACATTGAATAGCAAAAACACATTCGAAAAATAAGTGATAGTGTGATTCAATAAGACCTTCAGAGCAAAGCTCACAATCATAAGAAGATATCAGCAGATTTCTTCTACATAACCTCTCTCTAGTATTAAGACTTTCCCAAAGAAAGATCCAGACAAAGACCTTGATTTTGAGCATACACTTTGTCTTCCAACACCCTCCCCCTTTGTCAAATTAATCATCAAGGAAGCGCACCCTCCCCGTTAGATTATGGATGAAGTTTAAAAACGGGTACGAAGAACTTTTTTTGAATTTTTGAAAGTTGTTTTGGTGCAAACGAAAAAATAGTAGTTTTGAAAAATATGCCCTTAAACCATGAAATGAAACATCAATAAACTTAAATTCATGCAAAATGACCACAACTACAGATAGCAAAATAGTAGATGAGTGAAATGAACTAAAACATTTTTGCAAAAATCACTAAATAGCTAGAATAAGCAAAATTGGGGCAATCCAAGAAATCACATGGGAAATGCACACTTTGAGGTCCAAAATTGCTAATTTTCCATAAGGACACATACAAAGACCATGTTGAGAGATAAATGCATTACTTACGCTAGGAATCAATGCAAACATGTGTCCTATGCTCCAAGTCCAAAGTGGAACCAAAATCTTTCCCTCAATTTGATTAAAATGCACATTTAAGCGATTATTTTAGCTCATTGCGGATTCGATGCCGCTTATTGAATTTGTGTGTGGTTGAGACCACTTATTTTCTAAGAAAAGACTGTTTTTGAGCTTTCCAAACATGAGTAGCTTTCATCGACACGAGCACCACAAATTTGCGGTCCAAGTGCCTGGTTTAATCAACTAACTCAAGGGCTCAAAATTGGACTAGAGTGCACAAGACAACATGAAAGCATAGGAATCAAAACAAAAGTTGCATATTTCAATTACATGGTGCAAGGCATGTGCAAAGAGAAGTTTCAACTTAATTGAAACAAGAAAATGCAGATGTTCAGAAATTATCACACAAATGCCCCTTATTGCTATAATTTAGATAGAAGAGATAAATAACAAGTATGTGAAGCTCAAAACATTCCTAAACTATCAAGCAATCTTAGACATGATAACTATGCATAAAAGTGGCATATTGAACACTCAAATCATAATCTAGTAGGAATATAGAGCAAAACTACTCAAAAATTCAGAAAATTGCAGAATTTGGAAACATGCAAATGCAGGAATTGTACAAATGCAGAAATGTACACATGCAACAACCTCCCCCTCAACTCAACCCAAATGGATGATCTAAGGTGAGAGAATCTAGAAGCATGAAGAGGTTTAGTAAAGATATCAGCTAACTGGTGTTCAAAATTGACAAAGTGTAATGTAATTTTACCCTTCTCTACATGATCTCTAAGGAAATGATACCTCACATCTATGTGTTTAGTGCAACTGTGTTGGACAGGATTTTTAGCAATATTTATGGCACTAGTGTTATCACAAAACAGGGGTACATTTCAATTTTTTGACCATAATCATGCAGAGTAGAGATCATCCAAGGTGAATGTGCACGACAACTACTAGCTGCTATATATTCAGCCTTTGCTATGGACTGAGATACCCAATTTTGCTTCCTAAATAACCATGAGACAAGTGAAGTGCCTAGGAAGTGACAAGTGCCCGAAGTACTTTTCCTATCAACCCGGCACCCGGAAAATCAGAATCAAAGAAACCCCTAACATCTAGTGTAGAGGAACAGGAATACCAAAGACCAAAGACCAAAGTCGAGAGTGTGATGCAGGTACCTGAAGATCCACTTTACTGCTTGGCGGTGAGATGCATGCAGGGATGCCTGAAAACGTGCACACAAGCACACGACAAACTGAATGTTCGGGCGTGAAACCGTAAGATAGAGAAGGGAGCTGATCATGCTCCAGTACTCTCGATCATCTACGGGCTCTCCATCTAAATCAGGATCAAGCATAGCCATTGTACCCATTGGGGTTGCAATCGGCTTGCAATCCTCCATTTTGAAGCGCTTGAGGAGGTCCCGAGTATACTTCGCCTGGTGCACAAAAGTTCCTTGCTTCGTTTGGTTGATTTGAAGCCCAAGGAAGTAGTTAAGCTCGCCCATCATACTCATCTCAAACTTCCTACTCATAATCTCAGAAAAACTCGAAACAAGAGAGTGAGATGAACCCCCAAAAATGATATCATCCACATAAACTTGTATGAGAAGAAAATCATTACCATGCCTCAAGATGAAAAGGGTTTTATCAATTTTTCCTATTTGAAATCCTTTTTCCAACAAAAATGACTTAAAACGATCATATCAAGCACGGGGAGCTTGCTTGAGACCATATAAAGCCTTTGAAAGTTTGAAAACATGATTTGAAAAGTCTAGATTTTCAAAGACATGTGTTTGCTTTACATAGACTTCTTCATTGATAAAACAATTCAAAAACACTCTTTTGACATCCATTTGAAAAAGTTTAAGAAGTTTAGAAGCAGCAAATGCCAATATAATGCGAATCGACTCAAGTCTAATAACCAGAGCAAAAGTTTCATCAAAATCAAGACCCTCAACTTGAGAAAACCCTTGAGCGACTAAGCGAGCTTTGTTATGAACCACATGGCCGTGCTCATCCTACTTGTTTTTGAACACCCACTTGGTCCCAATGACATTATAACCAACTAGGGGTTCAACAAGCATCCAAACTTTATTGCACTCAAAATTATGCAACTCCTCATGCATGGCATTAATCCACCTCGTGTCTATGAGTGCATGGGTCACATCATGGGGATCAAAAGAGGCAACAAATGCAGAAAATGTGACATGAGACCTAGAAGTAGCAAACCGTTATCATGTAGTCCTCTCATGTATGTCCCCAATCATTTGTTCCGGGGGATGCCTCTGAATGATGTGTCGTGGAACTGAAGGACCTGGATCAATGACAATAGGTGAAGTCACCTCAGGCTCAGGAGTGGAAGGAGCAAATCCAATGGGTAAAGGATGATGCTGGCTCGTCTAGCTGAAGAAGTGGAGGAGGAAGCTCTCGATAGATGCTCTCATCGTCGTCAGCATCCTCCACAAATATGCTGTTAGATGAACCTGTGGGACCTAAAATGTCTAATCTAGCACTAGGGCTAGTCTCACCAAAAGTAGCATCACATGTTTCTAGAATTGTACTAGTAGCAACATTGAGCACTCGAAAGCCCTTAGAAGGAGGATAGCTGATGAGGGCATCACCCTTAACGATGCGTCCATTCTTCCAACACCCGTTGTGCAAGGACCAATAACAAGGGCACATGCATGTCAACTAAATCACCAGGTGAGCTCGTTTCTTAGTACACAAGAGAATATTGACAAAAGCGAGTTACTACCTAATAATATTGTGCTTGTGCTCAGGAATCATGGTGTTGATCAGCGAGGGTGTCACTTTGCACCAAGACGGGTTGGGAATCAAGTCTACCGCCAGCTGGAGTCCGGGTCGGCCACAGCGGAGCAGCCTGTCTTCAAACGGGCGTAGCAGATGCATACAAACTCCGTTTGGGGAGTTCAAGTACATTACAGAGAAGCCCTCGACGAGACCTTTCCAACGGATCTGGTCCCACATCCAAAATCCTTCTGAGTCAATCACAATCGTTGAAACAAGTGGAGACCAGATTCTGTTGGGCCGTGCGGTGCTGCATCACCTATCTATTGGGCCTCGGCCCATGTATCCCGCATGGGGGGGTGCGCCCCAAACCCTAGACGCCACCCCTCTCGTATATTAAAACCTCGTAGCCGTCATTGTTAGACTTGGGTTTTGCTTAGAATTTTTCTGCTGTCGCAGTTCGCTGTCTTTCGGTTTGTGGAACCCCAACACTTCGTGATCTTAATACATACTTGCAATTCGAGATTGCTTCTTCTGTGTTCTTGCACGTGTTCTTCGATTCGCTTGCAGGAACAGGTCTTCGTGGCTAGGTCAACCGTGCCTCGGTATGGTTGATAACGAACGGAGCAGTGGTGTAAAGATTGCAGGCCTAGATCGGTTCTGGTCGAAAGTCGGGTCGTCAACGTCGAGTCTCCACCAATCGAACTATCCCCTACCTGTCGGAAGATCGGGACCCCATTCCTCATCAAGTGGTATCAGAGCCAAGGTTGCCCGTCAGGTATCCTCTCTGTTCGTCATTCATCTTCTACCTAGAGTCCAGAAAAAGCCAAAACAAAAAAAAATTGTGACCATAGTCTTCCGCTGTCCAAACCACTTTGAGCCTTTTGCAATTTTCGTTTTCAGTTTTGCATTATTGAATTTGTGTCCGTGGTCATCATTGTATTGCTGGTCAATTCGTGTTCTTGGTCTAGGTCGAGTATCAAATCCCAATTCTAAACCGAAACTAAATTCGAGTCGCAATCGGTTCGGATTTCTCTTTTGCATTTCTGTTTTTATAAAGACAATATCTTTGTCATCTGAACACCTATTTGGACGATTAAATAGTCTAAATTGTATCTCTCGAAGAGATCTACAACTTTGTTCATTGCACCAAATTCCAGAAACGCCATATTCGTGGCGAAAATCGCGTTGGAAGTTAATCTGTTCCATCTCGGAGTAATCTATACAGCCTGTATTTCGGGGGCCATATCTCCTAGTTCCAAACCCCAAATTGGGTGTTCCATATATTCAAATTGATGAGAAAGAAAAGAGCTACAACTTCCTAGTTATAAGTTTTTGCGTTTGAGGTCTCTAAGAGCCCCAAATTATTATTAGAAGTTTCTATAGAGCATCTTTGCTAAACTGCCAAGAGTATTGTGATAGGATTTGTGCGTAATTCTTAAATTTTGAGTTGTAATCCATTCTTTGCAGCACTCTTGTAAAAAAAAAAAAAAAAAAAGGCAAGTGCATAAAAAAAGAGCTGCACGAAAAGAAAGATTAGCCAAAAAAAAAAAAAAAAAGAGATCAGAAGTGCTTGCATCCTTTCATGTCCATCGCCTGTGCCGATCACTTTGCTTACTTGAACTAGTTTTAAGAACGCGTTTAGACCAACAACTGTGACACGTACTTTGAACACTTATTCAACTTAGCATTCTGATTTCAATTATTATTAACCTTTGCTACCATAACTGCCTTCCAAGCTCCATACTTTCTATCAGAACAGGATTCAACCTTGCAATCATTACACTTAAGCTCGTCACGATATCACGAACCAGCCACCAGTTGTACCTTCTGCAGCGTTGGTAAGAACCTTGCAAGAGCGTGGTAAGACGCTTGAGAGGGTGTGAATCCACTTGTCTGAACCTGGTAGTTTGTAGGGATAATACTTCTTGTGTTTCTTCTACTTTCTACTAATCATGGCAGGATTTGATAAAGAGGACAACGAGTGTGTCCTTCATGCTGAGCTGAAAACCATGATGGAAGCGATAACCAAAGGTATTGAAAGATTGGAAGGACGTGTTGCCCAGCTTGATGATAGGGTTCAGGTGATCGAGAACTGCCCACCTGCTGTCCAACAACAGCAAAATGATGCAGCCCAGGAGCACGATGATGATGTAGAGGGACATGTGGCACCTCGCAATGAACCCGCTATGCGACGTGCGGCACATGACTTAGAGCGCTTCAACCGAAATCGTCAAGGTATGAGAGGTAACAATGGTAATAATAACTATCGCAATGATGATCCATTTGCTAAAGTTAAGTTTACCGTACCTTCTTTTTCTGGTACTTATGATGCTGAGGTGTATTTAGATTGGGAAATGGAGATTGAACAAAAATTTAACTCCCATCTTGTTCCTGAAATCCATAAAGTTAGACAAGCCACTAGTGAGTTCAAGGATTTTGCTATAATTTGGTGGAGTGAACTAGTAAAGTCTAATGTACATCCTGGTACTTGGCATGATCTGAAGAGACAAATGCGCACTAGATTTGTGCCTTCTTCCTTTAAACGTGATTTGCGTAAAAAATTGCAACGCTTAGATCAAGGTAAAAAATCGGTAGAAGAGTACTACCAAGAGCTTCAAATAGGCATGTTGCGTTGTGAGGTCGAGGAAATGGAGGAGGATAAAATGGCTCGTTTCTATGGAGTGTTAAGGCATGATATACAAAATATTATTGATTACAAGGACTATCATGATGTCAATAGATTGTTCCAGCTTGCTGTTTTGGCAGAAAAAGAATTGCAGGGACGACAACAGTGGCCACGGAGCAACTATGGTAGTACCTTCACCCCAAGACAGGCGTCAACCAAATCAGAGCCACCTCCTGCTGTTCGGTCTACTGCCCCCTCGACCAGTAGGGCACGTTCAGTAGCACCGTTACCACCGCCACGTACACCCGAGGTAAGCAAAACTTCTAATGTGCAGGCACCAGCGAAGTCGTCTTCATCTGTTGCCTCCACGGGACGTACAACAGGTATCATATGCCACCATTGCAAGGGAATGGGCCATGTCATGAAGGACTGCCCAAGTCAGCGAGCTTACATTGCGACAGATGATGGTGGGTACGTTAGTGCTTCTGATGTTGAAGATGAATATACTCTTGCAGCTAACCTTGCAGGTAATGTTGATGACGAATCCGAACATGATGATGATGGGGAAGCTTTGGGTACGGTAGCCACACAAGAATACCAGACCATCATTGTCCAGCGGGTCCTTAGTACTCAAATGAAGCAAGCCGAGCGAGCCCAACACCACAACTTGTTTCAAATGTTCCTCGTTGTCAACAACCGGCGCGTCCGAACAATCATTGATGGTGGGAGCTGCAACAACTTGGTGAGTTCTGATCTGGTCAAGAAGCTTGGCTTGACCACACAACCACATCCCCAACCATATCATGTTCAATGGTTCAACAACAGCGGTAAGGTTAAGGTAACGCAAACCGCAAGAGTACCATTTTTCATTGGTTCATACTATGATGTTGCTGATTTTGATGTAGTGCCTATGCAAGCATGTTCACTTTTATTAGGCCGACCTTGGGAATATGACACTAATGCAACTCATCATGGTAGAAATAATTGGTACACTTTCATGCACAAAGGAAAGAAAATAACCTTGCTTCCCATGACTCCATCTGAAATTGTGCATTTTGATAGGGAAAGACTTGAAAATGAGAAGAAAGAGAACACCACAGAATCTGAAAATCAGCAAGTAGATAAAACTGTTTTTCCGCATAAGAAAGATAAGAATGTACTTGCTTCTAAGACTGAGGGAATTAAATTGAAGGGTGGTGTTTTGCTTGCTACAAAATATGATCTTTCTGAACCATCATGCTTTGCTTTGATATGTAAAGAGACCTTGTTTTCATTTGATGATATGCCTGTCTCTTTTCCACCTGCTGTTACTAACCTTTTGCAGGAGTATGACGATGTGTTCCCCGCTGAGGTGCCCCCGGGACTACCACCTATTCGAGATCGCGACACAAAATTTTTGGGTCATTTCTAGAGGATATTATGGAATAAATTGGGGACAAAGTTACTGTTTTCTACTACTCGTCATCCCCAAACTGATGGCCAAACGGAGGTGGTAAATCACACCTTGTCCACAATGTTGCAAGCTGTTTTGAAGAAGAACTTAAAGATGTGGGAGGAGTGCCTTCCTCATGTGGAGTTTGCCTACAACCGTGCGCTACACTCGACTACCAAGGTAAGTCCTTTCCAGGTAGTGTATGGTTTCAACCCTCGTGCTCCTATTGACCTATTGCCTCTTCCATCATCTGAAAAGGTCAATCTTGATGCTAAGAAACGTGCTGAGTTTATTTTAAAACTACATGAAACAACAAAAGAAAATATTGAGCGAATGAATGAAAAATATCGCATTGCTGGTAGTCATGGTAGAAAGGAATTGATATTTACTCCTGGAGATCTTGTATGGCTACACTTACGTAAAGAGCTTTTTCCTGAGTTAAGAAAGTCCAAAATTAATGCCTCGTGCGGATGGTCCATTTAAGGTGTTAGAGCGAATAAACGATAATGCCTACAAACTTGAGTTTCCTGCATATTTCGGGGTTAGCCCCACTTTTAACATTTCAGATTTGCGGCCATATTTGGGAGAAGAAGATGAGCTTGAGTCGAGGACGACTCCAATTCAAGAGGGGGAGGATGATGAGGACATCACCCCTAACGATGTGTCCATTCTTCCAACACCCGTTGTGCAAGGATCAATAACAAGGGCATGTGCACGTCAACTAAATCACCAGGTGAGCTCATTTCTTAGTACACGAGAGAATATTGACAAGAGCGAGTTACTACCTAATAATATTGTGCTTGTGCTCAGGAATCATGGTGTTGATCAGCGAGGGTGTCACTTTGCGCCAAGACGGGTCGGGAATCAAGTCTACCGCGAGCTGGAGTCTGGGTCGGCCATGGCGGAGCAGCCTGTCTTCAAACGGGCGTAGCAGATGCATACAAACTCCGTTTGGGGAGTTCAAGTACATTACAGAGAAGCCCTCGACGAGACCTTTCCAACGGATCTGGTCCCACATCCAAAATCCTTCTGAGTCAATCACAATAGTCAAAACAAGTGGAGACCAGATTCTGTTGGGCCGTGCGGTGCTGCATCACCTATCTATTAGGCCTCGGCCCGTGTATCCCGCATGGGGGGGTGCGCCCCAAACCCTAGACGCCACCCCTCTCGCATATTAAAACCTCGTAGCCGTCATTGTTAGACTTGGGTTTTGCTTAGAATTTTTCTGCTGTCGCAGTTCGCCGTCTTTCGGTTTGTGGAACCCCAACACTTCGTGATCTTAATACATACTTGCAATTCGAGATTGCTTCTTCTGTGTTCTTGCACGTGTTCTTCGATTCGCTTGCAGGAACAGGCCTTCGTGGCTAGGTCAACCATGCCTCGGTATGGTTGATAACGAACGGAGCAGTGGTGTAACGATTGCAGGCCTAGATCGGTTCTGGTCGAAAGTCGGGTCGTCAACGTCAAGTCTCCACCAATCGAACTATCCCCTACCTGTCGGAAGATCGGGACCCCATTCCTCATCAATAGCCAAGAAAAATGCCATCGAAAGTGCGAGACTCAAATTTTTCCAAAAGACCCCTTTTAAAAATGAAACATTTGCAACCAAAAACATGAAAATATGAAACACTCGACTTGCGATAAAAAAGGAGTTCATATGGAGAGCGATTCAAAATAGGTCTCAAGAACACCCTATTTGAGATATAGCATGCCGTGTTCATTGCCTCAGCCCAATACTTACGAGGCATGCTATACTCATCAACCATTGTCCTGGCCATCTCAACCAAGGTGCGATTCTTCCTCTCCACAACACCATTCTGTTGAGGGTCGTATGGGGACGAAAACTGGTGCTCAATACCAAACTCAGTACAAAAATCCAAGAAATGTGAATTTTTGAACTAAGTGCCATTGTTAATGCGTATAGCTCGAATGGCACCTGATAGTCCATTAAAAAGCTTTTTTTGTAAAATCCCAGAAAATCCCAAACATCTCATCTTTCGAAATCATAAAGAATAGCCAAAAGTAGCGAGAGAAATCTTCACAATGACCAAACAATACCGCTTTCCACCAGCAGACATGACACAAGTTGGACCAATAGTGTCCATATGAATCAGTTCGCCCGATCTCTCAGTCCTCACCTCAAGGATGGGATGATGTGGAGTGGCAACTTGTTTACCATGCAGACAGACATGGGGCACACACGCTATATGTGACTCATTTGAGTTTAGGCAGACCTCTCACAATGTCAAGGCCACTAACTCGAGTCAAATGATCAAAACCAATATGTCCAAGGCGCTGATGCCAAAGCCAACTCTCCAAAGTGCTAGTGAAAGCAACCAAACATCGGGGGCCAAAGGAATAAGAATTAGAAAAGTCAGAGGTAAAAATTTTGCCCGTCCGATCAATCCCAAAAACCAACTCCTCAAAAGAATCAAGAACCTTAGAACCCTCTTTCTTAAATCGAACCTCAAAATCATCAACCAAAAGGGAGGAAACTGACAGAAGATTGTATTTCAAAGAAGAAACCAAAGCAACATCTTTGAGAAGAAAGTTGTCATTGACTCGCATTGTACCTTTTGCAAGTACATTGCCCTTAGAGTCATCTCCGAAGGTTATGAAACCACCATCGGAGAGCCTGTTGCGGGAGGAGAACCATTTTGCATCTCTAGTCATATGGCATGAACAACCAAAGTCCACGATCCATTTGTTCTCCATCCCTCTCCCTCGCACCTATACATGATAAGATAAGTTGGCCATCCAAGTCTTGGAGCCCAGTAAGATGGCAAGAACATACTTAGGGATCCAAAGCTTGGACACTCGTGAAGAAGCAAAATATGAAGACTTAAGATGTGAAAAAAATCACGAATGTGTCTAGAACCATTGCTAGGCCTTATGAATTATCGTGAGCGAGTACCTCGATCAAAACGAGGAAGGCCAATGTGAGAACGATGAGAGCCAAAATCACCATGTCGTGGACCAATATGTGAAACCAAAACTTCTATGTCCATGATCATGACCAACACCACTCGAGAAGGAATCAAAGATATTATCAACACATCTCGTCCTCATGGGTATTTCTCGCACATACGTGTCACAGGGTTGACGATGCATGTGGGAAGAATCATGGGCAAACTCTTGATGCAAGTGTCTTGTCTTCCTAAAACAAAAGCCTACAAGATGTCCATCTCTCCCACAATATGAACAATGATATACCAGTCTAGTAGAGATATCGGTACGGGAGGAATATGCAACATTTGACTTAGGAGCAGACTTGCCCTCAGAAGAACCAAGTTTGGAAGAATTTTTGAGACTCGACTTGCCTTTGAAAGAAACCTGAGAAGAAGTATCAAATTTAAGAAGTTGGGGTTTTTCGACCATACTAGGCATGTACCCGATCCCTTACTTGTAAAAGGAACACTTCGATGTGTCCAAAATGAGATCAAGGTTCTTTCCCCATCAGAAAACTTCTTCAAAACAGATTTAAGATATTCAATTTCATTTATCAAAAGAAGACAGTCGAGGCAAGAAACGAGCAAATCTTCTAAAACCTTTTCTTTGAGTTTGAGGTTCTCACATGTCAGGCATGTTTTGGTCCTCATGTTATGGAGTTCCTTCTCAAGACGATTGGCAAATGAATCCATCAAGGGTTCCAACTCCTTTTCAAGTTCAGCACACTTGGTGCATGGAGTGGCCCATAAGGCATCAAAGTCATACTGCAAAGAAATACAAGAAGCACAAGAACTCGACTTGGAAGACTCAAGCTCCAAACATGCAGAATCAAGCTCATAATGCAAAGACCCAAGTGAAAGCCTCAAAAAATTAATCTCAAAATGCAAAGAAAGACAAAGCTCACAACAATCAGAATCAGAGGCACTCAAGCTCTTGCTCAAAAGATCATCGCGCTCCTTTTTCAAAGACCGAACCTTACTCCTCAAAGCATCATTATGAGAATCTTGTGCGAGAAGAGCTTCTAAGAGCTGGTCTTTACTTACCTTGCTCATGTCGGAGTCAAGATCATCCTAATTGATGTCATTTCCAAGAGCCATAAAGCATAAGCCAATGAAGTCATCATCACTATCATGAGAAGAGGTAGCAGTCTTGTTGTCCTTATCAAGACCATCATCAATCAGCTCATCAAGAGCGGACATGAAGGCTTTGTGGATGGCCTTCTTCACAGTTCCAAAATTCTTCTTGTTCATCTCAGAACTAAAGGTCTTCTTTTTCTCTGGCTCTTTAGTGGCACCCTTGAGGTTAGGGCAAAGAGCACAGATGTGGCCAGGCTTACCACACTCAAAGCGTATGATCTCTCCTCTCTTTCCTCTCTTTTCTCTTCTTGCTTTCCAAACCCTCACAAATTTCTTAGTAATCAAAGCAAGCTCATCATCAGAAAGCACATATAGAGCCTCATCCTCAAGAGAAGTAAGAGTAGAAAGTGAAAAAAGACCTAGATGAGCTAGAATGTGTGGCGTGTAATGCCAATGGCTTAGATTCAGGAAGAGATATCGCCGCCCTAGTCATCTCATAGGTCTTGAGAGAAGAATATAAATACTTGGTCGTCAAGACATCTAGGTCCTTAGCCTCCATAATGGCAGTGTTTTTGACTTGCCAAACCGCTGGAGTCAAGGAACGCAAGATCTTGCGACATCTCTCAGACTCGGAAAGATCTTTGCCTACAAAACTCAACTTGTTGACAAGAGTATCAAAACGAATGAAAAATTCATCAATAGATTGACCCGACTGCATTGTGAATTGCTCATACTCAGATGTCAAAAGCTCATGCTTCACGCTCTTAACTTGAGTGGTACCCTCACGGAAAGCTCTGAGGGTGTAAAAGCCTGGGTTTGGGGTGAAAATTCTTTTTCATAAAAAGTCATGCATGCATATGTCTCTCCAAGATCAGCAAAATCAGCCCAGACTTATTCTATCCTAAACCCTAAAATCTCAAAATCTTCCCTGTAAAGCCATATCAAGATCTGACTTTCCAGATTTGACCTACTATTTATCCAGAGAATAAAAGCCTTCAAAAGCTAGATAAAATTCGATCTCTAACTTCCAGATTTGTCAACTCTTTCTGTTTTCGAAAACAGAAATTAATTATCCTAATTACACTAATACCCTGAACTCCGATTTAATTAAATCTTGACCTAATCTAGACTAGATTATTCTTAGATTATGATCAAGGTATGCCAATACCTTAATCCAAAAATTTGGCAGTCAGATTCTACCATTAAGACCATTTTCACAAATCAGTCCAAGAAGTATCGCAGTTCAGTCCTTTTTCTAATTTTCCATAAGCCTGAAAAGGCGAAATGTTGCAAATCAACTCCAAATTCAAATCTGATTCAGGGAACACCTCTCAAATGCTATTCAACATAAAATCTTCTTCTATGATGATCTCAAAATCTCATCCTAAATCCCAGAATTTCATTTTTTATAAAGTCCAGATTTTAAATACCCTAATTACCCTGTTTTCATTTCGTTCCAAAACTATTCAAATGTTCCAAATCTTATCTTATCTCTTTGCCAAATCATCTATTGAATAATGTTTGTCAAAACAATGAAATCAGTTCCAGCTTTAACCATCTAAATCTCACGAATTGCAAATCAGTCCAAATCCCAAAATTCTGTAATTGCAATCTGGTCCAGATTTCTTTTCCAGCCCTTTTCGACCGAAGCTCCCAGCAGCCTTCGACCAACGCCAGGCTTCGTCGTGTTTTCTCGCTGCCTGCCAAGCTTCGCCTTCGCCTGTGCCCGTGCTCGGTTGTACTTGCATGTGCACACGTGTCCGCGCCAAAACCGTTGCCTTGGCAGCACCAGCGACCAGCAGCAACCACACGCGCGAACATGCTCCAGCAGTAGCAACTTTATCAAGAGCTTCACGCCACGTCGCCACGCCGTGCCAGCTTTGTCACCCTCGCTTTGCACCGACTAGTGCCAAGTCCCAATGAGCCGACCAAACACAGTTGCAGAGCCGCTGTCGCCGTTGCGTCGTTGTCGTCGCCACTGTTCCTTCTGCGCCCGGCCAATCTCGTTCCCGACGCAAATTTTGTTGCTGTTCCCTCCTCGCCATATCCGTCCTGTGCCTATAAATAGCAACCCCAGATCAGCTTCGTCTTCATCACTTCACTCCAGAGCTTTTCCTTAGCCATTTAAACCAGATTTTCTTCGTCTTCGTCTTCTTCTCTGGCGAGTCGTCGAGGAGGAGCACGTCGCCAGATCGTTTCGCTGCACCAGCACCCAATTTGATTCGACCAGTAAGTTCCTCCTACTCATCTCTTTGTGCTGTAGCCTTTGATTGAACTCCGGTGGACCTCAACGCCAGTGATCACCGTAAATTGCTTTTGCCTTGTTCCAGCAATTAAATCCACTCCAGTCCAAATTAGCTTCTCCTCCTGTGGAATGAAATGATCACCAGATTATTCTTAGTAAGCCTGTTGATCCAGAATTTGAATTGAAGCCATGTCTTCTGTTCTTTGTTTCTTCGCGCGCCGCCGTGAACGCCTCACATCGCCGATGAGCTCCACCCCATCTTCAATGAAACCAGCTGCACCAACTCGCTCCTTGTATCTTGTAGATGGTGTAGTCGAGCCTGTTTGACCAGCATTGCTCTAAATCATCTTCGCCTCGTTTGCATTCGTCTTCAACTCCGGTGTCTTCACCAGCGAGCCTTAAAACCTCAACTACAACCAAATTCTTTGCTCCAGCACGATTAGCATCACCCCAGGAGCAAAAGCCCTCGATCAATTTCAAGTTTCATCAATTCCTATGCTCTGTCACCGTAGTGCGCTCTTGTTCTTGAAAGCCAACGACTTCGATCTTGTCGTTTGCCGTCGTCTCGCCGCCGTTGTTCAATTCACTTTGCCAGCAGCTTCACCTTGACCTCGCCTACCCATTTGACATAGTTGGCGAAGTAGTGCACGAGTAAATCGATCAATTGCTTGAGCCCTAAAAATTGACAGTGTATTGGCATTCAAATCCTGTGTCCAAGGATCTTTTTGCAAATTCTTTGAACTTCTGGACTTTTCTGCAAAAAACCTCTTTGTCAGACAGATGCCTTGCTTCATTGTGCACCCAATGCTTTGATCCAAACCTGTTTTGGCCACTGAAAACCTTCTAAACCACCCCTATGCCATTCTTGGCTATGTCAGGCCGCGAACCGAATGTCAATCGGCTCACATTCGCTGTTTTTGAGCAAACCAGCCGTGAACTCAATGTCAATATTGATGCCTTGAGACTTTAGTAACCTCCAGTACTCAATCTTAGCCAGATTCTTCAAAACCCTAGAGTCTCGACTCAGTTCAGCTTGTAGTCTCAATCAACTTCAGCATCGTTCAGAGTTCAGTTATTCTTTTTAAAGCATATCTACATATAGATCATAAAACATTTTAATATAGTTAGTAATCATTGTGTGTTTGATTTGTTGTCGAGCAGATCCAGAAGCTGAGTTCGAGGACTTCACTATCAACCCAACACCAACTGCTGATTTTTACAACACGGAAGACAAGTCATATTCTTGAACATCTTGAACCAATATTTGAAGAGTTACCATAATATAACCTTGAATATAAGTACTATTGCATGTGAAAGAATGATTGAGATATGAATTGGCAGTACTAGGCTGGATGCCTATTGAGATGTGAAATGTGAAATGATCAAGTAATGAGCCATGAACTATTATATATGTACTTATGTATATTCATGAAATAAAACCCCTAGCCGTGACTAGAGTTTGGTATGGAATGGTGGTGGCACTGGATGTGCAGGAACTGGATGTGCGTGATTGTGGATGGTCTGGTCACTGGCATGTAAGGACTAGAACCTTGTGTTGTGCGTCTAGTGACATGAAAAAGTGCTAACCACAACCCTGGTATGGGACAGGCCTGAACAAGTAAGTATGCGGATCGCACATGAAACCCCTGCATGAGATGGAAAGTGGTGTACGATTTGGCACAGAGTGCGGCTCCTACACATATCACTGGATGTGATGATGCATGCTGACCCAGTAATGGGGATATGCAGTCGGGGTGGGGGTATAGCCCGCCACAACTGTGGTTTGTCCGACCACAAGGTCAGGGGTGAATTGTGAGTGAAACATAACAAAAGTTCTTGTTATCTCCACCTTGCCACTCACATTATGCAGTGAGGAAGGGTCTAATCATATTGATAGGATGGGCATGAAAGTGGAATATCTTGCGGGTAAATTGGTGCCCCTCTGCAAAGTTAAAAACGTATTTGAATACTCCGAGCTCCCGGGTTTATAGGAATTGCTGCGATAGATTAAATCCATGAGGTGTGGCACAAGTATGTTTTCTAAATAAAATTTGATAAGTCAAGATTACCCAAATGACATGTGTTGTCATGATAAGGGGGTGCTGTCGTGGGCTGTCATGTGTCGACGTGTCGTGATAGTACTATAAATAGTGGAATATGAATAGCAATGCTATGCTATAAAAAGTGCTGCCATGATATGAGATATAAAGGAAAAGACTATTTTACAACCATCCACACTTCTTTACTAGCATAGGTTCATATCATCACTATTATACGTAAATACTCTTACCTATGACTTGCTGAGTACGTAAGTACTCACCCTTGCAATCTACAATCCAATAGATGGAGCGTTCCATGATCAAGATGAAGGTGTGGAGAACTTCTTGGATCCAGAAGGAGGAGAGCTAGTTCCGCCTGAGCCTTGATATATGTTGTTCTGTCGTCAACTTCTTGCTGTGGGGGTTCACCTATCTTATGCTATGTAGTTGTTAGTTTGCTAGACCATGTATGCCGCGAAGGCATTGTAATCTCTTTATGTTGTATTAAGGCCAGCAGGCTACACTGCTTAAATATTTTGTAAGTTACTCTGCTATAATATAAATATACTCCTGTGCTTGACTTATCCTGGGAAGTCAATGGTATGCATGTATGAGATCAGCTGTAGTGAGCTGGGTCTCCACGGGAGTAGTCGTTGTCCCCAAGGTGGGGGCGCGACAGAGGGCCACCCAAATATCATGAGTGGTGGAGAGCCGTGAGATGTGGTTGTACTCAATCCGTCCAAGGGCTCCATATAGATAGTTCATCGCCCTCTGGTTGAGTAAAGCCTATGCTTTGTTAGACTCATTAATTTCAGCAGGCTCCACATATGCATCTTCGATGATCTTCCATAGGTCAAAGCCTTGAGGCCTAATGTATGTCTCCATGTGTTTCTTCCAATATGGAAAGTCATCTCCATCGAAGATGGGTGGCTTGCTTGTGTGCTTTTCAGTCGCCATGGCTCAAGAGACGGTGAAGTCTACAAATGAGAGCAACACCAGACTCTGATACCAATTGAAAGATCAAGATGGCAAACCGAGAGCGGGGTAAATAAGTTTTGCAAAATAAATTCCCAAGAAGCAAGCAAAAGAAACAAGAGAAGGTATAAAGATGCTAGGGGTGCCCAGATATCCCAAATATAGATATCCCCAATCATAGCACCACCTCTCTTGATATCCAAAAATCTCCATAAAAAAGAAAAGGAGAAATAAAAAGAAACAATCAACAATCAACTGCAAGTATTTAAACAACCAATTGCGAGTATTTAAACAATCAATTGTGAGTATTTAAACAAGTATATACGGAAATTTAAACAATCAAGAAAAAGAGAGAAAACCAACAACTTATAAGATTACAAAACCTCCGGCGAAACTCCAGGCGATCATTCGACGGTTCCTACAGTCGCATCTCCAAAGATGTCTGACGATACCTTCGTTCAAGCTAACCTAGCAGAACAAGTAGCTCAGCTCTCCACCGACATGACATGGATACCATGCTTGCTTGGATTAAGCAGCAGGCTATGGCTGTTCTTTCTGAAGTTGATGCTTCAAAAGGCAATGTTAAGGGTGTGAAGATTGGTGAAGAATTGCGCAGGACAGACGAAGATGAAGAAGAAGACGACCATAAGGCCGACGACCTAAGTTAAGCTTGTTCCGTGTCCAGGATATCACGACCGCGAGCACAACTTCTATGGTGATCGAGAAGAAAAATAAATCTCGCAACGATAAGGACAAGAAAGAGAATTCGACCTCGTCAAAAGGAAAGTTGAGTCCGAAGAAGAGTACTCCAAAACCCAGTATGAGCATCTCTTATGATCATTGTCATGTTGCTGGGCATACAAAGGATAAGTGCAATAAGCTCCATCTTGAGCTTCGACCAAAAAGAAACAGACCAGGGAAAAGAACAGCTACAGCTACTATGGCTGCACCTGAAGAAGGAGTTGTCCGAGTAAATTCGGTCGATGAGGCGGATACGACCTTGTCTATGATGACAATGCTGAAGGAGAAAGGTTGGGATTCATCCAACGACCATCACTCAACGGAGGACTTGTTCACTATCAACATCCAGGTGAAGCACGAAGTGGTTGCAGCAATATTCAATCCCGGAAGTCAGAAGAATTTGGTTTCAGTTGGACTGGTTCGACGACTTGGTTTGAACATGACCACACCCCCACGACCATATCGCTGGGTTGGTTTACATCCGATATGAACCAACAAATTACGAGTCAGTGTGTGTTGAAGTTTGCGATCTCTGTACGTTATATCGACGAGGTTCAATGTGACGTTGTTCCTATCGATATTTGTGAGGTGATCCATGGTCAGCAACGGTAGGATGCAAATCGACCCGGATAAGATAAAAGTGATTCGCGAGTGGCCATGACAGCTGACAGTTATGGAAGTGTGTAGTTTTGTGGGAGCTTGCCAATACCTTCGGAAGTTCGTATGACACTTCTCAATAGTGGCTTCTCCGTTGCATGCATTAACTAGGATCAACCAGAAGTTCGAGTGGACAGGGAAACATGAGGACATGTTTCTCTTACTGAAGAAGAAGATCAATGAAGCATCTATGCTAGTTTTTCCGAATCTACGTAAGCCATTCGAGCTAGAAACCGATGCCTCAGGTTACGCAATGGGCGCAGTGCTCATGCAAGAAGGTCGACCAGTAGTATATCACTCCGAGTTATTCCAGGGAGCTCAGAAGAACTATCCGACTTACGACAAGGAGTTGTGTGCACTACATCAAGCCATAAAACATTGGCGGTGTTACCTTTTGAGTAAAGAGACTGTTGTCCACACCGACCACCAACCTTTGCAATATTTACAAACTCAATCAAAGGTGCAACAAGCTTGACATATGAAGTGGATGTTGTATCTACAACAATTTAATCTGGTGATTAAGTACAAGAAGAGCGTACACAATAAACTAGCTGATATGTTGTCACGACCACCAGTTACGACCCTCTACTTATCAACATTTATGCAGATCGAGTCCTCATGTCATGATGACTATGCCATAATGTATAGTGAAGATCCTGATTTTCGATCAGCACTGGCTGAACTCGAAACAGGAAACCCACAGAGTTTGTTCGGCGAGAAAGACTCTTGTACAAGGACAATTTACTTTGTATACCTCATGGAGCACCTCGAATTCAATGGTTGAGAAAAGTGCATACATCGAAGGTTGCTGGTCACTTTGGGGTTACGAAGACTTTGCAAAATCTTCATCGACATGCGTTCTGGCCGTGAATGCAGTAAGATGTGACTAGTTTTGTTCAAGGCTATGGTCTTTGTAGCATCTCGAAACCAGCAAACCAAAAATTAGGTTTGTACACTCCTTTGACAATTCCATCATGACCGTGGGAAAGCATATCCATGGATTTCTTGGGAGAGTTGCCTAAGACCCGGTGTGGCAACGACTATCTCTTTGTGGTCGTTGATCAGTTCTCCAAAATGATAATTCTCATACCTTGTCGAAAGAATATCACGGAAGAAGAAGCAGCTCGGGTATTCTTTCAGCACGTCTAGACACATTTCAAACTACCGACTTCTATTGTGTCTGATCGTGATACCCGATTCCTTAGTCACTTTTGGCGATCACTCTGGACGATGATGGATACAAAAGTTAAAAAGGAGTATTGTTTTTCATCCTCAAACTGATGATCAAACCGAGGTGGTAAATCGAATAGTCGTTCATCTCTTGGGAGGCTTTAACTCTAAGCATCCGAAAATCTGGGATGAAAGCATACCGTATCTACAGTTTGCTTTTAATCGAGCAGTACATGGTTCGACTGGAAAGTCGCTTTTTGAGGTATGTTTGGGATTTCTACCACAGAGTCTATTTGACATGGAGTTTGTGATCCCTACCTCAGTGCAGAATAGTAAGGAAGTATCTGATCAGGATCGAGCACAAAAGTTCCTGGAAGGTATTCAACTGCTCCATGGTGAGGTTGAATAAAACTTGTTGAAAGCTCAACTCAAGTACAAGGTACGACATGATCGGCACCGAGTTGATGCTCAATTCCATAAAGGTGATATGGTATGACTACATCTAAGTAAGGAGAGACTTAAAGGTAAAGGTAAGAAGATTAACCAATCTGTTATCATCCTTTTCGAATTTTGCAGAAAATTGGTATTAATGCTTGTCAGCTCGAGTTACCTCCATACATGGATATTTGCTCGGTTGTCAATGTTGAGCACCTCAAACTTTTCGAGCCTTCTATGCTGGATGATGAGCCTGATACCGTAGTACCATCTGTTGAAGACTTGGTCTATCAATGAGAAGAACCTCTACCTGAAGACATGATCTTGGAGAAGAAGGTAATGACCACCCGCAGCGGCACACAAGAGTCTTTCGAATCGGCCGACAATATCAATGAGCACGTGCATCAGTTTTGATCCAGTGGTCGCCAATGGGGGTTAGCTTCTTCCCAACTGGAGAGTCATGATTCGGGAGGATCTTTGGGTCCTCCAAGTTGAGTTCGGAAAGGATTCACGACCTCAGAAAGGCTTCACGACCTTGGAAAGGGTTCGCAGCCTTGGGAAGGATTCGATCTCTGGTCGGATTGTATTCCGATCAATATATATAACTGAGTCCTATCTGTTTAGGTTTATTTAGTTGTCCGAGTCTAATACGTTTAATTATTTATTGAGTCTGATACTATTCATACAATCAGACTATAAATACTTTGTAATAGATCGAGTTTAGTACCTATCTGGTTATCGACTTTTGCATAGATCAGATCGAATAGTTCATCGACGTAAGCGAGTGCGTCCTAATGTTCGACGCGTACAAGATCCCTCTTTTCAATAAAGAGTTGTGCTATCTTTTGAACTGTGTTTTCGATCAGCTTGGGTTCGGTAATTCCATGTAAGATCTCTTATTCCACATATTAGCATCTGATCAAGTATAGTCGAAACCCGTCAGTACTTCCATTGAAGCAAGCCAGTATCTGGTCGAGGCTAGATCAAAACCTGGTCTAGTCCATAATCAGATCATTGCCTCTAATACAACCTCATCGATGCAATCTGTCCATTGCAGTCAACCAGGCTGTAGGTAGATGACCCTCTTGTAATTCTCACCATAGAAAGCTTTCTACTACTCTCTTTGTTACTTTTTTTTACTTGTTTTAGTACTCTAATAGTTTTTAAAAAATGATATAAGATTATAATTTTATCTTAATATTTGTGATTAATATAGTAAATACATTATTTAGATCATATTTCACCTCAAAAATCTGGAATGATAAATTTTTCTACAAATTCTTCATGGTAGACGAAAAACAACAATCTAATTTTTGTCCTATATTCATACTGAAACCACTACATATATAGAAAAAAACTTCTATGAGCATTCGATCAAAAACTATTCGATCATGATCTATGTATAATTTGGATCATAATCTGATGGTTCTCAACGGGATCTCACACATTTTCTTCTAGAAAAATGAATCTCAACTACTAGAGGTTCTCACAAAAAATCACCTCTAAAAAACAGGTCATGTGCTTTGACAATTAATATATATCATAATATATTAGTAACAACAACAAAAATATGATATTGTTAAAGTATTTTTAAAAAATAAATCTAATGGTAATATTTTTATTTCGCCAATATATTTTTAATTAACTATTGATCAAAATTTACAAAATTTTACCGTAGAATTCCCTAGGAGTCTAGTATTGGAAATAAATAGAGTACATTTCTTTCTCAAAATAATCTATTGGGTTAGGCATAGCAGTATAATTCACTATTTCTTCTTAAAATTATAAAGCCAGGCATAGCCTCTCCAATTCTCCATTATCAGTGCCCAATTGAAGCCAAGCCAAACGAAGCCCATCTCAGAAACTGTCAATTCCATATACAACTCTTCCTTCGATTGGTTATTATATGAGTATATATTGTGACAAAAAATACACAATATGTATTGGAATACTACCAAAATGGCATGCCAAATTATTCTGATTTCTTGCTGAAGACATTTGGAAAGGTTACTATTATGAACAGATATATGTAAATGGAAGGTGAAAACTGAAGGCATTTGGCTTATTGTGGAGGGAGCAACCTGAACCTGATGCAGAAAATTGTCTGTGGTCTTGCAAAATTTTATCATCCTATACTTTTCTAAAACCTGCTAGATAGCTCATGGTGAGGGCAAACAATGGTTTACGAAAAAGGTAGCGATCATGCTACTCAAGAGAAAGGCTTCGGATGTTGCGTTGCTGATCGGTAATCCCTTTGGCTAACCGTGATGACAGTGGAAGCAAGTCAGTTGGAGTTGCAGCAGAGGATTTGCTCATGAATTTTGGATTGAACCACCTTCGAAGAGTAAGACCGTTGATCCTAATCCTCCCATGAGACTCCTCGCCTTGATATGAAATCCCTAATCTTCTCAAGAGGGAACTAACTGCTTGCCCAACCCTGCATGTCATAGTCCAAATCAGTCTCTTCCAATATGTAAGGAAAAAGACTAATCAATGGTTTCAGCATGTCAATTTCTCAGCCACTCAATTACAGCACCATATGGATATCTAAAATTGTTCAAGAAAACTAAACATATATTCTTCTCTGAGGGTAGAAAATTTATAAGTCAGACACTAGCAGTGAGTAACACAAAAGAAAAGGCTGAGGGACTACAAAGAAATGAAGATGAGGAGTACAAACTAAATCTTATCAGAAAAATGTACTCTTCATAGTGCATACCAACTCCTACATCAGTGCATGAAGTTTGATGGATTCATAATAAAGTTCTTTTTTTTCAAGTGGACAAATGTATTCAATTTCACCTTCCAGCAAGTTTGATTGTTCTCTCCCTTTGCTCAAGGTCAACTTGTGTTTTCTCTGTAGGTAATAAAATTGTCACATTTGGTAATCTTGCACCTGCATGGAATAATAAATGCTTAGAACTGAATAACTTAGATGTAGATCGTCGAACAGATTTTTCTTTTTTCTTTCTTTTTTTTTTCCTGTAAACCATGTTGCTCTTTACTCTTTAGTTTTTACTTCTTGATACTGATTTTACAGGTATGAATAATTCATTCATATTTAGTTTATTGCCATAATTTTTCGTTCAGCCACGGACAATTTTAACTCAATTGCTTGATACGCCAAGAAAATTTTGGAAAAAAAAATTTTGCTTGATGTATCAAAAGAAAGGGAAGATTCACCTGCAGCCAGTCGATGCTTTAAATATCTAAGAGTTGTAAGGAGAGAAACCTGACAAAAATATGGTATGAGCGCATATAATGCCAGATTAATAAATTATATTAATGACAATACTAGGCTACACTCTAGGTGAAAAATAGTAAATTTACATTTACATTTACATTTGTAACAACAATATGAATTGTTTGTAGCAATTGGGATATGTAGGTGATAGGTATAATAACGCCTATATGCTATAATTTAATTATACGGTTGCTACAATCACTAAATTGTAGTAACATAAATTTTTTAGGAATTATATCATTAGATTTTAGTAACTGTAATATATTGCTAAAATTTAATTATGTGGTTGTCACAATCATTAGATTTTAGTAACATAAAATTTTTTTAGCAATTGTATCATTAGATTTGAGTAACTGTTGTTATAGAAAATATATATTGTTGCTAAATAATTAGGTTTAAACTTGTTATTTTATACCAGAGTATAACATAGTGCTACCCAAGGTTCAAAAAACCAGATTTGAGGTGATTCCCATACCCCCACCAGTTTACTAAATACTGGCTGAGAATCAGGTGATTCCAAATTTTTTCCGAGAAAGCTATGAATCGACTGGAATTAGTCCGAATTGGTCATAAATTAGCATAAATCAGAGGCTACAAAACAGAATTAAAATTAGACAAGATCCGATATCCGAGCCCCAGATAGTTATTGCTGAAGATCGATTGGTTCTCACTGGTATTCTAAACCTGCATGTGGTGTACTACCTAAAATTGAACTTCAGTAAAAGCAATGAATCTATAAACAAAATATAACTGACATACCAGGAGGTGATATTCATGTAAAAAACAGAACCATTTCTAGATTCACAATTCATGATTGTTATTCTGTTCTTTAAACCCAGTATTTGAAAATTGTGAGTAACATGTACAAGCTACATCATTCCAAAGGTCAATTGAAATTCAATCACAAGACCCCAACATCTAAAGGGAATCAAGAGTTGCAAATTGTGACTAACATATAATATGCTACATCATTCCAAAGGCCAACTATAGTGTAACCACAATGCCCAAACACCTACGAGGGAATCATGGGTTGCCAGTTGTGAGAAACATATATATGCTACCGCGTTCCGAAGGCCAATGGTAATGTAACCACAAGGTCCAACATCTGAAAGGTTATCATCCGTAGACTATCTGTTTGTTATGAGAACATTAGCCAAATTCACACCAGAGTGGGAAAGCTAGCTCAATTCACACCAGAGTGGGACAGCACAAAAAGTATAGTTCAAAGAAAAACATATCAACAGTATTGGTTAACTCATCACAAGTGTCCGAGCCTCCCAGAAAAACATGCAGTATACCAACTTTATAGAACAGAAGACAGTCACCATAGAGCATCGATTTTTAACCGCAAAACATCATGCTAAACTACAGAGGGTAAGGTGCACTAATCATGTGATCTCTCGCTCTAATTTTAAAGCAGTTTCATGAAATCAATGCTAGGTTACAAGCACGGTTACCTCAGCTGTATAGATCTTTAATTTTCTTGCATCAACAACAATCGGACCATTTTTGATAGATGGACTTGCAACTGCCCCTAATGAAGCAGCTTCCTGCCAAAACAAGACATTCTGCTTCAGTTAATAAATGCAGAATACTGAAATGGTACCATTATTTAATTGATGATAGCACTATCACTGTGTTACCTCTAGCATTGAGAAAGCACGGATATCATATTCGCCGAATCCTTCCAACAATGAATTTGTATTGGGATGTGAAATATACCAATTGATGCCCATGTTATCAATGAAAGCGCTTTTCAATGAACTGTCATGAGGAAACCTTAAGCATCCCAACACTTGAGACAAAACATCACTTGAGGGTGATATCCCAGTGGAAATTGCTTCCCTGTAGACCTTAATTGCAGAGGTGCTCCTGTACAAAATTAGCAATTGTAAGTTATCAAAGAAAAATCTAAAAATGGACTACAGGTATATCTGAACAGCCTCAGTTTGCAAAGTAAATAAATGAATAAAAATAAAAATAAAAAACTTTAAAGAACTTGTACTAAAGTCTGGTCTATGAAGGAAACTTTATGGTCCATGTGACCTAATTTCACACTGTCATAGCAAACACAATCTATGAATGTTCAAGGAACAATAGATATCCACTTGCGAAGTGACTTAAGAGTGTGTTTGGTGCACCGTATTTTTGATTACCCATAATCTCAAGATTCCTCGTAATCCTTTTCCTGGAAATAAGATTACATGTGATTTAATATTATTGCGTTTGGTAGAATTGGTAATCTTTTTAGATCATTACTAAAAATGTTAAACTACCATGTTTGGTATGATACGGTAAAATTCCCATAGTCACTAGTTGCTAGTTAAGATTAGTATGGTCATACCATGTATTGGTATATAACGTGAGTCCCATTACTAACGTTTGTTAGATAACATAATCTTTTCAACAAACTGTCACATATTGAGATAGTTGATGCTTATTGTGATTATAGCGAGTCCATAATACAAGATACACACCTCTTAGGTTTGTAATCATTTTTCAATAAACTGCCGTAATCGTTGTTACGGGATAATGTCAAAGTATGATTTTAGATTATGTGGTCTTTTGCAAAACATGGGAATCTTTTAAGATTACAGTAAGATTCTCTGTAATCCTCAAACAAAACAATGCACCAAACACACTCTAAGATTTACTGAAAGCCTTCTCATTTTAGTAGTTGACTTTCTCTCAAAAAAAAAAAAAAGTAATTGACTATTATGGTAGAGCTTGCCTTTACAAGATGTGATTTAATTGCATGAAGTTGTGATTGTCAATTATCTACAAGATGTGCTATCAAACATATCTAATAACATTGGGATTGACATCAAGTGCAACGTCACTTATGTATAAAATGGAGCTATCAACCAGTTAAGAAAGTATGCATTGAAGGACCAAAAAGATATCTATATTGTTTATGACTCAACTACAAGTAGGAATCCAAAGCACTATATTCTTATGCACTACGTTTAAACAAGTAATGACTAGACTAGAGGAACTGGAGCATATATTGATGAACATACTGCTTCAAAAATACAAGTTGCCATATGTTCAGTTTGGCAAAACACTTTATCGATGAACAGCTCTACCTTAGATGCAAATAAGATGGAGGGGTTATTTTGTTCATACATGAGTAGATTATTTGATATCTGAACATGAATGCATGTTCATTTGAAATATCTATGAAAGAGTGCAGCAAGGAGCACACCATTTGTTGTCAATCTGTGATTTCCCCAAGTTAAATGTGACCATGATATTGCCAAGTGAGAGATCGTTTTCAAACTGTTGTAAGCACAAACCTAAAGAAAAAAGTATTTCATTAGAAAGGGTTGTCATCAAAGGTAGAATAAAAAGTAATTTTAAAACTACTAGCAGGTCTAGCCATAAGAAAAAGGCAAAATAAATTTGAGGCGAGAAAACAGAGAAAGGCAAGTCCTTCCATATAGTGTGGTAACACACACAGACTTACCTGCAAGACAACCAACAATGGTTGGATTGAGACGAACACCATCCATTTTCAATCGTTCAAATAGTTCCAGACCTAGTTGTGCTTCATCGTTTCTACAGGTCAATTGTTAGTATCTGAACAATATCAGGAGATTAGTTTACAGTGCTAGTGCTTTTTAGAACTATTACTTTTCACACGCCACAAATAAGACAGAATAGGTTATCTCATTTGGCCGGACTCCTAATTTGTTCATCTCATCAAGGACCTCAATAGACTTCAAAACTTGATCACCATCACCTAAAATTTCAGGGAATAGAAAATAAGAGCATGAAACAAGCATATCTCTTTTCCATGATACATGAAGAACAAGCTTCAAAAGAAGAGACATCAAACTTCTATGCACTTTTCGTGGCAAGTGTAAGTAAATTTTGCATTTCCTTAAAAGAATGCACATACACATTGAGGTGATCAAAGCATTCATCATTGAAACTGTTGGAGTTAATTTGATGGATTTAACCTCCTCAAATAGCAGCAGTGCCATTTTCCACTCCTTTGCCTGAAATGGTGGCAATCAGATGATGGCAAATATAAAACGAAAGAAAGTATGTAGAACATCAATCAATGAATGCAAATATTAAGTATGTCGAATAAAAGCAAAAGATGAAAGTAACTAATTATAAAGAAAATCCAGGATTATCGACATGAAAAGCCACAATTTATTAGTAGATGTGGTTTTCATCCAACAATTTATGGTTGAACTTACATTGCAACAAGCACCCATTAAGGAACTATATGCCATGGTCCCAACTTGTAATCCCTTTGCTCTTGCATCTTTTATAATTTCAAAGGCTGCATCAGCTCTCCTAGCATGACCAGCTACATCTACTAGAGCACTGAGGAACATCTGTAGTTGATGGAATTAAACAAATAAAAAGGTTAAATAAGTTGAAGGGAGAAACCAAGGTATCTCGTAAGGTTCCCATTAAGAAATAACACCTCATCTGGTTTTACTCCATTCTTGTTCATATCATCATATATCTTCAGTGCAAACCCTAAATCACCAGTCAAGCTACAACTTCTCAAAGCAATTGTGTAAACTTCTGAGGTGCCCTTTATATTGTACTCCTGAAGCATTTTATAGACCTCACGAGCCTGATCAGCCTGGACATACAAAACAATTCAGACAACTTGGCGTTGGATATGTTAAGTATATGTGTATATGTATATATGTATTTGAGTCATGTCTAAGTCAGATCTTAGTCCTTTACGCAGTATCTATATATACTGGGTTTTTGACCCTTATACAATTTGAAATTAATCTTAACATGGTATCAGAGTTTGGTTTCTAAACTCTAACCTCCCGTTTTGTGCCTCGTCGTTGCTGTCTCTCGTCGTCAGATCCAAGCCTCCCGTGCCGCCGACTGCCAGATTGCGTCGTCAGATCGCGTTCTCTCAACGGGCCGCCTCCCGCGCTCCCCGCCGGCGTCGTCTCCCCTACGTCGGCCTCCCCGCGGCGTCGCCTCCCGCGCCGGTGTTGCCTCCCCCGCGTCGGCCTCCCTGCCAGCATCGCCTCCCGCGCCTCCCCCGCGTCGGCCTCCTCGCGGCGCCGCCTCCCGCGCCGTGGCCTTCCCGCCGGCGTTGCCTCCCGCCCCGCCGCCTCCCGCGTCGATTCCGCCTCCCCCGCGTCGGCCTCCCCGCGGCGCCGCCTCCCGCGCCGTCACCGGCCTCTCCCACGAAACCGTTGTCTCACGGTTCCAATTTAAAAAAAAAAACAGCACAGGATGTCTTATGACTCCTCGGATCTTACGGTCCCTCTCTCCAACTTTATGGTTTCTTCAATTTCTTTAGGAGGTTTCTCCTTGCCGCTCTGTGATGTGAAACTCAAAGGCACCCGTGAATACAGGGAGTGGTCTATTGTCATGACCTCTCTCCTTAACGGTTTTGGCCTGCATGGACATGTGGACGACTCAAGTCCGAAGCCACTCACCAGTGATCCTACTTTGCCCACTTGGCTGCGCGATGAAGGAAGGGTCAAGTATGTCATTATGCAGAGCACTTCGTCGGAATTTGGTTGAGCATCGACTCTCCCCACTTGCCAGGCTATATGGGATTTTCTTGCATCTCGCTGCCGGCAGGCGAGTCATGTACTTTATTGGTCTCTCTGGCAGCAGCTTTCTGCCTCCCATTAGGGCGATTAGACTGTTGAGGAGTTCTACAGTCAACTCTGCGTGATTTGGCATCAGCTGGACTCTATGGCACCCACCGATACAGGGCCGTTCACTCTCCGGTATAGGGAGGAGGAGCGTGTTTTTCACTTTATGATGCGTCTCCGCTCAGAGTTTGAGATGGTTCGATCTCAGCTTTTGAATCGTGAGACCCTCTGCACTCTGGAAGAGGTTGTCAGGCCCCTTGTTGCTGAGGAGACTCGACTATGTTCCTCTTCGGCGTCCCAGTTCTCGCCATCACCCTCTATAGTGTTGGCTATGTCGCGCGGCCTAGTTCGACTACTCTGCACACTGATGCGCATGCCCCTGCTGTCTGCTCACACTGCAAGAAGACAGGCCATACTGTTCAGCGCTGCTTCAGTCTTCATCCGGAGCTGAAGGCCCAGTTTGAGCGTGATCGTGCTGCTCGCCGTGGCCGTTCTGCTGCTGCTGTGCCTTCTGGCACACCTTCGGATCAGCCGGCTCCTCTCACTACTGCAGAGTTGCGCCAGCTCCATACCCTTCTACAGCGCCAGGCTACTACATCCGACTCGTCCTCTGCCGGGGCTGCTGTTCACTCTACACCATCATCAGATACATCTAGTCCTTGGGTTCTGGATTCAAGGGCCTCTTTCCATATGACATCTGATTGTTCAGCCTTACGGTCATGTCGGCCGTCCGAGGATCATCTCTCTGTTCAGACTGCTGATGGCACTACCTTACCGGTCACACATCAAGGCACCATTTCTACCACTCAGTTTGCTGTTTCTGATGTCTCTTGTATACCGCAGCTCAAGCTGTGCCTTATGTCTGTACCTCAGCTTGCTAGGCAGAAGTGTTTTATTGGGTTTGATGATTCTTTTTGCTATGTGCAGGATCATCGGACGGGAGCTCTCATTGGACGTGGCCGACTTCACAGTAGCCCCAAGAATCTCTACCAGCTTGATTACCTACATCTTCCGGTTTCTTCTCCGACCACTGCTACTTCGGTCTCCACTTCTTCAGCCTTCGCGTCTGTCCCTGCATCGTCTATCAGCTTCCACCAATGGCATCATCGTTTGGGTCACCTTTCTAGCCCTAGCTTATCTAGTCTAGTGCATTAGGGTGTTTTAGGTCCTGTCACTTCTGATAGTTCTATATATTGTTCGGGTTGTAAGTTTGGCAAGCAGCTACAACATCCGTATCCTATTAGTATTTCTAGGTCTAGTCGTGTTTTTCAGCTTATCCATTCTGATGTATGGGGACCTGCTCCTTTTGTTTCCAAAGGTGGACATATATATTATATGATCTTTATTGATGATTTTTCTCGATATTCTTGGATCTATTTCATGAAACATCATGGACAATTGTTATCTATCTACAAGTCTTTTGCTCGTATGGTCCATACTCAGTTTTCCAGCTCCATTCAGACCTTTCGCTCTGACTCTGGAGGTGAGTACTTGTCCACATCCTTCCGACAGTTCCTCTCTGACGAGGGAACCCTTCCTCAGTTATCTTGTCCAGGTGCTCATGCTCAAAACGGTGTTGCTGAACACAAGAACCCTTCCTCAGTTATCTTGTCCAGGTGCTCATGCTCAAAACGGTGTTACTGAACGCAAACACCGTCATATTATTGAGACTGCTCGTACTCTTATACTTGCCTCTTTTGTTCCTCACTCTTTCTAGGCTGAGACTATTTCCACGGCTTTATATCTTATAAATATACAGCCGTCCACTAGTCTCGATGGTCGGATTCCTTCTCAGCTTCTGTTTTCCACTCCTCCGACATATGCACATCTTCGAGTTTTTGGATGTGCGTGTTATGTCCTTCCTCCTCGTGAGCGTACCAAGTTGACCGCTAGTCTGTTGAGTGTGTTTTTCTTGGTTACAGTCGTGAACATAAGGGTTATCGTTGTTACGATCCCTCTGCTGGCCGTCTTCGTTTCTCTTGAGATGTCACCTTTGATGAGAGCCGACCTTTCTTTTATTCCTCTTCTTCTCACTCGTCTGTTCTCAGAGAGTCCATCAGTTTTCTCTCCTTACCCTCCTATCATATGTCTCCTCCTTCCACTTCATCTGCTTCCGCTTCTCCGTCTGATCATAGCTCTACACATGTTCCACCGTCCTCTAGTCCAGCCTCCATCTTCACCTCCCACCTTACCTCCCACCACTTGTGTCTCTCCCTATCCTTATCATTATACTCGTCATCCTACAGTTTCTTCTGAGCCTTTGTCATGTTCCTCTCCTGACCTCTCTTTGGATCATGTTACTCGTGATTTGGCCCCTTCTGATGAGGCTCTTACCGATGATCTGACAGCATCATCATCACTCAGGTATGCACTTCGTGATCGTACTACGATTTCCCCTCTTGCTCGTTATAGTATGCTTATCACTAGTTCAGTTCAGCAGCCTCAGCTATCAGGATGCAGCTGTTATACCTGAGTGGTAGCTAGCTATGACAGAGGAGCTTTAAGCATTGGAGCATACAGGGACTTGAGATGTTGTTCCTTTGCCCACAGCTGTAGTGCCCATTACTTGCAAATGGGTCTTCAAAATCAAGACACGGTCAGATGGTTCTATTGAGCACTATAAGGCACGCCTTGTTGCTCGGGGGTTTCAGCAGCAGTATGACCGTGACTATGAGGAGACGTTTGCTCTCATTGCTCATATGACAACGGTGTACTCTCGTTGCTGTTGCTGCTACTCGTCAGTGGGCTATCTCTCAGATGGATGTGAAGAATGCGTTTCTTCACGGTGATCTTCAGGAGGTATTCTACATGCAGCCACCACCTGATTATTCTGCACCTACTGGTCATGTTTGTCGCCTACGTCGTGTTTTGTATGGTCTTAAACAAGCGTCTCGTGCTTGGTTTGCTCGCTTCAGTTCAGTACTTCTTGCTGCTGGTTTTGTTGCTAGTGCTCATGATCCGGCCCTGTTTGTTCACACTTCTGCTCGCGGTCGGACGCTTATCTTGCTCTATGTTGATGATATGTTGATTACGGGGGATGATGAGCAGTATGTTGCCTTTGTTAAGGCACGTCTTTGTGAGTAGTTCAAAATGTCTGATCTGGGTCCTTTGAATTATTTTTTGGGTATTCAGATTATTTCTACTGCAGATGACTACTACCTGTCTCAGGAGTGGTATGTTCTTGATCTGCTTGCTCGTTCTAGTCTCACTGACACTCGGACAGCCGCTACACCCATGGAGTTGCATCTGCAACTGCGACCCACAAATGGCTCTCTTCTTGGGAATCCCTTCAGATACCGTCACATTGTTGGGAGCATGGTTTATCTGGCCGTCACTAGGCCGGATATTTCACATGCTGTTAGTGTACTTAGTCAGTTTGTCAGTGCTCCTACCTCAGTACATTACAGTCATCTCTTTCGAGTACTTCGCTATTTAAGTGGTACTTTTTCCCTCAGTCTGTTCTATGCACGGACTATTTAGCTTCAGCTACATGCTTACTCTGGCTCTACTTGGATGAGTGATGCTACTGATCGGTGTTCTATCATTGGCTATTGCATATTCCTGGGAACTTCTCTTCTTGCTTGGAAGTCCAAGAAACAGACCGCTGTTTCTCGTTCTAGTGCAGAGGCTGAGCTTCGGGCTTTGGCTACGACTACTGCCGAGATCATATGGCTTCGTTGGTTTCTTGCTGATTTCAGTGTGGCTTGCACTGCTCCTACATCACTTTTATGTGACACCACGAGTGCCATACAGATTGCACATGACCCTGTGAAGCATGAGTTAACCAAACATATTGGTGTTGATGCTTTCTTTATTTGCTATCATTGGGAACACGACACTATTGCTCTTCAGTATGTGGCATCTGACCTTTAGGTTGCAGACTTCTTCACAAAACCACAGACACGCAATTGCCATGAGTTCAATCTTTCCAAACTCAATACGTTTGAGCCGCTTTGAGTTTGAGGGGGTGTTAAGTATATGTGTATATATGTATATGTATTTGAGTCGTATCTAAGTCAAATCTTAGTCTTTTAGGCTGTATTTATATATACTGGTCTTTTGACCCTAATACAATTTGAGGTTAATCTTAACAGGATACAAGGAAGTGCATGTTCTGGTTTGTATTTAGGAAATATTTAACCAATAAAAATACCTGTCCAGCCTGAATACATGTCTTCATCAGTGCTCCAACTGTTACATGATCAGGAAGAATTGGTTTAGACCCTTCAGATTCTGAGGCTTCTGCTGTCATCTCTGCTAATACATCAAAAGCTCGAGCAACAGCTCCTGATTCACCACATGCACTTATCAAAGCATTGAAGACAACTCGATCTGGCTTCACCTTCTACTGCAAGTATGACCCAGTAAGTTCAAAGGACATTAAGATGCTTGTAGAAGGTTTTAGATTAGAAGACTGCTTCAGAAGTATTTAAAATACAAGGAAATGAAGGAGAATGAATTACTCAAAAAATGCATCAAATAACACAACTTCACCTTCGAACTCATGATCCCATAAGCTCCAAAAGCTTTTGCCACTTGTCCAGCTTTGGCACAACCATCAATTAGTGCACCATATGTTTTTACATTTGGCTCTATTCCAGCACTAACCATCTCATGGAAAACCTAAAACAAAAATACATAGCAAGGAACATTAAGTGAAGTAGTAGTATCTTACCAAATTCGGGATACCATAAAAGGTAGATGCAGACAGTAGAGGCATAATTTCCAAATTGATGTTTAGGAAATAAAGAATAGGCGTATTGACTGAAAGTGGGCTTTTTGCTATAGGATGCAATCTTTTACCTGCACTTAGTGTTCTTTTGAAGTTTTTATGGATAGAATATTAATCTTAGAAGCATATCCACTCAACAAAAAAGGCGTAAGTGAACATTAAGACTGGAGAAGGCTCAACGTTAATTGATGTTGGAGAATTAAAATGAATTACAAACACAATCCATTCAGGTAAGCCACATCTAAAATGCAGCATTTGAATTCTTGTCTCCAAGTTAAGTCAAAAGAATAACAAACAACACAAATTTGTTTACTTGGTAGCTCAGGTCACTTAATTACCTCAAACATGGCATCAACTTTTCCACACTTTGCACAGGTTGATATCAGTGTGGTGTAAAGTTTACAATCAGGTTTTAGCCCAGCCTCCTTTAGTAAGACCATAACCTGGAGTGCCCCTGTAAAGGTAAAATTATGTTGGGAAAAATCAATTTCTCAGCTCCAACTTTACCACATTTTACAAGAGAAGCTAAAATTTCAAGATGGAGCAATTACCATCAAAATCTTGTGAACTAGCACACACAGATAATAGCATATTGAAGGTGCTCATTTTTGGATTGTCAATCAATTTGCAAAAACGAACAGCTTCAGCAATGGCCCTTTGTGTCTTACATGCGGTCAAAAAGCTAGCATGGTGGATCTAAAAATGGATGGAAATCAGGATCTTAAGGAAGAATTTGTAAAAGCAAAATTGTAGAAGCATTTGTGCCACTAAAACAGGTAAGTACCTTGTTCATATCCAACAATCCCTTCTGCTCCATGCTTTCCAACAAATCCACACAATCTTTTAACCTGTCAACACCAAATCGATGTGTTAACCTAAAAATTGACAGACTGAGGTAAAGACTGCCTGGTTTTGGATGATCATTACATATAAAAACTTCTGAAAGTTCTGATAACATAAATTTAGTGCTTATATGCCAAATATTATACCTCGCATCCATTAACAAACTACTGTAACTCCTTAAATACTCTGATGGATCCTTTGTACCCTTTAATCCAACTCTCTTTGCTGAAGAGAACATATCTGGATTCTCCTTGTTCATCATATCAGAAATACTAAAACCAATAATGTTTGCATCATTATTGCCTTTGATTGCTTTCTTTCGTTTACTTGCAGGACCTTCCATTAAGCATGTAATTGGAACTAATTGCCCTGAACACATAGCATATTTATAAGGAAATTGGAAAATCATGTGAAAGATTGACACATAACAATAAATAGATTATTTTCAGCAGACTAAGTACCAAGATGAATGCATGGATTCTAAAATTAAACCTGCTGTCAAAGAAGAACCCCCTACATGTGAATTCGCAACCTTCATTGCTTTTCTTGGTTGAAACAAATGGCTGACGCCAGCTTGGAGTGTGAAATTGATAGGCTTTTCCCCTATTCTTCTGAAGGATGAAAGAGATTCCAAGTCAATATTTTCCTCTTGATCACCCTTCTGATATCCAAGTAGAGTAGCAGTCTCAACTTCTTTTTGGTTTTGAATGGAACCTATGGAATTTCCAGCCTGTTCCTTAATTGATGAACGGGATAAGAATGTATGAGGAAGTGTAGCTGCCTGGCCCAGTGTATTAGAGATAGACTTGATTTCATGTTGTCCCTCTCGCACAAAATGCGGCATCTCAAGAATAGTCGCATCCTTTTCTACAGAATTTGTTTCTGCTGTTGAAGATGAGCAACTAACATCTACTGCTCCAGATGCATGTGCTAATGTGTTTAAGGATGTCCAAGGAGGAATTACATAACCATCCTGTGTTGTCTTATGTACAGTATCTTTACATGAAAAAATACCAGCGTGGCTGTCTAATACATCAACAGTCATTCTTTCAGAAGCATAGTGCCTCACAAAACCATTCTCATGAGTTGTCCCAGATGTATAATTACTGTCATACACCAACTTTGTTGTAGTTGCAAGAGCAGCATTCAGATTGCTCTTTTCGTGTGCATGTAAAATCTGCCAAATTTTGAAGATCACTACAAGTTAGGCAATGACTACAGCAATTGCTAAATCAAGTTTCGTTTTGTTTATTGATTAGAAGTTAGTTATGAATTCGAAGATCACTACGAGTTAGACAATAATTACAGCATTGGCCAAATCAAGTTTCATTTATTCATTAAAAGTGTTAGTCATGTACCACACGTCCACTCTGCATGTCCAACCAACGAATAAGATTCTGCTTATGCTGGATATATCTGACTATAGACAGATTCCATAACATTGAACAGAAGAGGCACCGAACACTTGCCTATTTTACTCTCCTGTAGTTGTCAACCTGGACCTAGTGACTCTGTCAGAATATTCGATCACTGATCTCGGCATCTCGCCAATATTTATAGAAAACTAGAATGAGCTTCCCACAACCCAGAGCTACTAGACCTTACCCGAATTCAGTAAATTACTTAAATGAGTGATATCTCTAGACCCTGTCACCACTAACCTTCCCTGCTTTCGAAAGACAAACTATGCAAATTTTGAAGTTTGGAAACATCCGTATTGGAATTGTGCTCAACTAGCTTAAACCAGACAACATGTTTTCTGTTGGCAGCTTCATTACTTCATGTATCTGGCATGCCAGATAGCTAATATGTGCCAACCGCTATTGTAATCCCCTTGCTTGTATTGCTATGTTGACCCAGTGGTATGCACTATCTTCGTCTTAACTGCAATATTCAAGAACAAGAATTTGGCAAGGGGATGCTAATTTCTTGTTCTTAAATTAGCATTGATATCTTCTTAAATTAGGATCTATCTCTTTCTATTTATATAATATTAGTTTAGATTCAGTTTGATTTGATCTCTTACAATATTAGGATTTACCTTTTTCTATTTAAATAGAATTAGTTTAGATTTAGTTCATTTAGATTAAGGCTATATATATTATGCCCCCTCTATATTTAGAGACAAGTAAGAAATAACGTTTAAAGTCTATCACCAACTATTCCTCTCCCTCTCCCTCTCCCTCTTTCTTTCTCTAATCTAAGCACATATCAAATTTGATATCAGAGTCAACCATCATGCCTTCTGATGCTAAAGTAGGCAAAATCCTGGAGATATCCGATGCTGATATAGGAAAGATTATGGAAAGGATGGACCAACTCCTTCTGAGTATGGAGTTCTACTACAAGAAACTTGATGTCATTAATGCCTACCTAGACAGGATAAAGAAGGCGTGTGGTGACAATGCACGTGAACTATTTCATGATGTTGATGAAATTACCGACGATCTTGTGCATGCAGACAACATCAAGCATGTGGTGGAGCAAGTTGTACAGCAAACAGGCGAAGTCACAGTAGAGGCCCCCGTTGCAGGAGATGAGCTCGTTCGTGATAGTGAGCCCCAACAGGAACCCCTGTTTCTTGAGGTAGAAGATGGCATAGGAGAACACGTCAAGCCGCAACACAAAGCATTCGCTAATCTCAATCGGCTACAGCGTTACCCCGCCTTGTGGCGTTGTCTTCTTCGAGGCAAAGGCGACACGCTCACACTTCACTTGGGTGTTGTAACACGGTGACACAACACTCGGACACGCTTGTCGTACTCTTCCTTCGCTACACTTCCAAGGGCCACAAGGTTAGCCAACTCACTAACTTTTAGCTCATCGGGCCACAAGGTTAGCCAACTCACTAACTTTTAGCTCATCGGTGCCAACATCTTCACTGGCTTCCCCACCGAGTTTGGCAAGGGGCTCTTCTACATGGTGCTGTGAAGACGTGGAAGTGTGACCACTGCTATTGTCTGTAAGACATATTTGAATACACGTCTAGCACAAGGGTGAGCTAGCTCTCCAAGAGGGGAGAAATGTATGGATAAATTTAGCCAAATCAAATTAGGATCGATATCTTCCTAAATTATGATTTATTTCTTTCTATTTGAATAAGATTAGTTTAGATTTTGTTTGTTTAGATTACAATTGTTAGGCTATATATATTCCACCTCCTCTATGTTTAGAGGCAAGTAAGAAATAATGTTTCAAGTCTACCCCATCTATCTCTCCCCATCTCCCACTTTCTTTCTCTAATCTAGGCACATAACAAGGGAAGGTTTATTCTACTACAACAGGAGAGTTGAAACTATAGGGACAAACAATGCCCAGAAGGGCTCACATGCTGTCACTCAACACGATGGCAATTTGCCAAATTAACTCCAATTTCTAGTTAAAATGTAGGGAAAAAATACAAATTTAAGCAATCAGCACTACCAGGAATGAACAATCCACTACTGTTATGCAACACCGCAAACCAATCCACCCAAATAATTCACCCAAACGCCCTATAAACTACAAACATACACTACTTCAACCAACAAGTCCGCCAAAGATACCACCTTTACTAAAGTCTTAAGTCTCAATTTGAATCCACTAATGGATAAAGATATGCCCTAGAGGCAATCATGGAGATAGTTGTATCATGACATGTTTATGAATTCTTATTGCATCCCTGAATAAAGTATCACTTTTATCGATCAACAAGTATGTGACTTGTTCGTGGAACTCTTTGTAATGATATATGAATTGTCTCAATTTACTTACGATATAATCAATGATACTTATTCTAAACATCTCTGATTTTCGACATTACGTAAAATAATAATGCAAGATAAGTCAACACGATCATTGATTGATAGTCAAGTTTCACGGACTATGGATATGAGATATCAAGTCAATGTCGTGGACACATGTTAGAGAACATATTGGTCGGTTTGACCCATCTTGAGACATTGTTGAGATTATTATGTGTCATCAGTTTGTTTCTAACAGTTATTTTGGTTTATCTTTAGACCTGAGATCATCACGGTTTCATGCATGCGTCGTAGCATACTTTGGTGTCATCGCCCGTTGCTCTTAACCGAATAGTCATAAAGGTGACATACATATATGTTATGAACCATGTGGTTGAAAGTGGATAGTTGAGATGAAATTTGCCACTCTCATGTCTTGAGAGAGATATCTCTGGGCCCCTCGATGTAATTAGACTAAGAAAGTGCATGGCCGTGCCAATTATAGTTAAGAGTCAACTATAAAAAAGGTTAGTCCATTACAAGATCGAGAAAGGACCGAGCTGTTCAAGGATGACACGTTTTTCACCTTGAGTTCGATCTGGTATCGTGAGACAAAAAGATAATCTATGATAAGTTGTATAATTTCGTCGGATATAATCTTCGTGTATATGCGGGTAGTGATAATGTTTTGCTAGAGATCGCTTATGACTTTTGATTCAGGAAATTATTTCTGGTCGCGACCAAATATACACGAACCTATAGGGT
Organism: Pharus latifolius; assembly: GCA_019359835.1. Taxonomy (NCBI): domain Eukaryota; kingdom Viridiplantae; phylum Streptophyta; class Magnoliopsida; order Poales; family Poaceae; genus Pharus; species Pharus latifolius. The sequence goes on along the minus strand of CM033328.1, from coordinate 14,077,725 downwards.
CACACACTTAACGAGTTGGAGCATTAATTTGGATGGGATCCGAAACAGGTCCCCTATTTGTAATGGGTTTACCATTGGGATTAGGGTTCGCATTGATGTATAACTTATCCTGTAAGACCTTATAAAAGGAGGTGAGATGGGCATGCAAATTAATCTAATTAATTCTGGCAGTCACCACCATCCACGAGATAAACTTTGTAAAGCCCTAGACGTGTGTGCTGGTGCTACCACACAAACACGTAGTGCTCCTTCCCCGGACGTGTAGGCTTCCATAGAGGTGCGGCTGCTACTGCTACTGCTGCACTGCTGGTCACGATTCGGTTGCGACATCAACTCTTCTTCCGCTGTTACGTAGTCGCATCCGCGCGTCTAGTGGTAAACATTTGATTTATGATCTAATGCTTTGCTTGGTTCTTGGGCTTTCGGGTATTTAATTTTTGAAATTTCGCTAGAGTAGCAACCCCATCTCCTACACTAATATGCCGCTTGGTTAGAAATTTGTAAATGTATTCCAGTTACATGTAATCCTAATATGTAGTTAGTTACAACTTCCTTCGTTCTTGTTTACTTGTCATTTTAGAATTTTTATGGTCTTCAAAATACAACTTTTACCATTAATTTTTTATAATTATATACCAATAAAAATTACAAAGCAATAATAATGATTCGATTGAGATATAGACAGGTTTCGACTATACTCGACCAGATGGGGAATAACAGGATCTTACTCGGAAGTACCGAAATCCAAGTAATAAAAAACACAGTTCAAAATATAGCACAACTCTTTATTTCAAAGAGGAGCTTGTACACGTCGAACGTTGATCGCACTCGAAGTATTGACACGGTCGTCTCTATTGATCACGAACTTAACCCCATTTTGGTGAGCTCGTACTCTTGCACCCTTCGATGGAAATGAGCGTCCCGATCGTACAAGAACGAACACCCAATGATCACCTGACAAATATCGATAGGAACAACATCGCATTGGACCTCATCGATATAACGAGCAGAGATTGCAAATTTCAACACACACTGACTCGTAATCTGTTGGTTCACGTCGGATGTAAACCAACCCAAGGGATACGGTCGTGGGTGTGTGGTCTTCTTCAACCCAAGTCGTCAAACCAGTCTAGCGGAAACCAAATTCTTTTGAGTTCCAGGATCGAATATTGCTGCGATCACTTCGTGCTTCACCTGGATGTTGATAGTGAACAAGTCCTCTGTTGAGTGATGGTCATGAGATGAATCCGAACCTTTCTCCTTCAGCATTGCCATCAGAGACAAGGTCATATCCGCCTCATCAACTGAATTCACTCGGACAACTCCTTCGGGTGGAGCCGTAGTAGTTGTAGCTGTTCTTTTCCCTTGTCCGTTTCTCTTTGGTCGAAGCTCAAGATGGAGTTTATAGCACTTATCCTTTGTATGCCTAGCAACGGGACAATGTTCACAAGAGATGCTCTGATACCAACTTAATCCGATTGAGATATAGACGGGTTTCGACTATACTCGACCAAATGCGGAATAACGGGATCTTACTCGGAAATACCAAAATCCAAGTGATCGAAAAGACAGTTCAAAGTATAGCACAACTCTTTCTTTCAAAGAGGAGCTTGCACACGTCGAACATTGATCGCACTCGATCTTACGTCGATGAACTAGGTATCTAAGACTTGAATAAGTTCAATCTGATCTACTATGAGTTAGATCATATATGAGGTAGATCTCTATTGGATCGATCTCAGGTAGATAACCAGGTAGATAATCTATCTATCCTATTACACGGTGTTTATAGTCCAATCGATTGAGATCGTATCGGACTCGACAATTGACTAACCCTAAACGTATAGGACTCAGTTATATAGTTTATATCGGACTACTACTGACCATATTGGATTACTACCGCCCAGACAGAGTTCAAATCCATTATGCATTCGACCTGCTGAGATCCTCCTGGATCAAATAACTATAGGGACAAACAATTCCCAGAAGGGCCTACATGCTGTCACTCATCACGATGGCAATTTGCCAACTTAACTGCAATTCCAGTTAAACTGTAGGGAATAAAATACAAATTTAAGCAATCAGCACTACCAGGAATGAACAATCCACTACTGATATGCAACACAACAAACCAATCCACCCATACAATTCACCCTAACGCCCTATAAACTACAAACACACATTAGTTCAACTAACAAGTCCATCAAAGCTACCACCTTTACTAAAGTCTTAAGTCCCAATTCCAATCCACTAATATGCCGCTTGGTTAGAAATTTGTAAATGTATTCCAGTTACATGTAATCCTAATATGTAGTTAATTACAACTCTCTCCATTCTTTTTTACTTGTCATTTTAGAATTTTTATAGTCTTCAAAATACAACTTTTACCATTAATTTTTTATAGTTATATACCAATAAAAATTACAAGGCAATAATAACATGAAAGTAAATTTGATTAGAAATCTAATAGTGTTATTTTTATATATTGAATCTTAATATTTTTTGTATATTAATGATCAAAGTTTAAAATATTTGACTTGCACGTATATCAAATGATAAGTAAAAAAGAATAGAGGGAATATTTGTTTAGAGCACACCAAAATGAGAATACCTGAATTCCAACTATAGCTTAAATATAATCCCACTACCACTAAGGTTCAGTGTACTCTGAAGTCATAATCCCAACACATTCTTAATTAGTTTTTTAGTTAGTTAGTTAGTTATTATTATTTAGAGAACCGGAATGGGAATAAATGGCTTCCACTACCACTGATTACCCCTACTTTGTTTATGCTTTCAGCATTTTGTACAAATTTTTACAAACGAAAGCTCTTATTTTCATATTTCCTTGTTCTTTTCTTATACTATGAATCAAGGGTCGGTGTACTCAGAATCGGACCCCAACACATTCTTATTATTTGAATCAAAAAATTTCGAATTTTGGGTTCAACCAATTCCATCTCTCACTCAAACTTATTAAAAAAAATCCATTTCTTGCAATCACAACAACACCAAACAAAATCACCTCTGTGGAATCGCGCCCTCTTCTGCAGCGCCACCGGACCCACGCCAGCTGCAAGGCGGTCAAGGAGGCCACAGCCGCCGCGACAACCGAGCCATCCAGTACGGCGTCAGCTGAGCCACTCAATACGCAACTCGGCGGAGATTTGCAGGAGCCGAGCCCCAGCCTCCGGCAAGGCAGCCGGAGAAGGAGACCTCCGCCGCCGCCTCCGCCGCAGGCGCGCCCATGGCGGCGCGCGAAGGAGGGCGGGAGGAAGCGGCAGGGGGGGGTGGGGGAGGAGGTGAGTAGGGTTAGGGTTTGGAGCTTGGAGGCCGAGGCGGAGGCATCCATGGAGATGGAGATGAGGAATTTTATCCGAATTTTAGGAGGAGTCTGCGAGGCGCTGAGTTTTTTGTGGACGATAACGCTTTGCGCGGCAGATTTGGAGGCCTTGATATATAAACAGGGATAATTTAAGTTTTAGAGCCTCCATTTTCTTTCTAATCTAATTTCTGTCCCTATATTTGAAAATGAGTCAAGTCATTTTTTTTTAGTTTCAAATGCGGCTCAATTTTGTCAATTTTTATGGAGGATAGTGGTTTGGTTTGCATTTGCACGGCAGATTTGGAGGACCTGTTATATAAATATGGAGAGGTTCACTTTTTTCCTTTATTTGTTTACTAGCTCATTTTGATATCTCTATTTTAAAATAAATCAAATCAGTCTTTATTTTCTACTTTCAAATCTGACTCAAATTAGTCACTTCTATGGATGATAGTGGTTTGGGTTGCAGTTTGCACAGCAGATTTGGAGGCCTTATATATACAAGGATATTTTCATTTTTGATCCTCCTATTTTTCTTGTAATCTCATTTTAGCCACTCTAATTAAATAAGTCAAATTGGTTTTTTTACTTTCAAATATGGCTTAATTTGGTCAATTTTTATGGAGGATAGTGGTTTAATTGAATTTTCTTAAATAATCCAAAAAATAATAATAATTACATAGCAATAGAAAGTTTTTGCATGGCGACCGGATGTTTTTGGGTCATGTTGTCATTCAATCTGGTAATTGGCTTGTTTTACTAACCTAGCTGCCAAGCTGAATGGCTACAGTGTCGACAACAAGTTTTTTGGCCTAGCCGCCGTTCGACTTGGTGATATGGCCAAAAAAATGCTAGTTGCAAGGTTGAATGGCGACTGGATTGACAATTTGTAAATTTTTTATATTTCTATAATTATTTTGAAGGAAAAAGAAGAAATTGAAGATCATAAAATTACACAAGTACAATTGAAGTAAAGATAATTAAGTCCCACAATTATGATCAATTATAGATAATTAAGTCATACAAGTAAATTAAAGTATAGACAATTAAGTCCCATAAGTATAATTAAAATGCATATAATAGAAATTACAAATAACAAGACTACATAGTGCATGGTTGATGTATACAAACGAAAGGTTGGTCTGAGGTGTTGCTAAATATCTATTGTGACATTATGTTGAAAAGCTGAAAAGATGTGTAAAAAGTCTAAAACCTAAAAAGCTGAAAAAAGCATAAAATATGAAAAGTAGAAAAGCTAAAAACCAGACAAAGCTAAAAACATTACAATAGAGCTATTTTAGTACAAGTAGATAAGTCCAACAAAAATAAGTTAAATATCCAATATAGTGAACAACATAAAAAGATAAGTAACATGTAGATCTAACACAACAGCCTCTATGGAGGCAAGTTGCAGCAATGGGCGCTGAGGTGCTGCTAGGTAGATTGCTCTATGTCCTGATGGGGGTTGTTACTATGTCTATGTGTGAGACCTAGTCTCCCGCAGATAAGGGCCAAAGGGTGACCATCGTATGGGTAGGGTAGTGGTGCAACTGTTGGGAGCACGCATCGGTGGAAGCTATCTCTGTCGTCACTGCTGTGTAGGCAGCAGAGGCGATGGAGTGAGCTACATCGGTTGCATTGGTGGAGGTGCATCTGTGAGTTGAGTCTCGGACAAGTAGCAAGGTGGCAAATCATCGAAAATCCACTTGTACAAATCATCGAAGTCGGCCTATTGCGCGATTTGTACAAATCACCAAAGTCAGCCTATTATGGAACCTACATGAAATAAGAACGGCCGTCGCACAACACCTGGCCATGGGTAGCATGAGGAAAATAAGATGGTGCTACAACTTGCGGATTATTCCATCAAGCACCCTGAAGGGATCCTCGAAGATGTACCTCTCTAAGTCAGTAAATTTTATATTCAGGTCGATTATTTTGTGATAGTTATGGATGAGGATATTGCTATACCAATTACTTTGGGATGACCAATGCTTTGTATAGCGGGTGCAATAATTGACGTAAGAGAGGGTAGAATTGCTTTTCACACAGGGGATGAGAAAATATTGTTTAAACTGTTTGACATTGCTAATTGTCCTATGTATGAGGAAACCGCATGCAGAATAGACCCTCTTGAGACTATATTATAGGGTGAAGCAATTTCAGATAATACTCGTGAAGACTACATAGAGACAAGGAATAAAAAAGGACAATCATGCTAGTATGAACACATCATCCCCACCTAAGTGAGCCTTAATGGTAAAAATTTATGACAATTCTTGTGCGAACAATGTATCACTTCTCACACCCTTTCCTCAGTGAACTATGTGCTTCTTGATGGTGATAAACACATTTCTATGCTTGTAAATGCAAATATGATTAATGAAAAATTAAGCAACTTGATCGATACATTAATATTGCATCACAAGGCATTAGGATACTCGATCAATGATCTGATCGGTATTAAGCCTCAATGCCGATTAAACCTAACTATGATAAATGCAAAAATATCCAAATTTCTAGATAACAGGCTTGGTTATCTCACTACACCAAACATTCAAAACCACAATTGGGAACAACCGAAATGACCATATGAGGCTCTACATCGAGTGGAACGTTAAACTAGCACTTGTTGGCCGGCAACCCAATGCTTTTTTTTTCCATTTGCTTTCTTTTTATTTTTCTTTTCTTCCTCTTTATTTTCTTCTTTGTTTTCTTTTCTCTTTCTTTTCCAAGATCTCCCACTTTCAGACTATGACATCACACACTCCAGCCCCTCTACATTGCCTCTATACCCATCAGGTTCCTTTTTCAACAATGAAAATAATATTTCTTTGTTCAGGTTGGAGAGCAGATATTAGCAATTGCTTATTTTTCAAAAAAATATTTGACAAAAATAGCTAATTTAAGGGAGTGAGTTTGTCGATGAATTTGGTTTTCACTAGTATATCATTTAGTATGTTTTAATCAATCCTATTTATTTAAAGTCTAAATGCCTAAGTACATTACTTCCTCATTTTTTTCCCATTAAAGAGATGCTTATTTTCTACAATTAATCATTGTTTAATCTGCACTTAGAGTTTTTGACAAATCATCCTTACCTAAATTTGACTATTCGTTGTTTCTAGTTATACTTTGAAACTAGTTGCCCTCTCTTTAAGAAAAACAATGAGAGAAAAGTAGATGCGACCTACTGGGGGGGAGGCAATGATGAATCATTGACTATCTGGCAAGGGAAGGTGTACTTGACTCCCATAAATAAAACAAAATAAAAAAAGGTTGCTTAAGTTGCATCTTTGACTAGTCTCTTATGTGAAGTGCATGTGCGTGACCCATTGGGGAGAGGCGGTGATGAATCATCGACCAGCTTGCAAGAGAAAGTGCACCGAGCTACGAGATTGCTTATAGGGACTCAAGAAACTGACAAATTTTTCTATCTGTAAGTGCACTTAAGCAAACATCTTAAGTTGTGCCTTCATTGGCCACAAAGAAATGATCCACTCCAAACATTGTAGCCAAGAGCATGAAAAATTTGGTGAATAATTAAAAATTTATTGATTTTATTTTTATTATTTTTAAGAGCAACTTGGTGGATTTGGATATTTAATTAGTGGCATCGAGATTGATCAAATCGGCAGGTGATTTATTTCAAACCCTTCGTTGAGACACTATTGTAGGATCAAGGATGCCGACTAGAGGGAGGTGAATATGAGGCTTTTAAAATTTTTTTCAATTAAGAAATTTTAAAAGATGTTTCGGATAACATAGATTTTGCAAAGATGTTTTAAAATTATTTAATCAATTTAGTTGCATTCAACCATATGGAATAAGCAATTTAATATGCAACAACAATCTAACATCTAATTGCAATTGATCGATATGAAAATACAATACAACAAGCAACTAGATTGATTCAAACAATTGTGTCAAGATAAATATGAAATGAATACGAGACAAGCAATTGACATAATATTTTTACTGAGGTCTCGGAGACTCGCCTGGTCTCTCCTACTCCACGTTGAAACGCTCACGCTTGAGCCCCGCTTCTATATCTGTGAAGGATATCTCACTAAAGTTACTCCTTCTGCACACCGGATAGGCGAGCACCAAAACCTTTCACAAGTTCTTGCCGGCCTCTCCGACAAACTTCAATGGAAAGATCGCGACTCTCCTCCGACACCGTCTAGGTGAAGGCGATCGCCAAGTGTAATAAGTCAGATGCACTTTTGCTTGAACAAACCTCTTGCTAGAAACTCAAAGATGCAAATGAGATACTCAACACTCTAGCACTAGCATGCAAATGGAGATGAAGTGCACTAAACACTCACAACCTCTCCCAAATGCTCTCTCTTAAATCCACTAAGGATTTTTGGGCTCAAATCTAGCCTCTAGATGCAATATCTCATATGCAATGAACTTTGCTAGCTTTTCAACAGAGAAATCAACTTCTTGAGCAACAAAAAATGAAGGCAAACACAAGATATATATAGCCCTCAAAGAAAACTAGCTGTTTGCCTCGAACAGGAGAAATTTTGTACAGGCCAGACATTGTCCGCCCATGCCAGACACTGTCTGGCCAGTACAACAAATTTTGACTGTTGCAAACTTACCGTTGGGGGATTTTTTGTAAAGGCTGGACATTGTCCGGCCATGCCGGACAAAGTCTGGCCCGTCCCAGAAAAAAGCCCTCGGAGAAATATATCTGTCTCTGTTAACTCTCGGCTTAAACAATTTGTACAGGCCGGACAATGTCTGGCCATACCAGACAAAGTCTGGCCTGTCCCAGACAAAAGTCCCTCGGACGGATGCAAACATCTCTGGTTCACATTTTGCAATACACTCAAAAAATTTGTACAGGCCGGACATTGTCCGGCCATTTTGGACATTATCCGACCAAAGCATGTTGACAGTAAAACAAGCATAACTTTTGATCTAGAGATCCGATTGAGGTGATTTTTAGTTTGTTGGAAAGATAACTCAAAGGGTTACAATTTTGTCATCAAGAGCAAGACTTAGAAAGGCATAGATATTTCTAGGAAATTCAAAAACCTTCCTACTACCAAAATGTCCAACACAAAAATCATGTCTAATGCAATTTGTCTGTTTTCTCGCGGATATGTCTGCTAACACTCAGTAGCGACCATGACCACACATGTCGAACATCCGGTCAAAAATAGGTGGTCGAGTGGATTTGGTCGAGCATACGGAAGCGAGCCGAAGACTGGTACGACCAGCTCAAACTCCTACGACCATGACCAAACCCTAAACAGAAAACCGCCAAACAGGCAACACGACCACGACCACGTACCAAACAAGGATACGATCAGAATGTGCAACTACAACCACGACCAGCTCTAGAAAATAAACCAATTTAAATAGCTGGCGATCAAGACTAAGTGCAGTTTTCAAATCATTTTCTCTAATGCAACACAAACTACACTTGGACTTTCTAGCAATGCAAGAGGCGATAAAACACTAGTGCAATATGATATGAATGCATTTGAGCTTCCGCACTAGATAGATTCAAGTTACTAGTGACGAGGATTGACACCCGAGTCAGTTCAAATAAATGCACTGTTGGTTCAAGACAGATTCGAGCCAGACATGTGCCCGGCGGTGCGAACTCAAGTCATTTTAAGAAGCATTAGTCCGAGGTCGCAAGCTTTGCGCGATCAGGTCGCAGGCTTTGTGCGATCAGGTTGCGGGCTTTGTGCGATCAGACCGCAGGCTACGCGCGGTCAGGAGTTCGTATGCTATACGCGAACAGAATATCAAGGATGTCGCGCGGTCAGCCAACATCCCGCGGTCAGAGTACTTTTTGACCAGGGTACTTGGGGTTCATTTGTCCGGCTGCCCCTATGGCGAGAATATTCCAAGTATCCCGAAGATTCCTCCACGTGGAAGATCAACCGTCAGGAAGTTAATACACGCAGTTATCCATGAATAACACATGTTTAACCTATGTGGAGGTTATGAGCGGTTCTCCAAAAACCGCATCCAACCGTCCGAACAACTGTTTAATGCAGTTATGGCATGACACCCTTTCGACCAGTATAAAGGAATAGCAAAATGCATCGAACAGGGGGATCGGAGGATCGAAAGATCGAACCATCTCGACCACTCAAACAGCCAAGTCTACAGCCCAGATTAGATAATGTTTACAAGCCTCCTGGGGTTTCTTTCTGTACACTTACATAGGAAAAACCTTCGCCTGTGAAGGTCTTTTCCTGCCATCTTGTAAATCTTTATCACACATAGTGAAATCCCAACAGGACGTAGGGCTATTACTCCCACCATCGAGGGCCCGAACCTGTATAAACCTCTCTGTGCTCTTGTTCTCCATTTTTCTACATACCTTCCCGGAGGGTCATCTTGAAAGGTCTCGCTAATACAAATTTTGCATAAGTTCGGCTGAGGACTCCGAGTTCGAATCGTCGACAGCTGGCGCCCACCGTGGGGCCTTTCTCAAGGGGTCCTAATTTTTATCCGGAGGTTCGCTGAAACATGGCTGGAGCATATGATTCCGAGAACGATTTCGATCTCGAGGATTATGCTCACATTCCAATGCCTTCTCCAAGTGATCCTGTTCCGATGGAGGAGGTTGAAGGCTAGAATCTTCCAGAGGTGGAATCGTCTCTCCAGTTCATGTCCATCGACCAGGGGGCGTCTAGCGCAAGGTCAGAACCCACGGAGGTTCTTAATGCGCTAGAGGATGAATCCGGTCCGTCATACGACCCTACTGAGGGGAAGGATAATATCGACCTGGAAATCAGCCCGGGGAGATTCGACCCTGATAACCTTCACCGTCTCTTTGATTTCGAGTCTGACTCGGAACAAACCCAGATGTTTTCTCCATCGGCTACCTCTCTCCCTAGACAGTTTGCCGCCATGTCGGAGGAGACTCCCGATCAACAGGCTGCTAGGGAAGAGTAAGATCGCAAACAGAAGGAGGATCAAGATCTCGAGCAACAAAACAACGAACTGCGCAGAACTACCCTAGAGGCTCTTCAAGATGCGCAGGCTCGTTACGATGCTGCTCCGAGTTCTTCTCGTCGGTCACATGGTCGCAAACGTGACCAGACCCCTTCTTTGCCACCGGAGCGTTTCCCAGTGGACGAAGAAACACTGACACCTGGTGCCCCTAGGAGAAGCACCCATGGTCGACTGCGATCTATCGCGGAAGTCATGCGTAACTTTCCTCCTACGGTCACGGATGCGCAGAAACCAGCCTTTTTTAGGATCCTGGCGGGAAGACTGGATGAGGTCGTGTCTGAGGCGACTCCAACGGCCTCTTCCCGCTCGGTAACACGTTCCCGCGAACGAGAGTGCCTCCACTCCGGTTCTGGCCGGTGAAGTTACCCACCGCCCGTACCGTCCCGATAGGACAAGTACCGGCGAACGCAGGATTCTCGTAGTAGGGATCGGATTCCTGTTCACTCTCGTTTGGGACCGCGAGTAACTTCACCGTTGCGTGAGGCCACCCGTAACCCGGTCGAGAGTCACAGGGCAGTTCACGGTCCCTACGTCGGTTGTAAAGCTTTCTCGCCCGGCCTACAAGCGGTCGTTTGGCCTGATAAGTTTCGACCGGAGGCCATTGAAAGGTTTGATGTAACTCAGAACCCATCCGAGTTCCTTCAAATCTATATTATTGCCATCCAAGCGGCGGGGGGCGATGACAAGGTCATGGCCAACTACCTGCCAACTGTCCTCGCAGGACCGGCTAGAACCTGGCTGTTTAACCAGCCCGAAGGTTCCATTTATAATTGGGAAATGCTGTGCGATGCTATTCTCAGCAATTTCCAAAATTGTTACCAAAAGCCGGGGAAAGAGGACGATCTTCATCGGCTACGACAAACTTCAACCGAGACTCTTCGGCAGTTTGTCAAAAGATTTGTCGGGGTGAGGAATACCATCCCGAACATATCCGATGGCTCCGTTATTAGGGCATTTAAGCATGCCGTTCGATACCGAAGATTTACCGAAGATTTGCTTATCCACCCTCCTCGATCAGTGGCTGATCTGTTCGACATGGCCGATCGATACTCTGATGCAGTCGAAGCAGTTGAATGGAACCAGATGGTCGACAAGGGTGACCTACCACCTCAACCAGGCTTCAAGGACTCCAGGAAAGAAGATTCAAGCAAGAAGCCGGAATCTTCGTCAGGTGGGAAGTCAAAAAAGTCGAAGAGGAACCGCTCTGGACAATACCGCGAGGTCGCAGTCGCAGAGAAGCCGCCTTCGACCAAAGGTAACAAGCCTTCATTTAAAAATAAAACTGCCTCTGGTGGTCGGAGTGTCGACCAGCCCAAAAAGTCAACTAATCCGCAGGAAGGCAAGAAGTGGTGTCCACTCCACAACTCCACAGGCCACGACCTCAAGAACTGCAGGAGTTGGTTGAAGCAACTGGATGATTTCTACCAGGGAGTTGGGCCAATGCCAACCTTACCACCTAAAGAACAGGCGTGCGGGCTTAGGGACGCCGACGGAGACGAGGAAATGTCCTACCAGGTACCTAAAAATCATATTAATGTTATTTTTGGAGGTTCTTCTTCTTTCGTTTCCAAAAGGCAGTTTAAGGCCTTTTACCGAGAGGCTAACCAAACGGAGACATCCCTTGGTGAACCTCAATACCCCCGTTGGTCGGATACACCTTTGACATTTGATCGCACTGATTGTCCGGCGGGGTTAACACGACCATTGAGGTTCCCTTTGGTCATTACCCCGATTTTCAGTAACGCGAGAGTTGAAAGGGTCCTGATCGACGGGGGAAGCTCCCTTGACATTTTGTTGGTCAAGGCACTCGACGAGATGCAAATTGCTCGTTCGAAGATTAAGCCCATAATCCATCCGTTTTATGGGATAATCCCAGGCCCCTCCATGATGCCGTTGGGACAAGTGGTCCTCCCGGTCATGCTGGGAGAACCAGATAACTTCCGAACAGAATTGGTTACTTTTGACGTAATCGATTGTGATTCAGCTTATAATGCAATCTTTGGCAGGCCAACTCTGTCTAAATTCATGATGGCAACGCACTATGCTTACCAGTGCGGAAAATTGCCTGGCCCCAAAGGTGTCATCTCGGTCCGAGGCAGTCGCAACGTGGCACTCACGTGCGACCGGCTATCTTTGGAGATGGTTGATCAACTTCCCCTCCGGGACGCCCAGGTCGCCACTGTCGCCACCGACGCGATCAAGGCTGCTCCTCGACCAGATGAGAAACTCAAACTGGTTCCTTTGTACCCAGATGATCTATCCAAGACAATTCGGGACGGATCAGCTCTAGATGACAAATAGGAACTCGATCTCATTGCTTTCCTCCAGGCTAATGCAGATGTGTTTGTGTGGAAACCGTCTGACATGCCCGGTGTCCCAAGGGAAGTAATTGAGCACAGGTTAGCAATTCGACCTGGACAACGACCAATAAAGCAAAAGCTCAGGCGTTTTGCTGTTGACCGACAGGAAGCCATCTGAGAGGAGTTGGACAAACTCCTACAGGCCGGGTTTATCGGTGAAGTTGATCACCTGGAATGGCTCGCCAATCCGGTCATGGTCCGCAAGTCAAATGGCAAGTGGCGCATGTGCGTCGACTACACTAGCCTCAACGCTGCCTGTCCGAAGGATGACTTTCCCCTTCCCCACATCGACCAGCTGGTCGACTCTACTGCGGGTTGCGAACTGATGAGTTTTCTGGATGCTTACTCAGGATATCATCAAATTAGCATGGCAGAAGACGATGAAGAGAAAACTGCCTTCATCACCCCGTTCGGCACATACTGCTACGTCAGAATGCCGTTCGGTCTCAAGAACGCAGGTTCCACGTACCAGCACTTGATGCAAAAGACCTTTCTTTCCCAGATAGTGCGTAATCTCGAAGCATATGTAGACGACTTGGTTGTAAAAAGTACCAAGAGATTGTCGCATTTGGACGATCTCGCTGAAACATTATGTAATTTGAGTCGCTTTGGAATAAAATTAAACCGGGAGAAATGTTCTTTCGGGGTTTCTTCAGGAAAACTTCTTGGTTTCCTTGTGTGTTCCAGGGGCATTGAAGTTAATCCTGAGAAAATCAGGGCCATTGGACAAATGAGATCGCTCTCGACCATGAAGGATGTTCAACGCCTGGCTGGTCGCATGGCGGCATTAAGTCGTTTCATATCGCGACTAGGCGAAAGGGGATTGCTTTTCTTCAAAGCCTTGCGGAAGCATCACAATTTTACATGGTCGGATGAGGCCGAAAAAGCGTTTCAGGAGGTGAAGACATATCTATCCAGTCCGCCAGTATTGGTGTCTCCCGACAAAGGAGAACCATTGCTCCTTTATCTGGCGGCCACACCACACGCGGTCAGCGCCGTTCTGATCGCGGATAGGGAAGGAATACACAGACCCGTCTACTATGTGAGCGAGGTACTTCATGGTCCTAAGGAGCGTTACCCTGAGGTCCAGAAGACACTTTACGCGCTACTGATGGCTTCCCATAAGCTACGACACTACTTCTAAGCGCACAAGATCACAGTACCTTCCTCTTTTCCTTTGGGGGATATTGTCCGAAACCCAGAGAAATATGGTCGAATCGCCAAATGGGCGGTCGAACTTGGTGCCTTCGAGATCCATTTCACGCCCCGCATGGCTGTTAAGTGTAACACCCCTGTTTTTGCCAAACCCTAAAATAGCCAAAATCCACATCCGGACCCCAAAACCTAATCTGCTTCAGCCATTCCCTTCTAAATGCTGTTCAGAACATTTTTCCCTTCGGGACCATCTCCAAAATCTCACCCTAAAGCTGAGTTTCAAGCCTTGCTATTTTTAAAACCCTAATTACCCTAATTACCCTAAACTGTTTTCCCCAATTTTGTCGAAACCCTTCAGATCTTGCCCGATCTTACCAAACTTTGGTCAGATAAGTTCTAATAATCTTTTGCGACTTAGTTGCGAAATCAGATTTTAGATCGGACCCTCAGATCTCCAAATTTGCAAACAGGCCCAAGTCCTATTCAAGTTTTCCTCACAGAACAGCCCCTGGAGTAAGTTTCAGAAATAGCAAATCGGCCCAAACATTCTTTTCAGGCCCTTTCGACCAGCCCTGGTCGTTGCCACGACCAGTGCACGAGCCCGTTGCAGCGCCGTGGATTTCTCGCCGTGCTTGCTCGCCGCCGGCCACCGTTTCTGTCACCTGTGCCCGTGAGTTGCTGAGCCACCCCGTGCGCACGTGATAGCCACCGTAGCATCGCCTCGCCCAGCGGATAAACGGCCGCGCTCCCGAACCTTGTTTTCGCGCGCGCGCTCCCGTTGCCGTGGCATTGCATGCGTGTACGTGTCGATTGCCGGAGCTACGTTGTCGCCTCCGCATCTGCGCCTTCCCGGACGAAGTTCCAAGACGCCTTGGCATCGCTGGCAAAGCTGCAGCACCGCCTGAGCGCAATCACATCGCCGGTCACCGCTGTCGCAGCTGCACCCGGCCGGTCTCGTCCCCGGCACAAGTTCTCTCGCCGTTCCCCCTCGCAAGCTCCGCCTCATCGCCTATTTAAACCCCTTCAGCGCTGTGAAGAAATGCAACGCCAGGACTTAGCCAAATTCCCGGTTCTCGCCGTTTTCGCTTTCTTCTCCGGCGAGCCAGTGAGAGAGCTCACGGTGCCAGCCCTTTCCTCAGCCCCTCTCTTCAATCCAGGTTCACCAGTGAGTTCCCCTCGTTCCCCTCTCTGTGTCATAGCAACCAATTGCACTAGATCGATCCCCATCACCGGTGATCGCCGGATTCCCGATTTGCCCTGTTCCCCCAATGCCACTCGATTCAGCCCAAATTAACCCTCAATCCTGTAGAAGAAGTTGATCAGTAAGCCTAGTAGAGCAAGCCTGTAGAACCAGAATCCCCAATTAAGCTCAAATCGAAGAAATCCCAAATTTGAACCTCGGCCGTTCGCCGGACTTCGGCGCCAAGCTTCTCCGGCCGATATCCAATGAAATTAACCTCCCCAGTAGCTTTGTTGTGCCCTAGAGATCATTCCCAAGCTTGGAATTGAGCTCTTTCGCCCTGTATCGAAAATACCCAAGCTCCAGTGTCGTCTTCTCCAGCGCCGGTCGCCGGAATTTGTTCCCTGCCGATCCAGCGCCTGAAACCTTGTCCCTTAGATAGATTCCAGTACCCTGAGCAATATTGTCCACTAGCTCGACACCTGGATCTGCCTAGATTGTGAGTTATGCCTATGCCAAGATCACTGTCCAGTAACTCAGTTCATGTCCAGGTCACCGTAGTTCATCGCCGGATTTGGCCACCCTCCGGCCACTTTCAGCCCTTGTGCCTGTTGAGCATATTGTTCCTGTTAGTAATGCCTACCTCCCAGACAAAGTGGTGCATCAATTGGAGCCCTGGATCAAAAGTTAAGCCATGCCCTAGTTTCTGGCCATGTCCAGCACTATGTCAGCACATGTCAGCCACTGGCATTAGCTTTGTTTGACCCCTTCTGGTTGAGCAATTGAAATGCCACCTTGTCCCTTAGATTCCTGGAGTTGAGATCTACAACTTTCTCTACTATCACTTCTCCAGAAAACCATCCTAAGACTAGTTTCCAGTTATGCCAAAGCCATGAACTGAATGTCGACCCTTCGACGTTCAATCCTTTTTAGCTGTTTCTTCGAACCAGAACCCTTGTAACCTTGCCCTAACCTTTTCCCCTGCATACATGACTTATTTACTTAACACTTTCTATAGAAACTATTTTCAGTATGCTTATGTGGTATGTGTTTGTGTGTTAATTGTTTGCCGCAGAGTCAGAAGCGGAAGGAACGGAAGAAGTCTTTGAAGAGCCGTCTGAGTTTTTAGACCCAACATTGCAAGGCAAGCCTCATTCCTTTGATCATGTCTCACCCAATAATTTCATATGAAGTATATTCACTGTTTCTTACTATGCATGTTTAGTTGAAATACAAGTTATGTTTGAATGACATGAGTAGATATTCCCTAAATGAATCATGAAACCCTTTTTGTTATTGAACCTTCTTATATATGCTTTTGTCACCCTAGGACTCATATACTGAATATCCACATTAAACTTAAAATGGTCAAATGCATGAGAAGTTATAATGAAAACCGTTTTGACAAGAAAAATGATAAAAGGGATCAGTAGTGAGGATTGGATTGTATGGAGAGGGTGCGGTGCGCACCAGGGTATGTGAATGTTCCTCACTATTGGTTCATAAGGACAAGAACCTTGTGCTGTGTCTCTATACGAATTGTGAACGTACCAACCACTTGCCTGGTATGGGACAGGCACAACTCAGTAACCTTTTGGTATTAGCAGTTCCCTGCATGGTTTGACGATCTGGTTTCTCGCGTGGAAACTGGAAGGCCAAGGTTCGGCCATGAGTGATGTGAGTCAGAAAAATGATGAGAGAAAAAGGCGTAAATGAAGGAAGGCGCCCTAGACCTGATTAAGCCGTGAGCGGCTGTAATCTTAAATGGTCGTATGTCTCGCGTGGACATAGACCAAGGCTATGTGTCCTGAGGGAACATAGACCAGAGAGGCTAGGAAGTAAGGCAGTGGGTAAGACCCACAACGGTACTTGAGACTTAATTGTCTATTTACCGGGCAGGGATACTGTTAATACTGAACTGTAAAGCGTTGTGTGATCTCGGCCTTGTCACATGTGTATAAGTCACATGGAGCTGATCCGACTTGAAAGCCGAGTGAACCAGTGGATTTAAAAAGAGGTACACCTTTGCAAAGCGTAAAAGAAGTGTCAGATACTCTGTACTCCCAGGTTCAGGAGTCTTTTCGTAGTGGATGTTATCCATGGGTTATAGCACAAGTAATGTTTTGGAATGTTTTCATAATGCGGCTAATAAAGTAGTGACTCATGGGAGACCACTACATCTAATGTTTTGTATGAAAACCTGTTTAATGTTTAAAGTAACATTTTAGTGACAAAGTACTGTTTCGTTAAACAAATGACTTGGAAATCTATATATTTCTATCCTATATGAACCATAAACCCCGGAATCATATATTTCACTCTCATGTACATACAATTACAATAATCCCCGGAATGAGTGTTGCTGAGCACCAAGTGCTCACCCTTGCAATTTACTTCCAACTGTAGAAGAGGGATTCGAGGATCCCGATTCCTTCAGTTATGAGTTCCCGGCAGAAGATGGAAGTGCCCCGGACGAGCCCACGTTCTAGAAGGATTGCGCACCAAGTCAAGTCAGATGTGGGAGGAGCCACTTCAACCCCGCTGCGGATGGAAATCAAGCTTTTCGTCGTTGCTTTGTGCTTTTATGCTGTGTGTTCGGTACTTAGATACCGACTCTGGTTCTGATAAACTTGTTATTTTCTTAGCAACTCTACTTAGCGCCATTTTCGGTGCTTTGGGTATGTAATATTGGCCAAGCTGGCCTGCTACCTGTTTAATGTTATTATTATGCTTGTCTGGTTTGGAGCTCATGTGTCATCCTGCTGTGTGTAACCTACCTGGGCGGTTACCAAGGTGATCCTCAAATGGGGGTCTCACAGCGAATGGTATCAGAGCATGAAGCTTGACTGTAGGTCGTGACCCTTACTAGAATGGGCGTCCCTAAAGTAGAGAATCGCTAGATTATTTGGTAAAAATCTAATTGTGAAAAACCTAATTTGTTTAAGAAAAGCATAATGAGTATTATTTGAAAACTTTCAAAACCATTTTCCTACTTTTAAGAGTTCCGTGTCTCATCATCGCAGATGGCCCCTGGTAAGAAGCTGATTCACGGAGACGAGTTGGGAGCATGGGCATTGATGCTTTGGATGATGTTACAATTTCTGGGAGCAAGAGACAATCAGCGACCCGTATACTACGTCCGTCGAGAGGAAGTCGATGGTAGACCTTTTGGTTTCCGTGCCTCGGTGATTGTGTACGAGATCCCAGAGATCGGGAGAGGATCAACAAGAAAGGAAGCTCGTAGACAGGAAGAAGAAGATGCTATCCAAGACGCTGCTCGTCGTGCCATAGGTACCATACGCCAGCTGTACGATGACTTTCTTATAGGTTCTCCTTTCTGTTTTGTACCCTACCAAGTCCCCGGATCAGATCGTCGAACTGTTCATCCCTCCAACAACCAGAGAGACGCCATCCTGACCAAAACCAGAGATGTAGTCCAAGTCTTGGAATCAAGCTACACTCGGTTGCTGCGTGAGCATGAGAATGCTCGGGATGACCGTCACTATCTGGAAGGAGCGCTTGCGAAGGTTCGCTCAGAACTCCAAGAGAAGGAGAAACAAATTCAGGAGTTGGCTGAACCTAGCAGAGCTCGAGAAGTCGAAGACGAAGGATCGGTGAACAAGAGGAACCGCTTGAAGATAAGACTCACAGCCCGCAAGAGTGTGGGAAGACCTAGGGATTA
This sequence comes from Pharus latifolius, assembly GCA_019359835.1. Classification (NCBI taxonomy): domain Eukaryota; kingdom Viridiplantae; phylum Streptophyta; class Magnoliopsida; order Poales; family Poaceae; genus Pharus; species Pharus latifolius. The sequence goes on along the minus strand of CM033328.1, from coordinate 14,059,030 downwards.
CCTGGGTTATTTCACGCCTGCTTCGCGTGGCATTGTGATCAACACCCCTGCACCAGAGTATCCTACTCTCGCGAAAGGGAAGGAAGTTCCTGAAGGCAAAGGAAAAGAGATTGCTACATGCGACACCAATGATTCATCCGAGGAAGAAGAGGACAACGACATGCAATGGGACCCTATGGATGCCGACGAAGATCAAGAAGAGGAAGACCCTGAAGAAGTGGAACCTTGTAGTTCTTCCAAGACCGACAGGAGATCGTAGTTTTCTCTTCAGCTTGACCCTTCTGCTCTAGCCCTTGTAACCGTTAGTCTTTAGCTCTTGTTGTAGTAGCTGCTTTGTTTGTATTGTTTGTTGGTAACTCCAAAGCTGTAAAGGTGAAAACCTTGTATCTTTAGAAAATCTTTGAAAATGGAAATTGCATGTTCCAATCCAATCTCTTGGATTGATCTTTCCTTTCAGCTTATGTTCAATCTGTGCTCTCTTGAATTAGTAGTCTTGTCTCAATTATCTTGGCAGAACAGAATGGTGAACACCAGAGGTAGAATCCAAGGTTCAGAAGAAGTCCCAAGAAACACATCAACAAGAAGGACTAGAGATGACTCAGATCAGCCAAATTCTTCAGCCTCAGTACCGCAAGGAGGAAATCTGACGGAAATATTAATATGGATGGAGCAAAACAGACAGAGATCTGCAGAGGTACAGAGTCAAATTCTGGAACAGTTGATGCAAAACTCCGCAACACGCCGCGAGGAAGGTTCGAACATTGGAGCAAGACTGACAGACTTCCAGAAGACACGTCCTCCAACTTTCTCCTGCACTGAAGACCCAATTGTGGCAGACGATTGGTTAAGAGAGATCGAAAGGAAATTGGATACCGTCAGGTGTAGTGATGAAGAGAAACTGCTATATGGACCCCATCAGCTCACAGGATCAGCTGCAGCGTGGTGGGAGAATTACAAGACGGTACACCCTAATCAGAATTCAATTACCTGGAATGAATTCAAGGAACAGTTCCGTAGATACCATGTCCCCAAAGGAGCTATTCAAGCCAAACGCAGAGAATTCTTGAATCTAAGGCAAGGAGGAAGGACGGTGAAGCAGTATTTGCATGAGTTCATCAAATTGGCCAGGTATGCACCAGAAGACATCATGACAGAAGAGCGGAAGATCGACAGATTCTGTGAAGGCCTACAAAACTCATACCAGTATCACTTGTCAACGCACGAGTTCACGGACTTCCAAGTCCTTGTGAATCGAGTGCTTAAAATGGAGGAGAAAAGAGGCGTAGTAGAAGAGGACCGCAAGAGGAAAAGCATAGCATACCCTTTTCAAGGAAATTCTAGCCGAGGAAGACCAGCGCCATATGCCAGAGCCGCTTTCAGACCACCCGCACCACCAAGACCCCAGAGGACTTCATCGCCAACAACTCTAATATGCCCCGGATGCAAAGGGAGTCACCTCTATAGAGACTGTACACTGAAGAATGCAGAATGCTTCCATTGTGGCAGAAGAGGACACCACAGAGAGACTTGTCCATTTCGGCATTTACCTCCCAACTGTTGCCTAAAGCTCAGGCAGCCAAATCCCCTGCACCTGCACGAACTATTGCCAGAGGAGCACCACAAGCTAGAGGAGGAAGATTCCAAACCAACAGAGGAAGAGGAACACCAACCACCGGAGGAAGACTCAACTTCGTGACTGCTACAGAAGCAGGAGAGGCAACTGACGTCGTGATCGGTAGACTCTTAATCTCCTCTCAGATTTCAGTTGTTCTATTTGATCCCGGTGCAACTCATTCATTCATGTCGAAAGATTGCTTGTTGAGTAATAACTTGCCTGTGGTTGCTTTAGAGCATCCTATCATTATTCAGTCACCTGGTGCTAGGATGATTGTTAATTCTATCTGTAGAAACGTTGCCTTCTGTATCGGCAATCTAGAATTCCTGGCAGACATGCTAGTTCTAAACCTTCAAGGATTGGATGTCATTCTTGGAATGGATTGGCTGGCCAAGCATAAGGGATTGATGGATTGTGAGAAGAAAACAATCACCCTGACAAATGCCAGTGGAAAGCAAATTACATTCCATGCAGACAGAACTCCAATCTGCGACCACCTACAGAGATTGAACTGCATCGAAGAAGTGAAGCTTGAAGAGGTACCAATTGTCAACGAGTACCCGGAAGTCTTTCCAGAAGAACTTCCCGGATTGCCACCAAATAGGGATATAGAGTTCACTATTGAACTGAAACCCGGATCTGCGCCGTATGCTAGAAAGTTGTTTCGGATGACAGGCCATGAGCAAGAGGAATTGAAGAAGCAGATAGCTGAATTGGAAGAAAAAGGATTCATCAGATCCAGCTCATCACCATGGGGAGCCCCAGTGCTCTTTGTTAAGAAGAAAGATGGTAGTATGCGACTTTGCATAGACTACCGCAAGCTAAACGACATGACCATCAAGAACAAATACCCCTTACCAAGAATAGATGACCTTTTTGACCAGCTCAGAGAAGCTAAAGTATTCTCAAGAATAGACCTGAGATCGGGATACCATCAGTTAAGGATCCGAGAGCAGGACATTCCTAAAACTGCTTTCGTAACCAGATATGGGTTGCATGAGTTCACAGTGATGCCCTTTGGATTAACTAATGCACCCGCGGTATTCATGAATCTAATGAATAAGATCCTCATGGAATTCCTGGATAAATACATCATTGTATTTGTGGATGATATCCTTGTCTACTCTAAGACGGAGGAGGAGCACGCACATCACCTGAGGATTGTGCTACAGAAACTGGCAGACCACCAGCTATATGCCAAGTTTAGCAAATGTGCTTTTTGGTTGAAGAAGATTTCTTTCTTGGGACACATCATCTCAGGAGAAGGAATATTTATGGACCCGTTGAAGATACAAGCTGTTACCGATTGGAAACAACCTGAAACCGCAACAGAAGTTAGAAGTTTCTTGGGATTAGCGGGATATTATCGAAGATTCGTAGAAGGATTCTCGAAGATCACCAAACCGCTAACCCAGCTACTGAAGAAGAATGCCCCTTTTAATTGGACTGAGGAGTGCGAAAGAAGCTTTGAGGAACTGAAGAAAAGGTTGACAACTGCACCAATCCTGATACTGCCGGACGTCAAGAAGGATTTTCAAGTCTTCTGTGACGCCTCCAAACAAGGATTAGGATGTGTATTGATGCAAGAAAGGAAAGTAATAGCTTATGCTTCTAGACAGCTACGACCTCATGAGGAGAATTATCCAACACATGATCTGGAGTTAGCTGCTGTCGTACATGCACTGAAGATATGGAGACACTACCTACTAGGCAGTAAGTGCGAAATTTATACGGATCATAAGAGCCTGAAGTACATATTCACGCAACAGGAGTTGAATATGAGGCAGAGAAGATGGTTAGAACTGATCAAAGATTATGATCTAGAGATCCACTATCACCCAGGAAAAGCCAATGTAGTAGCTGATGCTTTGAGCAGGAAGTCTCGTTATAACCAGATAACACAGCTAGAAGTGCCGACACAACTGATCAAGGATTTCGAAAGGCTACAATTAGAATTAGTGGACCAAGGAACCATCGCTACGCTAAAGATGGAATGTGAGTTGAAGGATAAAATCCGACAAGCTCAAGCAATTGACCCAGATCCTTCAAGAGATGAAGGAGGACATGAAGAGCAAAGATACAACCAACCTTCGAGAAGATGAACAGGGAATTCTATGGTACGATGACCGTATCTGCATTCCGAATGACCACGAGATCAAAGACTTAATCATGCAAGAGGCTCATCAGACCCCATATTCCATACACCCAGGCAGCACCAAAATGTACAAGGACTTGAAGAAAAATTTTTGGTGGAAAGGAATGAAGAGAGAGATTGCCAAGTTTGTCGCAACTTGCGACACATGCCAAAGAGTGAAAGCAGAACATCAAAAGCCTGCGGGACCGCTACAACCTTTACAAATCCCAGAGTGGAAGTGGGACGAAATCGGAATGGATTTCATTGTGGGACTACCAAGGACGAAGAAAGGATTTGATTCTATATGGGTCATAGTTGATAGATTAACAAAAGTGGCACATTTTCTCCCAGTGAAGACCCTATATACAGCTAAGGACTTAGCAGAGCTGTATCTCAACAGAATAGTTGTCCTACACGGAGTGCCGAAGGCTATCGTTTCCGACAGAGGAGCCCAGTTCGTTTCAAGATTTTGGCAAGAGTTGCAGAAAGCCCTGGGCACAAAGTTAAAGTTCAGTACCGCCTACCACCCTCAAACTGGAGGTCAGACTGAAAGGGTAAACCAAATTTTGGAAGATATGTTGAGGGCTTGTGTTTTGGACTATGGAGACTCTTGGGAGTTATTTCTACCTTATGCAGAATTCACCTACAACAACAGTTTCCAAGCAAGCCTGCAAATGGCACCATATGAAGCCCTATATGGAAGAAGATGCCGCACGCCACTGTATTGGACAGAAATTGGTCAAAAACAACATCTAGGACCCCAGTTAGTAGAAGAAGCCACAGCCCACTGTCAGGATCATACAAGAAAACTGAAAACAGCCCAATCTAGACAGAAAAGCTATGCGGATAACCGTAGAAGAGAACTATCTTTTGAAGAGGGCGATTATGTGTATCTCAAGGTTATGCCATACAAAGGAGTTCGAAGATTCCAGATGAAGGGAAAGTTAAAACCTAGATATGTGGGACCATATCGAATTCTGGAAAAGCGAGGTGAAATGGCATACAAGTTGGAATTGCCACCAGAACTGAGCGGAATTCATGACGTGTTTCATGTATCTCAGCTGAAGAAATGCTTGAGAAAACCAACAGAACAGATATCTCCTACAGAGAATGAGATTCAACCAGACTTATCTTGTCAAGAATACCCTATTAGAGTTCTGGAAACCAGAGAGAAAGTGCTGAAGTCAAGAACCCTCCGATTCTGCAGAGTTCAGTGGAACAATCACTCAGAGGAGGAGTCAACATGGGAAAAAGAAGAAGATCTCCGACGAGAATTTCCCTCCCTATTCTCTGACCTGCCCTAATCTCGAGGACGAGATTGTTTCTAAGGTGGGTAGATTTGTAACACCCCTGTTTTTGCCAAACCCTAAAATAGCCAAAATCCACATCCGGACCCCAAAACCTAATCTGCTTCAGCCATTCCCTTCTAAATGCTGTTCAGAACATTTTTCCCTTCGGGACCATCTCCAAAATCTCACCCTAAAGCCTGAGTTTCAAGCCTTGCCTATTTTTAAAACCCTAATTACCCTAATTACCCTAAACTGTTTTCCCCAATTTTGTCGAAACCCTTCAGATCTTGCCCGATCTTACCAAACTTTGGCCAGACAAGTTCTAAAATCTTTTGCAACCTAGCTGCCAAATCAGATTTCAGATCGGACTCTTAGATCTCCAAATTTGCAAACAGGCCCAAGTCCTATTCAAGTTTTCTTCGCAGAAGAGCCCCTGGAGTAAGTTTCAGAAATAGCAAATCGGCCCAAACATTCTTTTCAGGCCCTTTTCGACCAGCCCTGGTCGTTGCCACGACCAGTGCACGAGCCCGTTGCAGCGCCGTGGATTTCTCGCCGTGCTTGCTCGCCGCCGGCCACCGTTTCTGTCACCTGTGCCCGTGAGTTGCTGAGCCACCCCGTGCGCACGTGATAGCCACCGTAGCATCGCCTCGCCCAGCGGATAAACGGCCGCGCTCCCGAACCTTGTTTTCGCGCGCGCGCTCCCGTTGCCGTGGCATTGCATGCGTGTACGTGTCGATTGCCGGAGCTACGTTGTCGCCTCCGCATCTGCGCCTTCCCGGACGAAGTCCCAAGGCAACTGGCAAAGCTGCAGCACCGCCTGAAGCGCGATCACGTCGCCGTCGCCGTCGTTGCGCCTGCGCCCGACAAACTTCTCCCCGGCGCAAGCAACCGTTGTCGCGTTCACCCTCGCAAACTCCGTCCCCGTGCCTATTTAAACCCCCTCGACGCTGTGAAGAAGCACAAGCTCAGGACTTAGCCAAAATTCCAGCTTCTCGCCGTTTTCGCTTTCTTCTCCGGCGAGCCAGTGAGAGAGCTCACGGTGCCAGCCCTTTCCTCAGCCCCTCTCTTCAATCCAGGTTCACCAGTGAGTTCCCCTCGTTCCCCTCTCTGTGTCATAGCAACCAATTGCACTAGATCGATCCCCATCACCGGTGATCGCCGGATTCCCGATTTGCCCTGTTCCCCCAATGCCACTCGATTCAGCCCAAATTAACCCTCAATCCTGTAGAAGAAGTTGATCAGTAAGCCTAGTAGAGCAAGCCTGTAGAACCAGAATCCCCAATTAAGCTCAAATCGAAGAAATCCCAAATTCGAACCTCGGCCGTTCGCCGGACTTCGGCGCCAAGCTTCTCCGGCCGATATCCAATGAAATTAACCTCCCCAGTAGCTTTGTTGTGCCCCTAGAGATCATTCCCAAGCTTGGAATTGAGCTCTTTCGCCCTGTATCGAAAATACCCAAGCTCCAGTGTCGTCTTCTCCAGCGCCGGTCGCCGGAATTTGTTCCCGGCCGATCCAGCGCCTGAAACCTTGTCCCTTAGATAGATTCCAGTACCCTGAGCAATATTGTCCACTAGCTCGACACCTGGATCTGCCTAGATTGTGAGTTATGCCTATGCCAAGATCACTGTCCAGTAACTCAGTTCATGTCCAGGTCCACCGTAGTTCATCGCCGGATTTGGCCACCCTCCGGCCACTTTCAGCCCTTGTGCCTGTTGAGCATATTGTTCCTGTTAGTAATGCCTACCTCCCAGACAAAGTGGTGCATCAATTGGAGCCCTGGATCAAAAGTTAAGCCATGCCCTAGTTTCTGGCCATGTCCAGCACTATGTCAGTACATGTCAGCCACTGGCATTAGCCTTGTTTGACCCCTTCTGGTTGAGCAATTGAAATGCCACCTTGTCCCTTAGATTCCTGGAGTTGAGATCTACAACTTTCTCTACTATCACTTCTCCAGAAAACCATCCTAAGACTAGTTTCCAGTTATGCCAAAGCCATGAACTGAATGTCGACCCTTCGACGTTCAATCCTTTTTAGCCGTTTCTTCGACCAGAGCCCTTGTGACCTTGCCCTAACCTTTTCCCCTGCATACATGACTTATTTACTTAACTACTTTCTATAGAAACTATTTTCAGTATGCTTATGTGGTATGTGTTTGTGTGTTAATTGTTTGCCGCAGAGTCAGAAGCGGAAGGAACGGAAGAAGTCTTTGAAGAGCCGTCTGAGTTTTTAGACCCAACATTGCAAGGCAAGCCTCATTCCTTTGATCATGTCTCACCCAATATTTTCATATGAAGTATATTCACTGTTTCTTACTATGCATGTTTAGTTGAAATACAAGTTATGTTTGAATGACATGAGTAGATATTCCCTAAATGAATCATGAAACCCTTTTTGTTATTGAACCTTCTTATATATGCTTTTGTCACCCTAGGACTCATATACTGAATATCCACATTAAACTTAAAATGGTCAAATGCATGAGAAGTTATAATGAAAACCGTTTTGACAAGAAAAATGATAAAAGGGATCAGTAGTGAGGATTGGATTGTATGGAGAGGGTGCGGTGCGCACCAGGGTATGTGAATGTTCCTCACTATTGGTTCATAAGGACAAGAACCTTGTGCTGTGTCTCTATACGAATTGTAACGTACCAACCACTTGCCTGGTATGGGACAGGCACAACTCAGTAACCTTTTGGTATTAGCAGTTCCCTGCATGGTTTGACGATCTGGTTTCTCGCGTGGAAACTGGAAGGCCAAGGTTCGGCCATGAGTGATGTGAGTCAGAAAAATGATGAGAGAAAAAGGCGTAAATGAAGGAAGGCGCCCTAGACCTGATTAAGCCGTGAGCGGCTGTAATCTTAAATGGTCGTATGTCTCGCGTGGACATAGACCAAGGCTATGTGTCCTGAGGGAACATAGACCAGAGAGGCTAGGAAGTAAGGCAGTGGGTAAGACCCACAACGGTACTTGAGACTTAATTGTCTATTTACCGGGCAGGGATACTGTTAATACTGAACTGTAAAGCGTTGTGTGATCTCGGCCTTGTCACATGTGTATAAGTCACATGGAGCTGATCCGACTTGAAAGCCGAGTGAACCAGTGGATTTAAAAAGAGGTACACCTTTGCAAAGCGTAAAAGAAGTGTCAGATACTCTGTACTCCCAGGTTCAGGAGTCTTTTCGTAGTGGATGTTATCCATGGGTTATAGCACAAGTAATGTTTTGGAATGTTTTCATAATGCGGTTAACAAAGTAGTGACTCATGGGAGACCACTACATCTAATGTTTTATGAAAACCTGTTTAATGTTTAAAGTAACATTTTAGTGACAAAGTACTGTTTCGTTAAACAAATGACTTGGAAATCTATATATTTCTATCCATATGAACCATAAACCCCGGAATCATATATTTCACTCTCATGTACATACAATTACAATAATCCCCGGAATGAGTGTTGCTGAGCACCAAGTGCTCACCCTTGCAATTTACTTCCAACTGTAGAAGAGGGATTCGAGGATCCCGATTCCTTCAGTTATGAGTTCCCGGCAGAAGATGGAAGTGCCCCGGACGAGCCCACGTTCTAGAAGGATTGCGCACCAAGTCAAGTCAGATGTGGGAGGAGCCACTTCAACCCCGCTGCGGATGGAAATCAAGCTTTTCGTCGTTGCTTTGTGCTTTATGCTGTGTGTTCGGTACTTAGATACCGACTCTGGTTCTGATAAACTTGTTATTTTCTTAGCAACTCTACTTAGCGCCATTTTCGGTGCTTTGGGTATGTAATATTGGCCAAGCTGGCCTGCTACCTGTTTAATGTTATTATTATGCTTGTCTGGTTTGGAGCTCATGTGTCATCCTGCTGTGTGTAACCTACCTGGGCGGTTACCAAGGTGATCCTCAAATGGGGGTCTCACAGCGAATGGTATCAGAGCATGAAGCTTGACTGTAGGTCGTGACCCTTACTAGAATGGGCGTCCCTAAAGTAGAGAATCGCTAGATTATTTGGTAAAAATCTAATTGTGAAAAACCTAATTTGTTTAAGAAAAGCATAATGAGTATTATTTGAACACTTTCAAAACCATTTTCCTACTTTTAAGAGTTCCGTGTCTCATCATCGCAGATGGCCCCTGGTAAGAAGCTGATTCACGGAGACGAGTTGGGAGCATGGGCATTGATGCTTTGGATGATGTTACAATTTCTGGGAGCAAGAGACAATCAGCGACCCGTATACTACGTCCGTCGAGAGGAAGTCGATGGTAGACCTTTTGGTTTCCGTGCCTCGGTGATTGTGTACGAGATCCCAGAGATCGGGAGAGGATCAACAAGAAAGGAAGCTCGTAGACAGGAAGAAGAAGATGCTATCCAAGACGCTGCTCGTCGTGCAATAGGTACCATCCGCCAGCTGTACGATGACTTTCTTATAGGTTCTCCTTTCTGTTTTGTACCCTACCAAGTCCCCGGATCAGATCGTCGAACTGTTCATCCCTCCAACAACCAGAGAGACGCCATCCTGACCAAAACCAGAGATGTAGTCCAAGTCTTGGAATCAAGCTACACTCGGTTGCTGCGTGAGCATGAGAATGCTCGGGATGACCGTCACTATCTCGAAGGAGCGCTTGCGAAGGTTCGCTCAGAACTCCAAGAGAAGGAGAAACAAATTCAGGAGTTGGCTGAACCTAGCAAAGCTCGAGAAGTCGAAGACGAAGGATCGGTGAACAAGAGGAACCGCTTGAAGATAAGACTCACAGCCCGCAAGAGTGTGGGAAGACCTAGGGATTACCTGGGTTATTTCACGCCTGCTTCGCGTGGCATTGTGATCAACACCCCTGCACCAGAGTATCCTACTCTCGCGAAAGGGAAGGAAGTTCCTGAAGGCAAAGGAAAAGAGATTGCTACATGCGACACCAATGATTCATCCGAGGAAGAAGAGGACAACGACATGCAATGGGACCCTATGGATGCCGACGAAGATCAAGAAGAGGAAGACCCTGAAGAAGTGGAACCTTGTAGTTCTTCCAAGACCGACAGGAGATCGTAGTTTTCTCTTCAGCTTGACCCTTCTGCTCTAGCCCTTGTAACCGTTAGTCTTTAGCTCTTGTTGTAGTAGCTGCTTTGTTTGTATTGTTTGTTGGTAACTCCAAAGCTGTAAAGGTGAAAACCTTGTATCTTTAGAAAATCTTTGAAAATGGAAATTGCATGTTCCAATCCAATCTCTTGGATTGATCTTTCCTTTCAGCTTATGTTCAATCTGTGCTCTCTTGAATTAGTAGTCTTGTCTCAATTATCTTGGCAGAACAGAATGGTGAACACCAGAGGTAGAATCCAAGGTTCAGAAGAAGTCCCAAGAAACACATCAACAAGAAGGACTAGAGATGACTCAGATCAGCCAAATTCTTCAGCCTCAGTACCGCAAGGAGGAAATCTGACGGAAATATTAATATGGATGGAGCAAAACAGACAGAGATCTGCAGAGGTACAGAGTCAAATTCTGGAACAGTTGATGCAAAACTCCGCAACACGCCGCGAGGAAGGTTCGAACATCGGAGCAAGACTGACAGACTTCCAGAAGACACGTCCTCCAACTTTCTCCTGCACTGAAGACCCAATTGTGGCAGACGATTGGTTAAGAGAGATCGAAAGGAAATTGGATACCGTCAGGTGTAGTGATGAAGAGAAACTGCTATATGGACCCCATCAGCTCACAGGATCAGCTGCAGCGTGGTGGGAGAATTACAAGACGGTACACCCTAATCAGAATTCAATTACCTGGAATGAATTCAAGGAACAGTTCCGTAGATACCATGTCCCCAAAGGAGCTATTCAAGCCAAACGCAGAGAATTCTTGAATCTAAGGCAAGGAGGAAGGACGGTGAAGCAGTATTTGCATGAGTTCGTCAAATTGGCCAGGTATGCACCAGAAGACATCATGACAGAAGAGCGGAAGATCGACAGATTCTGCGAAGGCCTACAAAACTCATATCAGTATCACCTGTCAACACACGAGTTCACGGACTTCCAAGTCCTGGTGAATAGAGTACTCAAAATGGAGGAGAAAAGAGGCGTAGTAGAAGAGGACCGCAAGAGGAAAAGCATAGCATACCCTTTTCAAGGAAATTCTAGCCGAGGAAGACCAGCGCCATATGCCAGAGCCGCTTTCAGACCACCCGCACCACCAAGACCCCAGAGGACTTCATCGTCAACAACTCTAATATGCCCCGGATGCAAAGGGAGTCACCTCTATAGAGACTGTACACTGAAGAATGCAGAATGCTTCCATTGTGGCAGAAGAGGACATCACAGAGAGACTTGTCCATTTCGACATTTACCTCCCAACGTTGCCAAAGCTCAGGCAGCCAAATCCCCTGCACCTGCACGAACTATTGCCAGAGGAGCACCACAAGCTAGAGGAGGAAGATTCCAAACCAACAGAGGAAGAGGAACACCAACCACCGGAGGAAGACTCAACTTCGTGACTGCTACAGAAGCAGGAGAGGCAACTGACGTCGTGATCGGTAGACTCTTAATCTCCTCTCAGATTTCAGTTGTTCTATTTGATCCCGGTGCAACTCATTCATTCATGTCGAAAGATTGCTTGTTGAGTAATAACTTGCCTGTGGTTGCTTTAGAGCATCCTATCATTATTCAGTCACCTGGTGCTAGGATGATTGTTAATTCTATCTGTAGAAACGTTGCCTTCTGTATCGGCAATCTAGAATTCCTGGCAGACATGCTAGTTCTAAACCTTCAAGGATTGGATGTCATTCTTGGAATGGATTGGCTGGCCAAGCATAAGGGATTGATGGATTGTGAGAAGAAAACAATCACCCTGACAAATACCAGTGGAAAGCAAATTACATTCCATGCAGACAGAACTCCAATCTGCGACCACCTACAGAGATTGAACTGCATCGAAGAAGTGAAGCTTGAAGAGGTACCAATTGTCAATGAGTACCCGGAAGTCTTTCCAGAAGAACTTCCCGGATTGCCACCAAATAGAGATATAGAGTTCACTATTGAACTGAAACCCGGATCTGCGCCGTATGCTAGAAAGTTGTTTCGGATGACAGGCCATGAGCAAGAGGAATTGAAGAAGCAGATAGCTGAATTGGAAGAAAAAGGATTCATCAGATCCAGCTCATCACCATGGGGAGCCCCAGTGCTCTTTGTTAAGAAGAAAGATGGTAGTATGCGACTTTGCATAGACTACCGCAAGCTAAACGACATGACCATCAAGAACAAATACCCCTTACCAAGAATAGATGACCTTTTTGACCAGCTCAGAGAAGCTAAAGTATTCTCAAGAATAGACCTGAGATCGGGATACCATCAGTTAAGGATCCGAGAGCAGGACATTCCTAAAACTGCTTTCGTAACCAGATATGGGTTGCATGAGTTCACAGTGATGCCCTTTGGATTAACTAATGCACCCGCGGTATTCATGAATCTAATGAATAAGATCCTCATGGAATTCCTGGATAAATACATCATTGTATTTGTGGATGATATCCTTGTCTACTCTAAGACGGAGGAGGAGCACGCACATCACCTGAGAATTGTGCTACAGAAACTGGCAGACCACCAGCTATATGCCAAGTTTAGCAAATGTGCTTTTTGGTTGAAGAAGATTTCTTTCTTGGGACACATCATCTCAGGAGAAGGAATATTTATGGACCCGTTGAAGATACAAGCTGTTACCGATTGGAAACAACCTGAAACCGCAACAGAAGTTAGAAGTTTCTTGGGATTAGCGGGATATTATCGAAGATTCGTAGAAGGATTCTCGAAGATCACCAAACCGCTAACCCAGCTACTGAAGAAGAATGCCCCTTTTAATTGGACTGAGGAGTGCGAAAGAAGCTTTGAGGAACTGAAGAAAAGGTTGACAACTGCACCAATCCTGATACTGCCGGACGTCAAGAAGGATTTTCAAGTCTTCTGTGACGCCTCCAAACAAGGATTAGGATGTGTATTGATGCAAGAAAGGAAAGTAATAGCTTATGCTTCTAGACAGCTACGACCTCATGAGGAGAATTATCCAACACATGATCTGGAGTTAGCTGCTGTCGTATATGCACTAAAGATATGGAGACACTACCTACTAGGCAGTAAGTGCGAAATTTATACGGATCATAAGAGCCTGAAGTATATCTTCACGCAACAGGAGTTGAATATGAGGCAGAGAAGATGGTTAGAACTGATCAAAGATTATGATCTAGAGATCCACTATCACCCAGGAAAAGCCAATGTAGTAGCTGATGCTTTGAGCAGGAAGTCTCGTTATAACCAGATAACACAGCTAGAAGTGCCGACACAACTGATCAAGGATTTCGAAAGGCTACAATTAGAATTAGTGGACCAAGGAACCATCGCTACGCTAAAGATGGAATGTGAGTTGAAGGATAAAATCCGACAAGCTCAAGCAATTGACCCAGACCTTCAAGAGATGAAGGAGGACATGAAGAGCAAAGATACAACCAACCTTCGAGAAGATGAACAGGGAATTCTATGGTACGATGACCGTATCTGCATTCCGAATGACCACGAGATCAAAGACTTAATCATGCAAGAGGCTCATCAGACCCCATATTCCATACACCCAGGCAGCACCAAAATGTACAAGGACTTGAAGAAAAATTTTTGGTGGAAAGGAATGAAGAGAGAGATTGCCAAGTTTGTCGCAACTTGCGACACATGCCAAAGAGTGAAAGCAGAACATCAAAAGCCTGCGGGACCGCTACAACCTTTACAAATCCCAGAGTGGAAGTGGGACGAAATCGGAATGGATTTCATTGTGGGACTACCAAGGACGAAGAAAGGATTTGATTCTATATGGGTCATAGTTGATAGATTAACAAAAGTGGCACATTTTCTCCCAGTGAAGACCCTATATACAGCTAAGGACTTAGCAGAGCTGTATCTCAACAGAATAGTTGTCCTACACGGAGTGCCGAAGGCTATCGTTTCCGACAGAGGAGCCCAGTTCGTTTCAAGATTTTGGCAAGAGTTGCAGAAAGCCCTGGGCACAAAGTTAAAGTTCAGTACCGCCTACCACCCTCAAACTGGAGGTCAGACTGAAAGGGTAAACCAAATTTTGGAAGATATGTTGAGGGCTTGTGTTTTGGACTATGGAGACTCTTGGGAGTTATTTCTACCTTATGCAGAATTCACCTACAACAACAGTTTCCAAGCAAGCCTACAAATGGCACCATATGAAGCCCTATATGGAAGAAGATGCCGCACGCCACTGTATTGGACAGAAATTGGTCAAAAACAACATTTAGGACCCCAGTTAGTAGAAGAAGCCACAGCCCACGTCAGGATCATACAAGAAAAGCTGAAAACAGCTCAATCTAGACAGAAAAGCTATGCGGATAACCGTAGAAGAGAACTATCTTTTGAAGAGGGCGATTATGTGTATCTCAAGGTTATGCCATATAAAGGAGTTCGAAGATTCCAGATGAAGGGAAAGTTAAAACCTAGATATGTGGGACCATATCGAATTCTGGAAAAGCGAGGTGAAATGGCATACAAGTTGGAATTGCCACCAGAACTGAGCGGAATTCATGACGTGTTTCATGTATCTCAGCTGAAGAAATGCTTGAGAAAACCAACAGAACAGATATCTCCTACAGAGAATGAGATTCAACCAGACTTATCTTGTCAAGAATACCCTATTAGAGTTCTGGAAACCAGAGAGAAAGTGCTGAAGTCAAGAACCCTCCGATTCTGCAGAGTTCAGTGGAACAATCACTCAGAGGAGGAGTCAACATGGGAAAAAGAAGAAGATCTCCGACGAGAATTTCCCTCCCTATTCTCGGACCTGCCCTAATCTCGAGGACGAGATTGTTTCTAAGGTGGGTAGATTTGTAACACCCCTGTTTTTGCCAAACCCTAAAATAGCCAAAATCCACATCCGGACCCCAAAACCTAATCTGCTTCAGCCATTCCCTTCTAAATGCTGTTCAGAACATTTTTCCCTTCGGGACCATCTCCAAAATCTCACCCTAAAGCTGAGTTTCAAGCCTTGCTATTTTTAAAACCCTAATTACCCTAATTACCCTAAACTGTTTTCCCCAATTTTGTCGAAACCCTTCAGATCTTGCCCGATCTTACCAAACTTTGGTCAGATAAGTTCTAATAATCTTTTGCGACTTAGTTGCGAAATCAGATTTTAGATCGGACCCTCAGATCTCCAAATTTGCAAACAGGCCCAAGTCCTATTCAAGTTTTCCTCACAGAACAGCCCCTGGAGTAAGTTTCAGAAATAGCAAATCGGCCCAAACATTCTTTTCAGGCCCTTTCGACCAGCCCTGGTCGTTGCCACGACCAGTGCACGAGCCCGTTGCAGCGCCGTGGATTTCTCGCCGTGCTTGCTCGCCGCCGGCCACCGTTTCTGTCACCTGTGCCCGTGAGTTGCTGAGCCACCCCGTGCGCACGTGCCAGCAGTGCATCGCCTCGCCCAGCGGATAAACGGCCGCGCTCCCGAGCCTCGTTTTCGCGCGCGCTCCCGTTGCCGTGGCAATTGCATGTGCGTACGTGTCGTTGCCGGAGCTACACTGTCGCCTCCACATCTGCGCCGTCCCGGACGAAGTCCCAAGGCAACTGGCAAAGCTGCAGCACCGCCTGAAGCGCGATCACGTCGCCGTCGCCGTCGTTGCGCCTGCGCCCGACAAACTTCTCCCCGGCGCAAGCAACCGTTGTCGCGTTCACCCTCGCAAACTCCGTCCCCGTGCCTATTTAAACCCCCTCGACGCTGTGAAGAAGCACAAGCTCAGGACTTAGCCAAAATTCCAGCTTCTCGCCGTTTTCGCTTTCTTCTCCGGCGAGCCAGTGAGAGAGCTCACGGTGCCAGCCCTTTCCTCAGCCCCTCTCTTCAATCCAGGTTCACCAGTGAGTTCCCCTCGTTCCCCTCTCTGTGTCATAGCAACCAATTGCACTAGATCGATCCCCATCACCGGTGATCGCCGGATTCCCGATTTGCCCTGTTCCCCCAATGCCACTCGATTCAGCCCAAATTAACCCTCAATCCTGTAGAAGAAGTTGATCAGTAAGCCTAGTAGAGCAAGCCTGTAGAACCAGAATCCCCAATTAAGCTCAAATCGAAGAAATCCCAAATTTGAACCTCGGCCGTTCGCCGGACTTCGGCGCCAAGCTTCTCCGGCCGATATCCAATGAAATTAACCTCCCCAGTAGCTTTGTTGTGCCCTAGAGATCATTCCCAAGCTTGGAATTGAGCTCTTTCGCCCTGTATCGAAAATACCCAAGCTCCAGTGTCGTCTTCTCCAGCGCCGGTCGCCGGAATTTGTTCCCTGCCGATCCAGCGCCTGAAACCTTGTCCCTTAGATAGATTCCAGTACCCTGAGCAATATTGTCCACTAGCTCGACACCTGGATCTGCCTAGATTGTGAGTTATGCCTATGCCAAGATCACTGTCCAGTAACTCAGTTCATGTCCAGGTCACCGTAGTTCATCGCCGGATTTGGCCACCCTCCGGCCACTTTCAGCCCTTGTGCCTGTTGAGCATATTGTTCCTGTTAGTAATGCCTACCTCCCAGACAAAGTGGTGCATCAATTGGAGCCCTGGATCAAAAGTTAAGCCATGCCCTAGTTTCTGGCCATGTCCAGCACTATGTCAGCACATGTCAGCCACTGGCATTAGCTTTGTTTGACCCCTTCTGGTTGAGCAATTGAAATGCCACCTTGTCCCTTAGATTCCTGGAGTTGAGATCTACAACTTTCTCTACTATCACTTCTCCAGAAAACCATCCTAAGACTAGTTTCCAGTTATGCCAAAGCCATGAACTGAATGTCGACCCTTCGACGTTCAATCCTTTTTAGCTGTTTCTTCAACCAGAACCCTTGTAACCTTGCCCTAACCTTTTCCCCTGCATACATGACTTATTTACTTAACACTTTCTATAGAAACTATTTTCAGTATGCTTATGTGGTATGTGTTTGTGTGTTAATTGTTTGCCGCAGAGTCAGAAGCGGAAGGAACGGAAGAAGTCTTTGAAGAGCCGTCTGAGTTTTTAGACCCAACATTGCAAGGCAAGCCTCATTCCTTTGATCATGTCTCACCCAATAATTTCATATGAAGTATATTCACTGTTTCTTACTATGCATGTTTAGTTGAAATACAAGTTATGTTTGAATGACATGAGTAGATATTCCCTAAATGAATCATGAAACCCTTTTTGTTATTGAACCTTCTTATATATGCTTTTGTCACCCTAGGACTCATATACTGAATATCCACATTAAACTTAAAATGGTCAAATGCATGAGAAGTTATAATGAAAACCGTTTTGACAAGAAAAATGATAAAAGGGATCAGTAGTGAGGATTGGATTGTATGGAGAGGGTGCGGTGCGCACCAGGGTATGTGAATGTTCCTCACTATTGGTTCATAAGGACAAGAACCTTGTGCTGTGTCTCTATACGAATTGTGAACGTACCAACCACTTGCCTGGTATGGGACAGGCACAACTCAGTAACCTTTTGGTATTAGCAGTTCCCTGCATGGTTTGACGATCTGGTTTCTCGCGTGGAAACTGGAAGGCCAAGGTTCGGCCATGAGTGATGTGAGTCAGAAAAATGATGAGAGAAAAAGGCGTAAATGAAGGAAGGCGCCCTAGACCTGATTAAGCCGTGAGCGGCTGTAATCTTAAATGGTCGTATGTCTCGCGTGGACATAGACCAAGGCTATGTGTCCTGAGGGAACATAGACCAGAGAGGCTAGGAAGTAAGGCAGTGGGTAAGACCCACAACGGTACTTGAGACTTAATTGTCTATTTACCGGGCAGGGATACTGTTAATACTGAACTGTAAAGCGTTGTGTGATCTCGGCCTTGTCACATGTGTATAAGTCACATGGAGCTGATCCGACTTGAAAGCCGAGTGAACCAGTGGATTTAAAAAGAGGTACACCTTTGCAAAGCGTAAAAGAAGTGTCAGATACTCTGTACTCCCAGGTTCAGGAGTCTTTTCGTAGTGGATGTTATCCATGGGTTATAGCACAAGTAATGTTTTGGAATGTTTTCATAATGCGGCTAATAAAGTAGTGACTCATGGGAGACCACTACATCTAATGTTTTAATGAAAACCTGTTTAATGTTTAAAGTAACATTTTAGTGACAAAGTACTGTTTCGTTAAACAAACAACTTGGAAATCTATATATCTCTATCTATATGAAACTAAAACCCCTGAATCATATGTTTCACCCTCATGTAAGTACAATTACTATAATCTCCGGAATGAGTATTGCTGAGCACCAAGTGCTCACCCTTGCAATTTACTTCCAACTGTAGAAGAGGGATTCGAGGATCCCGATTCCTTCAGTTATGAGTTCCCGGCAGAAGATGGAAGTGCCCCGGACGAGCCCACGTTCTAGAAGGATTGCGCACCAAGTCAAGTCAGATGTGGGAGGAGCCACTTCAACCCCGCTGCGGATGGAAATCAAGCTTTTTGTCGTTGCTTTGTGCTTTATGCTGTGTGTTCGGTACTTAGATACCGACTCTGGTTCTGATAAACTTGTTATTTTCTTAGCAACTCTACTTAGCGCCATTTTCGGTGCTTTGGGTATGTAATATTGGCCAAGCTGGCCCGCTACCTGTTTAATGTTATTATCATGCTTGTCTGGTTTGGAGCTCATGTGTCATCCTGCTGTGTGTAACCTACCTGGGCGGTTACCAAGGTGATCCTCAAATGGGGGTCTCACATTAAGTCTCAGGTTTTGGCCGACTTTGTGGTCGAATGGACCAACCCTGAGCCACCTGTGCAGATGCCAGAGGAATTGGAGTGCCCCGATTACTGGACAATGTACTTTGACGGCTCCCATAGTTTTCAACACTCGGGGGCTGGAGTGGTCTTAGTTACGCCTCAGGGCGAATAGCTTAAGTCTGTCATCCAACTACACTTTGTTGCGACCAACAACGCAGCAGAGTATGAAGGTCTTCTTGCAGGGCTCCGGGTAGCAAAATTCCTCGGAGTCCGTCGATTAGTGGTGAGTGGAGACTCACAGCTGGTCGTAAACCAGGTAAACAAGGAGTACAGCACCTCCGATGAGACAATGGCTCATTACCTGGGGGAAGTGAGGAAATTGGAAAAACACTTCAGTCATTTCGAAGTCCAATATATCCCGCGAAAGGACAACATTCTCGCAGACCAATTATTCAAAATTGGGTCCTCACGTACATCCGCTCCGGCAGGAGTGTTCATTGAACACTTGGACCCTCCTTCGATCATGACTTCGGTCGAGGATGATCCGGTAATAGCCTCCGTTACCAACCTCGGTCAGGAACAGGATTGGACTCATCCATTGAGAGTCTATCTTGAACATGGGACCCTACCCGAGGACGAAACCGAAAGTGATCGGTTAATTCGAAAAGCGCGTCTGTACAAGCTCATAGATGGGGTTCTGTACAGAAAGGGTACTCAAGGAGTATTCATGCGTTGCATATCTCAGGAGGAAGGAAAATCCCTCTTGAAAGAAATACATGATGGTGTATGTGGTGCACACGCGTCATATCGGGTACTGGTCGGAAAAACTTTTCGGCAAGGATTCTACTAGCTTTTGGCACTTGATGATGCCAAGCACATGGTCAAAAAGTGTCCTCAGTGTCAGTTCCATGCGAGACAGGTTCATCAACCTGCCTATGCGTTACAGACCATTCCCCTCGCATGGCCTTTCGCGGTTTGGGGAATGGATATTGTCGGTCCTATGCCACAAGCTGTCAACGGGTACAAGTTTCTGTTCGTAGCCATTGACACGTTTACAAAGTGGATCGAGGCCGAACCGGTACGAAATATTACCGCATCAGCAGCACAAAAGTTCTTTCACAAGAACATTGTGGCTCGATTTGGTGTTCCAAACCGTCTTATCACCGACAATGGTTCCCAGTTCGCTAGTGGTCTTTTCCTAGACTATTGTGACCAGATCGGAACTAAAGTGTGCTTTGCTTCTGTGGCGCATCCACAAAGCAATGGTGCTGTAGAACGGGCCAATGGGCAGATACTACAAGGCATCAAGAAACGTGTTTTTGATCGCCTTAAGAGTCGCTCGGGGGCTTGGGCAGACGAGCTCTATACCGTTCTATGGGCACTACGAACTACTTCCAGTCGAGCTACCGGTGAGACGCCCTTCCATCTAGTCTATGGGGCCGAGGCTGTATTGCCTATGGAAGTCAGTATTGGGTCTGTTCGGACAGAACAATTCGAACAGGTTAATCAGTCCGAACAGCGGTCACAAGATCTCATCCTCTTAGAAGAAAGGCGTGATCGCGCTTTGATCAAGTCCGCGGCATACTTGCAAGCTTTGCGCAAGTATCACAGTAAAAGGGTGCGACCACGTAGTCTTCACGTGGGCGACCTGGTCTTACGAAAAATCCAAGATCAGTCTAATCGCAACAAATTCTCCCCGAAGTGGGAAGGCCCTTACACCGTTGTCTCGGTACCGCGACCAGGATCCGCGCGGTTAGCTATGGAGGATGGTCGAATTTTGTCTAATACTTGGAACATCGATCAACTTCGCAAGTTCTACGTGTAAGTACTCAACCCCTTTTCCTGTTCAATTAGCATTTTTTCATATTATGTTTTGCTTTCATACGATGAATATTTTTCTTTATGTCCATCCACTGCTAATTCGGCTCGGGGGCTGGTCGCCCGCGGTTAGGTCATTACAATGTCCTAGTCGGATTCGCTGGCCGATCTCATAACCACTTTCAGATAAGTCACTCCTAAATAAGCCGTTTCTCAACACACACGGGGCTTTCTGGCAAGTCTTTGGTTATCTGAGTGGCTGCTGGTTTGCAAACAGGGCTAGGCATTATAGTGATCTAATTGTTGATTCGATCACTCACCCTTGGTCGTTATATTCACTTTTCTCCTGTGTTTGTAATACTAAGTCTTCAGTATCTACAATCGCAGGCGGGGGCTAGAGGGATATGTTTATAATATGAAACGACATAAAACAAAAATATATTCATTTTCAAAAATGAATTTCCATGTGCATTTCATTGTATACAACTGTTTTTGTACAGGTATAGGGATCATTCGATCCTGAGCTCAGTTAGGAGCTTATCTACAAGGGGATTAATCTCCTCCATGATAGCCTCTAGTTGCTCTTCACTCTCGACCTCAACCGGTCCCACCAATGGATTCAGATCTGCATCTGGGCCATGGTGAAGACGAACCCGGCTGAGGACAGCGGAAGCGGTTGACCGAACTCTGGTTCTGATCGCCTCTGCTTGTCGCTGAGTATCCTCAGGGAGATCCTCGAGAAGTGACTCCGCTTGGGCCATGACTAGCGCATACCAGTCATCTTGGCTGAGATTGTCTCTTGTGGTTTCAACCACATCAGCCTTCAGAAGATGAGCCACTGTCTTCAGTTTTTCGAAGACTGAACGGCTCAGCTTTCTAATCGCCTTTTCGGAGGTTTGGATAGAATCCTGGAGGAGTTTATTATCCTGGCTGAGTTGCTTTATTTGACCAGCTTGCGCTGCAACGAGAAAAAATATTACTCACAGGTTATGAGGACAAGTCTTCCTAATCAGGAATCGACTTACCAGCAAGTTGTGACCGCAGTTTGTTGTTTTCGATCTCTTGGTTCCTAGCCACTGAGAGCGAATGAAGCTTGACTGTGGCCACTTCTTGTCCAACAATGCCACCTTTCTGTAGTAAAACAGAAGGGGTGGTCATAACCAATTGATATTTTTTACAAGTTGAGGAGTAATGGTCCTCACCTGCGCAAGCTATCTCGTTCTCTTTGTATGGCCTCCATGCCTGCCACCATAGCACGCGATTGGGCCATCATCCGGGATAGTTCCTGCGATGCAACAAGGGGAGTTAAAGGTGTCCTATGTATAATTCAGGCACCTAGAGAGAGGTTCATCATACCTTCATAAACTCCTGTATTGAGGCATCTCCCGGACTAACGGGAAGACTCGTTGAAGGTCCGAGGGCACCTACAGCAAGGGCGGGAGATGGGAGTGCCTGCTGGGCACTGCCTCCGGTCGCCGTCGGTTGCGACTGGGTCCTTGCGCCTGTTTCTCCTCTCACGGCCTGGACGGTTTCCTGGACCAAGGGGACGGAGCGCTCCTCACTGGAGGATCTTGCACCAGCAGCGACTTCAACCCTTCCCGAAGTGGTTGAAGGGCTGGGTGCTGTTTCTTTTCGCCTGACAAAGGGAAAGGAGAACCAAATGATCACAATTCGTGATCATCATTTCTAATACAACCAGGATAAAGGTTCTTACCTTATTTGAAATCCCATTAGCCTTTGAGATTTCAGGGAAGGTTCCCCTTGAGAAAGGGGACGATTGTCATATGTCCTGATCTTCCTCTTGGAGAACAAGGCATCTCCCCCCTGGGTATGTTCTTCTGTGAGCACATTTCTAGGGGAAGATGAAGATGAATGAGAAGAATCCTTACCTGGGTAATCGGTCCTGTTGGCGGGGTGGCATCCGAAGGCCTCGATGGCTCCGGGACTCCTGGGGCCAGCACCTCGTGTGCAACCGCCACAGGATCTTATGCAACCACCTCCACTCCTGTCTGCGGAGGTGGAGGATTTTCCTCCCTGGGACTCACAGGGGTCGCAGGGGGAAGCTCTTCTCCCTGCATAAGCGTTAACTCATCAAACGCACAGAGGGAATTGGTGAAAACAAGACCGTGAGAGAATCTTACCACGGTCGTCCCTTCGACCAGGGAAGTAGAGGCGACTGGCTCTGAAGCTTCAGGAGCCAGGGAATCATCCGTGACCACAAGGCTTTCGGTGGCCGCAGTGTCTGCTACAACCGCCTCTGTAGCGGCCGATGTTTCGGCGGAATGAGTTGGAGCATCACCGGATGGAGAGCCCGCAATCTTCCTCCTCCGGTGAACTAGAGGGACTTCATCGTCTTCCTCCTCCTCGCTCCCCTCTCCCTGTACAACGAAGAAGTAATTCCAGTTCACACCTGGAAGGTTTGGAAGGACATGATATCTTACTGCAGTTTTTCTGGCGGTAGGAGGAACGCTTCGTGAAGACCATTCCCCAAGATTTAGCCTTGCTTTCTTGGGGGCAGGATTCCTCGTCCTAGGTCTCGAGGAGACCTTCTTCACGTATTTCGTCGTTGGCTTCCCCAGGGAACCAACGTTCTCGCTGGGAAGCGTCGCCTCGGCGAACCTCCCTAGAAGCTGTTCTCATTCCAATAGAATTAGTGCTGGACATACATGAGACCTACAAAACAGAGGCCAAGTGGGAAATGTACCTTTCAGCGCTCCTGTTTGAGGTCGTCGCCGGCGTGGATCAAGCTTTGGGGACGAGGCGATCCCCTGGGGCCTTCTACCTCGGCGTTATACGCCCGGAGAAGGTAGTTAGTCCGCCACTCAATCTCGGCAGAAGATAGGACTGTTCCCAGACATGAATCAAATCAATGCATTTCAGAAATGACAAAAGGATTTCAGTGTCAAAAATGAATACCTTCATTGTAGTCCAGGGTGCTGTCTGCCATGGACTTAATCTCCCAAGTCGGATGAGCCCTTTCACGCAGGGGGCTCACCCGGTTCTTCACAAAGTCTCGGATGACGTCCCGTGCTGTCAATCCTTCTTCGACTAAGTGAAGAATCACCTCGGCGTGCTTCATGAACTCCGAGTTCATCGCCGGGAGAGTGTCCAACTCGCTCGGCTTCTCCGGCCGTGAGTTTTCAAACCACAACCCGCTCTCGGTTGGCGGGGTGCAGTAAAACCATTTCTGGTGCCACCCGTGCACCGAGTCTCTTAAGGGTGGAAAGGGATACTCCTTTTTATCCCTTAGCCGGAAATAAATACATCCGGCGTCGTTGGCGCTCTTTGACCACGCCGAAAAATAAAATCTCCGGAAGAGATCCACGCTGGGATACACTCCGACGAATGCCTCGCACAGGTGTTGAAATACTGCCAATATCAACATTGCGTTGGGGTGGAGATTGATTAACTCCAACCCATAGTGCTCGAGGATATCCTTCAGGAACCGACTCTCGGGGAATCGGAACCCGCAACGCAAATACTCCTCGAAAACCACCAACTCGCCCTCTCGGACGGTTGGGGTTTCTTGATCCTTCTCCGCGGGCCGCCAATTGATTAGTAGCCGCGGAGGAAGAATCTCTTCCTTCTCCAATGCCAGTAAATTTTCCTCGGAATGATGGATGGATCGGCTCCAAGACGCCATTTTTTGGTGGAAAGTTAAAGGAAAAGGTGGCGACTTTTGGAAGACGAAGGCTGAGAAGAACGAGGGTTTTGTGCGGCGGAAATGCTGAGGGTTTTTGGCTGAGTGGCTTCTTCAGGAAGACACCTGCTCCTTTTATAGACCCGAGGAGACGCATTAATGTGAGTAACGTTCTATTCAAACATTCCACTAAGTATTTTATTCATTCATTTCCCATAATGGATACTGCCTCTGGCGGACCCGTTAAAGTGTTCAAGCATCAGATCTAAAACAAAAAGACTTCTTTGTTTTAGAAACTGAAAGTGCAAAAGGCCTGAAAAGTTTTCAGTACTTTTCAGAGGACGTTTTCCCTTTATATGCTTTGGACATTTTCATAAAAAAATCATACGACTCAATTTTTGGACGTATGGATGTATTTTGACCGGGTTGTGGTGTGATCGAGACCATACTTTTGATTAAGCTCCGATTCTAATCGAAGTAACGGTCTGATCGAGTACTAATTTTGGTCGCAGTATATTTCAGTTTTAACCGCGGTTTTAAGTCTGATCGCGGTATCAGAGCTGGTCGTGGTACTTTTATAAAAGTATGATTCTGATCGCAGAACTGAAATTTTCCTGTGTATGGATGGTCGCGAAGGCATTACTCATGACCATATATTCACACAGAAGATGCAAAGAATATTTATATGAAGAAAGAGATTTTATTTTTTGCATTTTTTACATACAAAAAGGATACCGGCGACTAGAGCGTCGACCTGATCCGAAAGAAGTTTACAGAGTTCTCCTAGGGACATATTGTTGTCAGTAGGATCTACACTGACGACCCCAAGAGAACTAGCAACTAACCTAAGCCTATCTATATCATCCCTAACGATAGATACACTACTGTTCCTAATCAAATCAGAGAGTTCCCGCTGCTGCTGAGCGTGGTCCCTCTCTCGACGGAACTAGTGCGCCTCTTCACGGGATCGTTCAAAACATTCTGCCAGGTGCAGAATTGCCGAAGACATTTCTTCGGTCTTCTTCTCCAGGGCATTCTTCTCCTCCAGAAGATTATGTCCAGAAGGAAGAAACGGAGCAGCAGAAGGCTGATCACTGGGGCCTCCAATTCCCTACATTTGCAAAAGTTAGTAGTGCAAACTATAACTATCAGCAAAAGGGGAGGAGGATTATTACCTGTCCCTGTTTATGACACGTTGATGTAGCCATCCTGGGAAGTTGATCATCCGATAAAACCGGATGATCACCAGATGGAGGAAGTACAACCTTCCCACCAGAAGATGGCCTCCCCAACACAAGTTGAGGATTTTCTGGCCGAATAGTCACCGCTTGCTGGCCAGAAAATTGATCACCCAAACAAAAGCAAGGAGTGCTAGAGAAGAAAGCTGAAGGAAGAAAAGATGATCGCTCATCTTCTACCTTTGCTCTGATGGAAGATCCTTCGTCAACCTTGGATTTCTTCCTTGAAGGAGATGGATCTTCAGGCATTTGGGGCTCCTGCTTGAGAACTTCCTCTTCATCACTTTCAATCTCGATGATGTTGTGATCTGCCATCGGGAAGTATATGAAGAGAAGGATGAAGGTGATTTTAGAAAGGATTTAACCGTGAGAAGAAATTGTGAAGCTTTACATAACGAAAGACCCGGTATTTATAGCCGCCAAGGTGACGGTTCACATTCTAAGTGCCTCGGGTTCTTAAAAAGTATTTACAATTTCACCTCGGGTTAAAAAACATTTCAACAGCGCCATCATTACCTGTCACACAATACCCAGAGCCCGTCTCGGAGAACCAACTGACCTACTTAGTGCGCTACTAAGTGGAAGATTTGAAGAGTCGGGTTAATAATCCGATGTATTTCTTTAAATTTAAAGTGAACACGTCCCTTCATTTTCTTTAAATTTGGGGGCTAGCTGACGAGGATTGACACCCGAGTCAGTTCAAATAAATGCACTGTTGGTTCAAGACAGATTCGAGCCAGACATGTGCCCAGCGGTGTGAACTCAAGTCATTTTAAGAAGCATTAGTCCGAGGTCGCAAGCTTTGCGCGATCAGGTCGCAGGCTTTGTGCGATCAGACCGCAGGCTTCGCGCGGTCAGGAGTTCGTATGCTATACGCGAACAGAATATCAAGGATGTCGCACGGTCAGCCAACATCCTGCGGTCAGAGTACTTTTTGACCGGGGTACTTGGGGTTCATTTGTCCGGCTGCCCCTATGGCGAGAATATTCCAAGTATCCCGAAGATTCCTCCACGTGGAAGATCAACCGTCAGGAAGTTAATACACGCAGTTATCCATGAATAACACGTGTTTAACCTACGTGGAGGTTATGAACGGTTCTCCAAAAACAGCATCCAACCGTCGGAACAACTGTTTGATGCAGTTATGGCATGACACCCTTTCGACCAGTATAAAGGAATAGCAAAATGCATCGAACAGGGGGATCGGAGGATCGAAAGATCGAACCATCTCGACCACTCAAACAGCCAAGTCTACAGCCCAGATTAGATAATGTTTACAAGCCTCCTGGGGTTTCTTTCTGTACACTTACATAGGAAAAACCTTCGCCTGTGAAGGTCTTTTCTTGCCATCTTGTAAATCTTTATCACACATAGTGAAATCCCAACAGGACGTAGGGCTATTACTCCCACCATCGAGGGCCCGAACCTGTATAAACCTCTCTGTGCTCTTGTTCTCCATTTTTCTACATACCTTCCGGGAGGGTCATCTTGAAAGGTCTCGCTAATACAAATTTTGCATAAGTTCGGCTGAGGACTCCGAGTTTGAATCGTCGACAACTAGTTTCCGACCCCTCTTAATAGTACGGTCAAAATAGCAAAAAGAATCCTATCAACCCGGTCTGTCTCCAAACACCGAGACCGGTAAATTCCTAAGAAAATAATCCTTAATCTTGGATTTTACCTTCGATGAAGCTCGACCTCGTGAAGCTCAACCACTCGAAGCTAGTCCTCGCAGAGCTCGACCTCGCTAGGCTTGACGTCGCTCGAGATGACTCATATCGGCATCATCCTCTTCACGCCCTTTCTTGCTTTCATCTCACAACCATTCTGAGACTATAGCACATACACTTTGTGTACAACGTTAGTCTCATATATAGGTCGTCATTAATCACCACCAGAGAAATTAATCCACACAGGAGTTAACTCAACAATTTCTCTTTCCGGTGAGATGACAAAACATTTTCAATAAACAATAGATGAGTATAAGATGAAATACACAATCATATTGACGAGGATTGACACCCGAATCAGTTCAAATAAATGCACTGTTGGCTCAAGACAGATTCGAGTCAGACACGTGCCCAGCGGTGTGAACTCAAGTCATTCTGAGAAGCATCAGCTTAAGGTCGCAGGCTTTGCGCGATCATGTCGCAAGCCTCGTGCGATTAGACCACAGGCTTTCCGCGGTCAGAAGTTCGTATGTTGTACGCGAACAGAAGGTCGAAGATGTCGCGCGGTCAGCCAACATCCCGCGGTCAGAACATTCTCGACCAAGGTACTTAGGATTTATCTGACCGGTTATCCTTATAGTGGGAATATTCCAAGTATCCCGAAGATTCCTCCACGTAGAAGACTAACCACCAGGAGGTTAATACAAGCAATTATTTCACGAATAACACGTGCTTGATCTACTTGGAAGTTAAGAGCGGTTCAATAAACCGCATCCAACCATCCGAACAACTGTTTGATGCAGTTACGACATGGCATCCTTTCGTCCAGTATAAAAGGGTGGCAAAATACATCAAACGGGGGACATCCGATCCATTTGGAAGAACAAAACTTCTGATGCACTTGAGATTCAACGCATCTCAACCACTAAAAACAGCTAAGTCTACGGCCTAAATTAGATAGTTCTTACAAGCCTACTTGGCTTTACTCTGTACATTTACATAGGAAAAACCTTTCGCCTGTGAAGAGGTTTTTCTGCTATTTTTGTAACCTTTAATCACCTATAGTGAAATCCCAACAGGACGTAGGGCTATTACTCCCACCATCGAGGGCCCGAACCTGTATAAATCTCTCTGTGCTCCTGTTCAACATTGTTCTACATACCTTCCCGGAGGATCATCTTGAAAGGTCCCATCATTACAAATTTTGCATAAGTTCGGCTGAGGACTCCGAGTCCGAATCATCGACAGCTGGCGCCCACCGTGGGGCCTTTCTCAAGGCGTCCTAATTGAAATCCGGAGGTTCGCTGAAACATGGCTGGAGCATATGATTCCGAGAACGATTTCGATCTCGAGGATTATGCCCATATCCCAATGCCTTCTCCAAGCGATCCTGTCCCGATGGAGGAGGTCGAAGGCCAGAATCTTCCACAAGTTGAATCGTCTCTCCAGGTCATGTCAATCGACCAGGGAGCAACTGGCGCAAGGTCAGAACCCACAGAGGTTCTTAATGCGCTAGGCGGTGAATCCGGTCCGTCGTATGACCCCGCCGAGGGGAAGGATGGTGTCGACCCGGAAATTAGCCCTGGAAGGTTCGACCCTGATAACCTTCACCGTCTCTTTGATTTCGAGTCCGACTCGGAACAAACTGAGATGTTTTCCCCATCGGCAACGTCTCCCCCTAGGCAGTTTGCTGCGTTGTCGGAAGAAACTCTCGATCAACAGGGTGCCAGGGAAGAACAAGATCGCAAACAGAAGGAGGATCAAGATCTCGAGCAACAAAACAACGAACTGCGCAGAACTGCCCTAGAGGCTCTTCAAGATGCGCAGGCTCTTACAATGCTGCTCCGGGTTCTTCTCGACGGTCGCATGGTCGCAAATGTGACCAAACCCCTTCTTTACCACCAGAGCGTTTCCCGGTGGACGAAGAAACAATAACACCTGGCGCCCCTAGGAGAAGTACCCATGGTCGACTGCGATCTATCGTGGAAGTCATGCGTAACTTTCCTCCTACGGTCACGGATGCGCAGAAACCGGCCTTTTTTAGGATCCTGGCGGAGAGACTGGATGAGGTCACGTCTGAGGCGACCCCAACGGCCTCTTCCTGCTCGGTAACACGTTCTCGTGAACGAGATTGTCCTCATTCCGGTTCCGGTCGACGGAGTTACCCGCCGCCCGTACCATCCCGACAGGACAAATACCGGCGAATGCAGGATTCTCGTAGTAGGGATCGAATTCCTGTTCACTCTCGTTTGGGACCACGAGTAACTTCGCCATTGCGTGAGGTCGCCCGAGACCCAACCGAGAGTCACAGGGCGATTCACGGTCCTTACGTCGGTTGTAAAGCCTTTTCGCCTGGCCTACGAGCAGTCGTTTGGCCCGATAAGTTTCGACTAGGGGCCATTGAGAGGTTTGACGGAACTCAGAACCCATCCGAGTTCCTTCAAATTTATATTACTGCCATCCAAGCGGCAGGAGGCGATGACCAAGTCATGGCCAACTACCTGCCTACAGTCCTCGCAGGACCGGCTAGAACCTGGCTGTTTAATCAGCCCGAGGGTTCCATCTACAATTGGGAAATGCTATGCGATGCCATCCTCAGCAATTTCCGAAATTGTTACCAAAAGCCGGGTAAGGAGGATGACCTTCATCGACTGCGGCAAACTTCAACCGAAACACTTCGGTAGTTTGTCAAGAGGTTTGTCGGGGTGAGGAATACCATCCCGAACATATCTGATGGCTCCGTAATCAGGGCATTTAAACATGTCGTTCGATACCGGAGATTCACTGAAGACTTGCTTATCCACCCTCCTCGATCAGTGGCCGATCTGTTCGACATGGCTGATCGATATTCCGATGCAGCCGAAGCGGTCGAATGGAACCGAATGGTCGACAAGGGGGACCTACCACCCCAACCAGGCCTCAAGGACGCCAGGAAAGAAGATTCAAGCAAGAAGCCAGAATCTTCATCGAGTGGGAAGTCAAAGAAGTCGAAGAGGAACCGCTCTGGACAGTACCGCGAGGTCACAGTCGCAGAGAAGCCACCTTCGACCAAAGGTAATAAGTCTTCATTCAAAAATAAAACTGCCTCTGGTGGTCAAAATGTCGACCAGCCAGAAAAGTCAACTAATCCGCAGGAGGGCAAAAGGTGGTGTCCACTCCACAACTCCGCAGGCCACGATCTCAAGAATTGCAGGAGTTGGTTGAAGCAACTGGATGACTTCTACCAGGGAGTTGGGACAATGCCAACCTTACCACCTAAAGAACAAGCGTGCGGACTTAGGGACGCCGACGGAGATGAGGAAATGTCCTACCAGGTACCTCAAAATCATGTTAACGTTATTTTTGATGGTTCTTCTTCTTTCGTTTCCAAAAGGCAGTTTAAGGCCTTTTACCGAGAGGTTAACCAAACGGAGACATCCCTTGGTGAACCTCAATACCCCCGTTGGTCGGATACACCTTTGACATTTGATCGCACTGATTGTCCGGTGGGGTTAACACGACCATTGAGACTCCCTCTAGTCATTATCCCGATCATCAGTAACGCGAGAGTTGAAAGGGTCCTGATCGACGGAGGAAGCTCCCTTGACATTTTGTTGGTCAAGGCACTCGACGAGATGCAAATTCCTCGTTCGAAGATTAAGCCCATAATCCATCCGTTTTATGGGATAATCCCAGGCCCCTCCATGATGCCATTGGGACAAGTGGTCCTCCCGGTCACTCTGGGAGAACCAGACAACTTCCGAACAGAATTGGTTACTTTTGATGTAATCGATTGTGACTCAACTTATAATGCAATCTTTGGCAGGCCAACTCTTGCTAAGTTCATGATGGCAATGCACTATGCTTATCAGTGCGGGAAATTGCCTGGCCCCAAAGGTGTCATCTCGGTCCGAGGCAGTCGCAACGTGGCACTCACATGCGACCGGCTATCTTTGGAGATAGTCGATCAACTTCCCCTCCGGGACGATCAGGTCGCCACTGTTTCCACCGACACAATCAAGGCTGCTCCTCGACCAGATGAAAAACTCAAATTGGTTCCTTTGTACCCAGAGGATCCATCCAAGACAGTTCGGGTCGGATCAGCTTTGGATGACAAATAGGAACTCGACCTCGTTGCTTTCCTCCGGGCTAACGCAGATGTGTTTGCGTGGAAACCGTCCGACATGCCTGGTGTCCCAAGGGAAGTAATTGAGCACAGGTTAGCAATTCGACCTGGACAACGACCAATAAAGCAAAAGCTCAGGCGTTTTGCTGCTGACCGACAGGAAGCCATCCGAGAGGAGTTGGACAAACTCCTACAGGCCGGGTTTATCCGTGAAGTGGATCACCTAGAATGGCTCGCCAATCCTGTCATGGTCCGCAAGTCAAATGGCAAGTGGCGCATGTGCGTCGACTACACTAGCCTCAACGCTGCCTGTCCGAAGGATGACTTTCCCCTTCCCCGCATCGACCAGCTGGTCGACTCGACTGCGGGTTGCGAACTGATGAGTTTTTTGGATGCTTACTTAGGATATCATCAAATTAGCATGGCAGAAGACGATGAAGAGAAGACTGCCTTCATCACCCCGTTCGGCACATACTGCTATGTCAGAATGCCGTTCGATCTCAAGAACGCAGGTTCCACGTACCAGCGTTTGATGCAAAAGACCTTTCTTTTTCAGATAGGGCGTAATCTCGAAGCATATGTAGACGACTTGGTTGTAAAAAGTACCAGGAGATTGTCTCATTTGGACGATCTCGCTGAAATCTTCTGTAATTTGAATCGCTTTGGAATAAAATTAAACCCGGAGAAATGTTCTTTCGGGGTTTCTTCAGGAAAACTCCTTGGTTTCCTTGTGTGTTCCAGGGGCATTGAAGTTAATCCTGAGAAAATCAGGGCCATTGAACAAATGAGATCGCCCTCGACCATGAAGGATGTTCAACGCCTGACTGGTCGCATGGCAGCTTTAAGTCGTTTCATATCGCGGTTAGGCGAAAGGGGATTGCCTTTCTTCAAAGCCTTGCGGAAACATCATAACTTTACATGGTCGGATGAGGCCGAAAAAGCATTTTAGGAGGTAAAAACATATCTATCCAGTCCGCCAGTATTGGTATCTCCCTACAAAGGAGAACCATTGCTTCTTTACCTGGCGGCCACACCGCACGCGGTCAGCGCCGTTCTGATCGCGAATAGGGAAGGAATACATAGACCCGTCTACTATGTGAGCGAAGTACTTCATGGTCCTAAGGAGCGCTACCCAGAGGTCCAGAAGATACTTTACGCGCTACTGATGGCTTCCCGTAAGCTATGACATTACTTTCAAGCGCACAAGATCACAGTACCCTCCTCTTTTCCTTTGGGGGATATTGTCCGAAACCCAGAGAAATCTGGTCGAATCGCCAAATGGGCGGTTGAACTCGGTGCCTTCGAGATCCATTTCACGCCCCGCACGGCGGTTAAGTCTCAGGTTTTGGCCGACTTTGTGGTCGAATGGACCAACCCTGAGCCACCCGTGCAGTTGGCAGAGGAACTGGAGTGCCCCGATTACTGGACAATGTACTTTGACGGCACCCGTAGTTTTCAACACTCGGGGTTGGAGTGGTCTTAGTTATGCCCCAGGGCGAACAGCTTAAGTATGTCATCCAACTACACTTTGTTGCGACTAACAACGCAGCAGAGTATGAAGGTCTTCTTGCAGGGCTCCGGGCAGCAAAATTCCTCGGAGTCCGTCGATTAGTGGTGAGGGGAGACTCACAACTGGTCGTAAACCAGGTAAACAAGGAGTACAGCACCTCCGATGAGACAATGGCTCATTACCTGGGGGAAGTGAGGAGATTGGAAAAACACTTCAGTCATTTCGAAGTCCAATATATCCCGCGAAAGGACAACATTCTCGCAGACCAATTATCCAAAATTGGGACCTCACGCACTTCCGCTCCGGTAGGAGTGTTCATTGAACACTTGGACCATCCTTCGATCATGACTTCGGTTGAGGATGATCCGGTAATAGCCTCCGTTACCAACCTCGGTCAGGAACAGGATTGGACTCATCCATTGAGAGTCTATCTTGAACATGGGACCCTACCCGAGGATGAAACCGAAAGCAATCGGTTAATTCGAAAAGCACGACTGTACAAACTCATAGATGGGGTTTTGTACAGAAAGGGTACTCAAGGAGTATTCATGCGTTGCGTATCTCAGGAGGAAGGAAAATCCCTCTTGAAAGAAATACATGACGGTGTATGTGGTACACACGCGTCTTATCGAACACTGGTCGGAAAGGCTTTCCGACAAGGATTCTACTGGCCTTCGGCACTCGATGATGCCAAGCATATGGTCAAGATGTGTCCTCAGTGTCAGTTTCACGCCAGACAGGTTCATCAACCTGCCTATGCGTTACAAACCATTCCCCTCGCATGGCCTTTCGCGGTCTGGGGGATGGATATTGTAGGTCCCATGCCACAAGCGGTCAATGGGTACAAGTTTCTGTTCGTAGCCATTGACACATTTACAAAGTGGATCGAGGCCGAACCGGTACGTAATATTACCGCATCAGTAGCACAAAAGTTCTTTCATAAGAACATTGTTGCTCGATTTGGTGTTCCAAACCGCCTTATCACCGATAACGGTTCCCAGTTCGCTAGTGGTCTCTTCCTAGACTACTGCGATCAGATTGGGACTAAGGTGTGCTTTGCTTCTGTGGCGCATCCACAAAGCAATGGCGCTGTAGAACGGGCCAATGGGCAGATTCTACAAGGCATTAAAAAACGTGTTTTTGATCGCCTGAAGACTCGCTCGGGGGCTTGAGTAGACGAGCTTTATACTGTTCTATGGGCACTACGAACTACTTCTAGTCGAGCTACCGGTGAGACGCCCTTCCATCTGGTCTATGGGGCCGAGGCTGTATTGCCTATCGAAGTTAGTATTGGGTCTGTTCGGACAAAACAATTCGAACAGATTAATCAGTCCGAACAGCGCTCACAAGATCTTATCCTCTTAGAA
Organism: Pharus latifolius; assembly: GCA_019359835.1. Classification (NCBI taxonomy): domain Eukaryota; kingdom Viridiplantae; phylum Streptophyta; class Magnoliopsida; order Poales; family Poaceae; genus Pharus; species Pharus latifolius. The sequence goes on along the minus strand of CM033328.1, from coordinate 14,024,925 downwards.
GAAAGGCGTGATCGCGCTTTGGTCAAGTCCACGGCATACTTGCAAGCTTTGCGCAAGTATCACAGTAAAAGGGTGCGACCACGTAATCTTCACGTGGGCGACCTGGCCTTACGAAGAATCCAAGATCAGTCTAATCGCAACAAATTCTCCCCGAAGTGGGAAGGCCCTTACACTGTGGTCTCGGTGCCGCGACCAGGATCCGCGCGGTTAGCCATGGGGGATGGTCGAATTTTGTCCAATACTTGGAACATCAATCAACTTCGCAAGTTCTACGTGTAAGTACTCAACCCCATTTTTCCTGTTCAATTAGCATTCTTTCATAAAATTAAAAATGTTTTGCGTTTATATGAGGAATATTTCCCTTTATGCCCATCCATTGTGAATTCGGCTCGGGGGCTGGTCGCACGCGGTTAGATCATTATAACATCCTGGTCGGATTCGCTGGCCGATTTCATAACCACTTTCAGATAAGTCACTCCTAAATAAGCCGTTTCTTTACGCACACGGGGCTTTCCGACAAGTCCTTGGTTATCCGAGTGGCTGCTGGTTAGCAAACAAGTCTGGGTGTTATAATAATTATAATTGTTGATTTGTTCTTACACACCTGGTCTTTATATTCATTTTTTCCCCTGCGTTTGTAATACTAAGCCTTCAGTATCTACAATCACAGGCGGGGGCTCGGGGGATAGGTCTATAATATAAACCAACATAAAACAAAAATATATTCATTTTCAAAAGTGAATTTTCATGTGCATTGCATCGTATACAACTGTTTCTGTACAGGTATAGGGATCATTCGATCCCGAGCTCATTCAGGAGTTTATCTACAAGGGGACTAATCTCCTCCATGACGGCCTCTAGTTGCTCTTCACTCTCGATCTCAACCGGTCCCACCAGTGGATTCAGATCTGCATCTGGGCCATAGTGGAGTCGAATCCGGCTTAGAATAGCGGAAGCGGCTCACCGAACTCTGGTTCTAATCACCTCTTCTCTTCGCTGTGTATCCTCAGGGAGATACTCGAGAAGTGACTCTGCTTGAGCTATAACTAGGGCAGCCCAGTCCTCTTGGCTGAGATCGTCTCGAGTGGTTTCGACCACATCAGCCTTCAGAAGATGAGCCACCACCTTCAGTTTTTCGAAGACTGAAAGGCTCAGCTTTCCAATCGCCCTTGTGGAGGCTTCGAAAGAATCCTGGAGGAGTTTATTATCCACACTGAGCTGCTTTATTTGACCTGCTTGCGCTGCAACAAGGGAAAAGGTTACTCGCATATTGCTAAGACAAGTCTTCCTAGCTCAGGAGGCGACTTACCAGCAAGTTGCGACCGTAGTCTGTTATTTTCGATCTCTTGGTTCCTAATCACTGAGATCGAATGGAGCTTCATTGTGGCCATTTCCTTGTCCTGCAATGCCACCTTCCTGTAGTAAAACAGAAGTAATGGTCGTAACCAATTTATACCTCTATAAATTGAAGAATGATGATCCTTACTTGCGCAAGCTGTCTCGTTTTCTTTGTATGGCCACCATGCTCGCCGCCGTAGTGCGCGATTGGGCCATCATCCGGGACAGTTCCTGTAATGCAAAGAAAGAGTTAAAAGTGTCCTATGTACAATTCAGGACACCCAGAGAGGGATTCATTATACCTTCATGAATTTCTCCAGAGAGGCATCTTCCAGACTAATGGGGAGATTCGCCGAAGGCCCGGAAGTGCCTACAGTAGGGACAGTAGGAGGAAGTGCCTGCTGAGTACTGCTTCCAGTCGCCGGCGACTGCGACTGGGTCCTCGTATCTGTTTCTCCCCCCGCGACTCGGACAACTTCCTGGGCCGAGGGGGTGGAGCGCTCGTCACTGGAGGCTCCTACACCAGCAGTGACTTCAACCCTTCCCAAAGCGGTTGGAGGATTGGGCGCTATTTCTTTCCGCCTTATAAAGGAAAAGAAAAATCAAATGGTAACGATTCGTGACCATCATTTCTAAGACAACCAGAATGAAGGTTCTTACCTTAATTGAAATCCCATTAGCTTTTGGGATTTCTGAGAAGGTTCTCCTTGAGCACGGGGACAAGTATCGTCCGCCCTGATCTTCCTCTTGGAAAACAAGGGCCCCCTTCCCTGTATGTCTTCCCCTATGAACATTTTTTCAAGGGAAAGATAAAGGCTAACAAGAAGGATCTTTACCTGGGCAGTTGATCCCATTGGCGACGTCCCATCCAAGGACCTCGCTGTCTCCTGGGATCCTGTGGCCGGCACCTCGTGTGCAGCCGCCATAGGATCTTGCACAACCACCTCCGCTCCTGTCTGCGGAGGAGGAGTATTTTCCTCCCTGGGGCTAGCAGGAGTCGCAGGGAGAAGCTCTTCTCCCTGCGTAAGCATTAGCTCATCAAGTACACAGGGGGAATTGAAGAAAACGGACTGTGGGAGAATCTTACCACGGTCGTCCCTTCGATCGGGAAGGTAGAGGCAACTGGCTCTGAAGCCTCGGGAGCTTCAGGGGCCAGGGGATCATCCGCGACCACAAGGCTTTCAGTGGTCGTAGGGTCTGCTACGGCTGCCTCTGCAGTAGCAGTCTTCCCTGCGGAATGGGCTGGAGCGTCACCGGATGGAGAGCCCGCGATCTTCCTCCTCCGGTGAACTAGAGGGACATCATCGTCCTCCTCCTCCTCGCTCCCCTCTCCCTGTACGACGAAGAAGTAATTCGAGTTCGCACCTGGAAAGAGCGGGGGGAGATGATATCTTACCGCAGTTCTTCGGGCCGTGGAAGGAGTGCTTCGTGAAGACCCTTCCCCAAGATTTAGCCTGACTTTCTTGGGGGCGGGATTCCTCGTCCGGGGTCTCGAGGAAATCTTCTTCACGTTCTTGGTCGTCGGCTTTCCCAGGGAACCGACGTTCTCGCTCGGAAATGTCACCTCAGCAAACCTCCCAAGAAGCTATTCACATGGGATTAGTACTGGACAGACATAAAAACCTGCAAAATAGAGGCCAAGTGGAGAGTTTACCTTTCGGCGCTCTTGCCTGAGGTCGTCACCAGCGTGAATTAGGCTCTGGGGGCGAGGTGACCCCTTAGCACCCTCTGCCTCGGAGTTATACGCCCGGAGGAGGTGGTTAGTCCGCCTCTCAATTTCAGCAGAGGACAGGACTGTTACCAAATGCAAGTTAAAATGAATGTATTTCAAGAAAAACATAAAGGTTTTTCGGTGTCAGAAACAAATACCTTCATTATAGTCCAGGGTGCCGTCCGCCATGGACTTAATCTCCCAAGCCGGATGAGCCCTTTCACGCAGGGGGCTCACCTTGTTCTTCACGAAGTCTCGGATGATGTCCCGAGCCGTCAATCCTTCTTCGACCAGGTGAAGAATTACCTCGGCGTGTTTCATGAACTCCGAGTTCATCGCCGGGAGAGTGTCCAATTCGCTCGGCTTCTCTGGCCGCGAGTTTTCAAACCATAGCCCGCTCTCCTTCGGCGGGGTACAGTAAAACCACTTTTGATGCCACCCATGCAATGAGTCTCGCAGGGGTGGAAAGGGATACTCCTTCTTATCCCTCAGCCGGAAGTAGATACATCCGGCGGCGTTGGCGCTCTTCGACCACGCCGAGAAATAGAATCGTCGGAAGAGATCCACGCTGGGATACACTCCGACGAACGCCTCGCAAAGATGCTGGAACACCGCCAGGATCAGTACAGCATTTGGGTGGAGGTTGATCAGCTCCAACCCATAATGCTCAAGGACATCTTTGAGGAACCGACTCTCAGGGAATCGGAACCCGCAGCGCAAGTACTCCTCAAAAACCACCAACTCGCCCTCTTGGACGGTTGGGGTTTCTTGGTCCTTCTCCGCGGGCCGCCAGTTGATGAGCAACCGCGGAGGAAGGATCTCCTCCTTCTCCAACGCCACTAGGCTGTCCTCAGAGTGGTGAATGGATCGGCTCCAGGACGCCATTTTTGGTGGAGAATCAAAGGAAAAGTTGGCGATTTTGGGAAGACGAAGGCTGAAGAAAATGAGGGTTTTGTGCGGCGGGAACGATGAGGGTTTTTGACTGTGTGGCTTCTTTGAGAAGACATCTGCTCTTTTTATAGACCCAAGGCGGCGCATTAATGTGAGTAACGTTTCATTCCAAACGTTCCATTGAATGCTTTATTCATTTCCCATAATGGATACTGTCTCTGGCGGACCCGATAAAGTGTTCAGGCATCGGATCTGAAACAAAAAGACTTCTTTGTTTCGGAAACTGAAAGTGCAAAAGGACTGAAAAATTTTCAGTACTTTTCAGAAGACGTTTTTCCTTTGTATGCTTTGAACATTTTTTACGGAAAAATCATGCAACTCAATTTTTGGATGTACGGATGTATTTCTAATCGGGTTGTGGTTTGATTGAAACTATGCTTTGGATTAAGCTCCGATTCTAATCAAAGTGACGGTCCGACCAAGCCTTAATCTTGGTCGAGACTCAGTTCTAACAGCTGCCTTAAGCCTGATCACGGTATCAGATCTGGTCGCGGTGCTTTTATAAAAGCGTGATTCTGATCGCAGAACTGAAATTTCCCTGTGTATGAATGGTCGCGAAAGCATTACTCATGGCAATATATTCACACAGAAGATGTAAAGAGTAATTATTTGAAGAAAGAAATTTTTATTTCTTGCATTCTTTACATACAAAAGGGATACAGTCGACCAAAGCGTCAACTTGATCCGAAAGGAGCTTACAAAGTTCCCCAAGGGACATGTTGTTGTCAGTAGGATCTACACTGACAATCCCCAGGGAACTAGCAACTAACCTAAGTCTATCTACGTCATCCCTAACAAGAGACGCACTATTATCCCTAATCAAGTCAGAGAGTTCTCGCTGGCGTTGAGCGTGATCCCTCTCTCGACGGAACTGGCGCGCCTCTTCACGGGATCGTTCAAAACATTTTGCTAAATGCAGAATCTTCGAAGACATCTCTTCGATTTTCTTCTCCAGGGCATTCTTCTCCTCCAAAAGAATCTCTCTGGAAGGAAAAGATGGAGCAGCAAAAGGCTGATCGCTGGAGCCTCCAATCTCCTACATTTACAAAAATTAGTTGTACTGACTATAACTATCAGCAAAAGGAGAGAAGAATTATTACCTGTCCCAGCTCATGGCATGTTGATATTGCCATCCTGGGAAGAGGATCATCAGATGATGGAAGTGCAACCGTCCCACCATGTGATTGCTTCGCTGACACAATATGGGAATCATCTGGTCGAGGGATAGTTACCGCTTGCCGACCAGAATATTGATCACCCAAACAAAAGTTGGAGGTATTAGGATGAAATGGAGAAGGGTTTCTCTCCAAAGTCAAAGGCCTAACTTGCCAAGAAGCATGAACAGGAAGAGTTATAGGAACTGAAGGAAGAAAAAGACTTGCTATATTCTTCACCTTCGTTCTGCTAGAAGATCCCTCGTCAACCTTGGGTTTCTTCCTTGAGGGAGACAAATCTTCATGCATCTGAGGCCCCTGTTCGACAACTTTCTCTTCATCACTCTCAATCTCGATGATGTTATGATCTGCCATCAGGAAGTATATGAAGAAAAGAATCAAGGTTGTCTTGGGAGGAACTTAGCCGTAGGAAGAAATTATGAAGCTTTACAGAACCAAGGACCCGGTATTTATAGCTGCCAAGGTGACGGTTCGCATTCCAGGTGCCTCGGGTTTTTACAAAGCATTTACAATTTTACCTCAAGTTAAAAAACACTTCAACAGTGTTATCATTACCTGTCACATAATACCTAGAGCATGTCTCGGGGAACCAACCGTCCTACTTAGTGCGCCACTAAGCGGGGGATTTGAAGAGTCGGGTTAATAATCCGATGCATTTCTTTAAATTTAAAGTGAACACGTCCCTTCGTTTTCTTTAAATTTGGGGGCTAGCTGACGAGGATTGACACCTGAATCAGTTCAAATAAATGCACTGTTGGCTCAAGACAGATTCGAGTCAGACACGTGCCCAGCGGTGTGAACTCAAGTCATTCTGAGAAGCATCAGCTTAAGGTCGCAGGCTTTGCGCGATCATGTCGCAAGCCTCGTGCGATTAGACCACAGGCTTTCCGCGGTCAGAAGTTCGTATGTTGTACGTCAACAGAAGGTCGAAGATGTCACGCGGTCAGCCAACATCCCGCGGTCAGAACATTCTCGACCAAGGTACTTAGGATTTATCTGACCGGTTATCCTTATAGTGGGAATATTCCAAGTATCCCGAAGATTCCTCCACGTAGAAGACTAACCACCAGGAGGTTAATACAAGCAGTTATTTCACGAATAACACATGCTTGATCTACTTGGAAGTTAAGAGCGGTTCAATAAACCGCATCCAACCATCCGAACAACTGTTTGATGCAGTTACGACATGTCATCCTTTCGTCCAGTATAAAAGGGTGGCAAAATACATCAAACGGGGGACATCCGATCCATTTGGAAGAACAAGACTTCTGATGCACTTGAGATTCAACGCATCTCAACCACTGAAAACAGCTAAGTCTACGGCCTAAATTAGATAGTTCTTACAAGCCTACCTGGCTTTACTCTGTACATTTACATTGGAAAAACTTTTCTCCTGTGAAGAGGTTTTTCTACTATTTTTGTAACCTTTAATCACCTATAGTGAAATCCCAACAGGACGTAGGGCTATTACTCCCACCATCGAGGGCCCGAACCTGTATAAATCACTCTGTGCTCCTGTTCACCATTGTTCTACATACCTTCCCGGAGGGTCATCTTGAAAGGTCCCATCATTACAAATTTTACATAAGTTCGGCTGAGGATTCCGAGTCCGAATCGTCGACACATATAGATTCGTATATGATAAGGACATACGCATACGATCTATACTACACATGTCATGATGGCAATCAGATCAGATGACCAATATGATGAGCTCCCCCTCAGCATATGCATCGATGTCAAAACCTCAATAAGGAGCCATCAAACTTTAGGATTTATCTCATGACATTCTAATTTACACTTAGCACAAGATTGATGCAACCACCGAGCTCCCCCTCTATATATGCATCAATTTTAAACCCACAACTAAGGAAACATCCATTTCATGGTTTATCAATAATCAATTTAATTTATTTGTGCTAAATCAGGATTTATCTAAATTTTCATTTAATCATTAAATCTAACATTCTCCAGATTAGCTTTAATCATCAGGGATTTATCCAAATCATCATTAATCATCAAAACCTAGATACCTAGATTGACCTAGATCCAACAATCTCCCCCTTTTTGATGATTGATGACAACAACCTCTATAATTTCAATAAATCCAAAATAGATTCTTCAGCTCCCCCTCAATATATGCAACAATATATCAGAGCTGAGTAAAGCATTTAATCATTTAATTTTAGAGATATGAACGATAATTGAGCACAAGTTCAATCAAGTGATCTTCCAAAATATTAACTTATCTCAATTTTCTCTTAACTCAATTATCTCTCCCAAATATCAATATCAATGATCTCAAATAATATCTCTTCTCATTTAGATATCAATGTCAAATATATCAAATATCATTGATCTCTAATATTGATCATCCGAATATCAATCACGATATCTATCTCTCCCCCTTTGTCAACTAACTCAAATATCTCTCTCAGATTCTCCTAAACTCTCTCTCCCGAGAACTTTCTCCTAAAGCTTTTCTCTAAAACACTCTCCCCCTAAAGCTTTATCCTAAAGATTTTCTCTACAACTCTCTCCCCCTTTGTCATCAAGCACAAAAAGGAAGGATTGAGAACTCAAATTTGACACACAAAATTTTCGGGGTCATTGAATTTTATATGAAATGGTTTTTATGCAAAAGCAAGATCTCAAGAAAGTTTGTTGCAAGTATTTTTGAAAAAATACACTCAAAGTATGGAGAAGGATAACAAGACAATCAACATATAATGGATATATCAAAGACATTTAATCCATTTTCAATCATCCAAAATCTAGATGCATCTATGTCGCGCCCCGAAACTGGGACTACGACTACTCCTGTAGAGACCTAGCTCGCTGCAGCTAGTCCCATATATGCATAGCATACACATACCCTTGACGTCCCAGGAAAAGTCAAGCACAGGAGTATATCACATTGCAACAGAGTAACTTACAAAATAGTTAAGCAGTGTGGCCTGCTGGCCTTGATATTACATAAGGAGATTACAATGCCTTCACGGCATACATGGTTTAGCAAAATAACATCTACACAACAGAAGATAGGTGACCCACCCACAAAAGAGAAGTGGACGGCAGAACAACACACATCAGGGCTCTGGCAGAACTGACGCTCTTCCTTCTGGGTCCAATAAGTTCTCCACGCCTTCATCTTGATTGTTGATCGCTCCGTCTATTGATTTGTAGATTGCAAGGGTGAGCACTTACGTACTCAGCAAGTCATAGGTAAGAGTAGATACATATAGTAGTGATGATATGATCCTAGACTAGTCAAGAATTATGGATGTTTATAAAATAATCTTTTACTTTCGTACCTCATCTCAGGGCAGCACTTTTCATAATATAACATCATCATTCATGTTCACTAGATTATAGCACTACCGCGACACGTCGACACACGACAGCCCACGGTAGTACTCCTTATCATGACAACACATGTCATTTGGGTAATCTTGATTAAAACATATTTTATTTAGAAAATAATACTTGTGTCACACCCCGTGGATTTAATCCACCGCAGCAGACTCCTATAAAACCCGGGAGCTCGGAGTATTCGAATACGTTTTTAACTCTGCAAAGAGGTACCAATTTACCCGCAAGATATTCCACTTTCAAGCCCATCCTATCAAAATGATTAGACCCCTCCTCACAACCATGTGTGAGTGGCAAGGTGGAAATAACAAGAACTTTTGTTATGCATCACTTACAATTCACCCCTGACCCTGTGGCTCTCCGCGAAACACAGTTGTGGTAGGCTGTATCATAACCTCCACCCCACCACATTTTCCCATTACTGGGTCAAATATCAGATCACCTTCAGTGATAGTGGGAGTCAGCCTCCAAGTCAATCATCACAACACAACTCATGCAGGGGTTTCATGTACGATCCACATAAGTACTTGTTCAGGCCTGTCCCATACCAGGCTTGCGGTTAGCACGTTGTTCATGCCACTAGACGCACAACACAAGGTTCTAGTCCTTATATGCCAATGACCAGACCATCCACAACCCTGCACCTTCAGTGCCTGCATTCCTTTGCAGTCTAGCACCTCCAGTGCTACCACCATTCCATACCATTTTTCTGGTCACGGCTAGGGGTTTTATTTCATGAATATAAGTATATAGATACATATAATAGTTCATGGCTCAAAACTTGTTTATTTCACATTTCACAGATAACCAGTCTAGTACTGCCAATTCATAAATCAACCATTCTCAATCTTTCACATGCAATATTGCCTATATTCAAGGTTATGTTTTAGCAACATTTAAAATATAGGTTCAAGATGACCAAGGATATGACTTGCCTTCCGCGTCGTAAGAAACAGCAGTTGATGACGGGTCAACAATGAAGTCCTCGATCTCAGCTTCTAGATCTGCTCGACGACAAACCAAACAATACACACAAATATTACTTATATATTAAGATGTTTTAGGATCTATATGCAGATATGCTTTACAAGAGTGACTGAACGATACTGGAGATAATTGAGATTGCACGCTGAACTGAGTTGAGATCTAGGGTTTCAAGGATTTGGCTAAGGATGGTGTTAGATGCTCTTAGGATCTCAAGGTTATAATAGGAACATCAGTTTTGTGGTTGGTTTGATCAAAACAGCGAATGTCAGCAGATTGACATTCGGATCAGGACTTTGACATAGCTTTAAGGAAAGCTAGAGAGCTTATCTCAAGTTGTGGTAGTAGAAGAAAATGTAGATCACAACTCTACAATTTAAGTGGACAAAGTGGATTTCAAATTACACAACCAGAAGTGGGTAAACAAGGTCAATGCCACTGGCTGACAAGCTCTGGCATAGAGCTGACAATGCCAAAAACTAGGGCTTAGCATAACTTTTGATCTGGAGCTCCAAATGATGCACCACTTTGTCTGGGTGGTAGGCTTGAGTAACAGGAACAATTAAGTCAACAGGATCTAGGGCAAGAAATGACTGGAAAGCAAGAAATTTGATGATGAACAGAGATGAACTGGCTGCACTAGATCAGTTCTGGACAAAAATTTGACAAAGCTATAACTTTTGATCTAGGCTGATTTAGGTGTCGGGCTAGAAGACAAAAGTGTTCAGGAGATCAAAGCACACACACTAGACAAAGTTTCGAGGGCTGAAATGGCTGGAACAAGCTTTCCGGTCATCGGCGCCGGAGAAGAAGCACTGCTGATTGGGGGTTCCTGCTACAGGCAACAAGAACTTAATTCATTGCTTGGAGAGCATCTAGGAGGTATAGAGAAGCTTGTGGTACAATTGTATTGGCCGGAGGATCACTGGAGAAGCCTGGCGACGATCGCCGGTTTTCTGGTGAAGCTCGGTTTAGGGAAAAGGTTCGATTCTTGCTTAAATCCGAAATCCAACTTCACAGGCTTGCTTGATTTGGCTTACTGATAAATTTTGATTACAGATACGAAAGCTAATTTGGAGTAATTCGAGCTACATTGCCGGAACAGGGCATTTAGCAATCCCGGCGATCACCGGCGATAAGGTGCAATGTAAACCAATTAGATGGTACAGCACGATGAGGGAGACGAGGGGAACTCACAGATGCTGTCAATTTGGCAAGAGATGATGTGGAATGAGCTGTCACCGTGAGCCTCCTCGATGGCTCGCCGGAGAAGACGACTGCAGCGGTGAAATTTGGAAATTGGTTAAGTCCTGGTGATGTGTGGAGGAAACTGCTGAGCACAGGAGTGCTTATATAGGCTCGGCGAAGATGGCAAAGGGGAACAATGAAGAGATTGGTTGCTGTGACTTGACTGGTTGCGTGCAGGAGCAGCAGCGGCGAAGACACAGCAAGAGCGGTGATGCGACGGCGACAAGCTTTCAACTGATCACAATGTCGCCTCATCGGGACCTGGCAAAGCTTGTAGCAAGCGGTGGCGACAAGTACTGGCGCGGCGAGGCTACGTGGCGATGGATTGCTGACAAAGTCGCTGCTGGTCGCGCGCGGGAGCAAGCACTGGTCGTCGACGTAGCAGCGGCCTTGCCACGGCACCAGCTGGAGCTAGGACACGTGCGTACTGGCATGCACGGTCACAGTGCGGCGAAGCTTGGCCGGCGGCGAGCGTGCACGGCGCAAGGAAGAAAAACACGGCGAGGCTTCTGGTCGTGTACAGCAGTATACGGCCTGGTCGAAAATGGACTGAACTGCAGTTTTAATTCTTTGAGTTTTGGACTGAAATGTAAATCTGGAGATTTGGTAGATTTAAACTGAAATTGATTTCACTAATCTGGTAGATTATATTCAACAGGGTATTTGGCAAAGATAATTGATAAGGTTTAGCACATTTGAATAGTTTTCGATACAAACTGAAAATAGGGTACTTTAGGGTAAAATAAGGTTTAAGTTTTGTCGATTTCGAATTCTGGCATTTAGGGTTCGATTTTGATATCTACACAGAAGAGAGACTTGTGGAAAATAGCATTTTGAGAAGATTTGCCGAAGAAATTCTGAATTTAAAGTTAATCTGGAGATTTTAGCCTTTTTGGGTTTTCAGGTATCAGATAAGGACTAATTTGCGATAACTCTTGGACTGATTTGTGAAAAGAGTCTAGATGATAGAATCTGGCTGTCAACTTTTTGGATTAAGGTATTGGCATACCCTTGATCATATTCCAGGTATAATTTGATCTGAACTTGGTCAAGATTTGGATTAAATCTGAATTCCTGAAACTTAGGGTATTTAGGTAATAACAGATATTCTGTTTTCGAAAACAGAAAGGAGTTGACAAATCTGGAAGTTAGAGATAGAATTGAATCTGGGTTCTGAAGGCTTTTAGATTTAGGATAACTGATAGATCAAATCTGGAAAGTCAGATCTTGACTTGGGATCACAGGGTAAATTTGGAGAAATTAGGGCTAGAACAGAATAAAGCTGAGGCTGATTTGGTTGATCTAGAAGAAACATATGTATGCATGATTTTTAAGAAAGAACTTTTCACCCCAAAACTCAGGATGTTACAATCTAATAGTTTGATGTGAAAAATATTCGTTAGATACATATTTGTCATATCATGATTGATCTCCATATTTTCTTTATGCCACAAAGTCTCTTATACAATGATGTCGTATATCAATATACTCTAACTGAGAGTTTTGAATTTAAATTGTTCACCATCTTTACGACACTTTCAATATTTCATAAGAGTAGCATCTATTCGAAAACAATTCTATAATCCAATGTTTCATCCATAAGAATTTAAGCATAACAACCATCGGATGTACTCTTTCGATCTATCTTGCAAGTCATAAGATCCGAATCCAAATAATCAAGTAATTCATGGTTTGTACTTTTGGATATCAAAGATCTATCTAGGATTGCATTTCAATTTACCTAAGAATGCATTTAATGGCAATCATATGACATTCCTTAGGAAATAATTGGAATCTAGCATATATGCAATCACTAAGTATGATGATGGGTCAAAATGCGATAAAAGAAATCAAACTATCAATCAAAGATCAATATGGTTTAGAATTGATCGCTTTTTCATGTTCGTCCATGTTGAGATGTTCATTTGTAGCCTTGAGAGTTGTAATAGCTTGATCATCTTCCATCTCGAGGCTTTTCAGCGATTGCTTCACATGCTTGAATTTACTCTTGAACATTCCGTTCTTGAGTTGCTTGTTTTGTCGTGCATGGAAGTAACTTTTCCCTTCAATCATTTGCATCTCGATTTCCCTAAGCATCATCTCAAAAACAAATTCTTGACAGAGCGATTCATTAGTGGAAACTAAAATAATGTCATCAATATATATTTGACAAAAAAATGTCTCGATTAATTGTTGTGATGAAGATTGTGTCAAACTTCTCATTTTGAAAATCATTTGATATAAGAAAAGATTTTAAGCTTTTAAACCAACTCAATTGGAAACAATAGATTCAATCCTCAAAAATTCACTTCTTTTGGCATTAAACACAAAAAGACATACAAATGAGGAATAAGCCAAAAGGAGGTTTGTCGAAACATGTTTAGGTCACAAGGTTGAGGGAAAAGTATATGACCTCTTGAAATGTTCAAATTTCCCAAAGAAACGCAAAACTCAATTTCATTTGAATATGTTCCAAAATCATGAAAATGTATATATGTTTGATAACCAAAAAAAACATATTCAAAGGTATTCCAAATATCAGCAAATAAATCATGAAGAATTGCAAAATATGGGAGAAGATGGGAGCAAAGGTGTGACAAAAACAGAAAGTGAAGGAAACAACACAAAACAAAATTCAATAACCAGCCAGTTTTCACACAAACCGGACAAAGTCTGCTAGGGCCGGACAAAGTTTGAAATGGACGGACAGAGTCCGACTCTGGGCGGACAAAGTCCGGACGGTTCAGAAATGTGCCTGAAACTTCTGAAATGTTGTGATTTTTGCAATTTTGCTTCAAAAATTGATTCAAGTTCCATAATAGATTTGAATATCAAGACAGGAACTTAGATGGATAGCTTTTAGCTAGATTTGATTAGAACAAGATCTTGAATTTGATCCTCAAAAGTGATTTTAGGGTAAAATCGGTAAAGCCAAATTGATTTCACAAAAACTTCAAATTTCGATGAAACTTGGATTTTTCTCAAATCTTTGGACTTGGATGACTTTGAAATACTATTTCATACCAGGACATGGAAGAAAGTCCGGTCCAAATAGCTCAAATCACAAAATGCACAATTTGAGTATTTTCTGGTCGATAGCCATTTTCGTGTGACCTAGGATATGTGTTTATTTGAAAACCGTAGGTCTTTTGAGAAAAGTTCAATACGAACTATCTTCGAGTGAGTGAGTTCAAAGTGTTTCATGAAGAAAGTTTTGGTCAAAACTCAACCCAACTTGTTTTATGGAAATAAGTCGTTTTGGTCCAAAACAAGTCCCGAAATCTTCCACTTTGTCGAAATTTTGCATTTTAGCTCGAAACTATTTTGTTTCACCTTCAAAACCTTTGAAAAAATATTTGAAACGTATTGTTGAAGGTTTTGTGGTAATTTTGAACATTTTGAAAGTTTTGAGCTCTTTTTACCTTTTTGCTCCAAAATAACCCTTTTTACCAAACAAGTGCATAATTTGATACATGTGCACATTAGGGTATATAAGGATTCAATGACTTTGAAATTGCTCTCCCTAATGTGTCACCCAAGTTTGGTCACGAAAAATGTGCAAGAGATAAAAATGATCTATTTGAAAATCAAGAGCTCAAGAAAAATCCGAATGAACTCAAATCGAGAACATATCCAAATAAATACCAAAACTCATGGAAAGTTTCATAGAGATAGAACACATCAATGGAAACACTTTTCATGAAGATCCAAGATTCAAATATTTTAGTCATTTGAAAGAAATGAGAAATTAACATCCAATTTGACTAAAATTTTCACAAACATGTTGGCTTCTTTATAATCATCAAAACTCATGCAAACAAGTTCCAAAAATTCCAAAATAAAATTTGGAGATAGGTGATGAAATGAGGAACTAGATTGCCTTTTATAGTGAAGCCAAGATATGATCCAACAATAAGATATGAAAAAGACAAATGTTGGTCAGATTTAAAATTTCAGATTTCAGGTTTGAGAAAATCATTTTCCACTTTTAAAAGCACCTGAAAATATATGCATATGACTTCCAATAATTTTGAAAACAAATATGAAGAAAGACCAATCATAGAGGATAAAATTTCATATAGGAACTTTCTTCAAATAGCCAACCAATATAGAGATATGAAAATGACAAATCAGCCCAAAACCATGAGAAAACTGAATTTTGCAAGTTTCATATTTGATTTGTGAAAAGAGTGAATTTTGCTCAAATCAAATCCATTTCAAATGAAAATTTGCAGAAATGATTTTCAATGCATGAAATACATTTTCCAAAAAGAATTTTCCGAAAAGGGTTTTTCAATCAAAAGTTATGGCCAAATGATCTTTGTATTTAGCAAAGAGGTTGAGTTTTGACAAACTTTTGCAAATTGAGTTCAAATTTGATTTTTATGAGATTTTTGACATGAAAGGGCTTATATGAGTTATTCATATCATTTTGAGCTGAGGCTCACAAATAAATACTATAAAAATAGCTAAACTCATGTTTTCCATATTTAGGGTATTTCATGTCAATTCAAGTTTTTCGGTGAGATTCAAATACCCATAACTTTTAAATGAGAACTCTTTTGAGAAAGTTTTTGATTTCAAACTTCTTAGGATCAAGAGTATCTAGGAGTTTTGTAAAGCAAGTTTTGGCAAAAACCAAATAGATTTTGATTTGTGTTCGAAAATAATTTTATTGAAAAACAGGATACTCGAAGATCCTTTTGAGGCTAGTTTTTGTTTAAAGAAACTTTTTGACATTATTTTTCATCCAAAGCCTCTAAAAATCTTTCAAATACATTTTGATGGAAATTGATGAATTTTGGCCTCTTGAATGGAAATTTGACATTTTTACCAAAATAGCTCAATTTAAAAACTTATAATTGTAATTTTGAAATATTTCACATATAGGGTTGTGATGAGCAACAGAAACATTTTTAAATTACAACCCCTAATGATGCAACAACATAAGATTTAAATTTTCATTCTTTTGCTTTGTTGGCCATAATAATCTAAAACAATCAAAGAATAAAGGGAGAAAATGCAATGCATATATTTTTATGTAAAATATCAAAAGATTTAAGCCCTTTTTGGTACCCAAACCATACGAGGCCCTCTAACCTTGTTGCATAAATCTTTTGGTACCAAAATGGCTCTATCTTTAGGTTTTTGAAAACATAAATGAATAGGTTTTGCAAATAAACCCTTTCTAGAGCATGAAATCAAATAAGAGCCAAAAGAAACATCTTTAAAAGAGTTTGATGCACACTCATGCGAATGTTGCCCTATTGAGTGATATGATAAACATGAAGTACGAGAGGGCTTTTTGAATAAATTTGTATGAGTGTGATGAATTATATGATGCCTCCTACTAGATGGGTGAGTGTGATTTAATTTTTCCTTTTTAAATGAATATTTATGTTCTAAGGGGGGTTCAACAAGCATAGCACTACCCACATTACATCTAGTAAGATTTTTTCTCATTCCATTTACTTTAGTCTTTAGTTCATCATTTTCAATTTTACGTTCTTGAGATGATTCCATGTTAATACATGACATATGATAAGAACTTGACGGCATCTCATCACTAGTAGATGAACTAGAAGGCACAGTGACAAAGATTGACACCCGAGTCAGTTCAAATAAATGCGCGACTGGTTCAGGATAGATTTGAGCCAGACACATGCCTGGCGGTGCGAACTCAAGTCATTCTGAGAAGCACCAGCCCGAGGTCGCAGGCCTTACGCGATCAGACCGCAGCTAGTGCGCGGTCAGGAGTTCGTATGCTGTGCGCGAATAGAAGGCTGAAGCGCGGTTAGAGCACTTTCGACCAGGGAACGTGGGATTAATCTGTCCCTGTAGTAGGAATATCCCAAGTATCCCGAAGATTCTTCCATGTAGAGGAACAACCGTCAGGAGGTTAATACATGCAGTTATCCACGAATAACACGTGTTAAACCTGCGTGGGAGTTAAGAGCGGTTCTCTAAACCGCATCCAAGCAACTGTTTGGTGCCGTTACAACTTGGCGCCCTTTCAACCAGTATAAAGGGGCAGCTCGATGCATCAAACAGAAAGGAAAAAAAAAGAAATAACATATCTCACAGGGAGATACAACACATCTCACCCAAAGATCAACTGATCAAACAACCAAGACAATAGCCTAGATTAGATAGCTTCCATAAGCCTTCCAGGCTTCATCTTGTACAATTAGATAGGAAAAATCTTCGCCTGTGAAGATTTTTTCGTCACCTTGTAACTCTTTTACTACATATAGTGAAATCCCAACAGGACGTAGGGCTATTACTCCCACCATCGAGGGCCCGAACCTGTATAAACTTCTTTGTACTCTAGTTCTCCATAATTCTACATACCTTCCCGGAGGAACACCCTGAAAGGTCTTACGAACTACAAATTTTGCATAAGTTCGGCTAAGAACCCCGAGTCCGAATCGTCGACACATAGCACTAAAATCGCTAGATGAGCTAGGCATATCAAATGAGGAGCTCCTAGTACTAATACCATGGCATAACAATGAGTCACTAGAAGAATCATGGTATGAGATACTAGTATCATCCGTACAAGCATGTGAATCAATAATTAAATCATTAGATAAGTTTTCACATGAAGTACTAGTGTCCACAAGACTAGCATTTGAATCTAACCATGAATCAACAATTGAATTATTGCTAGCATGTGGAGTAGAAGTGTGTGACTCTAAAGATGGATCAATAGAGGAGTTACAAGCAACTCTAACATCTAATATACATGTTGAGCTAATAGTATTCTTGGCAAGCAAATAATCATGAGAATTTTTTAATTCTTGATATTGCACTTTTAAGGAAGAATAGTTTTTTTTTTGACGAAATGCAGTAGGCAAGAAGCCTACTGCTAATTATATATTAAAGATAATAAGAGGTAGCATAGAACAAAAAGAAAGAAAGAAAAAGGAAAATTACAAATGGTCAATCCAACTAAAAATTTGGAAGTGAATCCTTCAAGAAGATCTTTCTGCCACCAGCTTCATGTCCAAAATAAAGGCTTTTCTCCAATACGCAAGAGAAGGACCAACATCTTGAAAGATTTGCATGTTACGACATTTGTAGATATTCCATAAGGCAGCAATGATAATCTCCATGTAGAAGTCTTTAATGATTGCATTGACAGATTTGGAATTCCACATCTCATCTATCCAAGTAGAGTTTAATGACCAATTCAGACCGATTAAACTCCAGCATTGCTTGGCAAAGTAACATTCAAAGAACAAATGAGTTTGAAGAATAGTTATTCTTTAAAGTGCTAAAGTTTTTAGTCATATTGCCAAGCAAATCTTTTAGCTGCACAATTATATCCATAAGCTCAATGTTATAGAGGTTAGAGTTTGATACCATCGAGTCGCATGCCGTAGGGCATAAAGAATTATCTTGAGATGAAGACTTTGACTTCGACGCTTTCTTTCTAGCTTTCCTTGAGCTCTTCTTGCAAGGTTTAGCCTTGGTCTTGCTTGGGAAAACCTCATCGTTTACGTCCTTGAGCTCGCTCAAAAACTTCCTATCCTTCGCATTGAAATCGTTGTCCTTGATATGCTCGGAGGTGGAACACATGTCCTTTTCTTTGGACATTGCCTCATTTGACATAAGCATGTCAATGAGCTCTATCGGTGAAGTGTCGGAAAGATCACCGTTCGCAAGAGTAGTAGTGTAGTCATTATAGTGATCCTTTGGCAACACCTGGAGTAATTTCCTGCAAATGTCTAGATCGGAAATATTAGCACCAAGGACTTTGAGCTCATTTGTGATGTTGATCAAGCGATCACATATGGTGGAGAGTGTATCATGCTCCAACATCACATATGCCTCATAGTCCCGTAATAATAAGCGCATCTTAGCATGTGCGAAGCTAGATGTGCCCACAAATAAGGACTCAAGAGTGATCCAAACATCGTGAGTGGTCGAACACTCACTCACTAGTCGAGCACGTCATGGCTAAGTGATTCAATAAGTACACCTTTAGATTTTGTGTTCAAGAGATGAATTTGCTTATCCGAAGATGATGAATTTGTTATACCCTTTTGCACTAACCTCCACAATTGTAAGTTTAACGCCTCAAGATGAGTACTCATCATAATTTTCCAACGAGAATAATTTGAGCCATCAAAGTGAGGAGTTAACAACCCAAAATTCTCTATTGAATTCATCCTTTCTTTCTAGGAGGTAAAGCTGATAAAGGAGAGACCGGCTTTGATACCAATTGTAGAATCAAGGATGCCGACTAGAGGGGAGTGAATAGGAGGCTTTTAAAATTTCTTTTCAATTAAGCAATTTTAAAAGATGTTTCAGATAACCTAGATTCTGCAAAGAGGTTTTAAAACTATTTAATCAATTTAGTTGCATTCAACCATATGGAATAATCAATTTAATATGCAACAACAATCTAACATCTAGTTGCAATTGATCGATATGAAAATACAATATAACAAGCAACTAGCTAGATTGATTCAAACAATTGTGTCAAGATAAATATGAAATGAATACGAGACAAGCAATTGACACAATATTTTTACCGAGGTCTCGGAGACTCACTTGGTCTCCCCTACTCCTCGTTGAAGAGCTCACGCTTGAGCCTCACTTCTATATCCACGAAGGATATCTCACTAGGGTTGCTCCTTCTCCACACCGGATAGGCGAGCACCAAAACCTTTCACAAGTTCTTGCTGGCCTCTCCGACAAACTTCAATGGAAAGATCGCGACTCTCCTCCAACACTGTCTAGGCGAAGGCGATCGCCAAGAATAACAAGTCGGATGTACTTTCGCTTGAACAAATCACATGCTAGAAGCTCAAAGATGCAAATGAGATGCTCAACACTCTAGCACTAGCTTGCAAATGGAGATGAAGTGCACTAAACACTCACAACCTCTCCCAAATGCTCTCTCTCTCAAATCCACTAAGGATTTTGGGCTCAAATCTAGCCTCTAGATTCAATATCTCATATGCCATGAACTTGGCTAGCTTTTCAACAGAGAAATCAACTTCTTGAGCAACAACAAATGAAGGCAAACACAAGATATATATAGCCCTCAAAGAAAACTAGCCATTTGCCACGAACAGGCGAAATTTTATACAGGCCGGACATTGTCTGGCCATGCCGAACACTATCCGGCCAGTACAACAAATTTTGACCATTGCAAACTTACTGTTGGGGGATTTTTTGTAAAGGCCGGACATTGTTCGGCCATGTCGGAGAAAGTCCGGCCCGTCTCGGACAAAAGCCCCTAGAGAAATATATCTGTCTCTATTAACTCTCGGCTCAAACAATTTGTACAGGCTGGACAATGTCCGCCCATACCGGACAAAGTCCGGCCCGTCCCAGACAAAAGCCCCCGGACGGATGCAAACGTCTCTGGTTCACATTTTCCAGTACACTCAAAAAATTTGTACAGGCCGGACATTGTTCGGCCATTTCAGACAATGTCCGGCCAAAGTATGTCGACAGTAAAACAAGCATAACTTTTGATCTAGAGATCTGATTGAGGTTGTTGGAAAGATAACTCAAAGGGCTACAATTTTGTCATCAGGAGCAAGACTTAGAAAGGCATAGATAGTTCTAGGAACTTCAGAAACCTTCCTGCTGCCAAGATGTCCAACACAAAAATCATTTCTAATGCAATTTGTCTGTTTTCTCGCGGATATGTCTGCTGACACTCAGTAGAGACCACCACCACACAGGTTGAACATCCAGTCGAAAACAGGTTGTCAAGTGGATTTGGTCGAGCATACGGAACCGAGCTAAAGACTGGTACGACCAACAAGAACTCCTACGACCACGACCAAACCCTAAACAGAAAACCGCCAAATGGGCGACACGACCACGACCACGTACCAAACAGGGATACGATCCATAATGTGCAAGTACAACCACGACGAGCTTGACGAGGATTGTTACCCGAGCTTGTTCAGAATAAATACACGTCTGGTTCAAGACAGATTCGAACCAGGTGAGTGTCCGTTGATGTGATCTTAAGTTGTCCTGGGAAGCGCGTACACATGGTCGCAGGCTCTACGCGATCAGGCCGCAGATAGTGCGCGGTCAGAAGCCCGTATGCGATGCGCGGACAGAAGGTCACAGATAATACGCGGTCAGATGACTGTGGACAATGCGTGGTCAGAACACCCTCGACCAGGAAACGCGGGGTTGCTTAGACCTTACAACAAGCATATCCCGAGTATCCCAAAGATTCCTCCATGTGCAGAGACAACCGTCAGGAGGTTAATATGTGCAGTTATCCCTTAATTACACGTGTTAAGCCTACGTGGAGGTTAAGTGCAGTTACCAAAACTGCACCCAAGCAACTGTTCGAACCCGTTATGCCTTGGCGCCCTTTCGACCAATATAAAAGGGTAAGCCAATGGATCAGACGGAAGAAGAGATCGAGAGATCTATAGAAGACATTAGATTAAGTCAACTAGCTTTCATAAGCCTTTTTGGTAGTGTCTTGTATAACTACACAGGAAAGATCTTTGCTTGTGAAGATCCTTTCCGCAACCTTGTAATCTTCTTACACATAGTGAAATCCTAACAGGATGTAGGGCTGTTACTCCTACCATCGAGGGCCCGAACCTATCTAAAACTCTCTGTGTTCCAGCTAACTTTGGTTCATCATCCCTTCCCGGAGGGACACCCTGAAAGGTCTCACAACTCACAAAAATCTGCATAAGTTCGACTAAAGGACCTCGAGTCCGAATTGTCGACAGCTGGCACCCACCGTGTGGCCTTTCTCAAGGCATTCTAATTTTCATCCGGAGGTTTGGTGAACCATGGCTGGAGCATATTATTCTGAGAATGACTTCGATCTCAAGGATTATGCCCACATCCAGATGCCTTCACCTAGTGATCCTGTTCCGATGGAGGAAACCGGAGGCGAAGACATCCCGGAGGTCGATTTGACCACTCAGGTCATGTTTATCGACCAGGAGGCGACCAACACAGAGCCAGAGCCTACTGAGGTTCTTGATGCGTTAGAGGGTGAATCCGGTCCATCGTATGACCCTGCTAAGGGTAAGAACGATGTTGACCAGGAGATCAGCCCGGGGAGGTTTGACGCTGATAACCTCCATCGTCTTTTTGATTTCGAGTCTGACTCGGTACAAACGGAGATGTTTTCTCCCTTAGCGACCTCGCTCCCTAGACAGTTCACTGCTTTATCGAAAGAAACTCCTGATCAAAGAGCTGCTAGGGAAGAACAGGAACGCAAACAAAAGGAAGATCAAGATCGCGAGCAACAAGACAACGAACTTCGCAGAACAGCCCTAGAGGCTCTTCAAAATGCGCAAGCTCGTTACGATGCTGCTCCGAGTTCTTCCCGGCGACCACATGGTCGTAGACACGACCAGACACCGTCCTTACCCCCGGAGCGTTTCCCGGTGGACGAGGAAATGGTAACACCTGGTGCCCCTAGGAGAAGTACGCATGGCCGGCTTCGATCTATCGCAGAGGTCCTGCGTAATTTTCCTCCTATGGTCACAGATGCGTAGAAACCGGCCTTCACCAGAATCCTGGCGGAGAGGTTGGACGAGGTCGCATCTGAGGTGACCCCAACGGCTTCTTCCCGGTCAGCGAAACGCTCCTATAACTGAGAGTACTCTAACTCTGTTTCTAGTAGGCAGAGTCGCCCACCACCCGTCCCGTCTCGGCAGGACAAAGCTAGACGGGCGGAGGATTCTCGTGATAGGGAACGAATTCCTGTCCACTCTCGCTTAGGACCACGAGTGACTTCTCCATTGCGTGAGGTCGCCCGTGACCAGGTCGAGAGTCGTAGGTCAATTCACGGCCCTTATGTTGGTTGCAAAGCTTTCTCGCCCGGCCTTCGTGCGGTCGTCTGACTAGACAAGTTTAAACCAGGGGCCATAGAGAGGTTTGATGGAACTCAGAACCCGTCCGAGTTCCTCCAAATCTACATTACTGCCATCCAGGCAGTAGGCGGCGATGACTGGGTTATGGCCAACTATCTGCCTACAGTCCTCGAAGGACCGGCGAGAACCTGGTTGTTCAATCAACCTGAGGGTTCGATCTATAACTGGGAAATGTTGTGTGATGCCATCCTCAACAATTTCCAAAACTGTTATCAGAAGCTGGGTAAAGAGGACGACCTCCATCGACTACGGCAAACTTCGACCGAAACCCTTCATTAGTTTGTCAAGAGATTTGTCGGGGTGAGAAATATCATCCCGAACATATCTGATAGCTCCGTTATCAGGGCATTTAAACATGCCGTTCGATATCGGAGATTCACCGAAGATTTGCTCATCCATCCTCCTCGATCAGTAGCCGATCTCTTTGATATGGCTGATCGATATTCCGACGCAGCCGAGGCTGTTGAATGGAATCAGATGGTTGATAAAGGTAACCTACCGCCTCAACCAGGTCTGAAAGACGTTAAGAGGGAGGATTCAAGCAAGAAGCCTGAATCTTCGTCAGGCGGGAGGTCAAAGAAATAAAAAAGGAGTCGATCTGGATAGTACCGGGAGGTCGCGGTCGCAGAGAAGCCTCCATCGACCAAAAGTAACAAGTATTCATTTAAAAATAAAACTGCTTCTGGTGGTCGCGGTACCGACCAGCCAGAGAAGTCGACTAACCTGCAGGAAGGCAAGAAGTGGTGTCCGCTCCACAACTCCGCAAGCCACAACCTCAAGAATTGCAGGAGTTGGTTGAAGCAGTTGGATGACTTCTACCAGGGGGTTGGACTTATGACAACCTTACCAACTAAGGAACAAGCATGCGGGCTAAGAGACGCCGACGGAGTCGAAGAGATGTCTTACCAGGTACCTCGTAATCATGTTAATGTTATTTTCGGAGGTTCCTCCTCTTTTGTTTCTAAGAGGCAATTTAAAGACTTTTATCGAGAGGTTAACCAAATGGAGACTTCCCTTGGTGAACCTCAGTACCCCCATTGGTCGGACACACCTTTGACATTCGATCGTTCTGACTGTCCTGCGGGGCTTACTCGACCATTGAGGCTTCCTCTGGTCATTACCCCGATTATCAACAATGCGAGAGTCGAAAGGGTCCTGATCGACGGAGGTAGCTCCTTGGACATCTTATTGGTCAAGGCACTCGACGAGATGCAGATTCCTCGTTCGAAAATCAAGCCCATAGTCCATCCAATTTATGGGATAATTCCTGGTCCCTCTATGATGCCATTGGGACAGGTGGTGCTCCCGGTCACGCTGGGAAAACTAGATAACTTCCGAACAGAATTAGTTACTTTTGATGTAATTGATTGTGATTCAGCTTACAACGCAATCTTTGGCAGGCCAACTCTTGCTAAGTTCATGATGGCTACGCACTATGCTTACCAGTGCGGCAAGTTTCCTGGCCCCAAGGGTGTTATCTCGGTCCGAGGCAGTCGCAATGTGGCATTGACATGTGATCGGCTATCCCTGGAGATGGTGGACCAACTTCCCCTCTGAGACGCCCAGATCGCCACAGTGTCCACTGATATGATCAGAGCTGCTCCTCGACTAGACAAAACACTCAAACTAGTTCCATTGTACCCAGATGATCCGTCCAAGACAATTTGGGTTGGATCAGGCCTGATGACAAATAGGAACTCGAGCTCATTGCTTTCCTCCGGGCTAATGCAAATGTGTTTGCTTGGAAACCATCCGACATGCCCGGTGTCCCAAGGGAAGTAATTGAGCACAGGTTAGCAATTCGACCTGGACAACGACCAATAAAGCAGAAGCTCAGGCGTTTTGCTGTTGACCGACAGGAAGCCATCTGAGAGGAGTTGGACAAACTCCTAAAAGCCGGGTTTATTCGCGAAGTCGATCACCCGGAATGGCTCGCAAACCCAGTCATGGTCAGCAAGTCAAATGGCAAATGGCGCATGTGCGTCGACTACACCAGCCTCAATAGTGCCTATCCGAAGGACGACTCTCCCCTTCCCCGCATCGACCAGCTGGTCGATTCAACTGCGGGTTTCCTGGACGCTTACTCAAGATATCATCAAATTAGCATGGCAGAAGAAGATGAAGAGAAGACTGCCTTCATCACCCCGTTCGGCACCTACTGCTACGTCAGAATGCCGTTCGGTCTCAAGAACGCAGGTTCCACGTACCAGCGCTTGATGCAAAAGACCTTTCTTTCCCAGATGGGGGCGTAATCTTGAAGCTTATGTAGATGACCAGGTTGTAAAAAGTTCAAAAAGATTGTCTCATTTAGACGATCTCGCTGAAACCTTCTGTAATTTAAATCGACATGGAATAAAATTAAACCCAGAGAAATGTTCTTTCGGGGTTTTATCAGGAAAACTTCTTGGTTTTCTTGTTTGTTCTAGAGGAATCGAGGTCAATCCTGAAAAAATCAGGGCTATCGAACAGATGAGGTCTCCCTCGACCATCAAGGATGTTCAGCGCCTGGCAGGTCTCATGGCGCATTAAGCCGATTCATATCGCGACTAGGCGAAAGGGGATTACCTTTCTTCAAAGCCCTGCGCAAGCATCATAACTTTACATGGTCCGATGAGGCCGAGAAGGCGTTTCAGGAGGTCAAAGCATATCTGTCCAGTCCGCCGGTCTTGGTTTCTCCCGATAAGGGAGAACCATTACTTCTCTACTTGGCGGCCACACCTCACGCGGTCAGCGCTGTTCTGATCGCAGATAGAGAAGGTGTGCACAAACCCGTCTACTACGTAAGAGAAGTACTTCATGGTCCTAAGGAGCGATGCCCTGAGGTCCAGAAGATACTTTACGCGCTACTGATGGCTTCCCGTAAGCTACGACACTACTTCCAAGCACATAAGATCACAGTACCCTCATCTTTTCCATTGGGGGACATCATCCGCAATCCAGAAAAATCTGGTCGGATCGCCAAATGGGCTGTAGAGCTCGGAACATTCGACATTTATTTCACGCCTTGCATTGCGGTCAAGTCTCAGGTCCTGGCCGACTTCATGGTCAAATGGACTAACCCTGAGCCACCCGTGCAGGCGCCCGAGGAATTGGAATGCCCTGATCACTGGACAATGTACTTTGATGGCTCTCGTAGTTTTCAACACTCGGGGGCTGGAGTGGTCTTAGTTACGCCTCAGGGCGAATAGCTGAAGTTTGTCTTTCAACTACACTTTGTTGCAACCAACAACGCAGCCTAGTATGGGGGTCTTCTTGCAGGGCTCCAGGCAGCAAAATTCCTCAGAGTCCGTCGATTAGTGGTGAGAGGAGACTCACAACTGGCCGTAAACCAGGTAAATAAGGAGTACAGCACCTCCGATGAGACAATGGCTCATTACCTGGGGGAAGTGAGGAGATTGGAAAAACACTTCAGTCATTTCGAAGTCCAATATATCCCGCAAAAGGACAACATTCTCGTAGACCAAGTATCCAAAATTGGGTCCTCACGCACATCCGCTCCGGCAGGAGTGTTTGTTGAACACTTGGAACATCCTTCGATCATGACTACGGTTGAGGATGATCCGGTAACAGTATGTGTTACCAACCTCGGACAGGAACGAGATTGGACCCATCCATTGAGGGTCTATCTCAAACACGGGACCTTGCCCAAGGATGAAATCGAAAGTGATCGGTTAGTTCGAAAGGCGCGTTTGTACAAACTCACAGAAGGAGTTTTATATAGAAAAGGTACTCAAGGAGTGTTTATGTGCTGTGTGTCCCAAGAGGAAGGCAAATCCCTCTTGAAAGAAATTCATGACGGTGTATGCGGTGCACATGCATCATATCGCGCACTGGTCGGCAAAGCTTTCCGACAAGGATTTTATTGGCCTTCGGCACATGATGATGCCAAGAATATGGTCAAGACATGTCCTCAGTGTCAATTTCATGCAAGACAGGTTCATCAACCTGCCTATGCCCTACAAACTATTCCTCTTTCATGGCCTTTCTCGGTCTGGGGGATGGACATTGTTGGTCCTATGCCACAAGCGGCCAATGGATACAAGTTCTTGTTCGTAGCCATTGACACGTTTACAAAGTGAATTGAGGCCAAACCAGTACGCAACATTACCGCTGCTGCAGCACAAAATTTCTTCCATAAGAACATTGTGGCTCGATTCGGTGTTCCAAATCGTCTCATCACTGATAATGGTTCCCAGTTTGCTAGTGGTCTCTTTTTGGATTACTGCGATCAGGTTGGAACCAAGGTGTGCTTTGCCTCTGTAGCTCATCCGCAGAGCAATGGTGCCATTGAACGTGCCAACGGGCAAATATTGCAAGGCATCAAAAAACGTGTTTTCGATCGCCTTAAGACACGCTCGGGGGCTTGGGTAGACGAGCTCTACACCGTTCTGTGGGCACTACGGACTACCTCTAGTCGAGCCATTGGTGAGAAGCCTTTCCATCTGGTATAGGGGGCTGACGCTGTGTTACCTATGGAAATCAGTATTGGCTCTATCCAGACAGATAAATTTGAACAAGTTGATCAGAATGGGCAACGAGTACAAGATCTCATCCTCCTAGAAGAAAAACGTGACCGAGCTCTGATCAAGTCCGCAGTATACTTGCAAGCTTTGCACAAGTACTATAACAAAAAGGTGCGACCATGTAGCCTTCACGTGGGCGATCTGGTTTTACGCAAAATACAAAACCAATCTAGTCGCAACAAGTTTTCCTCACAATGGGAAGGCCCCTACACTGTTGTCTCCTTGCCGCGACCAGGATCAGCTCGGTTAGCGATGGAGGAGGGTCGGATCTTATCTAATACTTGGAACATCAACCAATTACGCAAGTTTTACGTGTAAGTGTCCAATCCTTTTTCCTTTTCAATTAGCATGATTTAACAAAACAGGAGCTTTTGGTTGTTTCATGTGTGGATTATTCCTTTTTTGCCTGTATGTAACTAGTTGGCTCGGGGGCTGGTCGCGGATGGTTATTTTGCCACAATGTCCTGATCGGATTCGCTGGCCGATCTCGTGATCACTTCCAGACAAGACACCCCTCAACAAGCCGTTTCTCAACGCACACGGGGCTTGCTGGCATGTCCTTAGTTATCAGAGTGGCTGCTGGTTTACAATAAGGTTCGATATTGTGCTAAATATGATTATTAGCCTAGTCAGGTATCCCTTGTCGTCGCTGCACATATATTTCTCCTGTGCTCATAATACTAAGTCTTCAGTATATATGATCAGGCAGGGGCTAGGGGAATATGGTCGCAACATGAAACAAAGAGAAGTGTTTCCTTTTTAAACAAAAATAGCATGCATTCTCATTGTATAAATTGTATTTGTACAGGTGCAAGAATTTACATTATGCCAAGATCGTTCAAGAGTTTTTCTACAAGTGGCTTCACTTCCTCCATGATAGACCCAAGCTGGTCTTCACTCTTGACCTCTGCCTCTTCAGCCGCTGCGTTCAGATCAAGATCTGGGCCATGGCGAAGATGAAGTCGGCAGAGGATGTTGGAGGCAGTTGATCAAACTCTTGATTTGATCACCTCTTTTTGTCGCCGAGTATCTTCAGGAAGATACTTGAGAAGTGACCCTGCTTGGGTCGCGACCAGTGTGGTCCAGTCACTAAGGCTGAGGTCATCCACCGCAGTTTCAACCACATCAGCCCTCAGCAGACCAGCCACCATCTTCAGTTTCTCGAAAATGTTTCCTTGAGCACTGCTGCAGGTTGAGAGTGATGTGCTCAAATCTTTGTTCTCTCTGCGAATAGAGTCAAGGGTCTCCTAGAGGTTTGTTTTCTCTTGATCGAGCCAGCTTATTTGGTCGTCTCGCGCTGCGACAAGAAGCCATTACAAACAGTTCTGTCATTGTAATACGAATACCCCGGCAGGTTTTATGGATGATCCTACCAAAGAAAATACGACGCGAGCTGACTGAGTGACCGGTCCTCGTGTTGAGTGTTATCATTGTGGACAGCGTGGGCACCGTAAAGAATTCTGTCCTTGGATACAACTTCCGATGTCCATTGCCAGATCTCAAGCGGGAACACAGCCAATAGTAACCAGAGCATCACCATCGCAGAATTTTAGAGGAAATTCAGCAGGAAGAGGAGGAAACATGGCTAATCGAGGAAGAGGAAGAGGTAAAGTACCAACTGCAACCCAAGGAGGAAGATTAAACTATACTTCAATTCAAGAAGCAGGTAGCGCCACCGACATTCTTCTAGGTAGATTTCTGATTCAATCTGCATCTGCCTTAATATTGTTTGATCCTGGTGCTACAAATTCATTCATGTCAAGAGCATTTGCATCTGAAGTTGAAATGCATGTAGACCAAGTACCACTAGAGTACTCTATGGTTATACAAACTCCAGGGGCTAGATTATCTGTTTACTCGATCTGCCCAAATGTAACTTTCAATATAGAAGGAGTAGAATTTGAGGCAAATCTACTAGTTCTAGAACTGCAAGGTCTAGACATTATTTTGGGAATGGATTGGTTATCCCAACATAAAGGTCTAGTAGATTGTGAAGAGAAAACCCTTAGTCTTGTCAGTAGTCAAGGGGAGAGAGTTCTATTTTATGCAGAAAGATCATCAGTCAAGAGACCGCTAAGATCTGTTCAAGCATTGCAAAAGTTATGCCTGGAACAAGTGCCCGTAGTACAACAATATTCTGATGTATTTCCAGAAGAACTTCCAGGAATGCCACCTGATAGAGACATAGAGTTCTCTATTGAGCTTAAACCAGGAGCAGCGCCTATAGCAAAACGACCATACCGGATGTCAGTTTCTGAATTAGAAGAGCTCAAGAGCCAATTGGAAGACTTGGAAGATAAAGGATTCATTAAACCCAGTACTTCGCCATGGGGAGCCCCGGTATTATTCGTAAGGAAGAAGGATGGAACCCTACGAATGTGTGTGGATTATCGGGCTCTAAATGAAGTTACCATAAGGAACAAGTATCCATTGCCAAGAATTGATGACTTGTTCGATCAACTTCGAGGAGCTAAAGTATTCTCCAAAATAGACTTGAAGTCTGGATATCATCAGCTGAAGATTAAGAAGGAAGATATATCGAAGACTGCTTTCACTACCAGATACGGACTGTATGAGTTTACAGTAGTACCTTTTGGTTTAACTAATGCCCCAGCAGCCTTCATGAATGTTATGAATAGCACATTTATGGATTTCCTTGACAAATTTGTCATAGTGTTCATAGATGACATTCTGATATATTCCAGGAATACAGAAGAGCATGAGCAACATCTACATCTAGTCTTAGAAAGACTACGAGAAAGGCAATTCTATGCCAAGTTTGATAAATGCGAGTTTTGGATGTCAAAGATTGCATTTCTTGGACATGTGCTGACAGCAGAAGGAATTTCAGTGGATCCAGCTAAAATTTCAGCTATCAAGGAATGGAAGCGACCCACCTCGGTTCCAGAAATTAGAAGTTTCTTGGGATTGGCAGGTTATTATAGAAGATTCATTGAAGGATTTTCCCAAATTGCCAAACCACTTACAAATCTGCTAAAGAAGGATGTTGCATTTAAATGGACCACCAAGTGCGAGGAGAGTTTTCAGAAGTTGAAACAAAAATTGATAACAACACCAGTTCTTACCTTGCCAAATAGCAAAGAAGATTTTGTAGTTTACTGTGATGCTTCGAAGCAAGGGATAGGCTATGTGCTAATGCAACAAGGTCGGGTAGTAGCCTATGCTTCACGCCAGTTGAGGCCACATGAGGAAAACTATCCTACCCATGATTTGGAATTAGCAGCAGTAGTTCATGCCTTGAAGATATGGCGACACTACCTTATTGGAAATAAATGTGAGATTTTTACCGATCATAAGAGCCTCAAGTATATCTTCACTCAGACGGAGCTCAACATGCGTCAACGACGATGGCTGGAGTTGATCAAAGATTATGATCTTAGTATTCAGTACCATCCAGGGAAGGCTAATGTAGTAGCAGATGCCTTAAGCAGGAAGGTTTACAACCTACAAGGAATGGTTATGTTAAAGAACCCTTACCTTCAACAAGAGTTGCAGAATCATCAAGTGGAAATAGTACCGCAGGGAACGGTAGCTACTTTAACAATAAAATCTCAACTTGAAGAACAGATAGGAAATGCCCAGAAGGAAGATGAAGAAATTCGTAAGATCAAGAGTCGAATCAAGTTAGGAAAGGCTCAAGGCTTTACTGAAGATAACCAAGGGATTGTATGGTATCGAGAAAGAATCTGTGTACCTCAAAACGCAGATCTTAAGGAAATAATTCTCCATGAAGCACATAAAACTCCATACTCAATACACCCTGGTAACACAAAGATGTATCAAGATTTGAAGACCAGATTCTGGTGGGATAATATGAAGAGAGATATTGCAGAGTATATTGCAAACTGTGATACATGTCGACGAGTTAAAACAGAACACCAGAAAATAGCAGGAAAGCTACAACCTCTACCAATACCATTATGGAAATGGGAAGAAATTGGTATGGATTTCATTACAGGATTACCTAAAACTCATGGAGGATATGATTCTATATGGGTTATTGTGGACAGACTTACTAAAGTAGCTCACTTCATACCGGTCAAAAAGATTTATGATGGCAGTAAATTAGCAGAGTTCTACATGCAAAGAATAGTGGCATTGCATGGTATTCCTAAGAAGATAGTCTCAGATCGTGGAACACAGTTTACCTCCAAATTTTGGAATAGACTGCATGAAACCCTAGGAACCCAGTTGGATTTCAGTACTGCATATCATCCACAGACGGGAGGACAGACAGAAAGAGTCAACCAAATCCTAGAGGATCTTCTAAGAGCTTGTATACTAGATTATGGGACATCATGGGACAAATGTTTACCATTTGCAGAATTTACATATAATAACAGTTATCAAGCTAGTATACAGATGGCACCATTTGAAGCTTTATATGGACGTAAATGCAGAACTCCATTACATTGGAATGAGCCAGGAGAACGAAAAGTCATTGGACCAGAGATAGTAGAAGAAGCAGAAGCTCATGTCAGACTCATCAGAGAAAGGTTGAAAACAGCACAATCACGACAAAAGAGCTATGCAGATAAACGACGAAGAGAATTATCTTTTGAACCAGGAGATTTTGTGTATCTCAAGGTTACACCATTCAAAAGATTACAAAGATTCCAAGTGAAAGGAAAGTTATCCCCAAGATATATTGGACCATTTAAGATAATCAAGAGAAAGGGAGAAGTATCATATAAATTGGAATTACCTGTGAGATTAGCAGGAGTGCATGATGTGTTTCATGTCTTTCAGCTCCGGAAATGTTTGAAGGAACCTACTGACCAGATAGATGTACAAGATGTGCCTTTACAGAAGAATCTCACTTATCTTGAGCACCCAATCAGAATCCTAGCCACTGATGAACGTCAGCTCAGAAGGAAGAAAATCAAATTGTGTAAAGTTCAATGGAAGAATCATTCAGAACAAGAGGCTACTTGGGAGAAGGAAGAAGATCTTAAGCAAACCTATCCTGATCTTTTCCTGTCTTAGGTAAATCTCGGGGCGAGATTTCTTTAAGGAGGGTAGATCTGTAACACCCTGAGTTAGGGGTGAAAAGTTCCTTTTTCATCAATAGCATGCATGCATGTATCTGTAGTAATAGCCAGATCAGTATCTATCCTAAGCCCTAAAATCTCCAAAATCTATCCTGTGACCTCAAATCAAGATCAGATTGTTCAGATGTGATCTATCAGTTATCCTGAATCGAAAAAGTCTTCGGAGCTTAGATCCAATTCTATCTCTAAATCCCAGAATTATCAACTCCATTCTGTTTTCGAAAACAGAATTACTTTATATTACCCAAATACCCTAAGTTTCAGAAATACAGATTTAACCTAAATCTTGACCAAGTTTAGACCAGATTATTTCTGGAATATGATCATGGGTATGTCAATACCTTAATCTAAAAAGTTGACAGCCAGATTTCACCATCTAGACCCTTTTCACAAATTAGTCCAAAAAAATTATCGCAAAATAGTCCTTATCTGTTATCTGAAAACCCAAAAAGGCTAAAATCTCCAGATTAACTCCAAATTCAGAATTTCTCCAGCAAATCTTCTCAAAATGCTATTTGCCACAAGTTTCTCTTCTATGCAGATATCAAAATCGAACCCTAAATGCCAGAATTCAAAATCGACAAAACTCAAATCCTAATTTACCCTAAATTACCCTATTTTCAGTTTGTATCAAAAGCTATCCAAATGTGCCAAATTTTATTTTCAATCCTTGCCAAATCATCTGTGGAATAAAGATTGCCAAAATAGCAGAATCAAAGTCAGTTCAAACCTCCCAGAATTCCAGATTTGCATTTCAGTCCAAAACAAGAAATCGAATATTGCAATCAGGTCCCTAATTCGACCAGAACAGCAGCAAGCATTCGACCAGGTCAACTGCTGTACACGACCAGGGCTCGCCGTGTTTCTTTGCGCCGTGGTTGCTCATCGCCGGCCAAGCTTCGCCGCACTTGTGACCGTGCATGCCAGTACGCACGTGTCCTTGCCTCAGCCGTCACCGTGGCAGCGTCGTTGCTACGTCGACGACCAGCGTTTGCTCCCGCGCGCGATCAGCAGCAACTTTGTCAGCAATCCATCGCCACGTAGCCTCGCCGCGCCAGTACTTGTCGCCACCGCTTGCTACAAGCTTCGCCAGGTCCCGATGAAGCGACATTGTGATCAGCTGAAGGCTTGTCGCCGTCGCATCACCGTTCTTCGCTGTGTCTTCGCCGCTGTTGCTCCAGCACGCAACCAGTCAAGTCACCAGCAGCCAATCTCTTCATTGTTTTCTCTTCGCATGTTTCGCCTGCCTATTTAAGCATCCCTGTGCTCAGCAGCTCCCTCAAACCTCACTGGAAATCAGCTAAGTTTCGAAATTCTCCTGTCTTGGTCTTCTTCTCCGGCGAGCCATCGAGGAGCTTCACGGTGGCAGCTTCAACCACAGCATCTCCTGCCAAATTAACCGCACCAGTGAGTTCCCCTTATCTCTCTCATCGTGCTGTACCACTTAATTGGATTACCTTGCACCTTATCGCCGGCGATCACCGGAATTTGCTGAAACTTGAAGATTGCCCTGTTCCGGCAATGCAGGCCAAATTACCTCGATTTAGCTCTCGATCCTGTGGAAGAAGATGATCAGTGACTCATTTCCAGCAAGCCTATGCATCAAGATCTCCCGATTGAGCTTCAATCGAAGCTTTCCCCAATTTTGAACTTCTCCAGAAACCGGCGATCGTCGCCAGTCTTCTCCGGCCATCCCCCGGCCCATCCAATTGTACCAGAAGCTTCCCTATACCTCCTAGATGCTCTCCAAGCAAGGAATCGAGTTCAAACGGCCTGTGTTGGAAATGCCCAAATCCAGTGATTCTTCTCCGGCGCCGATGACCGGAAAGCTTGTTCCAGCCATTTCAGCCCTCGAAACCTTGTCATTTAGATGTGCCTTAGCCTCCTGAGCACTTTTGTCTTCTAGCCCGACACCTAGATCGGCCTAGATTGGAAGTTACAGCCATGCCAAGATCTTGTCCAGAATTGCTCCAGTGCAGCCAGTTCATCTCTGTTCATCATCAAAATTCTTGCTTTCCAGCCATTTCCTGCCCTAGATCCTGTTAACTTAATTGCTCCTGTTACTCAAGCCTACCTCCCAGACAAAGTGGTGCATCATTTGGAGCTCCAGATCAAAAGTTATGCTAAGCCCTAGTTTTTGGCATTGTCAGCTCTATGCCAGAGCTTGCCAGCCAGTGGCATTGACCTTATTTACCCACTTCTGGTTGTGCAATTTGAAATCCACTTTGCCCACTGAATTTGTAGAGTTGTGATCTACATTTTATTCTACTACCACAAGTTGAGATGACCCCTCTATCATTCATCGACCCTATGTCGATGCTTTGAACCGAATGTCGACCTAAAGACGTTCGCTGTTTTTGAGCGAACCAGTCGCAACCTTGATATCATTCTGATATTTTGAGACATTTGGAACCTTGTAAACCTTTGACAGCTAATCTTAACATTGGTTTCTTTAACTTAACCCTAATCAGCCTCTAAACCCAATCATTCCAGAATCATCAAGACTTCATCTTTGCATCATTGCATATAGTATAATAATGTATCGAAAAGATTATGATTATTGGTTGTTTGTTTGTTGGGAGAGCAGATCAAGAGCCCGAGTTCGAGGACTTCATTGCGGATCCGACGTCAACTGCTGTATCTTACGACGCGGAAGGCAAGTCATATCCTTGGTCATCTTGAACCTATATTTTAAATGTTGCTATAATATAACCTTGAATATAGGCAATATTGCATGTGAAAGATTGAGAATGGTTGATTTATAAATTGGCAGTACTAGACTGGTTATCTGTGAAATGTGAAATAAACAAGTTTTGAGCTATGAACTATTATATGTATCTATATACTTATATTCATGAAATAAAACCCCTAGCCGTGACTAGAAAAATGGTATGGATGGCTGTAGCACTGGAGGTGCTAGACTGCAAAGGAATGCAGGCACTGAAGGTGCAGGGTTGTGGATGGTCTGGTCACTGGCATATAAGGACTAGAACCTTGTGTTGTGCGTCTAGTGGCATGAACAACGTGCTAACCGCAAGCCTGGTATGGGACAGGCCTGAACAAGTAATTATGTGGATCGCACATGAAACCCCTGCATGAGATGTGTTGTGATGCACGATAAACACGGAGCGCGGCTCCCACACATATCACTGAAGGTGATCAAGCACGCTGACCCAGTAATGGGAATAAGCAAAGGGGTGGAGGTTTGGATACAACCTGCCACAACTGTGCCTCGCTGAGAGCCACAGGGTCGGGGGTGAATTGTGAGTAAAACATAACAAAAGTTCTTGTTATTTCCACCTTGCCGCTCACAATATGAAGTGAGTCAGGGGTCCAATCATTTTGTTATGATAGGAAAGGTTTGAAAGTGGAGTATCTTGCGGGTAAATTGGTACCTCTCTGCAGAGTTAAAAACGTATTCGAATACTCCGAGCTCCCGGGTTTATAGGAGTCTGCTGCGGTGGATTAAATCCACGGGGTGTGACACAAGTATTATTTTCTAAATAAAATATGTTTAAATCAAGATTACCCAAATGACATGTGTTGTCATGATAAGGAGTGCTGCCGTGGGCTGTCGTGTGTCGACGTGTCGCGGTAGTGCTGTAATCTAGTGAACATGATTGATGATGTTATATTATGAAAAGTGCTGCCATAAGATGAGATGAGAAAGGAAAAGACTATTTTACAAATATCCATAATTCTTGACTAGTCTAGGTTCATATCATCACTACTATATGTACTTACTCTTACCTATGACTTGCTGAGTACGTAAGTGCTCACCCTTGCAACATTCAACTCAATAGATGGAGCCTACTTTGATCAAGATGATGGCACGGAGTATTACGTGGATCCAGAAGGAGGAGAATCAGTTCCGCCAGAGCCCTGAAGTGTGTTGTTCTGCCGTCAACTTCTTTTGTGGGAGGGTCACCTATCTTCTACTGCGTAGTTAAATATTTTGCTAAACCCTGAATGCCTTGTAGGCATTGTAATCCTCTTATGTAATATTAAGGCCAGCAGGCCACACTGCTTAATATTTTGTGAGTACTCTCTTGCAATGTAATATACTCCTGTGTTTGACTCATCCTGAGAAGTCAAAGGTTTGTAGTTTGGGACTAGCTGCAGCGAGCTAGGTCTCTACAGGAGTAGTCGTTGTCCCAGTCACGGGGCGCGACAGTCCATGTTACCAGGAAAATCTCCGGGACAAGCCACCGGGGCCGTGACGCTTCGATTCCCGCACTGTCGTTCATTAAGGTCTTGTCTCGATGGGAGTGCGCTGTTCGGCCATAATGGCCGCTCGCGGTTCGAACCGGCGACGTCTCATTTCTCGCACCCATCCCTTCATTTCCCGCGCACTTTTTGAATTAAGCGGCGTGGATGCACCACAAAGGGCCATGTGGCACCCATCGGGGCCGCGTTTGGCCCCTATAAATAGGGCCTCAGGGGGCCCGGAGAACTTCGTTCCAACCTTCAAGCCCTCAAGTTCCCTTAGCACCCTTAGCTCTCCCGGTAGCCCTCTTTCGGAAGCTCACTCCAGGGAGCTTAGCCTCAGGAACCACTAAGTCCCCCCCTTTTTTCTAGAGCCTTAGCCACCGGAAAAACTAGATGGGACCCAAGGGCCGTGCCAAGGCCACGGAGGTGCCCTCAGAGGAAGTCACTACGGACTTCCTCTGGGCCTCCGAGTTTAAATCCGGGGACCTGGAGTCCCTGGTGGACTGGGGAGTCATTGCGGGCGGGGACGTCCGGATCCCCGTGAAGAAGGATGGAGCCCCCAGCCCCAGGCCCGGGGAAGTGGTGGCCTTCGAGGCTTTCCTCGAGGCCGGGCTTCGGCTCCCGGTGCACCTGCTGCTCCTGGAGTTTTTGAAGGAGTACGGGGTGGCCTTGAACCACCTGACGCCGAACGCGTTCGTTCGGATAGGGCTGTTCGAGACAGCCACTGGACGGGAGGCGATGCTCCGACTGTTCCGGTATTTCTATGAGCCAACGGCGAGGAGCTCCCACCTGGTGAAGGGAGGACCGAAGTCACCGTTTGGTTCAGTGATGGTCCAACTCCTGCCATCTCGGGTTGTGGAGTACCCGGTGGCAGCCTCCCAGGACCACTGGGGTGATTGGATCCGGAGGTGGTTCTACCTTCGGGTCCGGGACGATGAGGTGGTGTACTCCCCGGAGCCTCCCTCCTACAGCCGGTCATCCACTCCCAAGCCCCCGGTGTGGACCGAGCAGCAGCTGAAGCTCCTCAGCAAGGTCGTGGGCTCCCGGGGCATCCGCTCCATGAGGGACGCCATCGAGGAGCTAACGCTGCTGAAGATTTCCCCCCTCGCGCACGGCAGGAGGGGAATCGGGATGTACTCGACCCAGCGGCCCCCGCAGAAGCCGGTTACCTTGCTCGTTTTCTTTTCGCGTATTTCTCTAACTCTTACCTTTTGCAGTCCGGCCGTACCCGGCCGCCCGGGAGAAGGGGGAAAACCTCCTTTGGAGGTATTCCGCCGATGAGCACGAGCGCATCGTGTGTGTCATGGGGGAGGGCCCTCGCCGTAACCTGGTAGCCAAGGCCTTCGGGCTGAGGCTACCAGCCAGAACGCCCCTCCCCACCCCAGTTGCCACAAGAGGGGGAAGGAGGCCACCGGGGGCTCTGAGCCAAAATGGGTCAAGGCTCAAAAAGCCCCCGGTCCATCGACGACACCGGGCTCCACGCCCGTGAAGGCTCGGGACACAGCCCCCAGATCAGGGCGCGCGCGGGCGCCTCCCCTGCAGGAAGCAACGCCACCTCCCCCGGAGAACCCCGGAGAGGCTCGGGGGAAGGGGCCAGCCAACGATAGGGGGGCGTCCGATTCGGCGGATTACGCCCCCTCTCCGCCTTCGGCGGTAGCCCTCCTGGCGGCCCCAGCGCTACCGGAGCCGGAGAGGCCGGAGGTCCGATTCGCGGAGGCCTCGCCTCTGCGTGTCGAGTGGCCGATAGACGAAGGGGGGAGCCCCTCGGTCTACGAGGCTCCTCCGGCGACGGAGGTCCTGGGGGCCCTGCGGCCTGGAAAAGGAAAGGGGCTCCTAATTCACCCCGGGGAGGGACCTCCTCCGAGAGCTTTTCGACCACCTCCTCTTC
Organism: Pharus latifolius; assembly: GCA_019359835.1. Classification (NCBI taxonomy): domain Eukaryota; kingdom Viridiplantae; phylum Streptophyta; class Magnoliopsida; order Poales; family Poaceae; genus Pharus; species Pharus latifolius. Next base: position 13,986,566 of record CM033328.1, on the reverse strand, counting down.
GGTGGTCACTTCCTCGGCGGCGAAGACGCCAGCCACCGCCACCCCGGTCCACATCACCCCCGTGACTCTTGCACGGGGGCCCGTCGTCGGTCGCGACGGATCCGGCGCCGGGAGGGAGAGCCCCTTGCTGTCCGCGGGGGAGGTCGACCGGTAAGTGGAGAGCCTGCAGACCTGGAAGGTCCAGGACTATGTCTCGCAAGGGACACTCCGCAAGCACTTTGGGGAGCTTCAATCCCTCTAGATCCAGATACCTTCTTGAGCCGGTAGGAGGTTTCCTTTGGGGCTCTCAACTCGAATTTTTCCTAACTCTTGCGCTTGTAGGGGGCCGCCATCACCTGGGGGATTGAAGCGCGCTTCAGCCGGGCGCTGCAAGATGCGGAGGGGAAGGCCGCCGCCTACTTGGAAGAGCGGGACGGTGCCCTTCGGGAGTTGGCCCGGGTCCGGGCCCAGCTCCACGCTTCCGAGACAGTCAACGACCGACTTCGGAGGGAGGCCAAGGCGAAGGAGGATGCGCTCCGGGAGCTCGAGGGCTCCAGTGTTCAGGCCGTGACGGACGCGGGCCGCTCCGTGCGCTCAGCCAACGAGGGGCTTGGAGTGAGCCTGGGCTCGGGGAGCAGCTCTGACGCGGCCCTGGGGACGCTCACGAAGGCTGTGCATTTTCTCAACGCACAAGTCTCTGTGATCCCGGAGGCCGCGGATGCCCGGGCACGGGGCCGGCCAATCCCTTTTGTTACCGCCGCGGCCAGGCTCATGGAGCACCGGGGGGTTAGCGCCTGAGTTATCGTGGGTCGAATCCCCCGGAGCTTCCCGGAGTTCTTCGAGTCATCAAGGCAAGAAGTGGAGTAGCTCGCCGGCGGCTTCTACGATCGGATAATCCAGGTGCGATTCCCGACACCGGCGCCTCCAGGAGTGGACGCTCTGGCTCCGGTGGGAGCCCCCCGGGGGGAGGACGCCAATAACCAAGTATGGGCCTCCCCCCAGGTCTAGATAGGACCCTTTTTTGTTTTTAGGTCTTTTGCTCCCGGTAGCTTCTTAGAGGAAGCCCCGGACACTTGTACAAAAAATATTCTATGCAATACAAAATTGAATTTTTTTATAAGTCTTTGAATGAAATGTACCAGGTTACCCGGGAGGTTACTCCCAGGGCGAACGTCCCGGAGAAACTCTCCGGGGTTGAGGCCTTTGAGCCCCAGCGGGTGTAACCCGGGGGAGGCCCAGGCCGCCTTTATTTTGTTGGGTCTCTTCTCCCAGGCATTTCCTGGGAGCCGATCCGATTACAGTGGCATCCGGAGTGGCACCTGGACAACTTCGATAATCAGCGCATTGAGCTATCCCCTCCGCGACAGGGGTCTCGGAGGGTTCTCTAGCTTCGAATACTTCCACCGGCGGGCTACGAGTATTGGCCCGAAGACCTGCTCCGGGAGGCCCAGCGTCGCATACGCGGCTTGTACCGGGACCTGGCCCGGGAGATATCCGAAGGTCTCCGGGATTATTAGACATAGGAACTTTCCGGGTTACACCCCAGGTTGTATCATGTTTGATGTAATGATGCCCACCAGAGCGGGAAGATGTTCTCCGGTTAAATGATCTTCAATAAAGCTAAGTTTGCTTGTGTACTTTGATTTCTTCAATAGAGCTAAGTTTGCTCGTGTATTTTGCCTTCTTAGATGGTCCAGAATGGGGTGATTCCCGGGTGCTCCTTATCCCCCCTCCACAGTGGGCCGGAGGGTAGCTCTGCGAGCTGTGGGAGTGACAAAGCTCCTGGGGTAAAGACCCATTGCTTAAGAAAATCCTTCAAGTTTCCCCAAGGTTATAAGAATTCCCGGGGATAATTTTTCCGGGAGAACTCTCTGGTCGCCGTGATGACGGGGAGCCGGGAACGAGGTCTCCAAGAAAAATACCAGAGTTCCGAAATTCCAAGAAATTCTCTTCGGGATAAAAACCTTCCGGTCACAGTGAGAACGGGGAACCGGGTGAGTCTTCCGGGAGGCCCAATATCTCCGGTCACCGTAAAAACGGAGAGCCGGGAATGAGATCTTCGGGAGAAAAACATCCAAGAAAATCCAAGGCGAAATTTCCGGGGATAATTTTTCCGGGAGACAACCCTCCGGCCACTGTGGAAACGAGGAGCCGAGAACAAGATCTCCAAGAAAGAATATCCGAGAATTCCGTCTCACTGGGGAGACAATCGACTCCCGGAGGAGGATGCGCTCGATGACGGGTCTGAGTTTTTGTGTAGGGGACTAGCACTAGTACAGAAATGCAGTCTACTAACCCCTATCTTCTATCGGTTATTAGCGAAACAGCAGAAAACCGATAGAAAATGTGCCTCGCGGTCATAAAAGCCCGACGGATGTATTTTCCCTATCGGTTTCTAAGAAACTTACCGATAGAATAAATAGTATGATTTACTCTAGCGGTGATGAACATATTTGCCGATAGAAGAGATGCATAAGTACTGACGGAAGAATGTTGTGCGCCGATAGGACTGGTCGACTTCAACAAGTAGACTTATTCTATCGCTACTGTATGAATATACCGACAGAGTATATTAAAAATTCCTATCGGCAATATGTAGTGCGCCGATAGAATAGTTGGCCTTCTACAAATATTTTTATTCTATTGGTAATGGATTCTTTTACCGTTAGAATATATAGAAAATTGCTTAGAACTGTTCGTCTTCAAATAGTTTTATTCTATCGGTAATGAATGTTTATACCGGTAGAATATTGCAAAAATATCTTAGAACTGTTGGCCTTCTACAACTAGTAATATTCTATCGGGAATGTACGTACAAACCGATAGAGTATGTACAAAAATTCCTATCGGTAATATTTATTGTGCCGATAGAACCATTCGCATTCTACAGATGTTTTTATTACTAACCATGTTCTGTTTTCATACCGATAGAAAATATATATTTGTATAAATACACGGGTATGTCTCTTTCATTCTCACAGTTCATCTGGGGCTCGTAGTCCTAACCCGTAAGCTCCATGGACGGCCGGCGCACCTCTACAGGGACCGCTGCACCTCCGCACCTCCATCGACGCCCTCTAGACGTCGGCATCCCAAGGAAAGTACGTAAAATTTCTGCAATATTGTTAGATTATTCTAATCCGATTATGGCAATAATTCTGCTTTTTTTGTATTCTTCATTTTGATGTGTCTTCTTTTCAATATGATTATGATCTGTTCAGGTCCTTGGATGATGCTCATGAGGGGCAACGTATTTCACGGTTCTTCATCATAGTACGCTGCCTACGTTGGCTTGTTGGCGAAAGAAATGGTGAAGATCACCGTCGAGAGCTGGAAGGACGTGAAGGGCGAGATCTTGGTTGGCTCGGTCGAGAAGATGCTTAAGCCTGGCGTGTTTCTCAAATCAGGACCTATAGAAAGCATCTTACATTTTTTTGCATGCACCAGCTTGTGGCCAGATGCTTACCTGCTTGGAGAAGAAGAATTGTTGTTATTTGCATAGCCATTCTACACCATCACTACACAGAACAACATCTTGGAAGGTAGGTTCTTTTTGTTAATGGAGTTGAGTTGAGTTGAGTTGAGTTGATCGAGTTTGAGTCCGAGGAAATCACCAATACGTACAAATGTATGTCGACGGCAGTTCCAGCTCCTCGGGCGTCTTCGAACTGAACTCCTATGGTTAAGTCCAATGTGGTTCAGAGATTTGCTGTTTTGGATGAATGGATTTTTGATGTATCAGGTCTAACTTGTAGTCGGTAGTTGCATTGTGGCAACCTGCAAAGATTCCCTTTTATGTAAAATGCATGTATGGGCCACTGGGTCCTCGTCGTGATCTGTTGTTAATTTCAGACGTGGCTTTTGTAATATACATCGAATGTGTGAATTGTTGTATTTGTATATTGTTGTATATTTGTGTATCATGTATTGCTAATTGGGACATGAACTTGAATGTGCAGGGAGTATTTGTGTATTTAATTGTATTGGTAGGTAGGTGTGTATTTGTACTGCTGTTTCAGACATACACTTCAATTTGTGAACTGGCATGTGTATGTTTGTACCTGAATTTGTATTGGTGAACTGGCATGTGTATGTTTGTACCTGAATTTGTATTGGTGAACTGGCATGTGTATGTTTGTACCTGAAAAGTATTTTTGTGTCTCCTAGTTAATCCACAAATTAGCATTTCTTGAAATATATTGCTTTATCTTCTAGTTAAGATCCGTTTGATGTAAGATCTGTTTGATGTTACATTGATATGTGTAACACCCTGAGTTATGGGTGAAAACTTCCTTTTTCATCAATAGCATGCATGCTTGTATCTGTAGTAATAGCCAGATCAGTTTCTATCTCAAGCCCTTAAATCTCCAAAATCTATCCTGTGACCTCAAATGAAGATCAGATTGTTCAGATATGATCTATCAGTTACTTTGAACTTAAAAGCCTTCAGAACCTAGATCCAATTCTATCTCTAACTTCCAGATTTATCAACTTCTTCTGTTTTCGAAAACAGAAATACCTTATATTACCCAAATACCCTAAGTTTCAGAAATACAGATTTAATCAAAATCTTGACCAATTTCAGACCAGATTATTCCTGGAATATGATCATGGGTATGTCAATACCTTAATCTAAAAAGTTGACAGCCAGATTTCACCATCTAGACTCTTTTCACAAATCAGTCCAAGAGTTATCACAAATTAGTCCTTATCTGATATCTGAAAACCCAAAAAGGCTAAAATCTCCAGATTAACTCCAAACTCAAAATCTCTTTGGCAAATCTTCTCAAAATGTTATTTGCCACAAGTTTCTCTTCTGTGCAGATATCAAAATCGAACCCTAAATGCCAGAATTCGAAATCAACAAAACTTAAACCTTATTTTACCCTAAAGTACCCTATTTTCAGTTTGTATCAAAAACTATTCAAATGTATCAAAAACTATTCAAATGTATCAAATTTTATCAATTATCTCTGCCAAATCATCTGTTGAATAAAGATTACCAAAACAGCAGAATCAATTTCAGTTTAAACCTCCCAAAATTCCAGATTTACATTTCAGTCCAAAACTCAAAGAATTGAAATTGCAGTTCAGTCCAATTTCGACCAGGCCGTATACTGCTGTACACGACCAGAAGCCTCGCCGTGTTTTGCTTCCTTGCGCCGTGCACGCTCGCCGCCGGCCAAGTTCCGCTTGCATTTGTGCTCGTGCATGCTTGCTCTTCCTGTTGTGCACGCGTCAGTGTCTCAGCCATCGCCGTGGCAGCGCCGCTGCAACGTCGACGACCAGCGCCTGCTTCCCCGCGCGACCAGCAGTGACTGTTGTCAGCATCTTTTTGCCATGTAGCTTGCCTTGCCAGCCGTTGTCGCCACCGCTTTGCACCGCCCGACATGGTTGAGTCCCAATGTAGCACAGCTTTGTCTCGCCAGTGCGCCGTCGTGTCACCGTTCGCCGTTGCTACATCTGCGCCCGGCAACTCATATCAACTGACATCAAATTCAATGATGTTTAATCCTTGCAAGCTTCGCCCACTGCTCTATTTAAGCCACCAATACCCTGTGTCATCTCCTCTTCCCCAGGACTTAACCAAATTCTCAAAATTCTTCGCTGTCGTCGTCTTCTCCGGCGAGCTGTCGAAGAGCTTCACGGTGCCAGCACTCTACGCAGCACCTTCTGTCAAATTAACCGCATCAGTAAGTTTCCCTGATCTCCCTCATTGTGCTGTACCATCTAATTGAGTTATATTGCATCCAGTCGCCGGTGATCGCCGGAATTCCCGATTGCCCTGTTCCAGCAATGCAGACCAAATCACTTCGAATTAGCCCTCGATCCTGTGAAGCAAATTGATCTGTGAGCTCTAATTAGCAAGCCTAAGCATCCAGATCCCCAGGTTGAGCTCGAATCGAAGGTATCCCCAAATTCAAGCTCTACCAGTCGCCGGCGATCGTCGCCAGGTTTCTCCAGTGATCCTCCGGCCAATACAATTGTACCAGAAGCTTCCCTATACCTCCTAGATGCTCCAAGCAAGGAATTAAGTTCTTGTTGCCTGTAGCAGAAACCCCCAATCAGCAGCATTTCTCCTCCGGCGCCGATGACCGGAAAGCTTGTTCCAGCCATTTCAGCCCTCGAAACTTTGTCTAGTATGTGTGCTTTGATCTCCTGAACATTTTTGTCTTCTAGCCCGACACCTAGATCGGCCTAGATTGGAAGTTATAGCCATGCCAAGTTTGTGTCCAGAACTGCTCCAGTGCAGCCAGTTCATCTCTGTTCATCATCAAATTTCTTGCTTTCCAGCCATTTCTTGCCCTAGATCCTGTTGACTTAATTGTTCCTGTTACTCAAGCCTACCTCCCAGACAAAGTGGTGCATCATTTGGAGCTCTATATCAAAAGTTATGCTAAGCCCTAGTTTTTGGCATTGTCAGCTCTATGCCAGAGCTTGCCAGCCAGTGGCATTGACCTTGTTTACCCACTTCTGGTTGCGTAATTTGAAATCCACTTTGTCCACTGAATTTGTAGAGTTGTGATCTACATTTTCTTCTACTACCACAACTTGAGATAAGCATCCTAGCTTTTCTTAAAGCTATGTCCAAGCTTTGATCCGAATGTCGATCTGTTGACATTCGCTGTTTTGATTAAACTAGCCACAAAATTTGTTATCCCTATTGAAATCCTGAAACCCTAAGATTATCTAATCACCATCCTTAGCCCAAATTTCTTGAAACCCTAGAATCTCGACTCAGTTCAGTTTGCAGTTCAAATTATCTCCAGTTTAGTTCAATCATTCTTGTTGAGCATTTCTGCATATAAGTCATAAAACATTTTAATATTATAAGTAATTATTGTGTGTTTGTTTGTCGTCGAGCAGATTCAGAAGCTGACTTTGAAGATTTTGCTGTTGACCCGTCATCGACTGCTGTATTTTACGACGCGGAAGGCAAGTCATATCCTTGGTCATCTTGAACCTATATTTTAAATGTTGCTATAATATAACCTTGAATATAGGTAATATTGCATGTGAAAGATTGAGAATGGTTGATTTATGAATTGGTAGTACTAGACTGGTTATCTGTGAAATGTGAAATAAACAAGTTTTGAGCCATGAACTATTATATGTATTTATATACTTATATTCATGAAATAAAACCCCTAGCCGTGACCAGAAAAATGGTGTGGATGGCTGTAGCACTGGAGGTGCTAGACTGCAAAGGAATGCAGGCACTGAAGGTGCAGGGTTGTGGATGGTCTGGTCACTGGCCTATAAGGACTAGAACCTTGTGTTGTGCGTCTAGTGGCATGAACAACGTGCTAACCGCAAGCCTGGTATGGGACAGGCCTGAACAAGTAATTATGTGGATCGCGCATGAAACCCCTGCATGAGATGTGTAGTGATGCACGATAAACACGGAGCGCGGCTCCCACACATATCACTGAAGGTGATCAAGCACGCTGACCCAGTAATGGGAATAAGCAAAGGGGTGGAGGTTTGGATACAACCTGCCACAACTGTGCCTCGCTGAGAGCCACAGGGTCGGGGGTGAATTGTAAGTGATACATAACAAAAGTTCTTGTTATTTCCACCTTGCCGCTCACAGTATGAAGTGAGTCAGGGGTCCAATCATTTTGTTATGATAGGAAAGGCTTGAAAGTGGAATATCTTGTGGGTAAATTGGTACCTCTCTGCAGAGTTAAAAACGTATTCGAATACTCCGAGCTCCCGGGTTTATAGGAGTCTGCTGCGGTGGATTAAATCCACGGGGTGTGACACAAGTACTATTTTCTAAATAAAATATGTTTAAATCAAGATTACCCAAATGACATGTGTTGTCATGATAAGGAGTGCTGCCGTGGGCTGTCGTGTGTCGACGTGTCGCGGTAGTGCTGTAATCTAGAGAACATGAATGATGATGTATATTATGAAAAGTGCTGCCATAAGATGAGATGAGAAAGGAAAAGATTATTTTACAAATATCCATAATTCTTGACTAGTCTAGGTTCATATCATCACTACTATATGTATCTACTCTTACCTATGACTTGCTGAGTACGTAAGTGCTCACCCTTGCAACATTCAACTCATTAGATGGAACCTACTTTGATCAAGACGATGGCACGGAGTACTACATGGATCCAGAAGGAGGAGAATCAGTTCCGCCAGAGCCCTGAAGTGTGTTGTTCTGCCGTCAACTTCTTTTGTGGGAGGGTCACCTATCTTCTGCTGCGTAGTTAAATATTTTGTTAAACCCTGAATGCCTTGTAGGCATTGTAATCCTCTTTATGTAATATTAAGGCCAGCAGGCCACACTGCTTAATATTTTGTGAGTACTCTGTTGCAATGTAATATACTCCTGTGTTTGACTCATCCTGGGAAGTCAAAGGTTTGTGGTTTGAGACTAGCTGCAGCGAGCTAGGTCTCTACAGGAGTAGTCGTTGTCCCAGTTTCGGGACGCGACAATATGATTCCTTGAATGTGAGAAATGGCATGTGCATGTTTGTACCAGTTTGGTACCAGTACCTCCTCTAACGATAAGTACACATATTTACCGATAGGAAAACACATATATTTGTTCAGTCATGCATATTCTAACGGTAAATACACATATTTGTCGATAGGAAACACATATATTTGCTCAGTCATGCATATTCTAACGGTAAATATGTGTATTTACGATAGAAAAAGACATATTTGCTCAGTCATGCATAGTCTAACGGTAAATACACATATTTACCGATAGAAAAACTAATGCTCGAGTGTCATGCATCATCTAACGGTAAGTACACATACCTACCGATAGAAAAACTCATGTGCGTGCTGTGTCATGCATGATCTAACGGTAAGTACACATATTTACCGATAGGAAAACACATATATTTGCTCAGTAATGTATATTCTAACGGTAAATACACATATTTACCGATAGAAAAACTCATGCTCGAGTGTCATGCATCATCTCTAACGGTTATTTCATGTATTTACCGTTAGAAAAATGTCCATTATAAGGAAAAATGTCCATTATAAACTTACTCGTGCATTGCTGTGCTGCTCTTTAATTTGTTCTGTTGCACTCTGTGTCCCTCTGTTTGTGACGAAAGTTCCAGCTACACTGCTAGGGTGATCAGCGCAGGCTGGAGGGAAGTTGATTGCGCCCCTCTCTTTAAGGTACGCTTAATCGTCGACACTTATCTCTCTCTCCCTCTAGATCTCCCTTCCTCTCTACTTGCAAGCTAGCTGTATTGTGTAGTTCCAAGTTTGTAGCTCTAAGCTTGGGAGCTTGGTAGCTGGAAATGCGTCATGTTTTAGGAGCTAACTAGCTTGTGTTGTGTAGTTAGCTAGGTTAATTAGTGTTAATTTCGTCAGGCTAGGGTTCAACACATGTATCTGTTGTAAGAGGCTGTACATGTACATATACATAACTTAATTGGGCAGGTTTCATGCATGGCTTACTCGTTAAATTTTGTTAATTGTAGATGGACAGGAAATATTGGATGTATGGAATAAAACGTACTACTCTTGAATATTTGGATGGTGTGAATGAGTTTATTAAATTTGCTGAGCAACAAAAGGAGAGCAAGGGAGAGAAAAATATGCTCTGTCCTTGTACAGATTGTATGAACTTGAAGAGGTTTAGCAACTCTGATCAAATTAAGAGTCATTTGATTCGTCGTGGTTTTAACGCGCGATACACCCGTTGGATATGGCATGGCGAAGATCTTGAGGAAACAAGCACCACTACTACCAATCAGCACGACTCGGATGTGGATTGCAATAATATCGATGATCATCCCAATTTTGGTAATGTTCATTCCGAAGTGCACGTAGATGATGATGATGACAATCTAGATGAGATGTTACGTGATGTAGAGGAAGATTACAACGAAAATGACTTCTGTGAATTTGAGAAACTGATTGCTGACTCTGAGAAGCCTCTGTTCCCTGGATGTGCAACATTTACAAAACTGTCTTCTGTGCTGAGATTATATAACTTGAAGGCAGGAAACGGTTGGAGTGATAAGAGTTTCACGGCACTATTAGATCTTCTAGCGGACATGCTTCCAGAGGGAAATGAGTTGCCAAGATCTACTTACCAAGCCAAAAAACTGTTGTGTCCGTTGGGAATGGAAATCGAAAGAATACACGCATGCCCAAATGATTGTGTGTTGTACCGTAGCGAGTACACCAGTTTGCATGTTTGTCCAAGATGCGGCGCATCGAGGTATACGCGTAGGGACCGGATTGACAGTGAACGTCACGAGGTAAGGAAAGGGCCCCCGGCAAAAACTGTGTGGTACTTGCCTGTGATACCTAGATTGAAGCGGCTGTTTGCAAATCCGAAAGTCGCGAAGCACTTGCGTTGGCATGTTGAAGCCCAGAAACAAGACGGAAAACTGAGACACCCAGCTGATTCTATTCAATGGAGAAACATCAACAGAACATTTGCTGAGTTCGGCGGCGAACTTAGGAATGTAAGGTTCGGGCTGAGTACAGATGGTATGAACCCACATGGTAATATGAGCAGCCGGCACAGCACTTGGCCGGTTCTTTTATGCATCTACAATCTTCCTCCTTGGTTATGATGAAGCGCAAGTACATCATGATGGCGTTACTAATCTCAGGACCCAGACAACCCGGAAATGATATTGACGTGTTTCTAGCGCCTTTAATCGAGGACTTACAGAAATTGTGGAGCGAGGGTGTGCAGGTGTGGGATGCATACAAGAAAGAGAATTTCATCTTGCGGGCCCTGATATTTTGCACCATAAATGATTTTCCTGCCTACGGCAATTTGTCGGGGTATAGTACGAAAGGAGCCAAGGCTTGCCCTATTTGCCTAGATGAAACTGAGAGCATGTGGCTGCGAAACTGCCGGAAAACAGTGTACATGGGTCACCGCAGGTTTCTTCCGGTGCATCACACGTACCGTAAGAAGAGGAAATCATTTAACGGGAGGCCTGAGAAGGGATCAGCTCCAGTGTTTCTGACCGGTAAGGAGATTTACTCGCGCGTGAACGACATCAAAGTTGATTTCGGTAAGCATTCTAAACCTCGAGAAAAAAATGTTTGGAAGAAGAGATCGATTCTCTGGGATCTACCGTGCTGGGAGCACTTACAAGTTCGACATTGCGTTGACGTCATGCATGTAGAGAAAAATGTCTTGATGTCACAGATGCTTCCCATTGCTATCAGAGGCATTCTCCCAGTTAAAGTCAGAGAGACAATCACAAACCTATGTTATTTCTTCAACGCAATATCTTGCAAGGTAAGTACGTGTACTCGTACTATAAGTTCACTACCTCCATTTGTGGACCTTAATTAGAAGATTTTTCTGATATGAATATTTGGCGCAACTGTGTCCTCGTAGGTAATTGATCCCGATGGACTGGACGCTTTGCAACGCGACGTGGTTACAACTCTTTGTCAGCTCGAGATGTATTTCCCTCCATCCTTTTTTGATGTTATGGTCCATCTGATTGTTCACCTTATCAGAGAAATTAAGTTTTATGGACCCGTGTGCCTGCGCTACATGTATCCATTTGAGAGATTTATGGGTGTATTGAAGGGATACGTAAGGACTCGTCGTCGACCCGAGGGGAGTATCATGGAAGGTTATGCCGCCGAGGAGGTGATTGAATTTTGCACAGATTATATGGCCGGGGTTGACCCAATTGGTGTTCCTAGGTCCCGACACGAGGGTAGGCTTGAGGGAATCGGAACGATTGGATTCAAAGCTATCGTCCCCGCTCGTGATGTGTACGCAAAATCACATTTTTGGGTCTTACAACACATGACGGAGGTCGAGCCATACATACACGAGCACAAGGTAATGTTACGGTCACAGAATCCTTCGAAGTCAGACGTTTGGGTAAGCAGAGAACATAACAGGAAATTTGCTGAGTGGATCCAAGAAAGAGTCACGCGAGCTGCCGAGGACTCCGTAAGTGAAACTGTGACATGGTTGGCTAGAGGCCCAAGATTCACTGTAGGGACTTGGCAGGGGTACGACATCAATGGGTATTCATTTTACACAAGAGCTCAAGACGCCAAGAGTAGCACACAATGTAGCGGAGTGACACTGTTTGCTATTTCCGAGGATGCCAAGTCAGTAAGGGCGCTGAACTCATATTACGGTGTTATTGATGAAATATGGGAGCTCGATTACGGATTACTTAAGATTCCCCTGTTTCGATGCCAATGGGTCGAAATCCCTCGAGGTGTTCAAGTTGACAATTACGGGTTTACTCTCGTCGATCTTGGTAGAGTCGGACACCAAGACGATCCATTCATACTTGCAAAGCAAGCCACACAGGTATTCTACATCGTTGACCCGGCCAATCCAAACTTGCATGTTGTCCTCCACAGCAAGAGACGTATTGTTGGGGTCGAAGATGTTGTCGACGAAGAGGAGTATAACCAATTCGATGAAATACCTCCATTTTTAGAGGACATTCAATCTATCCGTACTGAAGATATCGACGAAACAACGTATCTGCGAGATGACCACGAAGAAGGATTATGGGTTGAGAACCATTGATGATTAATTTCTATTTCAGGGATAAATGCCAAGCAAACAGCCCACAAGTTATGCAGCAAGGTGAGGAACTTATCATTAATACATCAGGCAGTACATTTTTCTTTAGAATTTAATGATAAGCTAGTTCACAGCATTAATACATCTCAATTTTACTCCACAGCATGAGTTCTAACATGTACAGTACCTTTATCCTGTAAATATTTAATTCTTCCCTTCAAATAGCACTTGCAAAAATCTCATCGCAGCCTCTTCAAATTAAGTTCTGCAAAAATCCCTTTTTTCTGACGGTATTTTGTTATTTATACCGATAGAGAAGGACATCTTCTCTCAGGCACTTCAAAACGTTTTCTATCGGTATTGTTCTATTTTACCGTTAGAATAAATTCGTTAGTCTCACGGTATTTGTTGTCTGACGGTTTTTTCCTGTTTTTACCGATAGAAGAATACTCTGCCGCTTTGAATTCTCAACCGTGTCGCCATGCGTCGCCTTGGAAACTCTATAAGTACCTCGCCATGCGTCGCGGTATTTTGTTGTTTTTCTAATTCTCGAACGGTTCGACTCCTCATCTTCTCTTTCACAATGGCAACCTCCATGGGATCGTCATCCACGCCCTCCCCGGTAAGAACTCTAAATCTCCTCGGTTTACCCCTGTATTGTTAATCCATGTTCAGTTCATTCTTGACCTGTTGATTTGCACAGGGAATGGTAGCCGTGGAAGACACTGCCAAAGTGAAGGCTGACCTGAGGGCCCTCCAGGAGGAGCACAAGCTCCTTACAGACAAGCACACTCAGCTACTGCTTGACCTTGACGATCTCTTCCAGCGCATTAAGCGCATGAAGACGGATGGTGACAATGCTAGGGCGAGGACGAGGCGTCTTCACGAGGAGAAGAAAGCCACGGATATGACCATCGCTGGCTGCGGTTTGACTATGAAGGATACCATAGCGAAGCTGAGGGAGGTCGCAGGCCTTCTCGACGCGGTAGTAGTTGATCCTAGGGACAACTTGTCGCTAGAGGAGTCCTGCGTCCTGGCTGCAAGTCTAACTGACTCTATTCTACATGCAGCCAGGGCTAAGACCACCCCTTGACCTAGCATTTTGGGTTTTATTTTTTTTGTAAGTGATAAAACAACAATGAATGAACAATTTCTTTTTATGTCAATTTTCCAATTTTCCGGCTATCTTCCCTCTTTCTTTAACATTCTGCAGTTTCAACCACGGTCTGTTTGATGTTAAATTGTGTACCTTTTCATTACTCTGACGGTATTTTGTTGTTTTTACCGATAGAAAAAGGGCACACAATACTATATCTCAAGCACTTAATCCAAAAATTTTTCTGGGGAAAATTGGTCTCACGGGATTTTATTGTTTATACCAATAGAAAAAAGGAATCCACTACTCTCACGGTATTTTGTTGTTTTTACCGATAGAAACTATAATCTCAAGCACTTCAAAAAATTTTTCTGGGGAAAATTGGTCTCACGGGATTTTATTGTTTATACCGATAGAAAAAAGGAATCCACTACTCTCACGGTATTTTGTTGTTTTTACCGATAGAAACTATAATCTCAAGCACTTCAAAAAAATTTTCTGGGGAAAATTGGTCTCACAGGATTTTTTTGTTTATACCGATAGAAAAAGGCACCTTTTCATTACTCTCACGGTATTTTGTTGTTTTTACCGATAGAAAAATGGCACCCAATACTATAATCTCAAGCACTTTAAAAAATTTTTCTGTGGAAAATTGGTCTCACGGGATTTTATTGTTTATACCGATAGAAAAAGGCATCCACTACTTCAAATATTTTTCCGGGAAATTTACTTGTTCTATCGGTATTATTTTGTTGTTTCGATAGAAAAGTACATAAGTCTATCGGTATCATTTTGTTATACCGATAGAAAAGTTCGTCCGCTACTTTATTACTCGTACACGGCCCTTTAGTTTCCCTCCACTCGAACAGTTCCACCTTAGAGCATTGCGTCTCTTCGAGAGCGAAGAAAACCCCAACCTCCGCCGTGACCACTCACTTCCTCTCTCCCACACGACGATCGCCAGCTGGACACTGGTTCGCCACTGCCACCGGTTCTTATTTTCGTCCTTCGCCGGCCGCCGCTGCGTTCTACACCGCCTCTCCATCACCAGAACTGATCGCCGCCGTAAATACCCTAATTCGTCGTTCTATTTCCAGCATCTTCTTTATTTGATCCTAGTGTTTTGCACGTACTAATTCTTCGAGTTTTGCAATTACACTAGGGTTCCCTATTGTGTTGGCTTATGTACATTCCGCAGGCAATGTTGATTTTAATTAGGGTTTACATAATATGTTCCAGTGCTGTAATGAACCTGTTTTGAGATTTTAACTTATCTATACTGTTGTATGTGTGATCAATTGTATCCAACTGCCATGTAATGCAGATTATATGTTGGAGGTGTTTTACACATATTCTATCGGCAGCTCATGTGTTTACCGATAGAAAATTTTTCTGCACAAGTAGTAAAACTTAATTTGGATCTGGAAGGACATGAGCCATGCAATGTACTAGTTTGGTTGGGAATTTTTACTCACTTCGTATGAATATATGGCAATGTGGATGGGTCTTCGATGTATATGTTTCAAATGCCTATATACATGACTTTTCCCAACCTAATAGATGTGAAGTCCTGATGACTCACATACAGGCTAGGCTAAAGATTATGCACAGTGGCACTTAGATGCTTGTGTGCATATTTACGTGTGAAATAATAATGCTGGCCCATGAATATTAGTGTAGCAAATCATCGAGAATGTTATGTGATGACAGTGAATGGTGGCTTGTCAACAAAATTCCATATGTAGAGAACATTGTTATGTTCTATCGGTATCTCACGTGTTTGCCGATAGAAAAATTGTCTTATGTGGAGGTAATTGTTATGGTCTATCGGCAGCTCATGTGTTTACCGATAGAAAATATTTCTGAACAGTTCAGGAAGTAATTTATGCATGTCTTTCTTTTTGTATTATTTTCCCTTTTGCCGCCGTAGTTAGTCTCCAGTCCTGGGCTGAGTTATGGAACTCCAAGGCGAATTAATTGCCATATATATGGTTTGTTGAAGGTTTTGTAGGGGAAGACATGTCGTCGTCTTCATTGGATGGTACTAGTGGTTCGACTAGGGCCAACCCCATCGTAACTACTGAAGATGCAGCTGTTACATCCCAGCGCAAGAGGGTGGGGCGAGGCGCGACGACGTTGGGGCGTTTGGCCAAACGCACGGATCTTTCTTGTGAGTTCAACCAATTTGGGAGGCCGATTGGAAAGAATGCTGGGAGGTACGCGGCCTACGTTGGGCAGTTGGCGAAAGAAAGGGTGAAGATCACCGTCCAGAGCTGGAAGGACGTGACGGCGGACGAGAGGGTAGGTTGTGGGCGGAAGTGAAGGTTAAATGAACTGAAATCGCTGAACTCTTTCGTAATCACGTTCTCTTGGCTTATACTAAAGTTTAACTAACTCGTGATTAATTGTATGCATTTTTCGGAAACAGGCTAAGTGGAACATCCCCGACGATACACCTAGGACTGCCTGCTTGAAGGACATGAACGAAACATGGAAAACCTTTAAGAGCTGGCTCGTCAGTAACTTCCTCGCTGCGGGGAAATCTCCTTGCGAGAAGTACCCCTTCATATCGGAGGAGGTATGGGAGGAATTCACCAAGTAGAAGGGGACTGAGGAGTTCAAGGCCCTTAGCGAGAAGAATAGGGCGATCCAGAAGAGGAACGACCACCCGCATCGGCTCGGATCCCGGGGCTATGCGGGGAAGGAGGAGCAGTGGAAGAAGGAAGACGAGCAAAATCCTGTCATCGACACCCCTGAGTTGCCGCTCTCCGAGATCCGGGATGAGAGGTGCAAGCGATGGTGGAGGGGGAGGGGGTCCGTGTCGTCCACGGCGTCTGTGCAGTTCGCAACCCCTGGGGACGCCGACGTTGTGAGGCGAATGGTAAGTTGGCTAACCTCGTAAACTGTGTGCGCACAAGTGTATATAAGGCAATTTGTCTCACAAGGTACCTTCAAATGTAACAGATCTCTTTTGAGAAGGAGGCAGCGGAGGGATTGTTTACCCCGCAGAGGGAGAACGACATCCTCACCCGGGCTCTAGCAAATAAGGAGCATCCCGGGCGGACACGGGCCGTGGGAGCCATTGTGTCGTGGAAGGCCGGTTTCGTAGATCCGGCTCCACCGAGGAAGAAGGCCCGCACCTGGAAGGAAAAGGAAGCTGACCTCTCCGATAAGATACGGGCTGAGGTACGGGAGGAGATACGGGCGGAGATGCGGGCTGAGATACGGGCTGAGGTACAGTCTGAGGTGCAGACCGAGGTCGCACAAATGAGGGAAGAGTTTGCACGGTTGAGAGAAGCATTGCTGGCCAAGAGTACAGATGCGGATCCCCAGGACGACGGTACCCCGCGGGGTCGGATAAGTAGTTGCGCTTCGAAGGTACTAGCGGATCCAGTGGATCTACTTGAGGTACTGCAAGCCTTCATCTGTGCACTTAAGTTGATGCAAGCCTTCATCTGTGCACTTAATTGTTACAAATTTGCAGGGGCTGGAGGGCTGCATCCTACAGAATAACGTAGGCGCCGGGCAGGAAGTGGTTGGACACGGCTTCGTATATCCGTCTGGGCCGGATGTCCGGGTCCACTGTGTACCTCTGCGGTTGGGTTTCGCAAAGGTACAGGTGGACATGGCCATGCCGGGCTACAACGATTCTCCGTTGCCAGTTCCAACAGAGGAACTGCAGACACTTGCTGAGGCAGTGGGCTCCTACGTACAGTGGCCCAAGAAGTCTTGTAATACAACCGGTAAATCCTACACATTTTAGATTACATCCTACTCAGTACACTCAACTTGCATAATCTAACATACGTGCTCATTAATTGAAGTGGCCTGCCGCGGGGCTACCAGGGGACTGCGCCCCCAGCTCGGGGCATGAGGGCCGATCTCGTGCGAACCTGGACACATCAAAGACGGCCTCGACCCCACCCAGCGCATCCACGCCTCCACCTCGGAAGAAAGCCGCCATCAGCTCGCCCTTGCCTTCGAAGGTACGCGCTCAGTCCCCGGCAAAAGGCAAGGGCGGCAAAGGCAAGGGCAAAGGGCGACAGGGACTGCCGCGGACGTTCACGAACGCGCTCCCACTCATGTCGGAGGCATCTTTGCGGAAATTGGATCGATCAACCAGAGACCTCCACGAGTGGTACCTACATCGAGCTCGGCGCAGCCTGAACTTCTTAGTTCCCTACAGGCCTGGGCAGTTCCACCGTGAGCCCGGGACTATATCCGTGGCACACGAGGATCTGTTCGACCTCTACAACTGGCGGGAGCTCGATATGTCCATCATACGGACTGGAGTCCTGTGAGTTTGCTGATGCTATGTATTGCTGTTTTCTAACTCTGTTTGCTAACTCTGCATTAATGTTGCAGTTCATTTGAATACTGAGTAACTTTCTGTGAAATTAATATTAATCTCGTCCTTCGCATGCAGGTGCATGTACAGGCTAGCATCGGAGGCTGCGTGTGACAAGGTGGGTTTCCTCGACCCAGAGAAAATAAGCCTCACGATGCTAGAGCAGGACGCCGCGCACGCTGAGCAGTACATATCCAGCGTGCTGATGGCGCAGCAGGACAGGGACTTCATTCTGGTGCCGTACCACCAAAGGTTAGTGCATTTCGTACTAATTTAACTCAATCTTGTATGTTACACCTGAGATGTACTTTGAGCTAGCGGTCCTCTTTTACGTACAATGCAGGGGCCACTGGATCCTCATCGTGATCTGTCCGCCGAGGAATGAGGTGTACTACCTCGATTCGATGCGTGACAGATTATCGATGGAATATGTGCTCAAGGGGAATATGGGGGCGTAAGTAACTTATATGTTTGATTTAAATTTTGACCTCACTAGCTAATGATAATACATTAACTGGCAATACTAACTGAAATGCAGGGCTTTTGATAAATATGTGTCCGCTGGAGGGAGGCATGCCGCACCGCAGGGCTCCGTACTAGCTTGGAAAGAATATGAGGTACTCACGAGACTTTTTGTTTATGCTTAATTAGTTTATGGAAACAATATATAGCTAATATATCTTCGCATATGCAATTATCTCAGTGCCATCAGCAGCCGCAATCGTGGGAATGCGGGTTTTATGTGCTGCGCTACATGTACGACCTAGTGCGGACAAACTTTTCCCGATTCCCCCAGGTAAGCATCGATAGCTAACTCAAATTTCAAAAATGGGTGTCACGTTCTAAATTAGGATCGAAGTTAGTTACTCAGTATGCACACATGCTTGCAGATCGCCATGTCGAAAGACCAATATGAAAATGCAAAGATTATATATCTTCGACAAATCTGGGCACAATATGTCATGGAGGAAGTAGCGCCCAACCATCCAGCATGACAATTTTCTCCTTTTCATGTACTCTGCATAGACTGTTTATATACATGTGAATAAATATATATATGTGAATAAATGTCCACATTGGATTGCAATCTGTATTTGTCCATACATATGTGAATAAATGTGAATAACTGCCTAATGTGTCAATTTGTTCTGTGAACTTACCTTGCATCTGTACTGTATTGTGTATCCAATCTATACTGTATTGCATCTGTACTGTATATGTGAATGTACTGTATTGTGAATGCAAATAAAGTACTGTATATGTGAATGCTCTATCGGTAAATTCATCAACAACCGAGAGACTACTGTACTTTTTTCTATCGGTACAATCAAAATTAACCATTAGAAGAGTGTGACCTTTCCTGCCGGTGAACTCATACATATCCGATAGAGTACTAAGCTTTTTTCTGTCGGTAATCTTGTAGTTAACCGTTAGAATAGTGGTACTTTTCAAACCGCTAGCGACGAGTTTTCTATCGGTAAACTTGTAAGATGCTGATAGAATAGTATGATTTTTCCTATCGGTAAACTTATAATTAGCCGTTAGAATAGTGGTACTTTTCCAACCGCTGACGACGAGTTTTCTATCGGTACACTCCAAATATACCGATAGAATAGTATGCTTTTTTCTGTCGGTAAACTTGTAATTAACCGTTAGAATAGTGGTACTTTTCCAACCGCTGACGACGATTTTTCTATCGGTACACTCCTAATATGCCAATAGAATATTATGATTTTTTCTGTCGGTAATCTTGTAATTAACCGTTAGAATAGTGGTACTTTCCCTGCCGCTGGACGTAAGACTACGACGGGTTTTCTATCGGTAGATTCATAATATGCCGATAGAATAGTGAACTTCTTCTGTCGGTTATTTACCGATAGAAAATGTCCAGTCTTGTTCTATCGTGTCTATCTCTATCGGTACAAAAACCGATAGTAGAAGGGTGTTTTTTACCGATAGAAGACTGTATTTCTGTACTAGTGTAGTCTCCCAAATTGAATCGTTACCTCGGTCCTTGAGGACCGGGTTGCCGCTTACACCCTCAGTCCACGAGGGGTGATCGTAAGCTGCCCTACGGGAGTGGGACTCCCATTGTAGGGACTTGTTGGGTCGTGATAGCCCACTTCCTCACGGGGAGGGCATCGCCGTGTGAGACGGTAATGTAAAAACCTGCACTGAGACAGAGCTGAAGAAAAAGCTAGTTGTATTGATAACGAATCAAAGTACAACGCCTCCCCCCGCGAAACCGCGACAGGGGAGGGATTGGTGATTACAATGTCCCCCCTCCCCCTCCGGTGTAATCGCTCCGGGGGAGGGGACGGTGAGTACAATGTCCCCCCTCCCCCTCCGGCGTAATCGCTCCGGGGGAGGGGATGAGCCCGTAGGCTAGACATAGAACTTGCGAAGTAAACGCACGTTCCACGTGTGCTTCAGCTCCTGCTCTTCAAGGTTGGAGAGCTTGTAAGCCCCCGAGCCCAGGAATGCCGAGATCTTGTAGGGGCCCTCCCACTTGGGGGAGAGCTTGCCCTGGTCTTGGGGGTCTGTGACGTGTTTGACGACAAGGTCCCCGAGTGGAAAAGCCCTCTCGTGCATGCGCTGGTTGTATGCGCGCGCCATTTCGCGCTCGTAGATGGCGTGGCGGAGGAGCGCTCGGTCGCATTCCTCCTCCCCGAGATCGACCTCCAGTCGTTGATTTGCCTCGTTGGCTTGGTACGCCGTGGTCGTAGCTCCGCCCAGGAGCTCGGCTCGCAGTGACCGAAAGCCAATCTCTGGGGGGAGGACTGCCTCAGCCCTGTATACAAGGAAGAAGGGAGTACGTCCCGTCGCCCGGCTCGGAGTGATGCGCATGGAGTAGAGGATGCTAGGGAGCTCCTCTGCCCATGCACCCCGCTTGGAAGCAGCTTGCTCGAGCCATCGGCGTAACCCTTGTAGGATTACGCCGTTGACCCTTTCAACAGCCCCGTTGCTCTGGGGATGGGCCACTGAAGCGAAGTGGATGGTGAGCCCCAGGCTTTCGCAGAATTCCCAGAAATATGCCGAGTCGAATTGGGTCCCGTTATCGACAGTGATCTCCCGGGGGACGCCAAAACGACACACGATATTTTTCTAGAAAATCGTTGTACCGCCCGGGACGTGATGCTGGCCAAAGGTTCAGCCTCTACCAACTTAGTAAAGTAGTCGACCACGACCACCGCATACTTATATCCCCCGGGCGCTGGGGGGAAGGGCCCCAGGAGGTCCATCCCCCAGCGCGCAAAGGGCCAAGTGATGGGGATACTTGGCAGTGCTACGGGGGGGGGGGGGGGGGGAGGTTCGAACCCTTGGCCATCTTCTGGCAGGCCTCGCACGCGGAGACAAGGTCTCGTGCGTCGCGAATCACCGTGGGCAATAAAAGCCCTAGCGAAAGGCCTTGGCCGCGATGGCGCGCGGGGCTAGATTAGACCCACAGCTTCCCGCGTGGATGTCTTCGAGAAGCCGAAGTCCTTCCGGCCGTGGGAGGCAACGAAGCAAGGCGGAAGCCCCCTGCTTGTAGAGCTTCCCCTCCAACAGGAGGTATGCCCGGGCTTTGGCCCGGAGGCGCTTAGCCTCGGTCTTGTTGGGAGGGTCCCCCTCCCTCTTGATGAAGGAGATAAGGGGGTCCATCCAAGACGAAGTCTGAGTGATCTCGGCGACTTCCGGGATGCGGGGCTTGTCGCCCGCGTTCGGGGAGGTCACCGAGGGCTTCGTAATAATCTCCAAGAAAGCGCTTTGGGGAGCGGTTCCCGGGCGCTGGCTGCCCGGGCTAGGGTGTCGGCCCGGTTGTTGTCCCTTCGTGGGATGTGCTGGGCCTCTAGGCCGTCGAAGTGCTTCTCCATCTTGCGCACTTCCTACAAGTAGAGGTTCAAGTTTGCGTCATGGCACAAGTAGGTCTTGTCCATTTGGCAAACTACGAGCTGGGAGTCTCCTTTCACTAGGAGGCGTCGAATCCCCAGGGAGCGCGTGAGGCGCAACCCGAGGAGCAAAGTCTCGTATTCGGCGACGTTGTTTGTGGTGGGGAACTCGAGCTGCCCCGCGTACTCGAGTTCCCTCCCCTCGGGGCTCCGGAGGACTACTGCCGCACCAGCCCCGGCGAGAGACAGGGAGCCGTTGAACATGAGTGTCCAATGGTCGCTGCGTCGGGGCAGCGCGGGGAGGTCTTCGTCCCCGGGCCCGGAGGCGGGAGTCCACTCCGCCACGAAGTCGGCGAGGACCTGTGACTTGATGGCGGAGTGCCCCGTGAGTGAAAGGAAAAAGGGGGCGAGCTCGGCCCCCCACTTCCCTATCCGGCCGGTGGCTTCTTTGTTTTGGAGCACCTCCCCCAAGGGGAGGGATGACGGGACGGTGATGGGGGTGCCCAGGGAAGTAATGACGAAGCTTCTGGGATGCCATCAGGAGGGCGTGGCAGATCTTCTCCATCTCCGTGTACTGAGTTTTGGCCCCTTGGAGGGCTTCGCTCACGTAGTACATGGGACGCTGTTGCCCGTCTTGCTCCTTTACCAATACCGCGCTTACGGCGACCGGGGTCGGGGCAAGGTAAAGGAGCAGGGGCTCTTCCGGAGACGGGCTCATGAGCATGGGGGGCTCGTGAGGTACTTCTTCCGGTCTTCGAAGGCCTCCTGGGCCTCGGGGGTCCACCGGAACCCCTCGAGCCCCCGGAGGATTTTGAAGAATTGGAGGTTGCGTTCCCCTGACTGTGAGACGAAAGGACTCAGCGCAGCTAAGTGGCCGGTGAGTCGTTGAATGTCCTTGACCGAGCGCAGCGGGGGCATGTCCAAGAACGCCCGGATCTTCTCGGGGTTTGCCTCTATGCCCCGCTGGGACATGAGAAAACGCAGGAGCTTCCCCCCGCGCACGCCGAAGGCGCATTTCTCCTGGTTGAGCTTCAACCCATACGCGCAGAGGTTGTGGAAGGTCTCCTCTAAATCATCGATGTGGGTGGTTGCGCGGGGACTTTTGACGACCGCGTCGTCGACGTAGACTTTGACGTTGCGAGCAATTTGGTCCTTGAAGACCAGCGTCATGAGCTGCTGGAAGGTCACTCCAGCGTTCTTCAGCCCGACGGGCATGTGGACGTAGCAGAAGGTGCTGAGGGGAGTTATGAAACTCATCTTTTCCTCGTCCCCTTCCGCCATCTGGACCTGGTGGTGGCCCAAGTACGCGTCCAGGAAGCTCATCAACTCGCACCCCGCGGTAGAGTCGACCAACTGGTCAATTCGCGGGAGCGGGAAGTTGTCCTTGGGGCAGGCGCGGTTGAGGCCGGTGAAGTTCACGCACATCCGCCACTTGCCGTTTGACTTTTTTAGGAGGATGGGGTTCGCAAGCCACTCGGGGTGCAGGACCTCCCGAATGAACCCCGCCTCTCGGAGTCGGGCAATCTCCACCTTGATCGCTTCTTGGCGTTCAAGGGAGAGTTTCCTTAGCTTCTGCTTGATCGAGGGGTGACCGGGGGTCACCGCGAGCTTGTGCTCGATGACATCCCGGGCGACGCCTCGCATGTCGGAGGGCTTCCACGAGAAAATGTCGGAGTTTTCGCGCAGGAAGGCCACGAGTTGCTCTGCGTGCTCTTCATGGAGATCCTCCTCGATCCTAACGATTTTGTCCCCGTCGTTCGGGGACAGTAGATTCTTCCGGAGGCCCCCTCTGGGCGTGGCTTGGGAAGGGGCCTCCCGGAAGGTATCACGGCGGCGCCTGACTCTGGGGGGACGCCTCCCCCCCCAGGGGTTTTGATGAGGTTGATGCTCCCGATCATTGCGGCGGTGCGCTCGTACAGAGCGCGGGCCACGTCTTGGTCTCCCCGGGTGGTGATCACGCGGTGAGGCCCGGGGATCTTCATGCAGAGGTAGTTCTGGTCCTCAAGCTGTTGATTGTGGTCCTCCCCATGATCGCGTTGTAAGAAGTGGGGAGGTCTACCACATAAAATCGGACCATCTCTGTCCGGTAGTTTACAGGGGTGCCAAATGTCATGGGGAGATCCACCTTCCCCACAGGGTGGATTGCCTTCCCCGGGACGAACCCCTGCAAGGGCCCTGCTGCGGGCTGCAAGAGCTTCTCGTCCACCTGTATCTCCCTAAACGCCTTTAAGTAAAGGACGTCAGCTGAGCTGCCGCCATCCATGAGGATGTTGGCCAGATGACAGCTGTAGATTGTAGCAGAGACGATGAGCGCGTCGTCATGGGGGAAGCGAACCCCACGCGCATCTTCTACCGTGAAGGTGAGGGGGACGTCCCACCACTTGGGTGGTGGGGACGTATGCAGCACCCCCACCACCTTCACTTCGCGCGTGTACTCCTTGCGCTGGCGCTTAGAGTCTCGCCCAGAAGCGGACCCCCCCGTGATGATGTGGACGCGCCTTTGGGAGGTTTGGAAGGGGAGAGTTTCTGACGGCTCCCCCTCCTGCGTTCGCCCCTGCTGTCCCCCTACGGGAGCAGGATGGGCTGGTAAGGCCGACTGAGAGGGGAAGGAGGCCGGAGTCCCCCCCCTCTGCCCATGCTGGTCGAGGAATGCGGCGAATTGTTGGAAAGTTGATGGCATTCCCAGGTGGCATGGGTATCAGACCTGTGGAAGGTACACCACGGACCTTCCCTGTTTCCCGTCGCGGGCCCTTCCCGACCGCGGGATGATTGTCCTCCCCCATGGCCTTTCGGCTTGGGGAAGGGGCGGTTGCCCTTGGAGGCGTCGCGCGAGCCGCCTCCGCCCTCGAGGACAAAGGTGTCCTGTGGCCGTGGCTCGCTACGACCCCCTGCTTCAGGCTTTTGTGGGGGTCCCTGGCCCCCCGGTCGGCGGGGGCGGGAGCCCCCTGGTTCTTCTTCCAGAGGTCGTCCTCCTCCGCCCGAGTGTACTTCTCAAGTACGTTGAAGAGCTCGTCGGCGGAGGAAGGGCATCTCCAGGAGAGCCTCCGATGGAGCTCCCCGAGGAGGATCCCGCTCTTGCACGCCTCAATGACTGTGGAGTCAGGGACGTGAGCCACTTTGCTCTTAACCTGGGTGAAGCACTTGAAGAAGCTGTGGATGGTCTCCCCTGTCCTCTGTCGGACGGTATAAAGCTGTGAGGAGTCCAGGGGACGCACAAAGTTCCCCTGGAAGTTCGCGCAGAACTCGCGCTTGAGCTGCACGAATGACTTGATGGAGTCGGCCTTCAAGTTGTAGAACCACGAGCGGGCGATCCTGGTCAGGTAGAGGGGGAAGACGTTGCACTGCATCATCTCGTCCCCCCCGGCCGCCGAAATGGCTGTGGAATACACCTGCGCAAATTCATAGGGGTCAGCCTCACCGTTGTAGTGTTTGATGTGCGGCGGGCGGTAAGGCCATAGCCATCGAACGCTCCATAGCCTGTGGCACAGCGGCTGGTTAGCCCCCTCCACTTCTCGAGGAGAGTCCCGGTCACTGTCTCCTTTGACAGGGGACGCGCGCTCGTTGTCGGAGTTGGGAAGGGGCCCGAGAGGTCCGCCGGTGTGGCGGTAATGGTGCTTTTCATCCGGGTTGGTGGAGCTGACTTCCAAGACGTCCGGGCGCTCCCCCGGAGAGGTTGGTTCTTCGGCGGGTCTCTTCCCCTGGCCGGAGCAGGAGCGAAGCTCTCCGCGTTCGCGACCCGGGGGAAGTTCCTCCCCCGACTTAGTTGCACGCATTCGCTCAACCTTCTCCCGGGTGAAGCGGACTTGATCCGCCGGAGGCGCCCTTGGGGGCGGCCCCGGGGGAGGAGGGAGCTCGTGCGTTGTAGCTATCGGCCTGGGCGCTACCGGGGCCGGTGAGGGGGAGACCCCCGTGACGACGTCCGGAACCGGAAAGGGGGAAACCCATGTATTATCCAGAACCGGAGAAGGAACTCCCGTGGCGACGCCCGGAACCGAAAAGGGGGAAACCCCTGTATTATCTGAAACCGGAAAGGGGGAACCCCTGTATTATCTAGAACAGGGGAGCCATTGTGGGGGGAGGCCCGCTGCAACGCGGGAGCTGCTCTGTCAACCACCCCCGGTGCGGTAAACGCGACCTGCTGGACGGGACTGGCCCCCGACGCAGGGAAAACCCCCGACATGTAGTGGGCCCCCAGCCCCGGGAATGGGCCCGGAACAGGGTGTCCCCCCGGTCCCACGAACGCCCCGGGCATATAGTAACCCCCCGGCATCGGGAAGGCTCCCGGTGCCGGGATGGCTCCGGACGGGTGGCCCGCCAGGGGAGGGTACCCTCCGGCGGAATCGTACAGAGCGGCCGGGCTTTCGGGGACCAGAGGGGCCCCCGGGTGACCCGTAAACGGGGGCATAGACCCCAGGAACGGGTACGGTGGGTAAGTGGGGGCCGGTGGCCGTGCCAAGACACGGAGCAGCTCGTCCATAGAGCGCTAGGCGCGGAGCTGGCCCTCCACCAAGGCCTCGAGCAAAGTGTTCCGGGGGGCTGGGGAAGCCGTCTGGGGTAGACTGGTCCCGGCCAAGACGACCGCAGTCACCGGGACTGACCCGGAGGTCGAACCACCGAAATTAACAGGAAGGTGGGAGGCGGTACTTGGGTCTGGCCGCCTCCAGGCGGAAGCGCTGGGACGGTCGCGTCCCGGACGTGCGGCGCTGGGTCACCGGGACTGGCGTCACCGGGAAGGGTGCGAGCCGTCGTTCTTGGGGGAGCCATGGCTTCTCGACACGGTCCCCACAGTCGGCGCCAATTGTCGTTGTATTACGAATACCCCGGCAGGTTTTATGGATGATCCTTGCAAAGAAAATACGACGTGCGCTGACTGAGTGACCGGTCCTCTCCCGTCGGGCAAATACAACAAATGACATGAGGGTTTATACAGGTTCGGGCCTCAGTGGAGACCCTCATCCTGTCGGTGTGCTCCCAACTGGAGTTGGCTAGGGGAGCTCTCTTGGGGAGAGATGGCTCCAGAGCACACCTATGAGATTGTCTATTCCAAGTAATAATGAAAGATCGTCCTTTACATGGGGTGTACAAGGGCTTATATAGCCCCAAAGGACGCAAAAGACTAGACTACACCGCCTACCACCGTTGGATCGAAGGGTAGCAACGTCCTTCTCCTGGCCAGGCACCTTGGATGCTTGACAGGTGTCCGCCGATTCCCGAGGCGCTTCTCGCGTGACCCTCACGTGACCCGGGACTGGAGACTCCTGCCTCCGGAAGGACGGTAACGCCCGGGACAAGCCACCGGGGGGCCTGGTCCCCGGGCGAACGGCGGCGCCCGGGACAAGCCACTGGGGGGCCTTGTCCCCGAGCCAAAGGCGGCGCCCGGGGTAAGACACTGGGGGGCCTTGTCCCTGGGCAAATGGATCAACCTCTTACCTGAACTTGGTCTTGTGGAGATTTCCTCCAACAAGTTCATACAACGAAGTTAATTTACTCTGGACAAAAGTATTCTTACAGGAGAGCTGTGACCGCAATTTCTGGAGTTCGCTCTCCAGGAACGAGATGTGGGTGGCTGCCCGGAATTCATGACCCGATCAGCGAGGCTCTTCAACAGATAAGCGTTTTCTCTCTGACAGAAGGGATGATTACCAAGATAAGGACTTGCATTTGAATGAGTAAAGAAATGTCTCCCTTACCGCTGCAGGCGACCTATTTCCTCTTCTACAGCCTCGATGCTATCCATCATAGCCATCGACATGGTCACCATGCGGGTCATTTCCTATGACATGGAAGGAGATCAGTTTCAAAACACAAATGCTCTTATGCAAGCAAAAAAGCCATAAGGAGTGTTCGGCGTACCTCGACATACTCCCGAAATGAGAGTTTTCTTGGTGCAACCGAAGGTTGAACCACTGGGTTCACTTTATCCCCAGCAGGTGCATTGGATGATTCTCCCCGCTGGTTTTTATTCTTAGCTAAGGCTGCAGATTCCAATACATCCGATTGGACTTCTGTAGACAGCCTATCAACCATGGCCCGAACGACTTCTCGGACCGAAGGGATGGAGCTTTGCACAACCCTCCTGGACTAAGTGAAGGATTACTTGGGCCTGTTTCTTCTGCTCCGCCCTTAGAGCAGGAAGAGAATCCAACTCACTGGATTTCTCCGGTCGGGAGTTCTCGAACTACAACCCGCTCTCGGACGGAGGGGTGTAGTAGAACCACTTTTGGTACCACCTGTGCACAGAATCTCACAGGGGTGCGAAGGGATACTCCTTCTTCTCCCTTATCCGGAAGTAAATGCATCCGCCAGCATTGGCGCTCTTTGACCATGCCGAATAATAGAAGCGCTGGAAGAGCTCCACACTTGGGAGCACTCCGACGAAAGCTTCACACAAATGCTGGAAGATCGCCAAGATCAGGACAGCATTAGGGTGGAGATTCACCAACTCCAACCCGTAATGCTCTAAGATCCCCTTCAGGAATCGGCTCTCGGGGAATCGAAACCCGCATCGTAGGTACTCCTCGAAAACCACCAATTTGCCCTCTTGGACGATTGGGGTTTCTTGGTCCTTCTCTGCGGGCCGCCAGTTAATTAGCAGCTGCAGAGGAAGGATCTCTTCCTTCTCTAGCGCCACTAGACTCTCCTCTACGTGGTGAACTGATCGGCTCCAAGACGCCATTTTTTGCAAGAGATTGTGAGAAAAAGCTGGCAGCTTTAGGGGCGATGGAAGACGAAGGATGAGGGTTTTGTGCGGCGGAAGTTCTAAGGCAGGTTGCTGGTTGTGTGGCTACCTCAGGAAGCTACCTTCTCCTTTTATAGGCCCGAGGCAATGTTCCACTAAGGGCAACGTTCCATTGAATACTTTATTCATTTCCCATAATGAATGGTTTCTCTTAGAAACCCGTTATGCGTTCCCCGCACCGAATCCGAAATGAAAAGTATTCTTTGTTTCAAATTTGGGGATTAGGGTGAA
Organism: Pharus latifolius; assembly: GCA_019359835.1. Taxonomy (NCBI): domain Eukaryota; kingdom Viridiplantae; phylum Streptophyta; class Magnoliopsida; order Poales; family Poaceae; genus Pharus; species Pharus latifolius. The sequence continues at coordinate 13,957,778 of CM033328.1, read as the reverse complement.
TATGAGAATGTGAAAATGCTACAAAGATTTTCGGGGGACATTATCCTTCATGTTTTTTGTGAGTTTTCACGTGTTGGTCACAATGTGTTCCTATGATCACTTCAGGATTTGCATTTTGATTAGAAAGATGTTCTGTGATCATTGTGAATGGATAACCACTATATATACGATCGTCATTCGGTCAAGGTGTTGTGTTGTCAGGACTTCGATTCTGATCGAACTTCAGTCTTGATCGTGATGACGGTTCTGATCGAACTTCAGTGTTAATTATGATGACGGTTCTGATCAAACTTCAGTCTTAATCGTGATGATGGTTCTAATCGAATTTCAGTTTTGATCGTGATGACAGTTCTGATCGGATCTCAGTTCTAACCGCGGCTTTGGTTCTGATCGCGGTACCAGTACTGGTCATAGTATAACATATTAATGCGTTTCTAATCACAGTACTCAAATTTACCTGTGTATGTGTGGTCGTAAAAGACATTACTTATGGCCATATTTTCACATAGAGATTATGAAGAGTTTTCGAATTATGTAAGGTAAAAGAAGTCTTTATTTTTGACAATCCTTGCATACAAAAGGGATATAGGCGACCAAAGCATCGACCTGATCGGAGAGAAGTTTACAAAGTTCACCTAGGGACATATTGGCATCAGTAGGATCTATACTGATGGCCCCAAGAGAACTAGCAACTACTCTAAGCCTATCTACATCGTCCCTAATTAGAGGCGCACTACCATCCCTGATCGAATCGGAGAGTTCTCGCTGTTGTCGAGCGTAGTCCCTCTCCAGGCGGAATTGGTGCGCCTCTTCGCGGGATCTGTCAAAACATTCTACCAGGTGCAGAATGGCCGAAGACATCTCTTCGGTCTTCTTCTCCAAGGCCTCTTTTTCCCCTTGGAGAGTCTATTTGAGGGGAGGAGGTTGAATCTCAGCGGGCTGGTCATTGGGAGCTCCAACAATTTTGATCACCTATATTTGCATATGTTAGTTTTACAAATTAAAATGACAAGCAAAGGATATGTAAATAATTACCAATCCCCGCAAGTGAGAGGTTGAAGTATTTCCCCCAGAAAGTAGATCACCCGACAAAGGCCGAGGACCATCAGATGGTGGAAGTGCAACCTTCCCACCAGAAGATTGTTTCCCCAACATAAGTTGAGGGCTATCTAGTCGCGGAAGTGCAGCTTGCCAACCAGAAAATTGATCACCCATCAAAAGACGGGAATCACTGGGATGAAATGGAGAAAGCTGAGAAGAGGGCCTCGAAGGATTCTCATGGACCTCCAAAGGTGGAGATGAAGGTTCGACCTGCCGAGGTGCATGAACGTGGAGAACCACAGGAGCCAAAGGAAGAGAGAACGGTGGTGCATTTCTCGCCTTTGCACCACTAGAAGATCCCTCCTCAACCTTGGATTTCTTCCTTGGAGGAATCTGGTCTTCGGTCGTCTGTGAATTTCCAAAAAAGTATTCGAGGAAATGATCAGAGCATAAGATGGCAATTTGAACCAAGAAATCTAGAAGAGACTTACCTTCTGTGAATCTTGGTCGAATTCAAGTATCACTTCCTCTTCATCGCTCTCAATCTCAATGATGCTTTTATCTGCCATTGGGATGGAGACGAAAGAGAAGACAAGATGGCTGTGGAAAAGACTTAGCCGGGAAAAAGCTTGTGAAGGTTTGAGGCTAAAGGGCTCTGGTATTTATAACTCCGGAGTGACGGTTCGTTTTTCGAACGCCTCGAGCTTTTAAAACATTTACAATTTTACCTCAGGTTAAAAAGAATTCTATAGTGCCATCATTAACTGTCAAGTACCGCTCAGAGATTGTCTCGGGAAACAAATCGCCGCACTTAGTGCGACACTAAGTGGAGGATTTGAAGCGTCGGGTCACTTATCTGATGTAAGTCTTAAAATTTGAAGTAAATATGTCTTTTCATTTTCTTCAAATTTGGGGGCTAGCTGACGAGGATTGTTACCCGAGCTAGTTCAGAATAAATACACGTTTAGTTCAAGACAGATTCGAATCAAGTGAGTGTCCGTTGATGTGATCTTAAGTTTTCCTGGGAAGTGCGTACACATGGTCGCAGGCTCTATGCGATCAGGCTGCAGATAGTGCGCGGTCAGAAGCCCGTATGCAATGTACAGACAGTAGGTCGCACATAATACGCGGTCAGATGACTGTGGACAATACGCGGTCAGAACACCCTCGACCAGGAAATGCAGGGTTTTTTAGACCTTACAACAAGCATATCTCGAGTATCCCGAAGATTCCTCCACGTGCGGAGACAACCGTCAGGAGGTTAATATGTGCAGTTCTCCCTTAATTACACGTGTTAAGCCTGTGTGGAGGTTAAGTGCAGTTACCAAAACTGCACCCAAGCAACTGTTCAAAGCAGTTATGCCTTGGCGCCCTTTCGACCAATATAAAAGGGTAAGCCAATGCATCAGACGGAAGGGGAGATCGAGAGATCTATAGAAGACATTTGATTAAGTCAACTAGCTTTCATAAGCCTTTTTGGTAGTGTCTTGTATAACTACATAGGAAAGATCTTCGCCTTTGAAGATCCTTTCTGCAACCTTGTAATCTTCTTACACATAGTGAAATCCTAATAGGACGTAGGGCTGTTACTCCTACCATCGAGGGCCCGAAGCTATCTAAAACTCTCTGTGTTCCAGCTAACTTTGGTTCATCATCCCTTCCCAGAGGGACACCCTAAAAGGTCTCACAACTCACAAAAATCTACATAAGTTCGACTAAAGGACCCCGAGTTCGAATCGTCGACAGAGCTCTAGAAAATAAACCAATTTAAATAGCTGGCAATCAAGACTAAGTGTAGTTTTCAAAACATTTTCTCTAATGCAACACAAACTACACTTAGACTTTCTAGTAGTGCCAGAGGCGATAAAACTCTAGTGCAAGATGATATGAATGCATTTGAGCTTCCGCACTAGATAGATTCAAGCTACTAGTTTCCGACCCCTGTTAATAGTATGGTCAAACTAGCAAAAAGAATCCTATCAACCCAGTCTATTTCCAAACACCGAGACCGGTAAAATCCTAAGAAAACAATTCTTAATCTTGGATTTTACCTTCGATGAAGCTTGACCTCGTGAAGCTCAACCACTCGAAGCTAGTCCTCGTAGAGCTCGACCTCACTAGGCTTGACCTCACTCGAGATGACTCATATTAGCATCATCCTCTTCACGCCCTTGCTTGCTTTCATCTCGCAACCATTCTGAGACTACAACACATACACTTTGTGCACAACGCTAGTCTCATATATAGGTCGTCATTAATCACCACCAGAGAAATTAATCCACACAGGAGTTAACTCAACAATTTCTCTTTCTGGTGAGATGAAAAAACCTTTTTCAAGAAACAATAGATGAGTATGAGATGAAATACACAATCATATAGATTCGTATATGATAAGGACATACGCACCTGATCTATACTACACATGTCATGATGGCAATCAGATCAAATGACCAATATGATGAGCTCCCCCTCAGCATATGCATCGATGTCAAAACCTCAATAAGGAGCCATCAAACTTCAGGATTTATCTCATGACATTCTAATTTACACTTAGCACAAGATTGATGCAACCACGTGAGGTTTAGAGGATTTTGTTATTTTTTTATCGAAGGCAGTAAGAGAAATAATAAAAGTTTACAGCAGACCAAAAAGGGGACACTAATATTCCGATAATTCCCAATGATGTCCAACACAGAAGAGCTTGAAGACCAATTCAATCCAATCGAAGACCAGCATTGTTTTGCAAAACAACTTTTAAAAAAGATATGAGTTTGATTTTCAGCACATAATTCACAATCCAAAGAAGGAATAACCATGTTCCTTTTAGCTAACCTCTCTCTAGTGTTCAAACGTCCGCAAAAGAAGATCCAGAAAAAGACTTTGAGTTTAATCAAACAACAATTCTTCCAGCACTCTTTGAATATAGGATGAATAGGGCAAACACCCATCAAACTTTTATACACCTTACTTGTTTGAAAGGATAGAGAGCTCTTGTTAGGCATGTACCAACAATCATCCCTACTATCATCTCCCAAATGATCCTGTTGAAGTGATAGCATTTGCTGAAATTGAAGATGAGCCAACTCAGATAGGGGAAGATAAAAAAATCATCACCCAAATCTAGATTCCAGAATTTATGAACAATAAAACTTCTAGAGGAGAACGAGTATAATTCAACCCATTTGTGAGATAAAATTCCTGAACTCCAAATATCGTTCCAGAAATCACAAGTATCACCTCTCCCAATTGAACAAATAAATAGCCCTTTAAAAATAAGCAGCAGATGCAAAACATCTTTCCACCAAAAGGATCCAACTAATTCAGAATCCAATGGTAAATTTTGACTGTAGTAAACATTCCAAGAAGCTGAACCCAAGGAGCTGACTTCTTATTGTAAAACTTAAACAAGAATTTTAGTAAAAATGCCAAATTTTGAGATCTCAAATTTATGACACCAAGACCACCATTATCCTTAGGTCTACAGACTTTACCCCAAGCAATTAGGCAATGACCTCCAAGACAGCTAGCTTGTCCTTTCCATAAGAATGCTCTCCTAATCTTGTCAATTCTACCAATGATAGATGAAGGAATTTTTAGAGTTGACATCAAGAACATAGGCAAAGAAGAAAGCACCCAATTAATGAGAGTTAACCTTCCCCCTAAAGAAAGGAAAGAAAATTGCCAACCAGACAATCTCTTATCAATTCGCTCAATAATTCTTTCAAAGTTCTCCACCCTTGGTTTAACCACACCAAGAGGAATACCAAGGTAAGTAAAATGGGAAGAACCAATTTGACAACCAAGAATACCAGCAAGGTTCATAGATAAATCTTCAGAACAGTTGATCAGAATTAAGAACAATTTCAAAAAGTTAACTCTTAAACCGGTCGAACTGGCAAAAGAATTAATAAGGGCTTTTAGGAGAAAGAGTTCCTTTGCATCTGCTTTAACAATAATAAGAGTATCATCAGCATATTGGATTATGGAAAGTCCCCATTCCCCACTATAGGAACTGGAAGACTAAGAAGTCCCATATTTTTAGCATGGTTCAGAACAGATTGCAAAAGATCTGCAACTAAAACAAACAACAAAGGCGATAAAGGATCTCCTTGTCGAACACCCCTTCTACAAAAAATTTGCTTGCCAGGAGCCCCAATCAACAGGATTTTTGATGATCCAGAATTCAGAATGAGTTGAATCCAATTCAACCAATTACCACCAAAGCCCTTAGCCTTTAACACATCTAGAATAGCTCCATGTTCAATTAAATCAAAAGCTTTTTCAAAGTCAAGTTTCAAAAGCACTGATTTTCTCTGAGAAGACTTACAAATATGAACATATTCATAAGCCCAAGCAACACAATCCTGGATAGTTCTAGATTTAATGAAGCCATACTGATTACGATGCACAATCAAAGAAATAACTGTTTGAAGTCGATTAGCAAGGAGTTTAGTAATGATCTTCAACGAACTATTCAGCAGAGAAATAGGCCTAAAATCAGAGACTTTATCTGCACCCTGTTTATTTGGGATTAAGGTAACAAAAGAAGCATTAATTCTATCTAGTTCTACAGTTCCATCATAAAAACCTTGAAAGAGCTCATATAAGTCCTGTCTTATAATAGGCTAACATGATCGAAAAAAATTTCCATTAAAGCCAGCCGGACTAGGGATTTTATTTTTTGGCATATTGAAAACAACAGAGTCAATCTCCTGATGAGAGAAATTTATTTCAAAACATGAGAGCTCATCATAAAAAGGAGTAACCACTTCATTAAGGTTAAACAACATACTTGAATACTCAGAAGAACCAAACCTATTCTTAAAAGAACCCCAAAGGTGGTTATCAATTTCAGCCTGAGAAAGAAGATCCTTGTTGCTATCATCTTTCATGGATATAATATAATATGATCAAAAATTATTAGAGGAAAAATAGTGGAAGAATTTAGTGTTCTCATCACCCAGTTTCACCCATCTTATACGACCTCTTTGTTTCCAATAATCATTTCTGATTCTAAGCAATTCTCTAAGATGCTTTTTAACAATAATTCTGTAACACCCTGAGTTAGGGGTGAAAAGTTTCTTTTTCACAAATGGCATGCATGCATGTATCTGTAGTAATAGCCAGATCAGTTTCTATCTCAAGCCCTAAAATCTCCAAAATCTATCCTATGACCTCAAATTAAGATCAGATTGTTTAGATGTGATCTATCAGTTACTCTGAACTTAAAAGTGTTCAGAACCTAGATCCAATTCTATCTCTAAATTCCAGATTTATTAATTTCTTCTGTTTTCGAAAACAGAAATACCTTATATTACCCAAATACCCTAGTTTCAGAAATACAGATTTAATCCGAATCTTGACCAAGTTCAGACCAGATTATTCCTGGAATATAATCATGGGTATGTCAATACCTTAATCTAAAAAGTTGACAGCCAGATTCTACCATCTAGACTCTTTTCACAAATCAGTCCAAGAGTTATCGCAAATTTGTCCTTATCTGATATCTGAAAACCCAAAAAGGCTAAAATCTCCAGATTAACTCCAAATTCAGAATTTCTTCGGCAAATCTTCTCAAAATGCTATTTGCCACAAGTCTCTCTTCTGTGCAGATATCAAAATCGAACCCTAAATGCCAGAATTCGAAATCGACAAAACTTAAACCTTATTTTACCCTAAATTACCCTATTTTCAGTTGTATCGAAAACTATTCAAATGTGTCAAATTTTATCAATTACCTTTGCCAAATACCTTGTTGAATATAATCTACCAGATTAGTGAAATCAATTTCAGTTTAAACCTTCCAGAATTCCAGATTTGCATTTCAGTCCAAAACTCAAAGAATTAAAACTGCAGTTCAGTCCATTTTCGACCAGGTCAGCAGCAAGCATTCGACCAGAAGCCTCGCCATGATTCCTTGCACCGTACACGCTCGCCGCCGGCCAAGCTTCGCCGCACTGTGACCGTGCATGTCAGTACGCACGTGTCCTCGCTCCAGCCAGTGCCGTGGCAAGGTGGCTGCTACGTCGACGACCAGTGCTTGCTCCCGCGCGCGACCAGCAGTGACTTTGTCAGCAATCCATCGCCACGTAGCCTCGCCGCGCCAGTACTTGTCGCCACCGCTTGCTACAAGCTTTGCCAGGTCCTGATGAGGCGACATTGTGATCAGTTGAAAGCTTGTCGCCGTCGCATCACCGCTTTTGCTGTGTCTTCGCCGCTGATGTCCAGCACGCAAGCAACCTCATCACAGCAGCCAATCACTTCGTTGTTCCCCTTCGCCATCTTTGCCTGACCTATTTAAACGCTCCTGTGTGCAACAGCTTCTCCACACATCACCAGGACTTAACCAATTTCCAAATTTCACCGCTGCAGTCGTCTTCTCCGGCGAGCCATCGAGGAGGCTCACGGTGACAGCTCATTCCACATCATCTCTTGCCAAATTAACAGCATCTGTGAGTTCACCTCGTCTCCCTCATCGTGCTGTACCATCTAATTGGATTACCTTGCATTTTATCGCCGGTGATCACCGGGATTGCTAAATGCCTTGTTCCGGCAATGTAGCTCGAATTACTCCAAATTAGCTTTCGTATCTGTAATCAAAATTTATCAGTAAGCCAAATTAAGCAAGCCTGTGAAGTTGGATTTCGGATTTAAGCAAGAATCGAACCTTTTCCCTAAACCGAGCTCACCAGAAAACCGGCGATCGTCGCCAGGCTTCTCCAGTGATCCTCCGGCCAATACAATTGTACCAGAAGCTTCCCTATACCTCCTAGATGCTCTCCAAGCAAGGAATTAAGTTCTTGTTGCCTGTAGCAGGAACCCCCAATCAGCAGTGCTTCTTCTCCGGCGCCGATGACCGGAAAAGTGTTCCCGGCCGTTTCAGCCCAAATCAGCTTGTCATTTAGATGTGCCTTAGCCTCCTGAGCATTTTTGTCTTCTAGCTCGACACCTAAATCAGCCTAGATCAAAAGTTATAGCTTTGCCAAGTTTTTGTCCAGAACTAATCTAGTGCAGCCAGTTCATCTCTGTTCATCATCAAATTTCTTGCTTTCCAGCCATTTCTTGCCCTAGATCCTGTTGACTTAATTGTTCCTGTTACTCAAGCCTACCTCCCAGACAAAGTGTGCATCATTTGGAGCTCCAGATCAAAAGTTATGCTAAGCCCTAGTTTTTGGCATTGTCAGCTCTATGCCAGAGCTTGTCAGCCAGTGGCATTGACCTTGTTTACCCACTTCTGGTTGTGTAATTTGATATTCACTTTGTCCACTGAATTTGTAGAGTTGTGATCTACATTTTCTTCTACTACCACAACTTGAGATAAGCACTCTAGCTTTTCTTAAAGCTATGTCCAAGCTTTGATCCGAATGTCGATCTGTTGACATTCGCTGTTTTGATTAAACCAGCCACAAAAATTGTTATCTCTATTGCAATCCTGAAACCCTAAGATTATCTAATCACCATCCTTAGCCCAAATTCCTTGAAACCCTAGAATCTCGACTCAGTTCAGTTTGCAGTTCAAATTATCTCCAGTATAGTTCAATCATTCTTATTGAGCATTTTTGCATATAAGTCTTAAAACATTTTAAGTATTATAAGTAATTATTGTGTGCTTGTTTGTCGTCGAGCAGATTCAGAAGCTGACTTTGAAGATTTTGCTGTTGACCCGTCATCGACTGCTGTATTTTACGACGCGGAAGGCAAGTCATATCCTTGGTCATCTTGAACCTATATTTTAAATGTTGCTATAATATAACCTTGAATATAGGCAATATTGCATGTGAAAGATTGAGAATGGTTGATCTATGAATTGGCAGTGCTAGACTGGTTATCTGTGAATGTGAAATAAACAAGTTTTGAGCCATAAACTATTTTATGTGTGTATATACTTATATTCATGAAATAAAACCCCTAGCCGTGACCGGAAAAATGGTATGGATGGCTGTAGCACTGGAGGTGCTAGACTGCAAAGGAATGCAGGCACTGAAGGTGCAGGGTTGTGGATGGTCTGGTCACTGGCATATAAGGACTAGAACCTTGTGTTGTGCGTCTAGTGGCATGAACAACGTGCTAACCGCAAGCCTGGTATGGGACAGGCCTGAACAAGTAATTATGTGGATCGCACATGAAACCCCTGCATGAGATGTGTAGTGATGCACGATAAACACGGAGTGCGGCTCCCACACATATCACTGAAGGTGATCAAGCATGCTGACCCAGTAATGGGAATAAGCAAAGGGGTGGAGGTTTGGATACAACCTGCCACAACTGTGCCTCGCTGAGAGCCACAGGGTCGGGGGTGAATTGTAAGTGATACATAACAAAAGTTCTTGTTATTTCCACCTTGCCGCTCACAGTATGAAGTGAGTCAGGGGTCCAATCATTTTGTTATGATAGGAAAGGCTTGAAAGTGGAATATCTTGTGGGTAAATTGGTACCTCTCTGCAGAGTTAAAAACGTATTCGAATACTCCGAGCTCCCGGGTTTATAGGAGTCTGCTGCGGTGGATTAAATCCACGGGGTGTGACACAAGTACTATTTTCTAAATAAAATATGTTTAAATCAAGATTACCCAAATGACATGTGTTGTCATGATAAGGAGTGCTGCCGTGGGCTGTCGTGTGTCGACGTGTCGCGGTAGTGCTATAATCTAGTGAAGATGAATGATGATGTTATATTATGAAAAGTGCTGCCATAAGATGAGATGAGAAAGGAAGAGATTATTTTACAAATATCCATAATTCTTGACTAGTCTAGGTTCATATCATCACTACTATATGTATCTACTCTTACCTATGACTTGCTGAGTACGTAAGTGCTCACCCTTGCAACATTCAACTCAATAGATGGAGCCTACTTTGATCAAGATGATGGCACGGAGTTCTACGTGGATCCAGAAGGAGGAGAATCAGTTCCGCCAGACCCCTGAAGTGTGTTGTTCTGCCGTCAACTTCTTTTGTGGGAGGGTCACCTATCTTTTGCTGCGTAGTTAAATATTTTGTTAAACCCTGAATGCCTTGTAGGCATTGTAATCCTCTTTATGTAATATTAAGGCCAGCAAGCCACACTGCTTAATATTTTGTGAGTACTCTGTTGCAATGTAATATACTCCTGTGTTTGGCTCATCCTGGGAAGTCAAAGGTTTATGAGAATGGGACTAGCTGCAGCGAGCTAGGTCTCTACAGGAGTAGTCGTTGTCCCAGTCTCGGGGCGCGACAAATTCTAAAATTAAATTCTTGCCTGAATAAATCTCTTTGTTCTTCCAAACCATCAAGTAGAGTAAGAGTACAACTACAATAATCCACTTGAAATTGAGAAAACTTAAACTTTTTGCTCCACTATTTCAACACCCTACGCAACAGCTTAAACTTATTGTTGATTCTTCTGGCCACATGGTAATCAATCATACCAGAAATCCAATAACCCTCTACCACATCCAAAAAACCATGAGAAGAGGCCCAGAAATTTTCAAATCTGAACAATGTTGAAGTAGGGAGAATAGATGAGATAAGAATGGTACACGACAAATGATCAGAAATAGTCTTAGCAGAAGATTTAACAATAGTATTGGGGAACTCATTAAGCCACCCTCCATTTGCAAAGAAACAATCCAGTTTTTCCAAAACCAGTTGTGCTTGCATATTAGACCATGTAAACTTGTTTCTTTTAATTGGCAAACCTTCCAAAAGGAGATGATTAATAGCATCATTAAAAAGATCAGCTTCCCCAGTATTAAAAACACCTTTGTTCTTATTAGAAGGGAATCTCAAAAGATTAAAATCACCCATGATTAACCAGAGCATATGAGAAGGAACCGAAATATTACGAAACCAATTCAAAAACTCAAATTTTCTTCTAGGGCAACAAGGACCATAAACATTGAAAATCATCCAGATCTTTCCAGAAAGCTTGTTTTTGAGTAAAACCGTGAGACAGAAGTCATTATGCACCACATCCATTTTTTGAAAAAGAGAGCAATTGCAAATAGTCAGAACCCCCCCTGAGTTACCCCTAGAAGGAATAAACTCAAACTCATTCCAATTCTTCACAACAGAAAGATTTGATCAAGAAGATATTAACCTCCTCTATTTTAGTTTCTTGAAGACATAAAATAGAACACTTCTCCTCTAGAATTTTGGAACAAACTGCAATCTTTTTGTCATAAGCATTAAGACCTCTAATGTTCCAATTGACAATACTAAATTTCTTAAAAGCATTCATCTATAAACCAAAATAATGCCACCAAATCATGACCATTAAACAAAATTATTCTTAAACAAACACCAAAACGACAAGAACCATAGTTTGATAATATGGCATTACAAACCATCCAAAATAACAACCCAAAAGAGGTTCTCCAGCTAACCCTGAAAACGCTAACTACCACCTTAATCATCTAAATCCTGAATTATTGGAGCTTGCAATTTTGTCCTTGGAGATCAACTCCAGAGGAATGCCGCAGAATGAACCAAAAGCTTACAACATTTCAATTGGAATTTGAGGGGCAGAAAACGGGCAGTCTAGGTTTGAAGCCTTTAAATTTTGCAGCCAATCTGGGACTACGACGAAGACCAGAAACTACCAAAGGAGTCTTGTTCTTTGTGTTTGCCGAACGAGAAGACATGACAGAATTCTTAATCTTCAAACAAAAACCTCAAGAAGATGAAATCCTAAAAGCAGAAGAGTTAAACAGATTCCATGAGCTCCTCAGACATAACAGAGAGTTCAGAGTGCAAAGGTTCATCCCAGAGGAAGGAGCCATCCAACAAAGAGTCAGCAAACAATTTCCAACAAGGGACTGAGTTAATTGAACAAAGTCAGATGAGGAAGAGGAGTCCTCCTTCTCATCCCAGGCATCCCAAACCTCCATCTACTGTGGAACCAAGGCATCCCAAACCAGATCACCAACCTCACCCATATTACCTTGATCTTGATCTTGCTCATGATCTGTAGGATCATCCATGTCCAAATCTCCCAAATTATCATTAGCATTATCTAAAGGAGGTTGAGGGTCATTAGGATCATCCTCATTGCCCTCAAGAGCATTAGTATGACGAGAATGAAAAATAACAACTTGAACTGTCTAGCTACGTCCAAGAGATTCATTTGGTTCAGTGATCACTAAGAATCGAGGGATATCAGAAAGGGAAGTAACCAAACACTTCACCAAAGCATGAGATCTATCCCCCGTTCTTTGATAATCAGAATCCCGTTCACGAAGAAAACCAAAGGAAGAAATAGCTTTGCTCAGAGTAGAAACTGACCAGAAGTTCAGCGGAAAATTCAAAAGCAGAAGCCAAACTTCCTGATTAAAGCTAACTCTCCTCGAGTTGAAACCTTCATCATGATGATTGAAAAACAACAAAAAATCTTCTTCCACATGAAGACCTTCATTAAGTAGAATGTTCCTCTGCAGAGATGAAGAGAGACGAACCGAAGCATCTGCAAGGCCAGAAGGGTATACCTGAGCCTGAATCTGTCTAGTGTTCTGAAGATAGTTTCCAATAACGTGGATCGGATTCACCACATCAGGCGCCACATCGATAATAGCAGTATTTTCATTGGTCTCACTCCTGATAGAAATGCATCTAGTGCGCAAAGGTCAGCCCTGCACCACAATTTCTTCCAAGCACTCTCTAAGAAACGGAATGGGGTTAACCCAATAGTTAGCCATGTTTCTAAGAGAATTAGCAATGAGCGTCAGGAGAGGAATGAAGCCAGATCAAATAGTGCAGAGGGTGAATCAAAGATCGAAGCAGTCGAAACGACACTTCGAGTGACAGGAGGGTTTTCTCAAAAACCAAAGTGTCGACGATTCGGACTCGGGGTCCTCAGCCGAACTTATGCAGAATTTGTAATAGTGAGACCTTTCAAGATGACCCTTCGGGAAGGTATGCTGAACAATGGAGAACAGGAACACAGAGAATTTAGACAGGTTCGGGCCCTCGATGGTGGGAGTAAAAGCCCTACGTCCTGTTGAGATTTCACTAAGTGTGGTAAAATGTTTACAAATGGGAGGAAAAATCCTCACAGGAAAGGATTTTTCCTATAAAAGTGTACAAAAATAAGCTAAAGAAGACTTAAGAATGCTATATGAGGTATGCCATAGACTTGGCTAACTTGGATCTCTCCTCCCGATTGATACTTCATGCCATCCTTTTATACTGCTTGAAAGGGTGCCATGTAAAGGAAACTGCATCAATCGGTTGCTCGGACGGTTAGATACGGTTTTTGAAACTGCTCTTAACCTCCACGCAGGTTAAACATGTGTTATTCATGAATAACTGTACGTGTTAACCTCCTGACGGTTGATTTTCCACGTGTAGGAATATTCGGGATACTTAGAATATCCTGTCGTATAGATAGATCCCAGGTATCCTGATTGGTAGACATTCTGACCACGGGATTTGGCTGACCGCGTAATATCCCGAATATGTAATTCGCGTATAGGCCACGAACTTCTGACCGCGCAAGGCCTACGGTCTGACCGCGTAAAGCTGCGACTTGATCGCGTAAAGCTTGCGACCTCGTGGAGATGCCTCTCAAAATAACTTGAGTTCGCATCTCCAGACACATGCTCTGGTTCGAACCTGTCTTGAACCAGAAGTTTATTAGAAGTGACCCGGGTGTCAATCCTCGTCAGCTAGCCCCCAAATTCGAAGAAAACGGAGAGACGTGTTTATTTCGAATTTAAAAAATCGTGCATTGGACTTTTAACCCGGCCCTTTAACTTCTCCACTTAGTGGCGCACTAAGTGAAAACGGTTGGTTTCTCAAGACGGGTTCTGACACTACGTGACGGGCAATGATGGCGCCGTAGAGATTTTTATCTCGAGGTAAAATTGTAAATGTCTTTAACGAAACTCGAGGTGTCTGGGAGGCGAACCGTCGACCTGGCGGCTATAAATACCAGACCCCTGGACATGTAAAGATTCACAATTTTACCTTTCACGCCTAAGTCTTTTTCTTGTTACCTGGCCTCCTTCCTTTTCACTTACTCTTCCCTATGGCAGATCACGAAATCATTGAGATTGAGAGCGATGAAGGGGAAATTGTCGAACAAGGGTCGGATGAAGTCCTGTCTCCCTTAAGGAAGAAACCCAAGGTTGATGAAGGATCTTCCAGTGGAACAAGGGTGAAGAGTGTAGCGAGCTTCCTTCTTCCTTCAGTTCCTTTGACCCTCCCCGTTCATGCCTCTCGGCAAGTTAGGCCTTTATCCTTAGAGAAAGATCCCATCACATTCAATTCTCCCATCCTTATGGGTGATCAACATCCTGGTCGGCAAGCGGTGACTATCCCTCGACCAGATGATTGCCGTATTGGGTTGGCGAAGCAATTTTCTTCTGGGAACGTTGCATTGGGACAGGTAACAATTCTTCTCCCTTTTTGCTGACAATTTTAGTTAATATGATTAACTTTTTGCAAAATGCAGGAGGTAGGAGGCCCCAGCGATCAGCCTTCTGTTGCTCCATCTCTTCCTTCCGGACAGACTCTTCTGGAAGAGAAGAATGCCCTGGAGAAGAAGACCGAGGAGATGGCCTCGAAGATTCTGCGTTTAGCAGAATGTCTTGATCGATCCCGAGAGGAGGCGCACCATTTCCGTCGAGAGAGGGACTTCGCTCAGCAACAGCGAGAACTCTCCGACTTGATTAGGGACAATAGTGCGTCCGTTGTTAGGGATGATATAGATAGACTTAGGGTAGTTGCTAGTTCCCTAGGGGTTGTCAGTGTAGATCCTACTGACAACAATATGTCCCTTGGGGAACTTTGCAAACTTCTTTCGGAGCAAGTCGATGTTTTGATCGACTGCATCCCTTTTGTATGTAAAGAATGTAAGAAATAAAAAGTTTCTTATTTTTCACGAATATTCTTCATATCTTCTGTGCGAAAACATAGCCATAAACTTTATGTTTGCGACCATTCATACACAGGAAACTTTAGTTCTGCGATCAGAATCGTTTTTAAGAAAAAGGCACCGCGACCTGCCCTGATTCCGCGAGCAGTTTCAGAGCCGCGGTCAGAACTAAAGTGCGACCAGAGTTAGGACTCGGTCAGGTCGTCATTACGATTAGAATCGAAGTTTCAGCCTAAAACATGATTTCGAAAAAACCATAACCCAATTAGAAACATTCCAGTACGTCAAAAATTGAGTTATACGATTTTTTCGAAGAAAATGTTCAAAGTATAAAAAGGAAAAACGCCTTCTGAAAAAGTACTGAAAATTTTTCAGTCCTTTTGCACTTTCAGTTTCCAAAACAAAGAAGCCTTTTTGTTTCAGATCCGACGTCTGGGTACTTTATCGGGTCTATCAGAGACAGTATCCATTATGGGAAATGAATAAAGCATTCAATGGAACGTTTGAAACGAGCTGTTTATCCATTAATGCGTCGCCTTGGGTCTATAAAAAGCAGTAGGTAGCTTCTTGAGGAAGCCACTCAGCCGCGAAAAAACCCTTAGAATTCCCGCCGCTCAAAACCCTCATTTTCTTCAGCCTTCGTCTTCCCCAAATCGCCAGCTTCCCCTTTGATTCTACACTATAGATGGCGTCCTGGAGCAGATCCATTCATCATTATGAGGAGAGCCTGATGGCGCTTGAGAAGGAGGAGATCCTTTCTCCGCGGCTGCTCATTAACTGGCGACCTGCGGAGAAGGACCAAGAAACCCCAACTGTCCAAGAAGGCGAGTTGGTGGTTTTTGAGGAGTATTTTTGTTGCGGGTTCCGATTCCCTGAGAGTCGGTTCCTTAAGGATATCTTTGAGCATTACGGGTGGGAACTGATCAACCTCCACCCCAACGCGATGCTGATTCTTGCAGTATTCCAGCATCTCTGTGAAGCCTTCGTCGGAGTATATCCCAGCGTGGATCTTTTCCGACGATTTTACTTTTCGGCGTGGTCGAAGAGCACCAACGCCGCCGGATGCATCTACTTCCGGCTGAGGGATAAAAAGGAGTATCCCTCCCCACCCCTGCGAGATTCAGTGCACGGGTGGCACCAGAAATGGTTTTACTGCACCCCTCCGACCGAGAGCGGGCTGTGGTTTGAGAACTCGCGGCCGGAGAAAACAAGCGAGTTGGATACTCTCCCGGCGATGAACGCGGAGTTCACGAAGCATGCCGAGGTGATCCTTCACTTAGTCGAACAAGGGCTGACGGCACGTGACGTCATCCGAGACTTTGTGAAGAATCGGGTGAGCCCCCTACGTGAAAGGGCTCATCCGGCTTGGGAGATCACGTCCATGGCGGACACTACCCTGGACTATAATGAAGGTACTTATTTCTGACATAGAAATCCTTTTGTTATTTTTGAAATGTACCAATTTAACTTGTATCCGGGAACAGTCCTGCCCTCAGCTGAGATTGAGAGGCGGACTAACTACCTCCTCAGGGCGTACAACGCCGAGGTAGAGGGCCCCAAGGGATCGCCTCGCCCCCAAAGCTTGATTCATACTGGCGACGACCTTAAACAGGAGCGCCGAAAGGTAAACTTCTCACTTGGCCTCTGTTTTGCAGGTTTTATGTATGTCCAACACTAATCAATTTCATTGGAATGAAAATAGCTCCTAGGGAGGTTCGCGGATGCGACATTCCCAAGTGAAAATGTCGGCTTTCTGAAAAAGCCGGCAGCGAAGAACGTGAAGAAGGTCTCCCAGAGACCCAGGACAAAGAGTCCTGCCCCTAAGAAGACCAAGCTGAACCCTGGGGAGGGGTCTTCACGAAGCGTCCCTCGTCCCGCAAGAAAGACTGCGGTAAGATATCACATTCCTGCTACTTTTTCAGGCGCGACATGGAATCACTTCTTCGTCGTACAGGGAGAGGGGAGCGAGGAGGAAGAGGATGACGTTCCTCTGATCCTTCGAAGGAGGAAGATCGCGGATCTTCCATCCAGCGATGTCCCAGGCTGCCCCGCAGAGACTACAGCTGCCGAAGAGGTGGCCGTGGCTGACCCTGAGACTACCGAAGATCTGGTGGTCGCGGGTGACCTTCCAATTCCTGAAGCCCCCGGGGTTTCAGGGTCAGTCATCTCTGCTTCCCTGGTCGAAGGGACGACTAAGGTAAAGGATCTTTTCGATCATTCCCTCCATAACTCTTTCTGCGTATTTGATAAGTTAATGTATATACAGGAAGGAGAGCTTCCCCCTGGGTCCACTGGGGATTCCAGGGAGGAAAATCCTCCTCCTCCGCGGACAGAGGAGGAAGTAGACGAACGAAGGCCGGCTGTGATGGTTCCAGCAACTCAGGAATCGTCAAGGCCTTCGGATGAAGCCCCACCAATTAGCCCGGTGGTCCAGGTAAAGACTTATGTGTTTTTAACTGTTCCCTAAGAATATGCCTGTAACATGATATTTCCAGGGGGGTGCTGTCTTATTTACCATAAGGAAGGCAAGAACCGGAGACGGCTCTCCTTCGCAAGGGGAGTTGTCCCAGAAGTCCCAGGAACGAATGGGATTTCGAATAAGGTAAGAACTCTTATTCGACAGTAATCTTATATAAAAACTGTGTGACCCACTCTTCCTGTCAGGCAAAAGAAGACAGCGCCTATACCTTCAACCGCCACTGGGGAGGTTGAAGCTAGGGCTAATGAGGGAGCCTCTAATGAAGAGCGCTCTACTCCCGTGGTTCAGGAAATCGTCCGGACCGCGGGAGGTGAATCAAGCACAGGGACTAGGTCACCACCAGTGGCCTCTGGGGGTGGCGTCCGGCCGGCACTCCCATCAACTGTCCCCGTTGCAGGCACTTCAGGCGCGCTAGCAAGGATTCCTGCTAGCATGGATGATGCTGCTTTAAATAAGTTTATGAAGGTATGATGACTCCTGTTTCGGCGTTTGAATCGCCTTTAGAACATACTTGACTCTCTTGCTTTGTGTCACAGGGCTTGTCATGGGTGACGAGCCAGTCGCATGCTGCAATGGCTAGCATGGCGGCTGTTCAAAAAGATCGTGACAGCTTGCGCAAGTGAGTATCGTCATCCTTCTGTTAATATAAGTAGGCTTTAATTGTGACTAACCTGATTTTGCTGCAGAGAGGTTACGTTCTTGAAGAAGGAGTTAACCAAGATAAAGCTGAACTCAGTTACAGAGTTTCAGAAACTACGGACTGAAATCAATAGACTTCAGTCTGAGAATGTTGGTAAGTCGATTCCCAACTTGAGAAGACTTAAAGACATTTCTTGTTCATAACCTCTTTTCTTTGTGCAGCGCAAGCAGGTCGTATTAAACAGCTCAGCCAGGACAAAATGCTTCTCGAGTCCTCGCTCGACCACACCAATCAAGTGGTCAAAGAGTTGAGTCTACTGGTCTTCGAAAAACTGAAGGCCATAGCCAGCCTTTTGAATACCAATGTGGTAGAGTTGAGGAAGGACAACCCAGATGTCAGCGATTGGGCATCACTGCTTACAACTCAAGCAGAATCACTGCTCGAATATCTCCCTGGAGATTTACGGCGACGTGAAGAGATGATCAGGACAAGAGTCCGATCAGCCGCATCCGCCGTACTCAGCCGGGTTCGACTTCACCATGGCTCAGATGCGAATCTGAGCGCGCTGGTGGGACCGGTTGAGGTCGAGAGTGACGAACTACTTGACGCCGTTATCGAAGAAGTTAAGCCCTTCGTTGACAAGCTCTTGGCTGAGCTAAGGATTGAATGATCCTTGTATTTTGTAACCAAACAATTATATGTAAAATCATTTTTTCAAGAGAAAGTGCATATTCATATCATAAGTTTCATACTATAAGTATATTCCTCTAGCCCCCGCCTCTGTTTTGTGAATACTGAAGTCTTAGTATTTTAAACAGAGGAAAACATAAGTATGATGACCAGGGATATGTGCTTCAAGCCGATGGTCAAGATTAAAGTAACATTTTAACCTTATTGCAAACTGGTAGCCACCCAAATGACCGAAGACTAGCCAGATAGTCCCGTGTGCGTTGAGAAACGGCTTATTTAGGAGTGACTTATCTGGAAGTGATCATGAGATTGACCAGCGAATCCGGTTGAAAAATGCTGTAATAACCTAACCGCCGGCGATCAGCCCCCAGGTCGAATTTGTATAATTTGGGCTTAAAGAAAAACACTCATTATATGAAAACAAGACATGCTTTTTATGAAAAGATGCTAATTGAACAGGAAAAAAGTGATTGGAATACTTACACGTAAAACTTGCGAAGTTGATCGATGTTCCAAGTATTGGACAAAATCCGACCATCCTCCATGGCTAACCGCGCAGATCCTGACCGCGGCACTGAGACGACAGTATATGGTCCCTCCCACTTTGGGGAGAATTTATTGCGGTTAGACTGGTCTTGAATTTTTCGTAAAACCAAGTCACCCACGTTGAGATCACGTGGTCGCACCTTTTTACTGTGATACTTGCGTAGAGCCTGCAAGTATACCGCGGACTTAATCAGGGCGCGATCACGCCGTTCTTCCAGGAGGATGAGATCTTGCGATCGTTGTTCGGATTGGTTGACCTGTTCGAATTGATTCGTGCGAACAGATCCAATACTTACTTCCATAGGCAACACAGCCTCGGCTCCATAGACCAAATGGAAGGGTGTCTCACCGGTGGCTCGACTAGAGGTAGTTCGTAGTGCCCATAGAACAGTATAGAGCTCGTCTACCCAAGCCCCCGAGCGGGTCTTGAGGCGATCAAAAACACGTTTTTTGATACCTTGCAGTACTTGCCCATTGGCCCGTTCTACGGCACCATTGCTTTGTGGATGTGCCACGGAAGCAAAGCACACCTTGGTCCCAATCTGATCGCAGTAGTCTAGGAAAAGACCGCTAGCGAACTGAGAATCGTTGTCTGTGATGAGACGGTTTGGAACACCAAATCGTGCCACAATGTTCTTGTGAAAGAACTTTTGTGCGGCTAATGCAGTAATATTTCGTACTGGTTTGGCCTCAATCCACTTTGAGAACGTGTCAATGGCTACAAACAAAAACTTGTATCCATTGACTGCTTGTGGCATAGGACCGACGATGTCCATTCCCCAGATCGCGAAAGGCCATGCGAGAGGAATAGTTTGTAATGCATAAGCAGGTTGATGAACCTGTCTTGCATGAAACTGACATTGTGGACACATCTTGACCATAAGCTTGGCATCATCGAGTGCCGAAGGCCAGTAGAATCCCTGTCGAAAAACTTTTCCGACCAGTGTTCGGTATGACGCGTGTGCACCGCATACACCGTCATGTATTTCTTTCAAGAGGGATTTTCCTTCCTCCTGAGATATGCAGCGCATGAATACTCCTTGAGTACCCTTTCTGTACATAACCCCATCTATGAGTTTGTACAGACGCGCCTTTCGAATTAACCGATCGCTTTTGGTTTCGTCCCTGGGTAAGGTCCCATGTTCAAGATAGACCCTCAATGGATGAGTCCAATCTTGTTCCTGACCGAGGTTGGCAACGAAGGCTATTGCCGGATCATCCTCGACCGAAGTCATGATCGAAGGATGGTCCAAGTGTTCAACGAACACTCCTGCCGGAGCGGATGAGCGTGAGGATCCAATTTTGGATAATTGGTCTGCGAGAATGTTGTCCTTTCGCGGGATGTATTGGACTTCGAAGTGACTGAAGTGTTTTTCCAATCTCCTCACTTCCCCCAGGTAATGAGCCATTGTCTCATCGGAGGTGCTGTACTCCTTGTTTACCTGGTTTACGACCAGCTGTGAGTCCCCCCTCACCACTAATCGACGGACTCCGAGGAATTTTGCTGCCCGGAGCCCTGCAAGAAGACCTTCATACTCTGCTGCATTGTTGGTTGCAACAAAGTGTAGTTGGATGACATACTTAAGCTGTTCGCCCTGAGGTGTAACTAAGACCACCCCAGCCCCCGAGTGTTGAAAACTACGGGAGCCGTCAAAGTACATTGTCCAATAATCGGGGCACTCCAATTCCTTTTCCAACTGCACGGGTGGCTCAGGGTTGGTCCATTCGACCACAAAGTCGGCCAAAACCTGAGACTTAACCGCCGTGCGAGGGGTAAAGTGGATCTCAAAGGCACCGAATTCGACCGCCCATTTGGCGATTCGACCAGATTTTTCTGGATTTCGGACAATATCCCCTAAAGGAAAAGAGGAAGGTACTGTGATCTTGTGTGCTTGAAAGTAATGTCGTAGCTTACGGGAAGCCATCAGTAGGGCGTAAAGTATCTTCTGGACCTCAGGGTAGCGCTCCTTAGGACCATGAAGTACTTCGCTCACATAGTAGACGGGTCTGTGCACTCCTTCCCTTTCCGCGATCAGAACTGCGCTGACCGCGTGTGGGGTGGCCGCCAAATACAGAAGCAATGGTTCATCCTTTTCAGGAGACACCAATACTGGCGGACTGGATAGATATGTTTTTACCTCCTGAAACGCTTTTTCGGCCTCATCTGACCACGTGAAGTTATGATGTTTCCGCAAGGCTTTAAAGAAAGGTAGTCCCCTTTCGCCTAATCGCGATATGAAACGACTTAAAGCCGCCATGCGACCAGCCAGGCGTTGAACATCCTTCATGGTCGAGGGCGACCTCATTTGCTCAATAGCTCTGATTTTCTCAGGATTAACCTCAATGCCCCTGGAACACACAAGAAAACCAAGAAGCTTTCCTGAAGAAACCCCGAAAGAACATTTTTCCGGGTTCAATTTTATTCCAAAGCGATTCAAGTTACAGAAGGTTTCAGCAAGATCGTCCAAATGAGACAATCTTTTGGTACTCTTTACAACCAAGTCGTCTACATATGCTTCGAGATTACGCCCTATCTGGGAAAGAAAGGTCTTTTGCATCAAGCGCTGGTACGTGGAACCAGCGTTCTTGAGACCGAACGGCATTCTGACGTAGCAGTACGTGCCGAACGGGGTGATGAAGGCAGTTTTCTCTTCATCGTCTTCTGCCATGCTAATTTGATGATATCCCGAGTAGGCATCCAGAAAACTCATCAGTTCGCAACCCGCAGTGGAGTCAACCAGCTGGTCGATGCGGGGAAGGGGAAAGTCGTCCTTCGGACAGGCACTGTTGAGGCTAGTATAGTCGACGCACATGCGCCACTTGCCATTTGACTTGCGGACCATGACCGGATTGGCGAGCCAGTCCGGGTGATTCACCTCGCGGATGAACCCGGCTTGTAAGAGTTTGTCTAACTCTTCTCGGATGGCTTCCTGTCGGTCGGTGGCAAAACGCCTGAGCTTTTGCTTTATTGGTCGTTGTCCAGGTCGGATTGCTAACCTGTGCTCAATTACTTCCCTTGGGACACCGGGCATGTCGGACGGTTTCCACGCAAACACATCTGCGTTAGCCCGGAGCAAAGCAACGAGGTCGAGTTCCTATTTGTCATCCAGGGTTGACCCAACCCGAATTGTCTTGGATGGGTCATCTGGGTACAAAGGAACTTGTTTGAGTTTCTCATCTGGTCGAGGAGCAGCCCTGATCGCATCGGTGGCGACAGTGGCGACCTGAGTGTCCCGGAGGGGAAGTTGATCGACCATCTCCAAAGATAGCCGGTCGCACGTGAGTGCCACGTTGCGACTACCTCGGACCGAAATGACACCTTTGGGACCAGGCAATTTCCCGCACTGATAAGCATAGTGCGTTGCCATCATGAACTTAGCGAGAGTAGGCCTGCCAAAGATTGCATTATAAGCTGAATCACAATCGATTACATCGAAAGTAACCAATTCTGTTCGGAAGTTATCTGGTTCTCCCAGAGTGACCGGGAGGACCACTTGTCCCAATGGCATCATGGAGGGGCCTGGGATTATCCCATAAAACGGATGAATTATGGGCTTGATCTTCGAACGAGGAATTTGCATCTCGTCGAGTGTCTTGACCAATAAAAGATCAAGGGAACTTCCCCCGTCGATCAGGACCCTTTCGACTCTCGCATTACTGATGATTGGGGTAATAACCAGAGGTAATCTCAATGGTCGAGTTAGCCCCGCAGGACAGTCAGCGCGGTCGAATGTCAAAGGCATATCCGACCAACGGGGATATTGAGGTTCACCAAGGGATGTCTCCGTTTGGTTAACCTCTCGGCAAAAAGTTTTAAACTACCTTTTGGAAACGAAAGAGGAGGAGCCTCCGAAAATGACATTAACATGATTTTGAGGTACCTGGTAAGCCATTTCTTCGTCTCCATCGACGTCTCTAACCCCGCACGCCTGCTCTTTGGGCGGTAAGGTCGGCATTGGCCCAGCTCCTAGGTAGAAATCATCCAGCTGTTTCAACCAACTCCTGCAGTTTTTGAGATCGTGGCCTGCGGAATTGTGGAGTGGACACCACCTTTTGCCCTCCTGCGGATTAGTTGATTTTTCTGGCTGGTCGGAATCCCGGCCACCAGAAGCAGTTTTACTTTTGAATGAAAACTTATTACCTTTGGTCGAAGGTGGTTTCTCCGCGACCGCGACCTCACGGTGCTGTCCAGAGCGGTTCCTCTTCGACTTTTTTGACTTCCCACCCGGTGAAGACTCCGGCTTTTTGCTCGAGTCTTCTTTCTTGGCGTCCTTGAAGCCTGGTTGGGGCGGTAGGTCCCCCTTGTCAACCATTCGGTTCCATTAGACTGCCTCGGCTGCATCGGAGTATCGATCAGCCATATCGAACAGATCGGCCACCGATCGAGGAGGGTGAATGAGCAAGTCTTCAGTGAATCTCCGGTATCGAACGGCATGCTTAAATGCCCTGATTACGGAACCATCAGATATGTTCGGGATGGTATTTCTTACCCCGACAAACCTCTTGACAAACTGCCGAAGCGTTTCGGTCGAAGTCTGCCGCAATCTATGCAAGTCGTCCTCCTTACCCGGCTTTTGGTAACAGTTTTGGAAATTGCTAAGGATGGCATCGCATAGCATTTCCCAATTGTAGATAGAACCCTCAGGCTGATTGAACAACCAAGTTCTAGCCGGTCCTACGAGGACTGTTGGCAGGTAGTTAGCCATGACCTTGTCATCGCCTCCTGCGGCTTGGATGGCAGTAATATAGATTTGAAGAAACTCGGATGGGTTCTGAGTTCCGTCAAACCTCTCGATGGCCCCTGGTCGAAACTTATCGGGCCAAACGACCGCTCGTAGGCCAGGCGAGAAAGCTTTGCAACCAACGTAAGGACCGTGGACCGTCCTGCGACTTTCGGTCAGGTTTCGAGCAAACTCACTTAACGGCGGGGTGACTCGAGGTCCCAAACGAGAATGAACGGGAACTCGATCCCTACTGCGAGAGTCCTGCATTCGCCGATATTTGTCCTGTCGGGACGGTATAGGCGGCGGGTAACTCCGTCGACCAGAGCCGAAATGAGGATCATCTCGATCACGGGAATGTGTCACTGAGCGGGAAGAGGCTGTTGGGGTCGCCTCAGATGCGACCTCGTCCAATCTTTCCGCCAGGATCCTGTAAAAGGCCGGTCTCTGCGCATCCGTGACCGTAGGAGGAAAGTTACGCATGACTTCCGCGATAGATCGCAGTCGACCATGGGTACTTCTCCTAGGGGCACCGGGTGTTATTGTTTCCTCGTCCACTGGGAAGTGCTCTGGTGGTAAGGAAGGAGTCTGGTCATGTCTATGACCACGCGACCGTCGAGAAGAACTCGGGGCAGCATCGTAACGAGCCTGCGCATCTTGAAGAGCCTCTAGGGCAGTTCTGCGTAGTTCGTTGTTTTGTCGCTCGAGATCTTGCTCCTCCTTCTGTTTGCGATCTTGTTCTTCCCTGGCAGCCTGTTGATCGGGAGTTTCCTCCGACAACGCAGCAAACTGCCTAGGGAGAGAAGTCGCCGATGGGGAGAACATCTCGGTTTGTTCCGAGTCGGACTCGAAATCAAAGAGACGGTGAAGGTTATCAGGGTCGAATCTTCCTGGGCTAACCTCGGGGTCACCATCGTACTTTCCCTCAGCGGGATCGTACGATGGGCCGGACTCATTACCTAGCACATTAAGAACCTCTGTGGGTTCTGACCCTGTGCCAGTTACCTCCTGGTCGATCATCATGACTTGGGAAGATGATTCATCCTGTGGAAGATTCAGGCCTTCGACCTCTTCCATCGGAACGGGATCACTTGGAGAAGGCATTGGGATATGAGGATAATCCTCGAGATCGAAATCATTCTCGGAATCATATGCTCCAGCCATGTTTCGGCGAACCTCCGAATTTTAATTAGGACGCCTTGAGAAAGGCCCCACGGTGGGCGCCAGCTGTCGACGATTCGGACTCGGGGTCCTCAGCCGAACTTATGCAGAATTTGTAATAGTGAGACCTTTCAAGATGACCCTTCGGGAAGGTATGCTGAACAATGGAGAACAGGAACACAGAGAATTTAGACAGGTTCGGGCCCTCGATGGTGGGAGTAAAAGCCCTACGTCCTGTTGAGATTTCACTAAGTGTGGTAAAATGTTTACAAATGGGAGGAAAAATCCTCACAGGAAAGGATTTTTCCTATAAAAGTGTACAAAAATAAGCTAAAGAAGACTTAAGAATGCTATATGAGGTATGCCGTAGACTTGGCTAACTTGGATCTCTCCTCCCGATTGATACTTCATGCCATCCTTTTATACTGCTTGAAAGGGTGCCATGTAAAGGAAACTGCATCAATCGGTTGCTCGGACGGTTAGATACGGTTTTTGAAACTGCTCTTAACCTCCACGCAGGTTAAACATGTGTTATTCATGAATAACTGTACGTGTTAACCTCCTGACGGTTGATTTTCCACGTGTAGGAATATTCGGGATACTTAGAATATCCTGTCGTATAGATAGATCCCAGGTATCCTGATTGGTAGACATTCTGACCGCGGGATTTGGCTGACCGCGTAATATCCCGAATATGTAATTCGCGTATAGGCCACGAACTTCTGACCGCGCAAGGCCTACGGTCTGACCGCGTAAAGCTGCGACTTGATCGCGTAAAGCTTGCGACCTCGTGGAGATGCCTCTCAAAATAACTTGAGTTCGCATCTCCAGACACATGCTCTGGTTCGAACCTGTCTTGAACCAGAAGTTTATTAGAAGTGACCCGGGTGTCAATCCTCGTCACAAAGAACTCAGAGAAGTTATCATAGTGATGAATGACCTTCTTTCCTTTAATCAAGGCCATCTGGGCTGTCAACAGTAGATTAGTTCCAAATGATAAGTCCAAACCGACCGTTCGATCCATAAAACCCCTAGCAGCAAAAGGTGTGAAAGGAGAGGTAGTGGAAGTAGCAATAACCTCCTTAACCAAAGTTGCTTTGGGAACAAATACATTTTTACTCTTCAAATCCACAAGTCTTTTGAAACAAGAATGTTTAATGTGACCATAATTAAAACAGCTAGAGAATACACTCTCTTTTGAAGAGTCCCAGAGCCAAACATTTAAAGCAAACATTAAACTCTCCCATATTCAAATTAGAAGAATTAACCTTCTTACTAGGATCACTGAGGTATTGAAGACAATCAAACATAGATTTCTCCGAATGAACTGATCTATTAGAAAAATTCCCAGAAGGAAATTGCAAACGATCAAACACTAACTTGCGAAAACAATCTCTCGGAGAGGAAGAGAACAATTTGTTCCATTTAGAAATAACCACATTCCAACCATTATCTTGTTCAACTATCCACTTACTAAATTCCCTTTGCCAATGAGGACCATATTATTCCAAAGAAGAAAAATAAATGGAAAAGTCCTGATGAATAATCTTATTGATTTTGTAAATGGCCAAGGCTATTCTTTTATCACAAATAGAGAATCTAAAGCTCCAATTAGTTAAACCCAAAACTCTGAATTCATCAGCCTTACCCCAAAGAATGCAGCAAGAATAGTACCCAAGGAAACCTCAGATGGAGGAAATCTTTAGCAGCAAACTGGAAATTATTACTAACTGGAGAATGAAACAATTCTCTCATATCCCTCTTAAAAAGCAGACCCTTCGACCAATCTAGAGAAGAAGGAAGAAACGCCATGAAACCAATAAAAGCAACAAATGAAACCCCTCAAAAAACCAAAGAACCGGGAGAAAAAGAGGACCAAACCCAGGATGAAAAGGATCAAGATCAAAGATTAGCAAACCACTCAAGAATCAGAAGTGAAGCCAAGGTCGCCTTTCGAATCGCACTTTTTCGCCTTTTTTGATAATATTGTTGTTTCCCTGACTTTTAAAATTTCAAAATTCCTACTATACTCTCCATCCATTGAGGACAATGTCTAATTTGGGATAGGATTTTGTTATTTCTTTTCTAAAGGCCAATAATTGATACTTTGTATGCTTGTATTTGGATTTAAATTTTCAGGATCAATTGCCATATACTACATGATATGTTTGGCCCGTCTTGTTAAAAATAATCATGGGTGATTATGGTTTTAATAGATTGTGGCTGTAGACCTCCGTGGTCGCAATCATTCATAATTATACTACATGCAACCGCTATAGCCTAATCACACCTAAAACAGTGTGATTTTGTAATACACAAGTGGACGGTTGATTGTTGAGAACTTGAGGGTCGAATTTCATGAGGAACAAGTGTATTCGTCTTTTAGGTTAATGGATCACTGATTAAGTCTAAACGATTTTGGGGTTTGTTTGTCTACAACTAAATCTACAACTAAATTCCATCTAGGATTTAAAGGGGTAAATTTCAAGTATGAAATTTGGGGTTTAAAAGCAAAAATAAAAGCTAGGGTTTCGGGGGTTCCATATCTATCCGGTGTAATTTTATCCAAGGTCTGAGAATTGCAAGTTAATTTCAATTGTTTTCCAAGACAAATTAAGTTGCCAATACAGTTGTTGGTACAATAGTCAGAGGATCGTTTCCACTGTTACGTTTGTTGAGAGCCTCTCTCTTGTTGAGGATCCCGCGTCAAAGCGCTAAGGACTCAAGAACTCCCCTCAATTCTTGCTAAGGCTCAATTATTACGTCTGTTGTCGAAACGAGAATTTAGAGTTTAGAGGAAGAAAACATCAAGAAATAACTACAACACTTAATATTGAAACCAAGGAAGAATCACGCCTTCCGAATTAGGTCATCTCTAACCCTAGAAGGGATCTACTTGCAAAAAGCCATTAAAATACTCGACTAATAAGAATTAAATAAAAACTTACTTGATTGCTGGAAAATTGAAGTTGACGTCCTTGCCGGCTTACAAAAGAAGGAAAAAATAGAGAAGGGGCTCATCTAAGAAAACTAAACTAAAAAAAGCTAAAAACTATTACTAAAGCCTAAAGAAAGCATGTCTAATTGAGCTAAAAGCTTCTCTATTTATAGTACATAAGTCCTAGAACTAACCAATTACAACTCAAGACTTGTTTAGGAAGGAAACTGACTTAGATTTGGACTGCGGAATGCCTTAAACCGACTAACAGGTTTGGACACGCGTCAAACGAACTAATGGGTATATTTCGGATTCGGGTTTGGGATTTCGGATCCAAATCCCTGTTTTCCAGATTTTCAACATTTTATTTTTCCACTTTGTTCCTATCCAAACGATGTCGCAATATCTCCAAATTTGGTACGTTTGTTCCCAGAAACATGTTGAACACACGCATGAAAGCGAATTGTAAAAATGTTATAAAAAGTCACATAAAATGACATATCAAAGGAATTTTAAGCATTATTTTTGCACGTTTTCAATACTAAACCTAGGGTAAAATTCTACCAGATGAAGACTTATCAAATTCCCCCAAGCTAGCATTCTGTTTGTCCTCAAGTAAAGAATGTGAATAATTTTTCCAAAAATTGAGATGCCTTGATAAATTAGATTCTCTATAAACAATCTCCCAAAAACTCACATCACATCTATGCATATGAGGCAATTGATCTAAGAAATTGAAACTTTCCAAATGCAAATATTAAGATTATCAAATTTCAACCTTAGAAAAGAGAGAGCATAATCAATTAAATTGTGATGAGAACATCACTTCCTCGGATACACGCACTACACCTATTGATCTGATCCTCATGTTTCAACAATTGAAGGTCCAATAACACGAGCTCGTGCACGTCAATTAAATCTTGGGGTGAGCTTGTTCCTCGCTGTTCATAATTATATTATTAAGGATGGGATGTTACTGAATTCTTGTGATGTTTTGTTACTTAGGAACATTGGAGAAGACACTTCAAGTCATGGCACCTATTACATGAAGACATACTTTCAGAACGGCGCCACCACCAGTTGGTTACCACCTCATCCTCTTGGCGCCACCTCATCTACAGCAGCACATCACTACCACCAGGCCCAACACACAATTCAGAGTACAAGCCCAAGCGAGCCCAGAAGTCAGTTCAGAGACAGCCTGATAGTACCGGCTTCCAGTGGCCATAATTCTTTCTCTGGACCGATTGAGGTGTATGAGTACTTGATGGAAAGCTTATTCTGACACCTATCCAACGAATTCAGTCCCATATTTAGATTCCTTCTGAGGCGGCTCATAAACGCACGACACGGTCATAAACGCACGACACGAAAATCGAAGCGTCACGGCTCCGGTAGCTTGTCCCAGAGATTTTCCCGGTAACATGAACCATTCCCTCCGAAAACTCGAGCATCGTCCCCAGAGGGCATGGGGGGCTGTTGTTGGGGGAAATCTCCGCGAGACTAAGTCCAGGAAAGAAGCTATGCCCTTTAGCTCGGGGACAAGGCCCTCGGTGCCTATCCTGGGCGCCGCCTTTAGCCTGCGGACAAGGCCCCCAGTACCTGTCCCGGGCGCCGCCATTTGCCCGGGGACAAGGCCCCCGGTGCCTGTCCCGGGCTCCGCCTTTAGCCCGGGGACAAGGCCCCCATTGCCTGTCACGGGCGCCGCCATTTGCCCGCGGACAAGGCCCCCGGTGCCTGTCCCGGGCGTCACCTTTAGCCCAGGGACAAGGCCCTCGGTGCCTGTCCCGGGTGCCACCTTTAGCCCGGGGACAAGGCCCTCGGTGCCTGTCCCGGGCGCCGCCATTTGCCCGGGGACAAGGCCCCCAGTGCCTGTCTCGGGCGCCGCCTTTAGCCCAGGGACAAGGCCCCGGTGCCTGTCCCGGGCGCTGCCATTCACCCGTGGACAAGGCCCCCGGTGCCTGTCCCAGGCGCCGCCATTTGCCCGGGACAAGGGACAACGCCCCCCGGTGGCTTGTTCTGGGCGTTATTGTCCTCCCGGGGGCAGAGGTTCCCGATCTCGGGTCACGTGAGGATCACGCGAGAAGCGCCTCGGGAATCAGCGGACACCTGTCGAGCATCCAAGGTGCCTGGTCGGGAGAAGGACGTTGCTACCCTCCGATCCAACGGTGGCTGGCGGGGTAGTTTAGTCTTTTTGCTTCTTGTGGGGCTATAAAAGCCCTTGTACACCTCTTGTAAGAGACAATTGGCTCATTATTACTAGGAATAGACAATCTCACAGGTGTGCTCCAGAGCCATCTCTCCCCGAGAGAGCTCCCCTAGCCGGCTTCAGTCGGGAGCACGCCGACAGGATTAGGGCCCCCACTGGGACCTGAACCTGTATAAACCCTCATGTCATTTGTTGTTCTTGCCCGATGGGGGAGGACCGGTCACCCGGTCAGCCCGCGTCGTATTTTCTTCGCTAGGATCGTCCACAAAACCTGCCGGGGTATTCTCAATACAACCACATATCTCATGTTTGCCTTCATTTGAGGCTGCTCAAGAAGTTGATATCACAGTGTATAAGCTAGCCAAGTCCATTGCATGTGCTCTATTGCATCTAGAGAATAGATTTGAGCCAACTTCTTGGGTGGATTTGAGAGAGAGCCTTTGTGTGAGGCTAAAAGTGCTTAGTGCGCTTAATCCACCATTTGTAAGCTAGTGCTAGTGTGTGCGCATACACTTGCATCATTTGAGCTTCGAGCACTTGATTTGTTCAAGTGAAAGGGTCCGACTTGTTACTCTTGGCGATCGTCTTCGCCTAGACGGTGTCGGAGGAGAGTCGCAATCTCTCTGGTTGAAATTTGCTGGAGAGGCCAGCAAACGACGTGTGAAAGGTTCGGTGCTCGCCTATCCGGTGTGGAGAAGGAGCAACTCGAGTTGAGATATCCTTCATGGATATAGAAGCGAGGCTCACGTGTGAGTGCTTCAATGAGGAGTAGGGGAGACCGGGCGAGTCACCGATACCTCGGTAAAAATATTGTGTCAATTGCGTATCTCTTATTCATTTCATATTTACCTTGACACAAATTATTTGTTTCACTAGTTGCTTGTTGTATTGTATATCTCATATTGATTAATCGCAACTAGATGTTAGATTGTTGATAAACGCTTGCAACCCTAGATTATCCTAAACATCTTTGCAAAATTGCTTAGTGGGGAAAGAATTTTTAAAAGCCTCCTATTCACCCCCTTCTAGTCGGCATCCTTGATCCTACATAACCCAATTACTATCAATAATGGGATAATGATACCCGCATCTAGTAGTTTAGAAATTTCAGCTTTTATAGTTTCCTTCAAGGTTGGGTTTAGTCTACATTGACGCTCAACGGAGTTGTTAGTTTCATCAACTAGAGAGATCCTATGCACGCAAATTTTAGGACTAATCCCTTTGATATCATGAATTGAATAACCAAGAGTATTGCGATGCACATGAAGTAAAGAAATCAATTTTTCTAGTTGCGAATTGGTCAAGTTTGCATTAACAATGACATGTTGCATCTCATCATCATCCAAGAACACATATTTCAGCAAGGAAGGAAGAGTTTTAAGTGTAGGTTTAATTACCTTTTCTTTACCTGTGACGCCGGAATCTGATATGTCTTCTTTGGATGGTTCTTTAGTTGGTTCGTCTTCATTTTGCTCATCATCTTCGCTGATGTCTGTTGTTTCATTTTCGGATATTTCATTCGTTCCTTCTCCAAAATTGAGTCGAAGTGGCAACTCCTCTTCTAAGATCTCTTCTAGACCATCCACGCTGCAAATTTTCTCGTCATACATAGGGCAGTCAACAAGTTTAGACATTTTAAATAAAATTTTCTCCTCCCCTATGCGAAAAATAATTCATCCCTCACGAACATCAATGAGGGCACCTACTGTCCGGAGCATTAGTTGTCCCAATATAATAATTATAGCAACATTTTCATCCATATCAAGAACGACAAAATCAACTTGTAGGTAAAATTTACCAACTTGAAGAGGCACATCTTCCAGGATTCCTTCCGGATGCTTCACCGAACGATCGGCAAGTTGTTGAACCATGTGGGTAGGTTTGATTGCACCCATGCTGAAATGTTGTGCAATGGTGAGAGGCATTACACTAACACTTGCGCCTAGGTCGCCAAGAGCTCGATTTATTTGTATTGTACCTATGTTGCAAGGATGGAGAAGCTCCTTTGATCCCGTAGCTTTCCCAGCATCCTGTTCTGAATTAAAGCATTGTAATTTTCGGTCAAAGCAACAGTTTGAAAAAAATCACTCAAATCCACTACCACAGAAACAGACATCCTGGACGGCACATCACAGACGGTTATGAACTGTTCAATGGAAAACCGTCTGTGAAGGCCTGTCGGGAGAATATGTTCAGATATCACAGACGGTTCTGACGTCAAAAACAACTGTGACAGTAAACCAGACGGTTCTGAACACAAAACCGTCTGTGATAGTATACTTATCACAGACAGCTCTAACCTAAAAACCGACTGTGATATATACAATCGGTTCCCAGCTAAGAACCGTCTGTGATAGTCTAATTATCACAGACGGTTCTAACCTAAAACCCGACTGTGATATATACAGACGGTTCTGAGTTCTGAACCGTCTGTGATAATTAGACTATCACAGACAGTTCGGAACTCAGAACCGACTGTGATTTATACAGTCGGTTGTAAACCACGAAGCGTCTGTGATAGTGTAGTTATCACAGACGGTTCTGATGTATTAACCGACTGGAAAAGTACCGGCGCTTCGAATTCTCAACTGTGATCATTTCTGTCTCCAATCTTCGCGCGCGGCGCCTAGGAGAACACGAAGCATCGCTTTGGAAGTTCTATAAATTGACAAATGGAAAAATTGTCATTTACTTTACAAGTTTTTATAGTTCTCAGACTGTTTGACTCCTTAGCTTCTCTGCGCCAATGGCATCCTCGATGGCATTGTCAGCCTCGCCCTCCCCGGTATGAACTCTCAATCTTTTGGACTTACCCCTGTATTGTTAATCCATGTTCAATACATTCTTGACCTGTTGATTTGCACAGGGAAGGGGAGCCGTGGAAGACACTGCCAAAGTCAAGGCCGAGCTGAGGGCCCTCCAGGAGGAGCACAAGCTCCTCACGGAGAAGCACACTCGTCTACGGCTTGACCTTGACGATCTCTTCCAGCGCATTCAGCGCATGAAGACAGATGGTGACAATGCTAGGGCGAGGACGAGGCGTCTTCGCGAGGAGAAGAAAGCCGCGGATATGACCATCGCTGGCTGCGGTTTGACAATGAAGGATACCATCGCGAAGCTGAGGGAGGTCGCAGGCCTTCTCGACGCTGAAGTAGTTGATCCTGAGAAGGACAACTTGTCGCTGGAGGAGTCCTGCGTCCTGGCTGCAAGTCAAACTGACTTTATTCTAGATGCAGCCAGGGCTAAGACCACTCCTTGACCTAGCATTCTGTATTTTTACTTTTTTTTTGTAAGTGATGAAACAAATTATTGAAAACTTTGTTCTTATGTCAACTTTCTAATTTTCCAGCACATTCTTGGACTGCATGCAATTAATCTTCCCTCTTTCTTTATCTTTCGTTGGCTTTTGTCGAACATTCGACCATACAAAGGTATGTACACTGTGTGCGATCAAGGAACGACTATCGCGATCTTTGGTTTGTGATCGGAGCCCTTGAAATAATATAGAAACAATATAGAGGTCGCAGGTCCCATGCAAATAATATAAAAAGAATATAGAAGTTATATATCAACGTGCTTTGAAATATCACAAACGGTTCTGAGGTAAAAAACATCTGTGATAGTCACATTAGAGACGGTTTTTACGTAAGGCCCGACTGTGATGGTCCCAACAGTGTCCTCGAGTCGACTAGAATTCTCGACCTCTATCAATATCACAGACGATTTTTAACTCCAAACCGTCTGTGATAGTAAGACATATTAAAGACGGTTCGGACATCAGAACCGTCTGTAATATTAAAGCAGACGGTTTTGATCTCCCAACCGTCTGTGATAGTCCAAACAGTGCAATTCTCTACATGCAATTGTTGATAACCGCACATAATAACTGAGCAGATGAAGAGACTTAATTATTTACTTCAAATTTATTTTGCATCGAATTATGTAATCTGACTCTTCAACTTCCTCGCCTCGAATTCTCGACCTCTATCAATATGACAGACGGTTTTTAACTCCAAACCGTCTGTGATAGTAAGCATATTAAAGACGGTTCGGACATCAGAACCGTCTGTAATATTAAAGCAGACGGTTTTGATCTCCCAACCGTCTGTAATAGTCCCAACAGTGCAATTCTCCACATGCAATTGTTGATAACCGCACATAATAACTGAGCAGATGAAGAGACTTAATTATTTACTTCAAATTTATTTTGCATCGAATTATGTAATCTGACTCTTCAACTTCCTCGCCTCGAATTCTCGACCTCTATCAATATCACAGACGGTTTTTAACTCCAAACCGTCTGTGATAGTAAGACATATTAAAGACGGTTCGGACATCAGAACCGTCTGTAATATTAAAGCAGACGGTTTTGATCTCCCAACCGTCTGTGATAGTCCCAACAGTGCAATTCTCTACATGCAATTGTTGATAACCGCACATAATAACTGAGCAGATGAAGAGACTTAATTATTTACTTCAAATTTATTTTGCATCGAATTATGTAATCTGACTCTTCAACTTCCTTTGCCGTGTTGCAGTTTATCTCCCGAGAAGTTGTATATCATGAATTTATTGGCCTTGAAAACCAGTACTAGTGCGCTTTTTAGAACTCGAGGCACCCGCGCATATGAACCGTCACCTTCTGTTTCTATAAATAGCGAAGCTCCTAAATCCCTGTCTTTATTCCCTCCTCAACTCCCACCTTGATGGCGAGCCGAGATTCCAGTGAGGTTATTGAAATTGAGAGTGATGAGGAAGAGATAAGGAATGAACTCGATCAGGATCTTCAGAAAGTAAGTCCTCTCTGAAACTCTAATGCAGATCTTTCTTTTATGACTTGATTACCTCGAAACAAATGCATTTCGAAATCCACAGGTGGTTGAGGAAATGATCCCTCCAAAGAAGAGACTTAGAAATGATGAAAGATCGTACAGTGGAGCTGCAGCGAAGACTCTAGAGGGTGCTGAGGCCTGTGTTGCCACATTGCCCCTTGCAACCCCTCCAGTTGCATTGTCTCCACCTTTGGAGATCCACAATAATCCTTCCAATATCCCCTCTCCAACACCTTTGTATCATCAGCTTTTCTGGGGTAAGGCTCACACTTCCACGTCCAAATCCACTCCGAAGCTGGAGAAGCATATGTGCAGGAGGAGAAAGCTGCCTTGTGCAGAACTCTCAAAAAAAAAAAAGAGGCGCTGGAGAAGCATTCTGAGGGGATGTCTTTTGCCATTCTGCACTTGGCAGAGTGCATGCTTTGAGTTGCAGCTTCATCTCCACCTTGGTTGTATCAACTTTAATTTCTTGGATGATCCTACTGATGCCAAATCCACTCCTTTGGTGAGAGATGATGTTGATAGTCTTAGGGCCATTGGTAGTTCTCCTGGGGCGGCCAGTGTAGATCCTACTGATGCCAATACGTCCCTAGGAGAACTTTGTAAATTACTTTCGGAACAGGTCGACACTAATCAATTGGTCGCTTAATTAATAGTATCTCTTATGTATGGAAAGATTGTAAGAAATAAGAAATTTCTTTTCCTTATATATCTGGCTTTCGATTGATTATGTAACTGATAATCACCAAATGATGTTCTGTGTAAAAATGTTAACAAGAAAATACTGCTGCGATCAAGACGGTTTTTAACTCAAAACCGTCTCTGCTTGAAAGATTACAGACGGTTTTAATTTCAGACATATATATAAAACAAATATGAATTAAAAAAACAAGATAAAACCAAACAGTCTGAACGTTCATTTTTGTAAATACTAACATTGAAATAAGATAGAACCAAATATGAAAAACATGTGGAACAACTGATGACCAGTAGTCGAATGCAAACAAAAAAACCGGGATATTAAAGACGGTTCGGACTTAAAAACCGTCTGTGTTATCACAGACGGTGCTGAGGTAAAAACCGACTGTGATAACAACATACACAGACGGTTCTGAGGTAAAAACCGACTGTGATAATAACGTAGACGGTCGGATGTGATAACACAGACGGTTCAGATGTGAGAACCGACTGTCATAATCAAATACACAGACGGTTCTGATGTAAAGCGGACGGTTTGGAGTTCATAAGCGTCTGTGATATTTCTTTTCTTCAATAATGCACCGATATTACCGACGGTATTATATAGAACCGTCTGTACTGAACCTGGTATAAAAGGTCTTTTGGCGGATGTTTTGAGCTAGTCGTACTCTCTTGCTCGACCTACACTGTCCAGTTCGAAGAGATTTGGGGCAAGGAAGAGCGAAATCTCGAAAGGCAGGGGGAGCATTTGGGGGCAAAAATTTGAGGATCGAACCAAGGTTGGTTACTTGCTCCCAAGGCGTACACATTACTTGATTTCATCATCAATATCGATCTCCATTGATTTACTAATTAGCATGTGTATGAATTTGATTTATTGCAGATGGTCCGAGACTGGATGTATAATGACAACCGAGTGGGTGAGGAATACATGAAAGGTGTTTTTGATTTCGAAAAGGTTGCTGTGCAAGACATGGCGAAGAAGGGTTTACCATATATGTACTGTCCTTGTGTAGACTGCCAGAATATTAAGATGTTCACCAACTCATCTCAAATTGTCGCCCACTTGATCCGACGTGGTTTCAAAAAGGGGTACACGTGTTGGGTCCACCATGGAGAAGAGCCAACTGCAGAAACAACTGCCACTCAGGTTGAGGAACAGGACATGCCGGATCCAAACAACGACTTCGACGAGGATATGCCAGAGGATGACCATTTAGATGACATGTTGCGTGATGTCGAAGGAAATTACAGTGAAAGGGGGTTTGGCAAATTCAAGCGCTTGATTGAGGACTCAGAGAGGCCGTTGTTCCCTGGTTGCAAGTCGAAATACACAAAGTTGGCCTCTGTGCTTGAACTGTTAAAATTGAAGGCAAGCAACAGCTGGACCGACAAGAGTTTCACAGCACTGTTAGATCTTTTGGCGGACATGCTCCCGGAAGGAAACGAGTTGCCAAAAAACACCTACCAAGCGAAAAAGCTGTTGTGTCCTTTGGGAATGGAAGTAGAAAGGATACACGCATGCCCTAATGATTGCATCCTTTACCGTAACGACTACAAAAATATGCATGTTTGTCCGGTGTGCCGCGCATCCCGCTATAAGCGTACTAAGGACCGAACAGACGATGGCGACTGCACGGAGATAAAGGAAGGACCTCCTGCTAAGGTGTTGTGGTATTTGCCAGTCATTCCCCGCTTGCAGCGTTTGTTTGCAAACCGTAAAGAGGCAAAATTACTGCGTTGGCACTCGGAAGACCGGAAGAAGGATGGAAAGTTGAGACACCCCGCTGATTCTTCGCAGTGGAGAAACATCGACAGGGAATTTGTTAACTTCGGAGCAGAATTGAGGAATATAAGGTTCGGGTTGAGTACCGATGGAATTAATCCTTTTGGTAACATGAGCAGTCGGCATAGCACTTGGCCGGTTCTTTTGTGTATCTACAACCTTCCTCCTTGGTTGTGTATGAAGCGCAAGTACATCATGATGTCTCTACTTATCTCAGGACCAAAACAACCCGGAAACGATATTGATGTGTACCTAGCACCATTGATAGAGGATCTCCTAACAATGTGGAACGAAGGGATGCAGGTATGGGACGCATACAAACGAGAGAACTTCATCCTACGTGCTATGATATTCTGCACCATCAACGATTTCCCAGCCCTTGGAAATTTGTCGGGCCGTACTACGAAAGGAGCCAAAGCCTGCCCCCACTGCGAAGATGACACTGAGAGCGTGTGGCTGAAGAATTGCAGGAAAACAGTGTACATGCGTCACCGTAGGTTTCTTCCGAAGAATGACGCGTACCGTAAGAGGAAGAGGGAATTTGACGGCCACAACGAAGATGGTTCAGCCCCGAAGCCTACGCGCGGGAAAGATGTTTACTCACGGGTGAAGGACATAGACGTTGTGTTTGGAAAGGGTGGTAAATTGAAACCCCGCACGAAGAACACTTGGAAGAAGAGATCGATATTTTGGGACTTACCGTATTGGGAGCATTTAGAGGTTCGTCATTGCATTGATGTCATGCATGTAGAGAAGAATGTTTGTGACAGTTTAATCGGCCTATTGCTGAACATTCCAGGGAAGACAAAGGATGGCATCAATGTGCGGCGTGACATGATCGAAATGAGAATCAGGCCCGAGCTAGCACCGAGAGAGGACGATAAAGGCCGTATATACCTCCCCCCCGCATGCTACACTTTGTGCAAGGCTGAGAGGACAGAACTCTGTAAGTGTCTCCATGGTGTTAAAGTTCCATCGGGTTACTCCGCAAATATGAAAAAGCTTGTGTCCATGGGCGATTTGAAATTGCTGGGTATGAAGTCTCATGATTGTCACGTGTTGATGACACAAATGCTTCCTGTTGCCATCTGGAGTATTCTGCCGCATAAGGTCAAAGAGACGATCACGAGGCTATGTTTTTTCTTCAATGCAATTTCTTCCAAGGTCATTGATCCCGATGGACTGGATTCTTTGCAAAGCGAGGTGGTTCGAACTCTCTGTCAACTTGAGATGTATTTTCCTCCATCGTTTTTTGATATCATGGTCCATCTCACCGTCCACCTTGTCAGAGAAATCAAGATATGTGGACCCGTGTTCCTACGTTATATGTATCCATTCGAGAGGTACATGGGTGTACTTAAGGCCTACGTGAGGAATCGGTCCCGGCCCGAGGGTAGCATTGCCGAAGGTTATGCAGCGGAAGAGGTTGTTGAGTTCTGCGTCGATTACATGGCCGAGGTAGAAGCAATAGGAGTTCCTGTGTCTCGTCACGAGGGGAGGCTTGATGGTGTTGGCACTATCGGACGGAGAGCCATCACTCCTGATTTCGATATGTACTCGAAAGCTCATTTTTGGGTCTTGCAACACATGACGGAGGTGTCTCCGTACATCGACGAGCACAAGGAGATGCTACGACAAGACAATCCTCGCCGATCCGAGGTTTGGATCACGGGACAACATAACAGTCGATTCAACGCGTGGATGAAGGTGCGAATCACCGGAGAGTCCACAAGTGAGAACCTTAAATGGTTGGCAAAAGGGCCCACGTTTACTGTACAGACTTGGCAGGGATACGACATCAATGGGTACACATTTTACACGAAAGCTCAAGATCGAAAGAGCACTGTGCAAAATAGTGGAGTGAGCGTAGAAGCTTTCCATGAGGGGTTCACCAAGACAGGCCCAACAAGGGTAGTACATGGATTGAACTCGTACTACGGGTTCATTGAAGAAATTTGGGAGCTCGATTACGTACTGTTCAAGATTCCCCTGTTTCGATGCCGATGGGTCCAAATCCCACAGGGTGTGAAGGTTGACAGTTACGGTTTCACTTCTGTGGACCTGGATCGCGTTGCTTATAAAGATGAGCCATTCATACTTGCAAATCAAGCCAATCAGGTCATTTATGTCACTGACCCGGCCAATAAGAAGTGGCACATCGTCCTTCATGGCAAGAGAAGGATTGTTGGAGTTGAAAATGTCGTAGACGAGGAGGAATACAATCAATTTGATGAGATTCCTCCATTTGGAGATGGCGTACAGGTCGATACTGAAGACACCGACGAAACCAGTTACGTGCGTATGGATCACCAGGAAGGGTTATACTTTAAAGGTAATCAACTGTACGTCTTATCTCTCTGTTTCCATCGGCATAGCTTATATCTCCTGTAATTCTCGTATTTGCAGGGCCGCGGCAAGTGGAAAGTTGAGGATAACATGGCTGTGTACGTGCAAATTGTCGGTGAAAGTTCCCATTTGTAAATTTAACATACAATATTACGTGGAGAATGCTCAAGTTACAGAGCATTTGGACTACATTGTAACCAATTATCGGATATACGTACATAGTAACCAATTTACAGAGTATTTGGACTACATTTGAAATATCTGAGTGTTCATTTAAAACATGTTTTCGAGCATTCAGAGTTGAAAGCTACAGATCAGTTTCAATTTGTAAAACTAACGTTCAATAGAGAGATTATCAAGGACGGTTTTGACCTAGCACAGACGGTGCACAGTCGGTTCTAACCTCACAACCGTCTGTGATAATCTCTCACTATGTAGATTACCACAGACGGTCTTTATTTGAGAACCGACTGTGATAATATTATCACAGACGGTTATATATATAAAACCGTCTGTGATATTTTCAACAGTGTCCGACTCTTCGAGTTCTTAACGTGCACCGTCAGTTCTCAATTCCAAACCGTCTGTGATAATCTCAGGCACAGTCGGCTCTCAACTCAAAACCGTCTGTGATAGTGTGACTGGTGACTACGATTATTATAGACGGTTTCGATGTGAGAACCGACTGTGATATATACTATTATAGATGGTTCATATGTGAGAACCGACTGTGATAATACCGACGCGGTACATAGTTCAAGGCGGGCTTTATCCCGCTCATTCTACTTCACCCTAGCTCTGTTTGCCCTAGCTCTCTCCGCCCTCGCACCGTCCGTCGCGATCACCTCCATCGCCTCCCACCTTCTCCTCTCCGTCCGTCGCGATCACCTGCATCGCCTTTCCACCGTCAGGCGCGATCACCTCCATCGCCCTCCCGCCTCCGACGCGATCACCTCCATCGCCTCCCCACCGTTTCTGTCATTCTTGTATGGGTTTTGTTATAGAATTATTAGTTGCATATTTACTTAAACTGTTCTCTCTTTCACTTATGTTAGGAACTATGTCTGGTGACGAAATGCACCACTCGGGGACTCAGGGTGACCTCGCTGGCGATGAGACGCCTGGGCCGGAGGTCGCCTCGTCCGCCGTGACCCCGCAGAAGAAGGGAAAGGGGCGAGGCCGGACGACATGCGCGCGTCTGAACAAGGGGGAAAAGCAGCACGTCCAGTTCGACGACAATGGTGTGCCGGAAGCTCCGCCCAAACTTGTCGGTCAGTACCGCTCACTATGCGGCAAAGTGGCAAGGGAGCGGGTGCCCATCACCACCTCCGACTGGGGTCAAGTGCCCCCAGAGTGCAAGGATGCGCTGTGGGAAGAAGTGCAGGCGGCGTTTCACATTCCGGAGGATCGCCACTTCACCGTCCGCCGGAGGACACTTATGTCAATAAACAAGGCGTGGAGGAACTTCAAGAGCGAACTTGTCAGGCACTATGTGAAGGAGTCGACGACCCCCTTCAATGACTACCCTTTCGTGACTCCCGAGGCATGGCAGCAGTTCGTAGAGATGAAGGGCAAGCCTGAGTTCCAGGAGCTTAGTGCGAAGGCCCAGGCTAACCAGGCCAAGAACACCCACCCACACAGACTAGGCACCGGTGGGTATGTGGGGAAGAAGGCGCTGTGGAGGAAGCAGGACGAGGAAGCTTCACAGTCTTCGGCCGGCAGTCCTTATGCGGGCATAACGGACGTGCGCGCCCGCAATTGGTGCCGAGCTAGATCGACGATGGACTCCTCCGGAAGCGTCTCCGTGAATAACCCTGCGGACAGGGAAGTGATCGACCGACTGGTAAGATTGTCCGATCACGTACTATCCTCATAACACGCATGCAATGGGCTGTATTGCTAAGTTGTCCTGTTGCAGGTGACGCTGAGTGCGCAGGCGGCATCCGGAGAGTTCAACCCGAGGAGGGACAGGGATATCCTCACAGCGGCGCTAGGAAACAAGGAGCATCCAGGCCGCGTGCGCGGCCTCGGAGCCACTGTGCCTTGGAGGCATGGTTTCCCCGATGATGAGGAGGCGGCTAAGAGGAGAAAGAGATCCCACCAAGCCCGCGATGAACGGCTGAAGGAGGAGATGCGATCGGAGTTCGCTGTTCGGGACAAAGCACTCCTGCAGCAGTTGTCGGAGATGCGGTCCATGTACGAAGAGCTAAGAAAGGCGACCCAGGGCACCCCTGTTCTAGCAGCTGGCGCAGACCCAGCGGAAGTACCGACCCCCATTGGCCACCGTAGTAGCTGCGCGTCTGCGCCGGGGTCTTCGCAGACGGAGCCCTCTCCTCCAAAGTATCCGGTGGACTCTCTGCAGGTAATGACCGTTAATGCGCACTGTTTGTCTATGTTAATTCATTCGAAAGTGAGAAGCGGTGAAATTCAACATGTTAATGCGCACTGTTTGTAGGAACCCGCCTCCTGCAAGCTTATGGTCCTGGCCGGTGTCTTCCCGATCGAGGCTGCCCGTGGGATGGCGCAACCATGCACGGCCGGGGCCACAATCCATGGTGCCCCTCTATGTGAGGGTTTTGCACGTGTCCAAGTGGACAGTGTCTTTGACCATTGCAAGGGTTTTCCATTGGAGAAGCCACCGAACGACGAGATTACCACTCTCGGGGATGCGGTGCACACGTTCGTGCAATGGCCCAAGAAAGACATCGTCCTGTATGAGGTAATTCCCCCACCAGTTTCATAATTTGTACTGTAATAATAGCCCTCAGAGTTAGTGTCCTAATATGTAGGTTCTTACATCGCAGACATCACAGACCGAGACGCGGCCTACTAGCCAGCATACCCCTTCGACGACGAAGCTGACTCCGAGTAAGAGGCAACCATTCAAGAAGCTGGCTATGAGGGGAAAAGCAAAGAAGAGCCCGTCGAAGGAGAGCGAGAAGAGTGCGCCAGCTCTCATGCCGTTCTCTCTGGGGATGCCCATGGCCTCCGATACCGCAATTTCGAGCATGGGGTTAGCATGCCAGAGCCTGCATGCATGGTACATGAGGAGGACAAACCAGACCAGGACGCAGCGTCCGACGCACATCATGGTCAAGTACACCGTGGCAGAGTTCCATCACGACGTTGGGACCTACTCGGTGACCTTCGAAGACCTGCACAATTTGCTAAACAAAGATGCGCTCGACTTGTCAATCCTACGGTCTTGGGTGCTGTAAGTATCCTACTATCCGTGCATATACGGATATATGTCATTTATTAATTGGTTACTTCCGTGCAGCTGCATGGCCAACTATGCCAAATCCAAGGGCATACCTGTTGGTTTTTTGGACCCCCCGATGGTAGCCGAGGTGATGTTTAGGACGGACACAGACTTCGTTGTCGACTACATCAAAAGAGGGTTGCTTGCTCAGGTCGATAAGGAGTATATACTTGTACCCTACAACCAGAGGTGAGTGCTTTCATCAGTACTTCACCCGTAGATTAGTGTCTCCATGTGCACACCCCCAAATTTAGATTAAATTTTTAATTCTCTACGTGTAATAATATGTAGCTACCACTGGATCCTGCTGCTACTTATTCCGAAAAGCAACAAGGTGTTCTACCTTGACTCATTGCAGAGGAAAGGGTACTCGTATTCCGTCGCACGAGATGTATTCGGAAGGTGATGTGGACCTGTCTTGCATGCATCTAGATTTACTGTCCTCAAATTGTCAATTTCGGCTATCCTCAAACTGTCAATTTTGACTATCTACAGGGCTTTCACGAAGTACTTTGCCGAGGTAGGGACACAACACAAGCGGCGAGCCGATAAGTTTCAATGGTTACAATTTTCGGTA
Organism: Pharus latifolius; assembly: GCA_019359835.1. Taxonomy (NCBI): domain Eukaryota; kingdom Viridiplantae; phylum Streptophyta; class Magnoliopsida; order Poales; family Poaceae; genus Pharus; species Pharus latifolius. The sequence continues at coordinate 13,914,000 of CM033328.1, read as the reverse complement.
CAAATTTCAACTGAATCTGTTTTATTTTATAACTTGTCCCCACCTAACTCTCGGTCTGTAAATTGGCAGTGCCATCAGCAGCCGGACGACAATACATGTGGGTTCTACGTGATGCGCCACATGTATGACCTGATCATCACCCCTCACCGGCCCGATTTCCCCGAGGTATTACAACTGCTCCCCTTAATTTGTCTCGATTTGACAGAATTTACAACTTAATTCAGCTAATTTTTTATGTACCAACTCTTGCTGCAGGGGGTTGACTTCCCTTCAGAAAGCCTTGACCCTCGGCAGATTAGTAATGTCCGAGGGATGCTCGCTGAGTTTTTCCTTTCGGAGGTCATATCACCCAAGGGGAAGTTTAGGGACCCGCAAGGTTCGTATTAGTGCGGCCTTACATTTATTTGTACATCTAACACACTTTAATTGTCGATTACATTTATTTGTTCAATTGTACATATTTCTGAGTTCTGTGCTGTATATATGAAATGCTATACAGAGAGGGGTGCAAATATATTTGAGTATTGCATGTGCATATGAAACTGTATATATTTGAGTACTGTACAAATATAATTCTGAGTTCAATTGTACAAATATATATGCATGAGACTGTATATATTTGAGTACTATGCATGTATGAAATTCATGAACTGTATATATGAAAATGCAATTTGTACAGAGGACATCTGTGAATGTTATAATCTCAGACGGTTTGTAAGATCAAAACCGTCTGTGCATGCACAGACGGTTTTGATCTTACAAACCGTCTGAGATTATAACAGTCACAGATAATAACACATCGCAGATGGTTTTGACCTCAGATCCGCCTGTGATATCAGACTATCACAGACGGTTCTGAGATAATAACACTATCACAGACGGTTTCAATATTAACACCGTCGCTGATATCGCAGATTGGTTTAACCTCCAAGCCGTCGGTAATAATATGAGTATCACAGACGGTTGTGAGATCAAAGCCGTCTATGAATTATGACTATCACAGTCTGTTATAACATCAAAGCCGTCTGTGATACTCATACTAACACAGACGGTTCTGATGTCAAAGCCGTCTGTGTATACTCAAATATCACAGACGGTCGAGAACAGAACAGTCTGTGATACTCATACTATCACAGACGGTTCTGATGTCAAAGCCGTCTGTGATACTCATACTATCACAGACGGTTCTGATGTCAAAGCCGTCTGTATATCACAGATGGTTCTGATGTCAAAACCGTCTGTGTATACTCAAATATCACAGACGGCTCTGAGAACAGAACCGTCTGTGATAGTGTGACTATCACAGACGGTTCTTACCTTATAACTGTCTGTGAAATATGAGTATCACAGACGGTTCTGACCTTATCACAGACGGTTCTGACCTTATATCAGTCTGTGAATGGATATATCACAAACGGTTGAAAACATCAAAAACCGTCTGTGATAGTGCGCGATTATCACTGACTCGAATATCACTGACGGGTAAGAACCGTCTGTGATGTCTGTTTTGACCCGACTGTGATGATGTATTCTGTAGTAGTGATCCCTCTTTTTATTAAGAATGTCTTTCAATAATTTTTCATAAGAAGGCATTTGAGTAACTAAATCAGTAAAAGCCACAGTCACATTAAGCGTTTTCAAGATTTCTACAAAATTTTCAAATTGCTTATCGAGTTTCGCTTTTATGTACCTTCCCGGGAAAGGTGGAGTTGGATTATAAATATGTGTTACCTAATTTTCTCCACTTTCCTTTTCTTTTGGTTCAGCTTGCTTTTCACCATCCTTTATCGGTGGTAATGATATTTCTTTGATTTCGCTTGTCGGCACAGGTTCTGTTGGTGGTGTTCGTTCCGGTAGCTTTGTTCCACTCCTTAAGATCACTGCACTAGAAATAAGAGGATTAGAACAGGCTATAGAATTTATTTGTTAAGAATTGTGAGGATTGAAAGGTTGAGAAGGAAGAGGGTTATTGTTTTTCGGTGCAAGATTCCCTAATTGTGCGATTTGAGTCTCGAGCATGCGGACATGAGTCGATATTGTAACACCCTGAGTTTGGGGTGAAAATTCTTTTTCATAAAAAGTCATGCATGCATAGGTCTCTCCAAGATTAGCAAAATCAACCCAGACTCATTCTATCCTAAGCCCCAAAAATCTAAAAATTTTCTCTGTGGACCCAAATCAAGATCTGACTATCCAGATATGATCTACTACTAGCCAGATCAAATTCGATCTGTAACTCCCAGAATCATCAGTCTTAATTGTTTTGAAAATGGATTTAATTGACCTAAATACCCTAAGTACCCTAAGATTTAGAACTCAGATTTAATCAAATCTTGACCTAAGCCAGACCAAATTATTCTTGGATTATGATCAAGGGTATGCCAATACCTTAATCCAAAAAGTTGGTAGCTAGATTCCATCATTAAGACCATTTTCGCAAATCAGTCCAGATTATTTTCTGTATTTGTGTTTCAGTCTAGATTTCAATTATCCTCAGCCAGCATGCTGTTTCTCCTAGCCTCGCCATGATTTCTTTGCCGCCGACTAAGCTCCGCCCTCGCTTGTGCCCGTGTGTGATTGTGCCTGCATGCGTGCACATGTCCGCACCAGAGCCGTCGTTGTGGTAGCACCAGCGACCAGCAGCAACCACACATGCGCACCAACAGCGACCACGCTCCAGCAGCAGTAGCAGCTTTGTCAGAAGTTTCGCACCACGTCGCCACGCCGGGCTAGCTTTGTCGCCACCGCCTTGCACCGGCCAGGAGCAAGTTCCAAAGTGCCGACCAGTTTGGCAGCTGTAGAGCCGCCTGCTCGCCATCTCGTCGCTGCCGCTGTTCTCTTCACCTAGTCATTTCGCTGGCACAAGTTCCACTGTTGCAGCATCGCCAACTCCGTCATGTGCCTATAAATAGCTGCCCACGACCAGCTTTACCTTCATCACTTCTATCCAGAGCTTCCTTAGCCATTAAATCGTCGCCTTCTTCATCTTCATCTTCTTCTCCGGTGAGTCACCGAGGAGGAGCACGACGCCAGATCAACCTACTGCACTAAGTCCCAAATTGAATCAACCAGTAAGTGCCTCCTGTTCACCTCATCATGCTGTAGCCTTTAATCGAACTCTGGGATTCTAATTTGCCCTTTTCTGGCAATTGAACTCACTCCCATCCAAATTAGCCTTCCCTGTAGTAGAACCAAATGATCACCAGAGCTTTTTGAGCAAACCTATCTAGCCAGAATTTAAATTGGAGCCCTAATTGAAGGTCTTCGTTTCTTCACGCGCCGTCGAGGATAGCTCACGTCGCTGGCCCGCTCCACCGAGTCTTCGACCAAATTGACTTCACCAACTCACTCCTTGTATCCCGTAGATGGTGTACCCGAGCCCGATCGTCCTGCATTGCCCTAAACTAGCATCACCTCTTTTGCCTTCGTTTCTGATTCTGGTGTCAACACCGGCGATCCCCAAACCTCAACCGCAACCAGGTTCTTTGCTCCAGCACCATCAGCACCACCTCAGGAGTAAAAGCCCTAGATTAATTTCTTGTTCCATCGATCCTTGTGCTTTGTTACCGTAGCTCATCCTTGTTCCTGAAGGCCGACGAGTTCAACCTCGCCATTCGCCGTTGTCCGGCCACCATCTCCAAATTAACTTAGCCAGCAACTTCACCTTGACCTCGCCTACCCATTTGACAAGGTTGGTGAAGCAACGCTTGAACAAATCGATCAAACAGCCAAAACCTAGATCTTGATAGTGCACAGACATTCAGTTCACTGTGCATAGGGTTCTTTTTGCAAAATCCTTCAACTTCTGGACTTTTCTGCCATAACCAGTTTGTCAAATAGTTGCCTTGTTCAATTTTGCACCCAATTCCTTAAGCCAAACTTCTTTTGTCAATTGGAAATTCTCTAAACCATTCCTATGCCATTCTCTGACGTTGCCTAGCCGCGAACTGAATGGCAATCGGCTGACATTTGCTATTTTTGAGCAAACCAGCCACAAACCCAATGTCAATATTGATACCATAAAACCCTAATAACCTCTAGTACTCAATCTTAGCCCAGATTCTATGAAACTCTAGGGTTTTGACTCAGTTCAGCCGGCAAGCTTAATCGACTTCAGCATCGTTCATTTATTCTTTTAAAGCATATTTGCATATAGATCATAAACATTTTAATATATCTAGTAATCATGCTGTGTTTAATTTGTTGCTGAGTAGATCTCGAGCCAGAGTTTGAGGATGTCAACGCCGACGTAGCATCAGTAGCAGAATTCTATGACACAGAAGGCAAGTCATATTCTTGAACATCTTGAACCTATATTTTATGAGTTGCTATGATATGACCTTGAATATAAGTAGTATTGCATGTGAAAGAATGGTTGAAATATGAATTGGCAGTACTAGGCTGGATGCCAGTGAAATGTGAAATGATCTAGTAGTGAGCCATAAACTCATATATATGTATATATGTATATTCATGAAATAGAACCCTTGCCGTGACCAGAGTGTGGTATGGAATGGTGGTGGCACTAGATGTGCATGGGTTGTGGGATGATATGGTCATTGGCATATAAGGACTAGAACCTTGTGTTGTGCTTCTAGTGGCATGAAAAACGTGCTAATCGCAAGCCTGGTATGGGACAGGCCTGAACAAGTAGTATGCAAATCGCACATGAAACCCCTGCATGAGATGAAATTTGTGCATGATTGGCACGGAGTGCGGCTCCTACACATATCACTGGATGTGATGATGCATGCTAACCCAATAATGGGGAGATGCAGTCGGGGTGGGGTATAGCCCGCCACAACTGTGGGAGGTCTGGTAGTTTGACCACAGGGTCAGGGGTGAATTGTGAATGAATCATAACAAAAGTTCTTGTTATCTCCACCTTGCCACTGACATATTGCAATGAGGAAGGGTCTAATCATATTGATAGGATGGGCATGAAAGTAGAATATCTTGCGGGTAAATTGGTATTGTTGGGGGAAATCCCAGGGGCTCCACGAAGTCCTTGAAGATTCCCTGGTGAAGACCCGGAGGATCACCGGGCCCCCGGTGAGTCACGAAGTTGCTGGGCCCCCGGTGAGACCCGGAGGGTCATCGGGCCCCCGGTGGCACCCGGAGCATAGGGAGGATAGCTGCTGACCGAGGAAGCCTTTGGAAAGCTGATGAGGACACGTGTCGAGCATCCGAGCCGTTCCCCCAGCCAAATGACATCAGCGCCATTCGATCCGACGGTCGTAGCTAGGACTTTTTGGTCTTTTGTGTTTCGTAGGGGCTATATATACCCCTCCTGTACCTCATTTAAAGGGGATTGGAAGACATTTAAGCTAACTCAACAGGCTCTCTTGGAGACCTCTCCTCGAGAGTTCACTTCCCCAGCGGACTCGTGTCCGGAGAGAGCCAACAGGACTAGGGCCCCCACTGGGACCCGAACCTGTACAAAAACCACTGTGTCAATTTCTGCGTTGCCTGGCGGGAGGTGATCGGTAACTCGGTCAGCTCATGCCGCTGTACACGTGCTATGCAAGTCCGAAGAAAACTGCCGGGGTATCCGTAATACCACGACAGTTGGCGCCGTCCGTGGGGACCCGTGACGAATGGCCATGGCTCCCCCAAGAACCAGAGCTCAAGCTCTCTCATCTCCCGATGGCGCTGGTCCCAGCAACTCAGCGCCACCTCCGCGATATGATGCCTCCATGACCCTACCACCCGGGGGCGCCCGGGGGGAGGAGCTGTCTCCCCCACCCGCGATGTCTGGTAGAAGGGTCTCCACTTCTGACCTGGTGACCGCGATTGAGCTTGCGGGGCCTAGTGCACCCCAACTCTCCGTTCCGATCTCCGGAGATCCTCTGCTGGGGGCTTTGATCCAGGGCCAGCTCCGCACCCAGCACACCCTGGAGGAGCTATTGCGCACCCTGGCGCGGCCCCCCGCTCCTGTCTACCCGCCCCCATATCCGTTTATGGGGGCACCGCCCCAATTCTTCATGGGGCACCACGCCTTCCCCGGGCCGGGAATGTTCCCCGCGCCCGGAGGTGCACCTGCGCCTGGGGCATTTCCGGTTCCAGGGATGCTTCCCGCGCCGAGGGGCCAACTCGTCCCCAAGTCCTTCCCTGTTTCGGGTAGTTACCTGGCCCCAGGCCAGGAACCCCCGCGAGCGGCTACCGACGTGCCAGGGGCCTCCCTCGCACCGGAGACAACCTCCACACATAGGCCCGAGGGCCTTCGAGGGCCGACGCCCGGAGCCGGTGCGACGCCCGGAGCCGGTGCGACGCCCGGAGCCGGTGCGGCGCCCGCTCCTGCGAACACCCCGGAGACCCAAACCGCGATTGCTCCTGCCGCCGCCCCGAGCGCGGACCCGGCGCCTGGCCCGGTCCGAGCACCGGCGGCATCCACCGGGACGATGGCAAACACGCATCAGCTCCCTCCCCCTCCAGGGCCGCCCTTGCGGGCACCCCCGGTGGATCAGACCCTCTTCACTAGGGAGGAGGTCGAGCGAATGCTTACCGCTAAGTCCGGGGAAACCACCTCCCGCCGTCGGTCAGGACTCCCCCGGGCTCACGGGCGCGTGGAGATGCGCTCCTGACCCGACCGGGGGAAGAGACCATTTAAAGAAGCTGCTACCATCCCCGCGGAGTACCTCGATGCTCAAGAGGTCAGCTTGACTAACCCCGAGGAAAAGAGGCGATACCGTCGCACCGGTGGACCGCTGGCACCTCTCCCGGACTCCAACAATGAACATGCGTCCCCGACGAGAGAAGACAGCGACCATGAATCCCCCAAGGAAGTTGAGGGGGCCAATCAACCGCTGTGCAGTCGCCTCCGGTGCATCCGCTGGCTGCGGCCTTACCGCCCGCCGCATATCGAGCATTACAACGGTGAGGCCGATCCTTACGAGTTCGTGAAGGTGCACTCCACGGCCATCTCGGCGGCTGGGGGGGACAAGACAGTGCAATGCAATGTCTTCCCCCTCTACCTCACAGGCATCGCCTGCTAGTGGTTCTACAACCTGAGAGTTCGGTCCATCAAGTCCTTCGCGCAGCTGAAGCGCGAATTTTGCGCGAACTTCCAGGGTAACTACGTACACCCCTTAGACTCGTCCCAGCTCTACACCGTCCGGCAAAGGACGGGGGAGACTATCCTCAGCTTCTTTAAGCGCTTCGGTCAGGTAAAGAGCAAAGTGGCCCATGTCCCCGACTCCACAGTCATCGAAGCGTGCAAGAGTGGGATACTCCCTGGGGAGCTCCACCGGAGGCTTTCTCGGAGCTGCCCCACCTCCGCTGATGAGCTCTTCACCGTACTCGAGAAGTACGCCCGTGCGGAGGAGGACGATCTTTGGAAGAAAAACCAGGGGGCTCCTGCCCCCGCCGGCCGGGAGGCTAAAGATCCCCCCAACAAGCGTCCCCGGAGAAATGATCGCGGCGAGCCACGGCCTCGGGACGCCTTCATCCTCGAGGGCAGAGGCGGCTCGCGCGACGGCGGCAAAGGCAGTCGTGCTCCACCTAAGTCAAAAGGCTACGGGGGGGGGGGGGACAGTCGTCCCGTGGGCGCGAGGGCCACTCCAAGGAAGGCAAAGAGGGCACAGCCAACGTGTGGTGCGCCTTCCACAAGTCAAGTACCCACGCTACTCGAGAATGCCATCAGCTTTTATAGCACTTTGTGGCCTTTCTCGACCAGCGTGGGCAGGGGGGAGGGGGCCCTGCCTCCTTGCCTCCCTCGCTGGCCTTGCCAGCGCTCCCTGCTCCCGCGGGTGAGCAGCAAAGACAGACACAAGAAGGGGACTCAGCTCAGGAGCTCCCCTTCCAAACCTCCCAAAGGCGCGTAAACGTCATTACGGGGGATCCGCCTCGGGACGGGACTCCAAGCGTTAGCGCAAGGAGTATGCACGAGAGGTGAAGGTTGTGGGGGTGCTACATACGTCTCCGCCACCGAAATGGTCAGACGTCCCCCTCACCTTTACAGCGGAAGACGCACGCGGGGTTCACTTCCCGCATGATGACACGCTCATCGTCTTAGCCACAGTCTACAACTGCCAATTAGCGCGCATCCTCGTCGACGGCGGAAGCTCCACAGATATCCTGTACTTGAAGGCATTCAGGGAAATGCAAGTCGATGAGAAGTTGCTGCAGCCCCCCGCACTCAAGCCGCTGCAAGGCTTCGTCCCTGGGAAGACCATCCACCTGGTGGGGAAGGTTGACCTTCCGATGACCTTCGGCACCCCAGAAAACTACCAGACTGAGATGGTCCGGTTCGATGTTGTGGATCTCCCCTCTTCGTACAACGCCATTATGGGGAGGACCACAATCAACCATCTAGGGGCGGCGATTCACTAGAACTACCTCTGCGTGAAGATCCCGGGACCTCACGGTGCGATCACTGTTCGGGGCAACCAAAGCGTGGCCCGCGCTCTTTACGAGCACGCCACCGCTACCATGGGAAGCGTCAACGTGATCAAGGCTCCAGGGGGAGAGAACCCCCCTGAGCCTAATATCCTGGCCGCTTCATCCGGAAGGCCACTCCCGAGGCCATGCCCCGAGGGGGACCTTCGGAAAATTCAACTGTCCTCAGGAGATGAAGAGAGGACCGTCAAGATCGGAGCAGACCTCCTCGAAGAGCACGCGGAGCAACTCGCGGTCTTCCTCCGCGAAAACTCAGACGTTTTTGTGTGGGAACCCTCGGACATGCAAGGTGTCGCCCGAGATGTCATCGAGCATAAGCTCGCAGTGACCCCCGGCCGCCCCCCGGTCAAGCAAAAGTTGAGGAAGCTCTCCCTCGAACGCCAAGACACCATCAAGGTCGAGATCGCCAAGCTTCTAGAGGCGAGGTTTGTGCAGGTTGTCTTGCATCCCGAATGGTTGGTGAACCCCGTCCTCGTGAAGAAGTCGAACGGCAAGTGGAGGATGTGCGTGGACTTCACCGACCTTAACCGCGCTTGCCCAAAGGATAACTACCCACTCCCGTGAATTGACCAACTAGTCGATTCGACCGCGGGGTGCGAACTAATGAGTTTCCTCGACGCATATTCAGGCTACCATCAGGTTCAAATGGCAACGGAGAACGAGGAAAAGACGAGTTTTATAACTCCCCTCGGCACCTTCTGCTACGTCCACATGCCTTTCAGGCTGAAAAACGCGGGGGCGACTTTCCAGCGCCTCATGACGCTGGTCCTGAAGGACCAAATCGGCTGCAACGTTGAGTTCTACATTGACGACGCGGTCGTCAAAAGCCTTCGCGTGGCTGCCCACATCGACGACCTGGTGGAGACCTTCCGCAGCCTCCGCAAGTACGGGTTGAAGCTCAACCTGGAAAAATGCGCCTTTGGCGTGCGCGGAGGGAGGCTGCTTGGCTTCCTTGTGTCCCAGCGGGGTATTGAGGCTAACCCTGAAAAAATTCGGGCCCTGCTGGACATGCCTCCTCCACGCTCCGTGAAAGACGTACAGAGGCTAATTGGCCGCTTAGCCGCGTTGGGTCGCTTCGTCTCGCGGTCGGGGGAACGTGGACTCCAGTTCTTCAAAATCCTCCGGGGCCTCGAGGGGTTCAAGTGGACTCCCGAGGCCCAGACGACGTTTGACGCGCTAAAGAAGTACCTCGCGAGTACTCCAATGCTCGTGAGCCCATCTCCAGAGGAACCCTTACTCCTCTACCTCGCTGCGACCCCAGTCGCTGTGAGCGCGGTGCTTGTAAGAGAGCAAGATGGGAAACAACGCCCCGTGTACTACGTAAGCGAGGCCCTTCAAGGGGCTAAGACGCGGTACACGGAGGTGGAGAAGCTATGCTACGCCCTCCTCATGGCGTCTCGGATGCTTCGCCACTACTTCCTCGGACACCCAATCATGGTCCCATCATCTCTCCCCTTGGGGGAAGTGGTGAGGAACAAGGAGGCCACCGGCCGAATTGGGAAGTGGGGAGCCGAGCTTGCTCCTTTCTCCCTCACCTTCACGGGCCGCTCCGCCATTAAGTCGTAAGTCCTCGCTGACTTCATGGCGGAGTGGACCCCGGCCACCGGGTCAGACAGGGAGACTCCCCTAGTACCCCCCGGTGCCAGGACCACTGGACACTCATGTTCGACGACTCCTTATGCCTCGCAGGGGCCGGCACGGGGGTGGTTCTCCAGAGTCCCGAGGGGAAGACGCTGGAGTACGCTGCCAGGCTCGAGTTCCCGGCTACGAACAATGTTGCCGAGTATGAGGCCTTACTCCTGGGAATGCGCCTCGCGCACTGCTTAGGAATCCGCCGCCTCCTGGTGAAAGGAGACTCCCTGCTTGTAGTCAACCAAATGGACAAGTCCCACTTATGCCATGACGCGAACCTGAGTCTTTACTTGGGGGAGGTGCGGAAGATGGAAAAACACTTCGAAGGCTTGGAGGCCCGACATATCCCCCGATGGGATAACGACCGGGCCGACGCCTTGGCCCGGGCAGCCAGTGCCAGAGAGCCTCTCCCCAAGGGCGTTTTCCTGGAAATCATTACGAAGCCCTCGACAACCTCTCCGGGCGCGGACCCTGGGATTTGCGTCCCAGAGATTTCCGAGATCACTCAGACCACATCATGGATGGATCCCCTCATCTCCTGCATAAGGGGCGAGGGGGAACCTTTCGGCAATGCCGAGGTGAAGCGCCTTTGCGCCAAGGCCCGGGCGTACATCGTGCTAGAGGGAAAGCTTTACAAGCGGGGAGCTTCTACCCTTCTCCGTTGTCTCCCGCGGACGGAAGGACTCCGGCTCCTCGAGGACATACACTCGGGGAACTGCGGATCCCACTTGGCCCCGCGGGCGGTCGCGGCGAAGGTCCTCTGCCAAGGGTTTTATTGGCCCACGCTGGTCTGCGACGCACGGGATCTGATCTCCGCATGCGAGGCCTGCCAAAGGATGGCGAAGGGCACCAGGCTGCCCTCCGCGACGCTGCAAACCATCCCTGTTACTTGGCCCTTCGCGCGCTGGGGGATGGATATCCTTGGTCCCTTCCCCCAAGCACCCGGTGGCTACAAGTACGAGGTGGTCGCTGTGGATTATTTCTCCAAGTGGGTGGAGGCTGAGCCCTTGGCCAGCATCACCTCCCGCGCGGTGCAGCGTTTCTTCTGGAAAAATATCGTATGTCGCTTTGGGGTCCCCCAAGAAATCACCATCGACAACGGAATCCAATTCGACTCGGCATATTTCCGGGGGTTCTGTGAAGGCTTAGGGACTACCCTCCATTTCGCCTCCGTGGCTCATCGCCAGAGCAACGGAGCCGTTAAAAGGGTCAATGGTGTGATCCTGCAAGGCCTACGTCGGTGGCTCGAACAGACCACCTCCAGGATAGGCGCATGGGTGGAAGAGCTTCCAAGCATCCTCTGCTCTATGCGCACAACACCGAGCCGAGCGACAGGGCGCACTCCTTTTTTGCTCGTGTACAGGGCCGAAGCAGTTCTCCCCTCAGAAATTGGTTTTCGATCGTTGCGGGTCAAGCTCTTGGACGGAGGCACGACCGCGGTGCACCAAACCAATGAGGCCAACCAACGGCTGGAAGTCTACCTCGTTGAAGAAGAACGCGACCGAGCACTCCTCCACCACACCATCTAGGAGCGCGAGATGGCGCGCGCTTACAACCTGCGCGTCCGTGCGGGGGCTTTCCGCCTCGGGGACTTGGTCCTCAAGCGCGTGACTGACCGCCAAGCCCAGGGCAAACTATCCCCCAAGTGGGAGGGCCCGTACAGGATCTCCGCGGTCCTGGGCTCAGGGGCTTATAAGCTCTCCACACTTGAAGACCAGGAGCTGATGCACACTTGGAACATAAACTTGCTCCGCAAGTTCTATGTTTAGCCTCCGGGCTCGCCACCTCCCCCGCCGCGATTCCGCGGGGGGAGGCGTTTTTACTTACTGTTCCCTCCCCCGCCGCGTTTTCGCGGGGGGAGGCGTTGTATCTTGTCCTTTATTAATACAAATGGATTTTTGTTCAACTCTGGGATCTTGTGTCCCTCTCCCGCCGCGACCCCGTGGGGGGGTGTTATGTTTTCATTAACTCGAATGGCTTGTTTTACTTCAATGTTGGAATTTCTTACAGGAGTTTACTCTTCCGCCTAAAAGGCGACTCCTCCTCTATGAAAATGCCCTCCCCGCGAGGATGCCCTCTCCGTGAGGACATAGGCTATCACAGCCTAATGTCCCGACGACGGGAGCCCCGCTCCCATAGGGCGGCTTACCGTAACCCCTCGTGGACTGAGGGGGTAAGCGGCAACCCAGTTCTCACGAACTGCGGTAACGAGTCACTTCGAGAGACTAGTCCCCCCTCGAACACTCTACACCCGCTACTGGGTCATGAAACCCTCCTAAGGGAATATCCTTTGCCCCCTAGGGCAGACAGGAAAGTCGGCTTTCGGAATTCATTATCTCAAAAGACTCAGACCGGGAATTCTTCTGATAAGTTCCCCACCTCCATGCAACCAAGCAAACCTTTCTGATTTCTCGGTCGGGCACCTCCACTAGTCCCCGGGACTCCCGATTGGGGGCTACATAAGTTAAGCAGCCACTACAGTCCGAGCCTTTTCAATCCTTACCCACAGTGCGCAGAGCTGAGCTGTACCCCTCTATGGGGGGGGGGGGGAACCCGGGCCCGGACGAAAAAACAACAACCTAATGCGGAAGATTTTGAAATTTCAGAAACAAAGATGATCTCGACAACCTCGAAGAAACTCTAAAGACATAGCAAATAAACAAGTCTACAACCTTATTAATACAACATCGCACTAGGGGACAACCCCCCCGGTGGGCTAAACTGCCCCCGAGATAAGGCCCGGGTGCGCGAGTACAGCCCTGGGAGTTAGGCTCCCGCGGGAAACTACTTCAAAGGACGACCCCCGAGAAGCAACAGCACCTAATAATCTCGGAGGCCTTCCGAGATCTCCCGGGAGAGATCCTTGTACAAGCCCCTTACGCACCAGAGGGCCCTCCGAAGGAGATCCTCCGGCCAGTATTCGTAGCCGGCTAGGGGGAGTATCCTAAGCGGGGGGACCTTTAGAGACCCCGGCTTCGGTGGAGATAACTCGGCGCGACAATCGTCGAAGTTCCCCAGGTGCCATTCCGGAAGCCATCGTAGCCGAGCCGGCTCCTGGAAGGCACCTCCCATCGCTGAATCAGCACAAACGGACCCGGGGACTAGCCCACCAAACGCTCCCCCAGTGGCCAGACTTAGAAAAATCGAGGCCGCCTGGGCACTACCTGGGCTAGGCCTCCCGGGCGACCTTCGAACACTCTTCGAAAGACGTCCTGTAACACCCTGAGTTTAGGGGTAAAAACTTTCTTTTCATGAAAACCATGCATGCATGATACCATGTATCTGTAGTAGTAGCCAGATCAGTATCTATCTGAAACCCTAAAATTTCAAAAATCTATCCTGCAGACCTAAATCAAGATCAGATTACTCAGATATGATCTACCAGTTACCCTAAATATAAAAGTCTTCAGAAGCCAGATTCAAATCCATCTCTAACTTCCAGATCTATCAATTCTTTTCTGTTTTCGAAAACAGGATTCTAATTACTATTCTAATCTAATTACTCTAAATATTCTGAACTCAGATTTAGCTAAATCTTGACCTAATTCAGACCAGATTATTCTTGGACTATGATCATGGGTATGCCAATACCTTAATCCAGAAAGTTGGCAGCCAAATTATATCATCTAAGTCTTTTTCACATATCAGTCCAAATTATATCGCACTTTAGTCCTTTACCTGATATTTGGAAACCCAAAAAGGATAAAATCTTCAGATCAACTCCAAATTCAGAATTTCTTCATCAAATCTTTTCCAAATGCTATTTGATACAAATTTCCTTTCTGTCCAGATTACAAAATTACATCTTAAAGGCCAGAATTCGAAATCGACAAAACTCAGATCTTATTTTACACTAAAGTACCATATTTTCAGTTTATATCGAAAATCATCAAATTATGCCAGATTTTACCAAATCTCTTGCAAGATGAGTATAAGGTATAAGTTTATACTCAGCTGTGAAATCAGATTGCAAATTAACCATTTCCAAACCAGAAATTACAATTCAATCCACAGCCAATTTTCAGAATTTGCAAATCAGTCCAAATGGCTGTTTCGACCAGCAGCCACCAACTGCTGCGACTAGAGGAGTAGCTGCTCGCGACCAGGAATCAACTCTTTGACCTCACCCACTGTTTACGACCAAACCAGCAGTGCACGACGACCTCGACCACAGTCGGCACAGTGCACAGCGTTGCTTCAACCTCGATCGCGACCAGAACTCGCCATCGACCTCGTCGCTGTGTTTCAAGTCTCGCCGTTGAGCAGCGCCGCTTTAGCCACGATTTTTGCAACCGCCTTTGCACACGCACACGTGTTAGCACCGTAGCTGTTGCTGTGGCAGTTTCTGTCCAGCTCACCAGCTGCTGCACTCCAGAGAGAAGCTTGCTCGCCGTTGCTTCAACCCGAAGCCTTCTTCTTCACCGGCCCAAGAAAACAGCGAGCTTAAGCTTCGTACACTTCGCTTGCCTATAAATAGCAACCCCAGAGAAGCTTTTCTACCTTTAGTAGAGCTCTCCAACACCCTCAAGCAGTTAAACCGTATTTCTTCTTGCTACAGTCTTCTTCTCCGGCGAGTTCAGCATAGAGGCTCACGGTGACAGCCTCAGCCGCAGCCTCTACCTTCAAATTGATAGCATCAGTGAGTGACCCTCACCCATCTCATCGTTCTGTAGCAATTAATTGAACCCTCATGCATCTCGTCGCCGGTAATCGCCGGAAATGTCAGAATGCCCTGTTCCAGCTTTGCAACTCAAATTAATTCGAATTAGCCTTCGATTCAATAGACAAAAATGATCAGTGAGCTATTTTAAGCAAGCCTGTGAAGTCAGATTTCAAAATTTAGCAAGAATTGAAGCTTTTCCCTAGCCCGAGCTTCACCAGCCGTCGGCGACCGTCGCCAGGCTTCTCCGGTGATTCTCCGATCAAATTAACTGTGCCAACAGTTTCCTCATACCTCTTAGATACTCTCCAAGCAAGGAATTGAGTTCAAATCGTGTATAATGGAAAACCCCAAATTCAATATCACCTTCTCCGGCGCCAGCCACCGAAAATCTATTCCCAGCAGATCCAGCTTCAGAAACCTTGTCCATCAGATGCGCCTTGATCTCCTGAGCAACTTTGTCTACTAGCTCGACTTCCAATTCGGTCTAAATCAGAAGTTATAGCCCTGCCCTAATTCCTGTCCAATGTTGTGATTTGGAACTTCAGCCACCAAGTTCATCGCCGATTTTCATCACTTTCCGGCCATCTCCTGCGCTAGATCCTGTTGAGTTATTTGTTCCTGTTATCAAGGCCTACCTCCCAGACAAAGTTGTGCATCAATTGGAATCCTAGATCAAAAGTTATGGCAAGCCCTAGTTTCTAGCCATGTCAGTTCAATGCCAGGCTATGCCAGCCAGTGGCATTAGCCTTTTCACTTCCTTCCAAATGTGCATTTTGAGCATGACTTTGTCCCTTAGACTCCTGAGGTTGTGATCTACAATTTCTTCTTCTATCACAACTTGATTTGAGCCCTTGAACTGCATTTTATGCTTAGCCCTAGATTTTGACATTGTCAGCCCTATGTCAGAGCTTGTCAGCCAGTGGCATTAGCTCTTTTCACCTCTTTCCAGTTGTGCAAATTGAAAATAACCTTGTCTCTTAGGCTTGTGGAGTTGTAATCTACATTTTATTCTACTGCCACAAGTTGAGATAGTTCCTCTGTCATCCATCGACCCTATGTCGATGCCTTGAACCGAATGTCGACCTAAAGACGTTCGCTGTTTTTGAGCGAACCAGTCGCAACCTTGACATCATTCTGATACTTTGAGACATTTGGAACCTTGTAAACCTTTGACAACTAATTTTAACCTTGGTTTCCATAACTTAACCCTCATCAACTTCTAAACCTAATCATTTCAGAATCGTCTAATCATTTCAGAATCATCTAGACATGCATCTTTGCATTATTGCATATAGTATAGTAATGTATTGAAAAGATTGTAATTCTTGGTTGTTTGTTTGATTGGACGGTAGATCAAGAGCCAGAGTTCGAGGACTTCACTGCTGACCCGACGTCAACTGCTCTCTCTTACGACGCGGAAGGCAAGTCATAGTTTTGATCATCTTGAACCCATATTTTATGAATTGCTATGATATGACCTTGAATATAAGTAATACTGCATGTGAAAAGATCAAATAGTGAGCCATGAACTATTATATATGTATTTATATATATATATTAATGAGATAAAACCCCTAGCCGTGACCAGAAATTTGGTATGGATGGTTGTAGCATTGGAGGTGCAAAACTGCGAAGGATAGCAGGCACAGAAGGTGCATGGTTTGTGGATAGTCTGGTCACTGGCATATAAGGACTAGAACCTTGTGTTGTGCGTCTAGTGGCATGAAACACGTGCTAACCGCAAGCCTGGTATGGGACAGGCCTGAACAAGTACTTATGTGGATCGCACATGAAACCCCTGCATGAGTTGTGTTGTGATGATTGACATGGAGGATGACTCCCACTATCATTGAAGGTGATCTGATATTTGACCCAGCAATGGGAAAATGAGTAGGGGTGGAGGGAGTACCGCCACAACTGTGGTTCGCGAGAGATCCACAGGGTTAGGGGTGAATTGTGAGTGATACATAACAAAAGTTCTTGTTATCTCCACCTTGCCGCTCACAGTATGAAGTGAGCCAGGGGTCCTATCGTTATGTTATGATAGGATAGGCTTGAAAGTGGAATATCTTGCAGGTAAATTGGTACCTCTCTGCAGAGTTAAAAACGTATTCGAATACTCCGAGCTCCCGGGTTTATAGGAGTCTGCTGCGGTGGATTAAATCCACAGGGTGTGGCACAAGTATATTTTCTAAATAAAATTTGATAAGTCAAGATTACCCAAATGACATGTGTTGTCATGATAAGGGGTGCTATCGTGGGCTGTCGTGTGTCGACGTGTCGCGGTAGTGCTATAATCTAGTGAACATAAATAGTGATGATATGTTATGAAAAGTGCTACCATGAGATGAGGCATGAAAGTAAAGATTACTTTACAAACATCAATAATTCTTGACTAGTCTAGGTTCATAACAATACTATTATATGTATCTACTCTTCCCTATGACTTGCTGAGTACGTAAGTACTCACTCTTGCAACTTACAATCCAGAAGATGGAGCGTACCAAGATCAAGAAGAAGTCATGGAGAACTTCTTGAATCCAGAAGAAGGAGAGCCTGATCCGTCAAATCCCTGATGTGTTGTTCTGCCGTCAACTTCTTACTGTGGAAGGGACACCCATCATCCGCTGTGTAGAAGTTTTATTTTTCTTTAACTAAACCTTGAATGCCGCGAAGGTATTGTAATCTTTTTATGTAATATTAAGGCCAGCAGGCCACCCTGCTTAAATATATTTTGTAAGTTTTTCTGCTGCAATGTGAATATACTCCTGTGCTTGACTTATCCTGGGAAGTCAAGGGTATGCTTGTATGGGACTAGCTATAGCAAGCTAGGTCTCCACGGGAGTAGTCGTAGTCCCAGTTTCGGGGCGCGACACCTCCCTCAGAACGGGAAAACCCCGAGAAAGTGATAGCTAAAGACACCTGCTGATAAGTTGAACACACTTAGCAAAAGTACTTTTCCACTCCAATAACAAGAAATTTACAAGTCCCGGGGCCCTTTCTAAAGAAGCTACCCGGAGTAAAAAAGGCCTGAAAAGAAAAACCTAATCTAATCGGGGGGCGGGGGGGGAGGAGCTCATACTTGCCCGTCCTTGCCCCCCCCCCCCCGGGGGGACCTCCGCGCCAGCTGTCGCATCCTGCTCCGAGCGCCGGCCGCCCATCTCCATAGCACCGGTAATCCGGTCGAAGAGGGCCTTAGCGGACCGCTCCAGCTCCGCCCGCCGACGGTCGAAGAACGCAGGAAAGCTCCGGGGGACTAGCTCTCCGATGACCCGGGCGCCCTCGCCGCAGTACTCGACAAGAGCCGCCGCCAACGCGATCACCGGGACGGCGAGGCCTCGCGCCCGAGCCTCCGTGGCAGCCGGGATCAGGGAAACTTGCGCACCATGAAAGCACGCGGCTTCCCCGACCGATGCTGGCACCGGATCAAGGCCTGCTCCCCGCCCGAGCTCGATCCCGAGATCCTTAAGGCAGAGCGGATTGCCCTACCTCCCGAGACTACGGCCTGGACGCCCGAAGCCGCAGCCTCCCGAGTGATCTCCCGCTCTGCCTGCAGCTCCCTCCGAAGCCGAGAAGCTGTGTCCTTGACGGCAGCGAGTCGGGCCTGGACCGCGACGAGCTCCCCAAGCACCCGCTCTTTCTCAGAGCACTCCGAGGCCGCGTCCCTAAGCGCCTTCTCCTTCCCGGCGCGCTCGAAGGCCGCTATGTCCTCGTCAGCCCGGAGATGCGTGGCAAGCCGAGCCCGGAAGCCCCGGGCTAACGCAATCATCTGCAAGGAAACAATAGTCAGAAGACAAAAGACGGATGAGTACAAGATTCAAACAACTCACCCGAAGCCCGGAGGCAATTACCGCATCGACGTCACCCTCGTCACCCCTCGGGTCGCTCCCTCGGGAGGCCTCCCCGCCTAGCAGAGCGCCTTCGTCCGGAGTTCCACCATCGGAGGAGCCGAAAGCTTGGTCCATCGGCGGCGCCGGAACCCCGGGGTGGACAAACAGACCCTTACCCTCCCAGGTAGAGGGAGCGCTGTCGCCGCGGGTCGGACCGCCGAGGAGCCCGTCTCCAGGGCCAGGATCGAGGCCATCGGCAGGCCACCCGGCATCCGAAAACGGACAGAGACCTCGCTGGACGAAGGCTGCGGCCAGACCCCCACGGGGATGGGAGGCGGCGAAGGACTCGGAGCGTACATCTCCGAGTCTGAGCCCTGGCCCTCCCCAGCCGGAATGCCACCCGCGGGATTCGGCCCACCAAGAGTATCTGGGGGTGCACCCGACGCCCCAGTAGGCGCCGCCGAGGAGTCCTTCGCGGGAGAAGCCGGAGGCGAAGCCCGTGGCCTTGTGGGACTCCTCTGGGCTCGGGATCCCACAGGGCTGCCCGACGGCCAAGGCCGCTTTGAGGGCCCACCAGTGACCTCCTTCCCCCGCTTACGTGAAGCAGGGGTAGGAAGAGGCACCCAGGCCAGGAGCCTCAGCCCGAACGCCTCCGCAACGACGTTCCGGGGAGGACTCTCCCCGATGACTCGCACCACCCGCTCGTGCTCGTCCTCGTAGTATCGCCTAAAGAGGGTCACCGCGACCTCCTTGGCTCGACCATAGGACTTGACTGCAAAAAGAAAAAGAAGCAAGGATTAGGAGAAATCCCCCAGCAAGAGGAAGAGGTCTGAGTACTTATGATCCACCACCGCCATCCGGGGTGGCCTGTGTGCCGCCGACATCCCCCTCCCTCAGTGGGTGTGGAACGGCGCCACTCGGAGGAGGGCCATCTGTGGGACCCTCATTTGAGGATTCCAGTGGCAATCGCCCAGGTGGATTGCACTCAGAAAAGGTACATTGCAGCTCACAACAACAAGATGCATTATATAAAAATGCGAGTAATTAAAAACAAGTGCTGATCACAAGGACCAACATTACAATAACTTAGCGCTGAAATGACGCATTTAATTGTTAATACAAATTAAGGAGTTTTCGACACAAAGGTCGGCACAAAATAAAACAGCAACGATAAACAAAAGGACTTCTTCAGTCTTCTTTCTCTGCAGCGGGGGTATTGCTTGGGCCTTCTCCACATCGAACTCCACCTTGGTGCATAACCCTTTAACCAGATGGGTCCTCAGTTTCTTCTTCTTGTTCTCCATTGGGTTCAAGACCATAAGATTCAGGGTCGACGAATCCTTCCTCTAAATTTGTTTGTAAAAGCAAGGGTGAGCACATCGTCCACATGGTGCTCAACAAGTCCCAAGTAACAATGCATGTATATAGATGAGGGGGAATTTCTCAAGAAATAGCTCTTTGGCTTTGTATATCCATATATAATAGATTTTCACATACAGCTTTGAAGAAAGATCTTTATTTTCGAAAGCGAGGCTTTTAAAATCCTAAGCTAGATTTTCAGAAATGTTGTGTGTGGCGGTCTTTCATGAGTCACCACTTTACTCAGATTTTGTGAAAAAAACTTCCAAAAGCTACTTGTGCTGCATCGACGTGAATAGAATTCACAGCGCGCAGACTCCATGACCTGGGAGCTCAGAGTATCTGATACTTTTTTAAACTTTGCAAAGGTGTACCACCTTAATCCACCAATCATTCGGCTTTCAAGTCGGATCAGCTTCATGCGACTTTTACGCATGTGACAAGGCCGAGATGACACAACAATTTACAGTCCTAGTATTAACTATTTCCCTGCCCGGTAAATAGACAGTTAAGTCTCAAGTATCGTTGTGGGTCCTCCCCACTGCCTTACTTCCTAGCCTGGGCCTATGTTCTCGCAAGACACATAGCCTCTCTTGATTACAGTCGCGCACGACTTAATCTGGCTTAGGGCGTCTTCCTTCTTTGCACCTTTTCCTCTCATGATTTTTCTGAACTCACATCACTCGTGGCCTTCTGCGGCCCACCAGTTCTCGCAAGAAACTGGACCGACAACCATTGCAGGGAAAAGCTAACACTAAAGAAAGCTACTAAGTTGCGCCCGTCCCATAAACAGGCAGGTGGTTGGTACGTTTTTCGTGCCGCATAGAAGCACAACACAAGGTTCTAGTCCTTATGAATCTTTAGTGAGGAGTCTTTCACATTCCCAGTGCGCACACAGCACCATCCAATCAAACCATCCTCACTATCGATTCCAATCACATTTTCTTTCACAAAAAGGGGTTTAGAACATGCTTTTCTCATATGTGACCATTCAACATTTATCATATAATCTTTAAGCATAGCATAGCCTAAGCATGATATTCTAGGGTAACAAGGGTGCAGGGGTATTCAATGTCAAAAGGGGCTTTTCAATCATTTAGGTCATATCTAATCATTTTATTGAAACATAGTTCTTATTTGAATCTAAGGCATGCATATACTGGAAAACAGTTAACATACTTCATTTCAAAATAGCAGGTGAGACATGATCAAGGGTTTGAGACTTGCCTTGCAGTGACGGGTCTAGCTGCTCAAATGAATCTTCAGGGATCTCCTCTGCTCCTTCAACGTCTGGTTCCACGACGGGTACAAACAACACATACACACCATATAAGCATACAAGCACTAGAAAATAATACGTAAATACATCATGCATGCAGGGGAAGTGGTTTAGACAAGGTCACTTGACGTTGGTTGAAGAGATGGGTTCAAAGGGCTTGAATGTCGAAGGGCTGGCATTCGACTCATGGCTTGACATTGCCCTAAATCGGTTCTAGGTTTATTTTCTGGAGATGTGATAGTAGGGAATGTTGTAGAGCATGGCTCAAAAGGCTTAGTGGACAAAGTGGCATTTCAATTGCTCAAAAGAAACAAGTCTAAATCATCCAATGCCACAGGTGGACATGCACTGACATAGTGTTTGACATGGCCAGAAACTAGGGCATTGCATAACTTTTGACTCAGAGCTCCAATTGATGCACAACTTTGTCTGGGGTTTAGGCATTGATATCAGCTACAAAACTCTCAACAGGCTCAAGGGCTGAAAGTGGCCGGAGGGTGGCCAAATCCGGTGAGCAAACACGGTGGCCTGGACATGAACTGAGCCACTGGACAGCAACCTTGGCATGGCTATAACTTTTGATTCAGGTCGATTTAGAGGTCGGGCTAGTAGACAAAATTGTTCAGGGGGTTGAGATCTATCTAAATGACAAGGTCTCATCGGCTGGTTTGGCCGGAAAGCGAACTTCGGCGATCGGGGCCGAAGACGAAGGCACAGATTTGGGGGTTTTCATTCCAGGGCGTTTGAACTCAATTCAACGCTCGGGAAGCATCTAGGGGCTGTCACAAGGCTATTGGTGCACTCAATTTTGCCAGAGATCGGCTGGAGAAGCACGGCGGCGTGCTCCGGCGAACTACCGAGGCTCGAACATGGAAATCCGGCGCTCGGGGCAAAATTGGCGAATCCAAGCTTGCAGGTTTGTTCCTCCTAGCTCACTGATCGATATCCTCTACAGGCACGAGGATCAATTTGGCTTGAATCACTCGGCATTGCGGGAACAGGGGATTTCGGTTTTTCGGTGATTGCCGGCGTTGAGGTGCGCCGGGGACCAATTAATGGCTACGGTACAAAGAGAGAGGTGTAGGGAGCTTACTGGTGGCGTTGGTTTGGAGGGGGAAGCTTCGGGCGAAGCTGGCGCCGTTAGCTTCAGGAACTGCTCGCCGGAGAAGATGAACTTCGCGGCGGCGCTGAGGACTCGGTTGCTCTCGGGTGCTAAGGCTAAGGCAAGGAAGCTGTGGGGTGGTGTGAGGCAATGCTGGGCAAGGGAGGGGGTTTATATAGCCGTGGGTGAGGCTCTCGGGAGCAGCAGCAATCGCCGGGGAAATCTTCTTCTGACGCCGGGACGGTCATCGATGCACTTTGGGACACGGCGGGGCTCTGCCAGAGACGGTGAATCGCGGGATATCAGGATTCGGTCAGGGTGGTGGCGATGATCTACGGGATGGTGGCCAAGTGGCGTAAAGCTCCTGGCAGCAGCAGCAGCAGCAGCACGCGCGCGCGGGGAAGAAGGTGGCACGGTGGGGCTTGAGCGCTCCACGGTGGCGGTACAGCTGCGCACGGCTGGTGGCTACGTGGCCGTGAGGTGGCAGCGCGGCGAACCTCGCCGGTGACGAGTTCAACGGCGCGGCAGTTTGGCGGTTGCTGGTTGAAAACTTCACAGGGACCTGGTTGTGAACTTTGGACCTATTTGCAACGATTTGGACTGATCTGTGAAGGTTTTGGCTCGGGAGTTTGGACCTAATTGCAATTCTGAAGATCTGAAGGGCTGATTTGAATTCTGATTTTGCAGATGAGTGCTACTAAATGTCTTGGACTCATCTAGCAGGAAAAATGATGAAATCCGATAACATCTGGTGGTTTTGACAAAAATCGAAAATAGGGTAATTAGGGTAATTAGGGTTTGAACTTTTGTCGAGGCTGAAACTAGGGTTTTGGTCGAGATTCTGGAATTCTTCCAGAAAGGAAAAATGTTCAGAAAAATGAAAGAAAGGTTATCACTTGATCAGATTTGGATTTTGAGGTGATCTGGGACTTTTAGCCTTTTTGGGTTTTCTGAAACTTCTGAAAAGGACTAAATTGAAACACCTTTGGACTGAAATGTGAAAACGATCTGGTCAATGAAGTTTAGCAGCCAACTTTTTAGGTTAAGGTAGTGGCATACCTAAGATCAAGATAGGGTTAACACATCAGGGTTTCCAAAGAAGGTACGCTGATTCGTAAGCAGAAAAGATAGTCAAAAACTGGGGTGTTACACCATCTCCTCCACCAGATCCCTCATGGACCACCGGAATTGGGCCTCCGCCATCGCGGTAAGGAGGTCCATCTCCACCACGGTCCACTCTGGGGCCAACGGGCCACCGGACCGCGAGTACGTGGAAGGCTCCGGTGAATACGTCACCCCCGGGTCTCCTACCTGGAGCTAGAACCAGTGCCAGAGCCAGTCTCCCCAATGGTCCCAGGAGGCTAGCACCGGGTACTCGTCGGCGCGACCTGGCGTCAACTGGATCATGATAGAGCCGAAAGCCGACCTAGGGCCGCCCCTCCTCACCACCGGGCCCCTCGCCGATGGCTCGTAGAAGTACCACAGGAGCCGCAAAGTGGGCTTCGTCACGGCGGCCGTCTCGCACAACCAAATGAACTAACCCATCCGAACGAGAGTGTTCGGGGTTAGATGCTTGAGCGAGAGGCCGTACACCTATAGGAACTCGCGCAGCAGCGGGTGGATCGGGAGTCGGAAGCCCGCCTCCACGAAGGCCTCAAAGGCCACCACCTCTCCGTCCCAGGGGCTCAGCACCTTCTCCACTGGACCAGGAATCTTGATGTCTCCCGCTCGGAAATAACAGCGCTCCAGGAAGGCCTCAAGGGCCCCCGAAGAAAACTCGGTGGCCCCGAGGAAGTCAGAGGTCACCTCCTCTGGGGGCAACTCGGAGACCTTGGCGCGACTCTTCGGCGCCATCAGGAGTGGACTCGATGAAGGTCGCCGGAAGTCACAGGGCGCTACCGGGTACTACCGGAAAGTATTACCGGAAACCACCGGGACAGATTACCGGACGCTACTGGAAACTACCACCGGAAGCTACCAGGATGAATCACCGGAAGAAGTCGCTGAGAGAAGGGATTTCTGGTCTGGGGGCTTGTGGACGTACTCAAACTAAAGGGTTCCCCTCCTATTTATAGGCGGTGGAGGGGGACCCGGATGCCCGCCACGTGTCCACAAGCCCATCAAGGCCGCAGAGCTGAATCGTCACGCGCAAGACGAGGCGACGCGAAGGTGGACGCTTCAAAACGACGCGTCGGTTCGCGGACAGGCGCGTCTCACGAAAAAATGGCTCGGGAGCTGAAACGCCGCTCACGGCGTGAAGCATTCCGTGGAAGATGAGGCATCATCATTGGGAGTTTTACATACCCAGCGGAGGCACTTAGTGCCCCTGAGGGCCTGGGGGCTACTGTTGGGGGAACTCCCAGGTGCTCCACGAAGTCCTTGAAGATTCCCCGATGAAGAGCCGGAGGATCACCCGGCCCCCGGTGAGTAACGAAGTCGCCGAGTCCCGGAGAGTCACCGGACCCCCGGTGGCACCCAGAGCATCGGGAGGATAGCTGCTGACCGAGGAAGCCTTTGGAAAGCTGATGAGGACATGTGTCGAGCATCCAAGCCGTTCCCCTAGCCAAATGACATCAGCGGCCTTCGATCCGACGGTCATAGCTAGGGCTTTTTGGTCTTTTGTGTTTCTTAGGGGCTATATATGCCCCTTCTGTACCTCATTCAAGGAGAGATTGGAACTCATTTAAGCTAACTCAACAGGCTCTCTTGGAGACCTCTCCCCGAGAGTGCACTTCCCCAGCGGACTTGCGTCCGGAGAGAGCCAACAGGACTAGGGCCCCCACTGGGACCCGAACCTGTATAAAAACCACTGTGTCAATTTCTGCGTTGCCCGACAGGTGGTGACCGGTTACTCGGTCAGCTCGCGCCGCTGTACTCATGCTACGCACGTCTGAAAAAAACTGCGGGGGTATCCGTAATACCACGACCGTTATCCCTCTACAGAGTTAAAGATGTATTCGAATACTTTGATCTCCCGGGTTTATGGGAGTCTACTGCGGTGGATTAAATCCACGTCGATGTGCCACAAGTATATTTTCTAAATAAAATTTGATAAGTCAAGATTACCCAAATGACATGTGTTGTCATAATAAGGGGTGCTGCCATGGGCTATCGTGTGTCGACATGTCGCGGTAGTACTATTAATAGTGAAATATATATGAATAGCAATGCTATGTTATGAAAAGTACTACCATAAGCATAAGTTGTGAAGAGAAAAAGTATTTTGCAACCATTCCCTCCTTCCCTACTAGCATAGGTTCATATCATCACTATTATATGTATATACTCTTACCCTATGACTTGCTGAGTACGTAAGTACTCACCCTTGCAATCTATAATCAAATAGATGGAGTGTTCCATGATAAAGATGAATGCTTGGAGAACTTCTTGGATCCAGAAGGAGGAGAGCTAGTTCCACCGGAACCCTGATGTGTGTTGTTCTGCTGTCAACTTCTTGTTGTGGGGTTCACCTTGCTTCCGTTGTGTAGTTGTTATTTTGCTTTAGCCAAGCTATTTATGCCGTGATGGCATTGTAACTCCAGTAGGCCACACTACTTAAAATATTGTGTAAGTTACTCTGCTGTAATGTACTCCTGTGCTTGACTTATCCTGGAAAATCAATGGTATGCATGTATGGGACTAGCTGCAGCAAGATGGGTCCCCACAGGAGTAGTGGTTGGTCCCTTATGGGGGTAGCCGCCATAGATATGGAGTCGATCTTTTGGTTCATGGATGACTTCTCTTTCTCTTGATTTGCTAGAAAGTTCTCTAGCATGCTCCATGTTTGACTACTCGGGTTGTCATTGGTTTGGTGGTCGATAAGGTTGCTGATTTTGTGGTTGAAACGGCGGCCTTTGAGCTTGATATGGGGGATTTTGTTGATGTAGTTTCTGCTGTCCAATACTTTGTTGTTGGCGTTGAGGTTGCTGATTTTGTCCTGACCATGCAAAATTTTGATTGTTGCACCATCTAGAGTTATACGAGTTAGGAAAAGTATTACCTCTCCGTTGTTGCATACCAGCCTGCTCCATGGATGGGTTAAATTGGTATTCATGGCCATAGTGGCCTTGTATGCTGCACAATTCACATATAGGTGCAATTGCATAAACAACTGAAGTAGCAGAAGATCCAAGAATTGATAATCTATCAGTGAGAATCGCTACTTGTTCGGCCAGTTGTGACATTGCACTTACATCTATGCTATTGGTCAGATTTTGTTGAGCAGCTCGTTCAGTTCCCCACTGTGTGTAGCTCTGAGTTATACCTTAGATGAGGTTGTATGCTTCATCTACACTTTTGTTCATCAGTGCGCCACCAGCTGCGGTGTCTACAGCTATCCGTGCGTTGTAGTTTAGCCCGCTACAAAATGTCTGAACCACAAGCCACTTTTCTAGTCCGTGATGCGGACATTTGATCATGAAGTCCTTGTACCATTCCCAACCGTCGTAAAGTGATTCACCTGCCTGCTGAGAAAAAGATGCAATCTGGTTGCGAATATGAACAATTTTAGTAGGAGGGAAAAACTTACATAGAAAAGCTCTTGAGAGTTCGTCCCATGTAGTGATTGACATAGGAGGAAGAGTGTATAGCCATGCCCTCGCCTTCTCACACAGCGAGAAAGGAAAGAGTCTCAAACGAAGTGCATCCTAAGTTACTCCATGAATTTTAAAAGTATCACAATGCTCAAGAAACATGTGTAAATGTAAGGATGGATCCTCAACGGAAAGACCGCTGAATTGATTTTGTTGAACCCTATTCAAAAGCACAAGTTTTATTTCAAAATTATTTGATTCAATCGGTGGTCTAAGAATACCTTATTGCAACCCCATGCTGAGCGGGATTGCATAATCCTCAAGTCTCTTTTGGTCCTCCATTGTTGATTGTTCTTTGATGTCTTCAAAAGTTTGTGAGTTTTCCTCCGATCATACTGGTCTTACCTCGTACCGAAGTTGGCGTGCGGTTTTGATAGGTTTGTCCAAGTTATCCAGCTTTAAATTACTTCCCTGAGAGGTTAGTGGTGCAAATAAAAGAAGAAAAAGAAAAAAGAAAAATAGAAGAAAGATTGAGAAGTGAGACTGACTTATATCAGCGAAAATAATTCTAAAAAAAATGAATTACCGTTGTTCCCCGGCAATGGCGCCAAAAACATGATCGCACCTAAAACGGTGTGATTTTGTAATACCGCAAGTGGACGATTGATCGTTGAGCACTTGAGGGTCGAAATCCATGAGGAACTAGCATATTCGTCTTTTAGGTTCAAGGATCACTGATTAAGTATATATGATTTTGGGGTTTGTTTGCCTACAACTAAATCTACTATTAAATCTATCAATCTACGGTTTTAAGGGGTAAATTGTAAGTATGAAATTTGGGGTTTAAAAGCAAGAATGAAAACCTAGAGTTTGGGGGGTTCCATATCCATCTGATGTAATTCTATTCAAGGTCTAAGAATTACAAGTTAATTTCAATTGTTTTTAAAGACAGATTAAGTTGCCAATACGGTTGCTGGTACAACGGTCAGAGAATCGCTTCCACTATTACGTTTGGCGAGAGCCTTTCTCTTGTTGAGGATCCCACGTCAAAGCGCTAAGGACTCAAGAACTCCCCTAAATTCTTGCTAAGGCTCAACTGTTACGTCTGTTGCCGAAACGAGAATTTAAAGTTTAGAGGAAGAAACTGTAACACCCTAAGTTTAGGGGTAAAACCTTCCTTTTTCATGAACATCATGCATGCATGTATCTGTAGTAGGAGCCAGATCAGTATCTATCTCAAACCCTAAAATCTTCAAATCTATCCTGTGAACCCAAATCAAGATCAGATTACTCAGATATGATCTATCAGTTACTCTAAACATAAAAGCCTTCAGAAGCCAGATTCAATTTCATCTCTAACTCCCAGATCTATCAATTCTTTTCTGTTTTCGAAAACAGGATTTTACTTAATATTCTAATTACCCTAAATACTCTGAACTCAGATTTAGCCAAATCTTGACCTAATCCAGACCAGATTATTCTTCGATTATGATCATGGGTATGCCAATACCTTAATCCCGAAAGTTGGCAGCCAAATTATATCATCTAAGCCTTTTTCAAATATCAGTCCAAATTATATCGCAAATTAGTGCTTTATCCGATATCTGGAAACCCAAAAAGGCTAAAATCTTCAGATTAACTTCAAATTCAGAATTTCTTCAGCAAATCTCTTTTAAATGCTATTTGATATAATTTTCCCTTTTGTCCAGATTCCAAAATCTAATCCTAGATGCCAGAATTCGAAATCGATCAAAATTAAGATCTTAATTTACCCTAAAGTACCCTATTTTCGGTTTATATCAAAAACCATCAAATCATGCCAGATTTTACCAAATCTCTTGCTAGATGAGTATAAGGTATAAGTTTATACTCATCTGTGAAATCAGATTGCAAATCAACTATCTCTAAATCTGAAATTACAAAACAGCCCAAGTTGCAACCAAAGAATCTTGCAATTATGTCCCTGGCTCGACCACAGCCACTGTTCACGACCGGAGCAGCAGCAGTTTGCGACCAGTGCTCATCTTCGACCTCGGCCAGTGGTGTACAGTACTCGTCTTCGACTTCGACCACAACCTACATAGCTTTGAATAGTGCGGTGCGACCGCGACCAGTGCGCATTGCACTGTGTCACCGCGCCGTTGCCGCCAATCAATGCCACTCTCGCCAGTGCTCATTCACGGCCGCCTTTGCACACGCACATGTGTTTTCACCTCAGTCATTGCCGTGGAAGTCCCTATCCCGCTCACCAGCAGCTGCACGCCAGAGAGAAGCTTCGTTGCTCGCCGTTGCTTCAACTCGAAATCTCCACCGGCGCAAGCCTCCTAACCTCCAAGCAGTGAGCTTCGCCCTGTCCTAGCTCTTAAATAGCAGTCTCAAGTAGCTCCCTTATCACCAGCATTGCCTTCCAAATCTTCTCAGCAATTTAACCAAACCTTCTTCGCTGTCGTCTTCTTCTCCGGCGAGTCCAGCACGGAGGCTCACGGTGCCAGCTTCACCCACTGCACCAAACTCCAAATTGAAGCCACCAGTGAGTTTCTCCCATCTCCCTTATCGTGCTGTAGCTTTGAATTGAGTTCATACGCCCCACATCGCCGGTGATCGCCGGAATTGCTAGAATCCCTGTTCTAGCTTTGCAACTCAAATCAATCCGAATTAGCCTTTTGATCCAGTAGAGTAAAATGATCAGTGAGCTATCTTTAGCAAGCTCGTGAATCCACATTTTGAAATCAAGCATGAATCGAAGATTTTCCCAAGTTCGAGCTTCACCAGCCGCCGGTGCTCGTCACCAGGCTTCTCCGGTGATGCTCCAGCCAAATTAACCGTGTCAACAAGTTCCTTTTATCTCTTAGATAGTCCTTGAGCAAGGAATCGAGTTCAATCAACCTGTATCAGAAATGCCCAATTCCCGTGTCATCTTCACCGGCGCTGGCCATCGGAAATCTGTTCCCGGCCGATCTAGCTCCAACCACCTTGTCCATTAGATCAATCTGGATCTCCTGAGCAATTTTGTCTACTGGATCGACTTCCAATTCGGTCTAAATCAGAAGTTATAGCTATGCCCTAATCTCTGTCCAGTGCCAAGATTTGAAACTTTAGCCAGTGGCATTAGCCCTTTTTTCTTCCTTCCAAATGTGCATTTTGAGCATAACTTTGTCCCTTAGACTCCTGATGTTGTGATCTACAATTTCTTCTTCTATCACAACTTGAGTTGAGCCCTCTATCAACCATTGATCCTTTGTCAATGCCTTGAACCGAATGTCAACATGAAGACATTCGTGGATTTTGGGCAAACCAGCTGAGGACTTAATGTCATTTCCTTACTCTGGAACCCTAAAAGTCCCTAGCATCCATTTTCAGCCCTAATCCTATGAGTTAGCACTAATCAACTTCTAAATCCAATTATCCCAGAATCATCGAGACATTTCATCTTTGCATTATTGCATGTAGTATAATAATGTATTAAAAAGGTTGTGATCTTGTTTGTTTGCTTGATCTTTGCTCAGAGTCGGAGCCAGAGTTCGAGGACTTCACTGCTGATCCGACATCAACTGATGTCTCTTAAGACGCGGAAGGCAAGCCATAGTCTTGATCATCTTGAACCTATATTTTATGAATTGCTATGATATGACCTTGAATATAAATAATATTGCATGAGAATGAATGAATTGTGAATTGGCAGTACTAGGCTGGATGCCCGTGAAATGTGAATTGATCAAATAGTGAGCCATGAACTATTATAAATGTACTTATATATATATTCATGAAATAGAACTCTTAGCCGTGACCAGGATTTTGGTATGGAATGGTGGTACTAGCACTGGATATGCTTGGCTACACTGGATGTGCAGGTACTGTAGGTGCATGGTGTGTGGTATGATCTGGTCACTGATAGATAAGGACTAGAACCTTGTGTTGTGCGTCTAGTGGCATGAAAAACGTGCTAACCGCAAGCTTGGTATGGGACAGGCCTGAACAAGTACTTATGCAGATCGCACATGAAACCCCTGCATGAGATGGAAAGTGATGCACGAATTTCACGGAGTGTGGCTTCTACACATATCACTGAATGTGATCATGCACGCTGACCCAGTAACGGGAAGAGGCTTGGGGGTGGGGGTTTAGCCCGCCACAAATGTGGTTCGCGAGAAATCCACAAGGTCAGGGGTGGATTGCGAGTGAAACATAACAAAAGTTCTTGTTATCTCCACCTTGCCACTCACAGTATGAAGTGAGCTAGGGGTCCAATCATTTTGATAGGAAGGGCATGAAAGTGGAATATCTTGCGCGTAAATTGGTACCTCCCTGCAGAGTTAAAAATGTATTCGAATACTCCAAGCTCCCGGGTTTATAGGAGTCTGCTGCGGTGGATTAAATCCACGGGGTGTGACAAAGTATATTTTCTAAATAAAATTTGATAAGTCTAGATTACCCAAATGACATGTGTTGTCATAATAAGGGGTGCTACCGTGGGCTGTCATGTGTCTACGTGTCGCGGTAGTGCTATAATTTAGTGAACATAAATAGCGATGCTAGGTTATGAAAAGTGCTGCCATGAGATGAGATGAGGTATGAAAGGAAAGATTATTTTACAAACCCCATAATTCTTGACTAGTCTAGGTTCCTAACAACACTACTATATGTATGTACTCTTACCTATGACTTGTTGAGTACGTAAGTACTCACCCTTGCAACTTCAACCCAGTAGATGGAGTGAATCATGATCAAGAAGAAGGCGTGGAGAACTTCTTGGAGCAAGATGAAGGAGAACCAGTCCCGCTAGATCCCTGATGTGTTGTTTTGCCGTCAACTTCTTACTGTGGAAGGGACACCCATCATCCGCTATGTAGAAGTTTTTATTTTACTTTAACTAAACCTTGAATGCCGCGGAGGTATTGTAATCTCTTTATGTAATATTAAGGCTAGCAGGCCACACTGCTTAAATATTTTGTAAGTTTTTCTGCTGCAATGTGAATATACTCCTGTGCTTGACTTATCCTGGGAAGTCAATGGTATGCTTATATGAGACTAGCTACAGCAAGCTAGGTCTCCACAGGAGTAGTCGTAGTTCCAGTTTCGGGGCGCGACAACACTTAATATCGAAACCAAGGAAGAATCACGCCTTCTGGATTAGATCATCCCTAACCCTAGAAGGGATCTACTCGCAAAAAGCCATTAAAATATTGGAATAATAAGAATTAAATAAAAACTTACTTGATTACTAGAAAATTGAAGTTCCCGTCCTTGCGGCTTACAAAAGAAGGAAAAAAATAGAGAAGGGGGCTCTTCTAAGAAAACTAAACTAAAAAATAGTTAAAAACTATTACTAAAGCCTAAAGAAAACATGTCTAATTGAGCCAAAAGCTTCTCTGTTTATAGTATATAAGTTCTAGAGCTAACCAATTACAACTCAAGATCGACTTGTTTAGGAACGAAACTGACTTAGATTCGGACTGCGGAATGCCTTAAACCGACTAACGGGTCTGGGCGCGTGTCAAACGGACTAACGGGTCTGTTTCGGATTCGGGATTTGGGTTTCGGATTTCGGATTCGGTTTCGGATCCAAATCTCTGTTTTTCAGATTTTCAGCATTTGCGTTCTCCACTTTGTTTCCTATCCAAACGATGTCGAAATATCTCCAAATTTGGTATGTTTGTTCCCAGAAACATGATGAACACACGCATGAAAGCAGATTGTAAAAATGTTACAAAAAGTCACATAAAATGACGTACCAAAGGAATTTTAAGCATCATTTTTGCACGTTTTCAATACTAAACTTAGGGTAAAATTCTACCAAATTAAGACTTATCATAGCCATGGAGATATTTGCCCGCAATTGCTATGGTCGCGGAGATATTATAATCCTCAGTCCATAGTTGCAGTTTGTGCACGACCATGGAACAAAAGAGTTATTAGAACTGGAAGCTCCTCTGAATCAAGAGGATCTGGTCGAGACTTGCACACCATGGTCTAAGAGTTGTACAGTTACATTATAACCGCACTCTAACCAATATTCCCAGGATAATGCTCTTTTCATTGACATGATAAGGATGATTTCGCAGTTATTCATGACTGTGTAGTTATTCATAAACCGTCAATAAGATATGAAGGAGTGTGCAATTATTCATAACTGCACACTCTAACTGGTGAACGACAACTGCATCTCTTAACTGGCGAGCAGCAACCGCTTGCAACCGTTGTGCAGTTATCGCCAAGCGTCCTTTCGATCAAGCAACTGTCTTCCTTTTCAATAATTATAAAAGGGGATTAGGGCTTGCAAGAAGAAGGAGGGGGATCAATCCATGAAGCCTAGTACAGGACTAGGAGATTAGACTCAAGATTATACACATTGTAATTCCATTATTCTGATAGTGAGAATATAACAATAGTAGGGCTATTACTCATACAACGAGGGCCCGAACATGTATAAACACAGAGTGTTCATGCATCCATATTTACAATGATTCTCTTTGGTGATTGTTAGATATTTCCTCCCTGCAAAACAAACTAAATACGTGTAAGTTTGGCTTGGGATCTTGTCCAAATCGTCGACAGATGAAACCAAAATGAATTCTAAGGAACGAAGCATAAAGAATTGAACCAAGGCATAGGAACCAGATGGAAGCATGGGCTAGGGCACGCCATTGCCCACCGTGAGCACGCTCATGCCCTAGGGCATGCTTAGCTCTATCTTGAGCCACGTCGCATCATTCTATGCAATTCCGACTTGTTGTGTGAATTTTTTTTTGGAGTTGTAATTAAGTTATATCAAACCTTTAGGCTTAAATAGAGAGGCTTTTTGGTTAGTTTAGCATCTAGTAAAGTTTAGTTTAGATCATCTCTCTAATTTAGGTTTAGTTTTAGTCTTGTTTTTATTCATTATTTGTCAATTGTAAGCTAACCTAGATGGCCATTCTTATTTCATTAATACAATTCGGTACGTTCTTTTTATTTCATGCTTATTTGCTATTTTTTTATAGATTCTAGCGAGTAGTTTTCTATCTAGGGTTAGGGTTGATCTGATCCAAAGGGTGTGATTTTAGCTTTGGTCTTGTTTGAATGTTTTCCAACCTAATTTCCTGAATTTTATTCTCTAAACCTTGGATTTTGTGCTTCATCCACAGTATCCTTCGAACTCCATAAGATGATCGATATTCATACATTAGAACAACATGTGACCATTGCACCTCATCACCAAATCTAGTATTTGGAAAGAGATTTTTCACCTAGCTGAATTAGAGTAGTAGGTGCAATCCTCTATGGTAGTTGATTGGATTTGGAGCCAACAAATTAATTTGTCTCGTTTGAAATTTTGGAAATTAATTTCTCAATCTACTAACCTTTGCTACAAATCGTGCTCGAAGGTATGGAATTCCCGAAACTCTATGTTTTCTCCCTCTGAATTTTAAACTCTAGTTTTCATAGTTTTAGTAATGTTAAGATTAGCTCTCAACAAGCAACACTTGCTCGATTTATTTTAGTAATTTCATCTCAAAATTGAGTTTTTGCTTGTTCCTTGTGGATTTGACACTCAAGTGCTCCTTTTTTGGGAGTGTTAGACACAACCTCCTCTATAGTAGGCATGTGCACTAGCCTAGTATATGTCTTCGTCACATATCACACCATGTACTATGCTCAAGATGAAGCATCAAATGGCCTCACCTCTACCAGCATGTTGGTGTGCATGGTCTATTCCCATTGCTCCATCCATTGTGTTTGTCAATCTTTCCATGCATCTCCGACACTCCCATTCCTAGTATGCCTGTTGCAAGTAAATGAAGAAATTAATAACCAACATATAAGCATTCAAATAAAATGTGCTAGTTTAAAGGAGCATACTCATGTACATCTCGTGGAAGGGCTGACACCTGGCGAGGAGGCACCTCTTGGTACAGATCGAACTAGCGCATAGCTCTCCATGGCATGCATGGCACCACCATGAATGAGAAGACTAGCCACACTAATTGAGCCAGTGGTGGTTGTCCCTGATGCTTAGAATGGATAGGTCATGCGGTGCAACCACTTGAATGTAGTCAGGACCCCATCCCATATATCATCGATGTGTTGGAGAAGATCAAACTGTGCTCTTAAGTCTAGGTAACATCTGGCCACCTAATGATGAGCCCACACATGTGACTGTTGGGTCCATCACATGCCCATAGTTGGTCTATCAATGTCCTCCTGGGGGTCAATAGGAGGAGGATATGGAATAATCTGCAATCGAGGTTGACAAACGTGGAGGCACTTGTATGACCAAAGATGTAGCAGTAGTATACATCCCTAGAAGCAAGAACTGCAAGACCTGTGCTAAGATGAATCATAGAGACCACCATATGTAGAACATAGAGCCTCTGAACCCCAGTTGATCAGTGGCACCTGATGCTTTAGCATCTCAGCAATCATCTGTGCTAGTGGGAGAAAGCTGTGATTGATGGTGTCGCTGTGTGTAGTCATAAATAGCATCCATTAAAACAAAAAACAAAAGGAATGCCTCCAAGTGTATCTGCATCACCCAATTAGGTCCCTCATCGAGACACTCCTCAAACTGGCGGAGCCAAGCTAAGGGATTCCGAGTGGATGGTCGAACTCCACATAGGGTGCAATCACACCATGAAATCTTTGTAGGAGCACTTGACAACATACTCCACATTGCATGACTAGCAGAACATACACAACCCAACAATCAATAATCCAAGAAGCATTGTGACATCCTCGAGTGTGATGGTCATCTGTCCAAATGGGAGGTAGAATGTATGCATCTTGGGCCTCCATCTATCAACTAGAGCTGTGATTAGCGAGTGATTAAAAACAAATCACCGATTTGCCAACTGACGGAGATTATTACCTAAGTTATTTGCTTATGCCTTTCTGTGGTCACAGGAGACCACAGAGATAGAGAGAGAGAGAGAGAGAGAGAGAGAGCTAAGTTTTTTGTTTTTGCCTTTCCATGGTCACAGGAGACCACAGAAAGAGATTAGGGGATACTCTAAGATATTCTGGACATAACCCAGCCCATCTTATCAATTAGACACGAAGGGCCCATTACGGATGACTATTACGCTACCATAGTACCCGTGGTTTTAATGTTTGTGGCCGAAGACCTCTGTAGTCACAATATCTATTGTCACAAAGTCTGTGGTCTCATATATTACACTAACCGCGATCGCTCTAATCGTGGAGACATTTACCAGTAGCTACCTTGCACGCGGATACATGGTTGTAGGCCGTATGCGACTAAACAATAAGACAATTATTATACTTGGAAATGCCTTCAAATCAAGAAAGGAACGTTTGGTCGAGACTTATTTTACCAACCAGGGACTAAGGATTATGCGGTTATACTGACATCAACTATAACTGCTGTGACCATTATATTATGTTATTCCCAAGATAATACAAGTTTCTCTTTACTAACAAGATAACTATTGCTAAGATGAGGATAACTGCACATCATAACCGCATGCAACCACTGTACAGCAACTGCTAATAATCACCAAGTGTCCCTTTATTGAGGCAACCAATGCCCTTTGGCAAACTATAAGAGGGGTTGAGAATTAGACAGATAAAGAGGGATAGAAAAAATTACCTTGTAATCCATTATTCTGATAGTGAGAATCCAACAGGAGTAGGCTATTACTCAAACTATGAGGTCCAAACCTGTATAAATACATCGTGTCTTGTTCTATGTTTACGTTGATTCCTTTTGGAGATTGATAAAAACTATCCCCCTGCTAAACAAATTATATTCGTGTAAGTTCGGCTTGGGAAATTCTCCCAATCGTCGATAGCTGGCGCTGACCATGGGGATTGACAGGACATTTTTCGTCTTTTCCAAGGTTTCCCGTATTTATGGATCCTACGCCTTGTGCATATGACTCTGAGAACGACTTTGATCTCACTAACTACGCCGATATCATGGATTGTCGTGGTGTTATGAACACCCCGGCAGGTTTTATGAACGATCCTAGCGAAGAAAACGCGGCGCGGGTTGACCGGGTAACCGGTCCTCCCGGCCGGACAAACACCACAAGTGACACGGAGGTTTATACAGGTTCGGGTCCCGGTGGGGGCCCTAGTCCTGTCGGCGTGCTCCCGACCAGAGTCGGCTGGGGAGGCTCTCTCGGGGAGAGGCTTCCGGAGCACACCTGTGAGTTTGGCTATTCTAACAATA
This sequence comes from Pharus latifolius, assembly GCA_019359835.1. NCBI lineage: Eukaryota > Viridiplantae > Streptophyta > Magnoliopsida > Poales > Poaceae > Pharus > Pharus latifolius. Next base: position 13,877,035 of record CM033328.1, on the reverse strand, counting down.
ATGAGTAACCTGTCCTTACAACAAGGGGTACAAGGGCTATTTATAGCCACAAAAAGAAGCAAAAAAGACTAAACTACCCCGGACGCTACCGTCGGATCGAGGGGTAGCTACGTCCTTCTCCCGGTCAGGAGCCTTGGATGCTTGATAGGTGGCCGCTGATTCCCGAGGCGCTCCTCGCGTGATCTGCACGTGATCAAGAACCAAAGCCTTTACCTTTAGAAGGGCGACAATGCCCGGGATAGGCATCGGAGGCCACGTCCCCGGGCAGATGGCGGCGCCCGGGACATGCACTAGAGGCAATGTCCCCGGGCGAAAGGTGGCGCCTGGGACATGCACCGGAGGCAATGTCCCCGGGCGAATGGCAACTCCCGAGGCAGGCACCGGAGGCCACGTCCCCGGGCGAATGGCGGCGCCCGGAACGTGCACCGGAGGCAATGTCCCCGGACAAAAGGCGGCGCCCGGGGCAGGCACCGGAGGCCACGTCCGCGGGAGAAAGGCAGCGCCCGGCGCTCGGGGCAGGCACTGGAGACCACGTCCCTGGGCGAAAGGCGGCGCCCGGGACATGCACCGGAGGCAATGTCCCCGGGCCAATGGCGGCGCCCGGGGCAGGCACCAGAGGCCACGTCCCCGGGCGAAAGGCGGCGCCCGGGACATGCACCGGAGGCAATGTCCCCGGGCAAAATGTGGCGCCTGGGACATGCCCCGGAGGCAATGTCCCCGGGCGAAAGTGATGCAACTTACCTGGACTTGGTCTCGCGGAGATTTCCCCCAACAGCAGCCCCCCATGCCCTCCGGGGATGATGCTCGAGTCCCCGGAGGGTATGGTACATGTCACCGGGAAAATCCCCGGGCCAAGCTACCAGACCCGTGACGCTTCGATTCCCGTGCCGGGCTCTTATGATCGCACCGTTTGGCCATAAATGCGCTCGCGGTTCGAACCGGCGCTTCAGTTTGCGCGCCTGTCCCTTCGTTTCCCGTGCATGATTTGAATTCCAACGGCCCAGATGTACCACGAAGTGCCACGTGGCGCCCATCTGGGCCACGCTTCACCCCTATAAATAGGGCCTTGGGGGGCCCGGGAAGCTCATTCCAAACTTTTCAAACTCTAGCGCCCTAAGCTCTCCCGATAGCCCCCTCCCGGTAGCTAGCTCCCAGAAGCTTTAGGTCCCTCCCGTTCCCGAAGCCTTAGCCACCGGAAAAAACTTGATGGCGCCTAAGGGCCGTGCGAAGACCACGGAGGTGCCACTGGAGGAAGTGGCTCCGGACTTCCTCTGGGCCTCCGAGTTCACGGCCGGGGACTTAGAGTCCCTGGTCGAATCGGGAGTCATTGAGGACGGGGACGTCCGGGTCCCCGTGAAGAAGAATGGAGCCCCCCGCCCCAGGCCAGGAGAGATTGTGGCCTTCAAGGCCTTTCTCGAGGCGGGGCTCCGGCTCCCGGTGGACCCATTGCTCCGGGAGTTTTTGAAGGAATATGGGGTGGCTCGGAACCACCTCACGCCGATCGCCATCGTCCGGATGGGCCTATTCATATGGCTCTTCGAGACGGCGACCGGACGAGAGCCCACCCTGTGAGCCTTCCAGTACTTCTACGAGCCGGTGGCGAGGAGCTCCCACCTGGTGAAGGGGGGACCCAAGTCCCCCTTTGGCTCGATGATGGTGCAGATGCTACCATCCCGGGTAGCCGATTACCCGTTGGCGGCCTCCCGGGACCACTGGGGAGATTGGATCCGGCGGTGGTTCTACCTCTGGGTCCGGGACGATGGGGTGGTGTACTCCCCGGAGGCCCCTACCTTCAGCCGGTCTTCCGCGCCGAAGCCCCCGGTGTGGACGGACGAGGAGCTGGAGCTCCTCGAGATGGTCATCGTCTCCCGGCGCACCCGCTCCATGCGGGACGCCGCCGAGGAGATGATGCTTTTGGGAATCTCCCCCTTCTCGCGCGGGAGAAGGGGGATTGGGATGTGCCCGGAGCAACGGCCCCCAGTGAAACCGGTGACCTGATGTAACTCTTCGTTACCTGGTTCAATGCATTTACATATTTTTCAAAATTTTACTAACTCTTACCTTTCGCAGTCCGACCGTACCCGGCGGCACGGCAGAAGGCGGAGAACCTCCTGGGGAGGTACTTCGCCGATGAGCACGAGCGCATCGTGCGCATCGTGGGGGAGGGCCCTCCCCGAAACCTGGTAGCCGAGGCCTTCGGGCTAAAGCTACCGGAGAGGAAGCCTCTCCCCACCCGCGGATCGCACAAGCGGGGGAAGGAAGCTGCCGGGGGCTCTGAGCCTAAGAAGGCCAGAGTTCAAAAAGCCCCTGGCCCATTGACGACGCCGGCCTCGACGCCGGCGAAGGCCCGGGACGAGACCACCGGGGTCGGGCGCGCCCGGGCGCCGGCCCGGAAGGAAGCAACACCCCCTCCCCCGGAGAGCCCCGTTGAGGCTCGGGGGAAGGGACCGGCCGTGGGCGGGGCGGCGTCCGATTCGGCGGACTACGCCCCCTCGCCGCCTTCGGTGGCGGCCCTCCCGGCGCCCCCGGTGCCTTTGGAGCCGGAGAAGCCGGAGGTGAGGTTCGCGGAGGCCTCGCCTCCACGGGTGGAGTGGCCAATAGACGAGGGGGGGAGCCCCTCGGTCTATTATGAGGTCCCTCCAGAAGTGGAGGTCCCGGAGGGCCCGCCCGCCGGGGAAGGGAAAAGGGCTGATGGTTCCTCCCCGGGGAGGGACCCCTTCCGAGAGCTCCTCGGCCACTTCCTCGGAGGCCACCTCCTCGGCGACGAAGACGCCGACCACCGCTACCCCGGACGAGATTAAGGCGGGAGCTCAGGTCCGGGGGCCCCTCATCGGCCGCGACGGGACCGGCGTCGGGCGGGAGACCCCCCTGCTTTCCACGGGAGAGGTCGCCCGCTATGCGGAGGGCTTGCAGACCCGGAAGGTCCAGGCCTACGTCGCGGAGGGGACGCTCCATGAGCTTTTTGGGGAGCTTCAGTCTCTCCAGATCTAGGTACTTGCCCGAGTCGATGACTCTTTCTTTTGGCCCCCTACACTTGAATTTTTTCTAACTCTGGAGTTTGTAGGGGGCGGCCATTACCTGGGGCCTCGAGCAGCGCATCGGCCGACTGCTGAAGGACGCGGAGGAGAGGGCCGCCACCTACCTGGGGCAGCGGGACGAAGCCCTCTAGGAGCTGGCTCGGGTCCAAGCCCAAGTCCACGTCTCCGAGGCCGTCAACGGCCGCCTCCGGTAGGAGGCCAAGGCGAAGGAGGAGGCCTTCCGGGAGCTCGAGGGCTCGAGCGTCTGGGCGGTGATGGACGCGGGCCACTCCGTCTGCTTGGCCCTCGAGAGCCTTGGCGTGAACCTAGGCTCTGGGAGCAGCTCGGAGGTGCCCCCGGCCACACTCACAGAGGCTGTGCGTTTTCTTAATGCACAGGTCTCCGTGATCCCGGAGGCCGCAGATGCCCGGGCATGAGGCTGGGCAATCCCCGTGGTTGCGGCCGCGGGCGGGCTCGTGGAGCACCAGGGGGTAGGCGCCCGGGCGATTGGGGCCGCATCCCCCGGAGCTTCCCCGAGTTCTTCGAGCCCTCACGCCGGGAGGTGGAGCAACTCTCCGGGGGCTTCTACGACCGGACCGTCCGGGTGAGGTTCCCGGCACCGGCGCCTCCGACAGCGGATGCCCCAGCCCCGGCCCCTGCGGAAGCCCCCCGGGGGGAGGACGCCAATGACAAAGTATGAGTCTCCCCCCGGGGTCTTAGATAGGACCCTTTTTGCTTTCTTAGGATTTTGTTCCCGGTAGCTTCTTAGAAAAAGCCTCGGACACTTATAAAAATACATTTGAAATGCAATGGAATTGAAAACGCCGTCCGAGAGCCGATCCGATTGAGATGGCACCCGGAGTGGCACTTGGATAATTTCGACAATCAGCGCGCCGAAGGGAATTCTTCTCCAGCTTTGGTCATGTCCATCGACTAGGAGCCTGAGAAAGTAGCTTACTCACCTTCTGTGAGCCTTGCCACATCTGAAGGCGAGGATGTGCCACAACTCATTGCATTTACCAACGCAGGTGCTAAGGATCCCGATGCTTCTACATCGAATATGGGTGACCCCAGCGGTTACCGTTCATTGGTTTTGGAAGAACTTGCTTCAGACCATTTGCATCCCCTTTCTGAATTTGAGTGTGACTCGGACAAAGAGGAGATGTTCTCTCCGTTTGCTGTCTCAGCTCCACGGGAAGTCGCTGGACTTTCTGAGGAGACCCCGGAGCAACGACTTGCTAGGGAAGAAGGGGACCACAAACAGCAAGAAGATGAAGCTCGCGGACAGCGGGAAGAAGAAGTTCGCAACACCACAGAGGAAACTCTGCGCATGCACATCATCTCCATGACACCGCTATTTGTGACCTCAGCCCTGGAACGTCCCGCCAATGACATCCTGGTGGATGTAGGCGCGACCAATCACCCCTTACAGATCCAAAGTGTTCCCCAATGGCTGAGGCGATAATGGCGAAGACCCCTTTGGCTCCCAGGAGAAGTACACAAGAGCACATTCATGTAACAGTTGAGGCACTCCGCAACCCCCCTGCTGGTTTAGCAAATGACGACGAGGTAACATTTGCAAGAGTTCTTGTAGAAAATCTCAATGGAGTAGCATTAGATGTAACTCCAACTGCCTCGTCGTGATCAGTAACTTATTCCTAGGAAGGAGATAGTGCTGATTATAGCCGGGGATGATGCAACCATGCTCATCGTGGTTGCGACAAAGTCCAAAGGACCGAACGTTTTTGTGACCGCGACCATGAGCAGGTACACTCCCACTTGCGACCCCACCGTGAGGTTCCTCGTGCTCACTCTTCCCGCAACCATGGAAATAGTTGTGATGATCAACAACCTCATATTACATATGTTGGTTGCAAGGCTTTTTCACCTGGAGTACGAGCAGTGGTCTGGCCTGACAAATTTAAGCCAGGCATGATTGAGCGATTTGATGGGACGCAAAACCCTTCCGAATTTCTCTAGATCTATGTCACTACTTTACAAGCGGCAAGCGGAAATGAAAAGGTGATGGCAAATTATTTTCCAACAGTCCTTGAAGGTCCGGTACGAACCTGGGTTTTCAACTAGCCAGAGGGATCCATCTACAATTGAGAAATGGGTTGTGATGCTATCCTTAGCAATTTCCAAAATTGCTATGAAAAATCTGGCATGGAAGATGATCTTCATCGTTTATGCCAAACCTCAAGTGGGAGTCTTTGATAGAGGTTTGTGGGGGTAACAAATATTATCCGCAACATCTCTAACAATTTGGTAATCAGAGCCTTTAAACACGACGTCGCTATCAAAGATTCATGGAGGATCTCAGCATTCACTGCCAAGATTAGTGTCAGAACTTTTTGACATGGCTGATCGCTATTCCGACGCCACTAAAGAAGTGGAATGGAATAGGATGGTTGATAAGGGTGATTTACCACCCCAACCTGGTCTAGACTCTGAAAGGAAAATGAATTCTAACAAGAAGTTTGGATCATCTATGTAGGGGAAGAACAAAAAGGCAAAAAAGGATGGAACAAACTGCTCTTGACAGGTTGCGAACATGGAAAAGAGACCACAGGATAACAGTAATAAGGTTCCATACAAGAATAATAAATCTCGTTCTGGTGGACGCAACAGTGACCACACAAAAGAAGAGACTAACCCGCAGGGAAATAAGAGATGGTGTCCGCTACATGATGTCCCGGGACATGATCCAAGAATTGCCGAACATAGTTAAAGCGCATAGAACAACTCTACCAAGGTAATGCACATATGCACACCATACCAGAAAAAAGGCAACCCAGTGGGAATAAGGATGCTGATGGAGATGAGGACATGCTGTATCAGGTACCAAATAATCATATTAATGTTATTTTTGGTGGTTCTTCTCCCTATATCTCCAGGCAACACTTTAAATCTGTTCGTCCATAGGTCAATAATATTGAAGCTCCCCCAGGAGAGCCTCAATACCCCCACTGGTCAGAGACATCCCTAACCTTTAGCCAGGAAGATTGCCCCAAGGGATTGTCGTGACCACGGCGACTCCCTCTGGTCATATCCCCCACTATTAGTAATGCAAAAGTGGGCAGAGTCCTAGACCTAGTCGATGGAGGAAGTTCTCTCGACTTGCTCTTTGTAAAAGCACTTAACGAGATGGAAATCCCTCGTTCAAGAATTAAACCTGTGGTTCACCCATTTTTTGGGATTATTCCTAGCCCTTTGTACACTCCTATTGGCCAGATTGTACTACTGGTAACACTCGAAGAACCAGAGAATTTTTGAATAGAATTGGTTACTTTTGATGTAATCGATTTTGATTCAACATACAATGCAATTCTTGTTAGGCCCTCTCTCCCCAAATTCATGGCAGCAACGCATTATGCTTATCAGTGCATCAAGGTGCCAGGACCGAAAGGCACGATCACGGTCAAGGGTAGCCAGAATATGGCTCTTGCTTGTGATCATATTTCCTTGGAATTGGCTGATGAGCTTCCCCTCTGGGATGTTAAGGCTGCGACCAAGGCTAAAGAGATAGATTCGGTCAAGGTAACTCCTCGACCAGATGAAAAACTTAAACAAGTTTCCTTATTCCCAGATGATCCGACTAGAATTTTTCAGATTGGGTCAGAACTTGCGCTCATCACTTTCCTCCAAGCTAACGCAGATGTGTTTGCATCGAAACCATTCGACATGTCTGGAGTCCCTAGAGAAGTGATTGAGCACAAGCTAGCAATTCAGCCTAGACAGCAACCAATAAAGCAAAAGCTCAGATGCTTTACATATGATCGAAGAGAAGCCGTGGCCTCCGGTGCCTGCCCCGAGCACCGCCATTTGGCTCCCGGGACCTGGCCTCTGGTGCCGGTCCCAGGCGCCGCCATTTGCCCGGGGACGTGGCCTCTGGTGCCTGCCCCGGGCGCCGCCTTTTGGCTCCCGGGACCTAGCCTCCGGGGCCGGTCCCGGGCGCCGCCTTTTGGCTCCCGGGACCTGGCCTCCGGTGCCGGTCCCGAGCGCCACCGTTTGCCCGAGGACGTAGCCTCCGGTGCCTACCCCGGGCGCCGCCTTTTGGCTCCCGAGACCTGGCCTCCGGGGCCGGTCCCAGGCGCCGCCATTTGGCTCCCGGGACCTGGCCTCCGATGCCGGTCCCGGGCCCCGCCATTCACCCGGGGACGTGGCCTCCGGTGCCTGCCCCGGGCGCCGCCATTTGGCTCACGGGACGTGGCCTCTGGTGCCAGTCCCGGGCACCGCCATCTGCCCAGGGACGTGGCCTCCGGTGCCTACCCCGGGCACCGTCTTTTGGCTCCCGGGACCTAGCCTCCAGGGCCGGTCCCGGGCACCGCCTTTTGGCTCCCGGGACCTGGCCTCCGTTACCGGTCCCGGGCGCCGCCATTTGCCCGGGGACGTGGCCTCCAGTGCCTACGCCGGGCACCACCTTTTGGCCCCAAGGACCTGGCCTCCAGGGCCGGTCCCGGGCGCAGCCATTTGGCTCCTGGGACCTGGCCTCCGGTGCCTGTCCCGGGTGCCGCCATTTGCCCGGGGACGTGGCCTTCGGTGCCTGCCCTGGGCGCCGCCATTTGGCTCCCGGGACCTGGCCTCCGGTGTCGGACCCGGGCGCCGCCATTTGCCCGGGGACGTGGCCTCCGGTGCCTGCCCCGGGCGCCGCCTTTTGGCTCCAGGGACCTGGCCTCTGGTGTCGGTCCCGAGCGCCACCATTTGCCCAGGGACGTGGCCTCCGGTGCATTTCCCGGGCATCGTCGCCCTTATAAAGGTAAAGTCCTTGGTTCTTGATCACGTGCAGGTCACGCGAGGAGCGCCTCGGGAATCAGCGACCACCTGTCAAGCATCCAAGGCACCTGACCGGGAGAACGACGTTGCTACCCCCCTATCCGACGGTAGCGTCCGCGGTAGTATAGTATTTTTTGCCTCTTTTTGGGGCTATAAATAGCCCTTGTACCCCCTATTGTAAAGACAAGTGATTCATTATTGTTAAGTAGCCAAAACTCACAGGTGTGCTCCGGAAGCTTCTCCCCCGAGAGAGCCTCGCCAGCCGACTCTAGTCGGGAGCACGCCGACAGGACTAGGGCCCCCACCGGGACCCGAACCTGTATAAATCCTCGTGTCAATTCTTGTGTTTGTCCGGCGGGGGAGGACCGATCACCCGGTCAGCCTGCGTCGCATTTTCTTCGCTAGGATCGTTCACGAAACCTGCCGGGGTATTCGCAATACCACGAAAGTTGGCGCTGACCGTGGGGACTCGTGACAAGACGCCATGGCTCCCCCAAGAACAAGGGCTCGCACCCTTCCCGGTGACGCCGGTCTCGGAGACCCGGCGCCGCCCGTCTGGGACACTTCTGTCCCGGCGCTTCCGCCCGGAGGCGGCCAGACCCAGGTACCGCCTCCCACTTTTCCTCTTAACTTAGGTGCATCTGCCTCCGGGGCGCTGCCGGTGACTGCGGGAACCTCGGCCGGGACCAGTCTCCCCCCAACGGCTCCCCCGGCTCCCCGGGACGCCCTGCTCGAGGCTTTAATGGAGGACCAGCTCCGCGCCCAGCGCTCCATGGATGAGCTGCTCAGCTTGTTGGCGCGGCCACCGGCCCCCACATATGCGCTGTACCCATATCCGGGGACCATGCCCCCGTTTATGGGTCACCCGGCGGTCCCTCCGATTTCCGGGGGTCTATCCGCCCCGTATAACCCCAGCGGGGGGTACCCTCCCCCTGCGGGTCATACGTCCAGACCCTTCCTGGCACCCGGGTCCTTCCCGGTGCCGGGAGGGTACTTCATGCCCGGGCCCTTCGTGGCATCGGGGGGATACCCCATTGCAGGTCCATTCCCGGGGCCGGGGCCCATTTCATGCCAGGGATTTTCCCTACGCCGGGAGCCAGTCCCGCCCCTCGTGTCGCGTCTACCGCACCGGGGGCGGTCGACAGAGCAGCTCCCGTGCCTCAGCGGACTTCCCCCCGCATCGGCTCCCCAGTTCCGGACGTCGCCGCGGGGGCTCCCCCCTCACCGATTTCGGATGTTACAGGGGCTTCCCCCTTTCCGGTTCCGGCCGTCGCCACGGGGGCTCCCTCCACTTCGGTTTCGAATGTCGCCACGGGCGCCCCCTCCCCAGTTCCGGATGATACAGGGGCTTCCCCCTTTCCGGTTCCGGGGGTCTTCGCAGGGGGCTCCCCCCAGCCGGCCCCAATAGGCTCCGGGCCGGCAGCTACAGTGCATGAGCTCCCTCCCCCGGTGGAACAGGTCTGTTTCTCCCGGGGGGAGGTCGAGCGAATGCATTCACCCAAGCGCGGGGAAGAACTTCCCCCCGGCCACGGTCGCGGAGAGCCTCGCTCTCGCACCGGTCGGGGGAAGAGACCTGCCGAAGAGCCAGCCTCTCCGGAGGAGAGTCCGGACGTCCGGGACCTCAGCCCCGGCCCGGAAGAGAAGCGTCGCTACCGCCACTCCAGCGGACCTCTTGGGCCGCTTCCCGACTCCGACCACGAGGGCGTGTCCCCCGTCAAAGAAGACAGCGACCGGGACTCTCCCCGGGAAGTGCAAGGGGCTAATCAGCCGCTATGCCGCAGACTCCGCAGCATTCGGTGGCAGCGGCCCTACCGCCCGCCGCACATCGAGCACTATAACGGTGAGGCCAACCCTTATGAATTTGTGCAGGTATACTCCACAGCCATCTCCGCGGCCGGGGGGGGGGGCACGAGACGGTACAATGCAACGTCTTCCCCCTCTAACTCACCGGCATCGCCCGCTCCTGTTTTGACAACTTGAAGGCCGGCACCATCAAGTCGTTCGCGCAGCTCAAATGTGAGTTCTAAGCAAACTTCCAGGGGAACTACGTGCATCCCCTGGACTCCTCGCAGTTGTACACCGTCCGACAGAGGACGGGGGAGACCATCCGAAGCTTCTTCAAGCGCTTCACCCAAGTGAAGAGCAAGGTGGCTCACGTCCCCGACTCTACGGTCATCGAAGCGTGCAAAGCGGGATCCTCCCAGGGGAGCTCCACCAGAGGCTCTCCCGGAGCTGCCCCTCCTCCATCGACGAGCTCTTCAACGTACTCGAAAAGTACGCTCGGGCAGAGGAAGACGACCTCTGGAAGAAGATCCAGGGGGCTCCCGCCCCCGCCGACCGGGGGGCCAGGGACCCCCTCAAGCGCCCTAGGCAGGGGGGCGTAACGAGCCACGGCCTCGGGACACCTTTGTCCTGGAGGGCGGAGGCGGCTCGCGCGACCCCTTGAGGGGCAACCGCCCCTTCCCCAAGCCGAAAGGCCATGGGGGACGACAGTCTTCGCACGGCCGGGAAGGCCCCGTGGGGAGAGGCATGGAAGGACCGTGGTGCAGCTTCCACGGGTCCAGTACCCACGCTACCCGAGAGTGCCACCAGCTACTGCAACACTTCGCGGAGTTCCTCGACCAGCATGGGCAGGGTGGGGGACTCTGGCCTCCTTGCCCCCTCGGCCAGCTGTTCCGGCCCTTCCTGCTCCCGCGGGGGCTCAACAGATGCGGACCCAGGAGGGGGAGCCCTCAGAACCTTTGTAACTCCCTAGTTTTGGGGGTGCAAAGTTTTTCATAAAAACCCTGCATGCATGTATCTCTATAGTAGTAGCCAGATCAGCTGAACCCTAATCTCTCCCAAACCCTAAAAATCTCCAAAATCCACCCTTTGGATTTAGACTAATATCTGCCTATCCAGATCTAACCTATCAGTTACTCTGAAGATAAAAGTCTTCAGGAGCCAGATCAAATTCGGACCCTAACTCTCAGTACCTAAGCCTCTCTCTGTTTTCGAAAACAGGAAAATTCAGATTACCCTAAGTACCCGAGTTTCCAGATAACTGAGTTATCTTGATTTAACCCTATCCAGACTCAAGTGTCTCTTGGATTATGTTTCCAGTTATATCCTCAACTTACTCCAAAAAGTTGGGAACCAGATTAATTCATCTAAACACTTTTCGCAGATTAGTCCAAATTTTACTACGAATAGGTCCTTTTCTGTTTACCTGGAAGCCTGAAAAGGCTAAAATCTACAAATCAACTCCAACTCCAGAATTTCTTCAGGGAACACCTCCCAAATGCTATTTGATACAGATCTCCCTTTTGATCAGACTTCAAAATATCTCTCCAATCACCAGAATTCGAGATCGACAAAATCCAGATCTGTTTTACCCTAATTTTACCCTATTTTCGAAAATAGGTGAAATCCCTCAAATCTTGTCAAACTTTCTCCAAATTTGAGCTAAATGAGTATTATTAGAAATATTATACTCAGCCATGGAATCAAATCTCAAATTAATCCTCTTTAAGACCAGATTTATAATTTAGTCCAAAACCCATCAAAAATCACCACAATCAGGCCCCTGGTTCGACCACGGGCTACTGTTCACCACTAGACCACTCGGTTCGACTTCGACCCCACCTCCTGTTCATGACCAGGCCGTTCATCCACCACAGCTCCAGGTTTCGACCGCAGCAACTGTCTTCGACCGCGCCTGTTGAATCGATCACGAGCACTGTAGCATAGACCTGTTACTGTTCACTTGACCAGATGTTGTCGTTGCTTCGACCTCCAGCTACAGTACTTCATCCAATCGCTTGCCGCCACGTGTGTGCTCGATGATTTGCACTGTGGATCTTCTCGGGCTCACCTCACGGCCAGCTGATTCTCCCCGATTGTGCACGCCATCAGCAACGTTTCATGTGAGACCCCCATTTGAGGATCACCTTGGTAACCGCCCAGGTAGGTTACACACAGCATGATGCCACATGAGCTCAAACCACACAAGCATAGTAATATCATTAAACAAGTATCAGGCCAACATGGCCAATATTACATAGCCAAAGCACCGAAAATGGCGCTAAGTAGAGTTGCTAAGAAAATAACCAGTTTATCAGAACCAGAATTGGTATCCAAGTACCGAACACACAACATAAAGCATAAGGCGACGACAAACAGCTTGACTTCAATCAGCAGCGGGGTTGGAGGGACTTCTCCCACATCTGACTTGACTTGGTGCATGATCCTTCTAGAAAGTGGGCTCGTCCGGGGTGCTTCCATCTTCAGCTGAGTACTCATAACTGAAGGAATCGGGATCCTCGAATCCCTCTTCTACAGTGGGATATAAATGCAAGGGTGAGCACTTGGTGCTCAGCAACACTCATTCCGGGGATTAATGCAATTATATTTACATGAGGGTGAACCATATGATTCCGGGGTTTTAGTTTCATATGGATAGAGATATACAGATTTCCAAGTCATTTGTTCAGTAAAACAGTACTTTTGTCATGAAAATGATACTTTAAACATTAAACAGGTTTTCAATAAAACATTAGATGTAGTGGTCTCCCATGAGTCACTACTTTGTTAACCGCATTATGAAAACATTCCAAAACACTACTTGTGCTATAACCCATGGATAACATCCAGTACGAAAAGACTCCTGAACCTGGGAGTACAGAGTATCTGATACTTCTCTTACACTTTGCAAAGGTGTACCTCTTTTTAAATCCACTGGTTCACTCGGCTTTCAAGTCGGATCAGCTCCATGTGACTTATACACATGTGACAAGGCCGAGATCACACAACGCTTTTACAGTTCAGTATTAACAGTATCCCCGCCCAGTAAATAGACAATTAAGTCTCAAGTACTGTTGTGGGTCCTCCCCACAGCCTTACTTCCTAGCCTCTGGCTCATGTTCCCGCAAGACACATAGCCTTGGTTTGTGTCCATGCAAGACATATGACCATTCAAGATTACAACCGCGCACGGCTTAATCTGAGGCGTAGGGCGCCTTCCTTCTTTCCACCTTACTCTCTCATCATTTTTCTGAACTCACACCTCTCATGGCCGAACTGCGGCCCACCAGTTTCCACGCGAGAAACCAGACCGACAAACCATGCAGGGAACTGCTAATGCCAAAAGCTACTAAGTTGTGCCTGTCCCATACCAGGCAAGTGGTTGGTACGTTTACAATTCGCATAGAGACACAGCACAAGGTTCTTGTCCTTATGAACCAATAGTGAGGAACATTCACATTCCCTGGTGCGCACCGCACCCTCTCCATACAATCCAATCCTCACTACTGATCCCTTTTATCAGTTTTCTTAGCAAAACGGTTTTCATTATAACTTCTCATGTATTTGACCACTTCAAGTTTAATGTGGATATTCAGTATATGAGTCCTAGGGTGACAAAAGCATATATATGAAGGTTCAATAACAAAAGGGGTTTCATGATCCATTAGGTAATATCTACTCATGTCATTCAAACATAAATTGTATCTCAAATAAGCATGCATAGTAAGAAACTGTAACACCCTGAGTTAGGGGTGAAAACTTCCTTTTTCATCAATAGCATGCATGCATGTATCTGTAGTATTAGCCAGATCAGTTTCTATCTCAAGCCCTAAAATCTCCAAAATTTATCCTGTGACCTCAAATCAAGATCAGATTGTTCAGATGTGATCTATCAGTTACTTTGAACTTAAAAGTCTTCAGAACCCAGATCCAATTTTATCTCTAAATTCCAGATTTATTAATTTCTTCTGTTTTCGAAAAGAGAAATACCTTATATTACCCAAATACCCTAAGTTTCAGAAATACAGATTTAATCAAAATCTTGACCAAGTTCAGACCAGATTATTTCTGGAATATGATCATGGGTATGTCAATACCTTAATCTAAAAAGTTGATAGCCAGATTTCATCATCTAGACTCTTTTCACAAATCAGTCCAAGAGTTATCGCAAATTAGTCCTTATCTGATATCTGAAAACCCAGAAAGGCTAAAATCTCCAGATTAACTCCAAATTCAGAATTTCTTCAGCAAACCTTCTCAAAATGCTATTTGTCACAAGTTTCTCTTCTGTTCGAATTCCAAAATCTCATCCTAAGTGCCAGAATTCAAAATCAAATGAAATTCAGATTTCAATTACCCTAAATTACCCTATTTTCAGTTTGTATCGAAAACTATTCAACTGTGTAAAATCTTATCATTTATCTTTGCCAAATATCCTGTTGAATATAATATACCAGATTAGTGAAATCAATTTCAGTTTAAACCTTCTAAATCTCCAGATTTACATTTCAGTCCAAAACTCAAAGAATTGAAACTGCAGTTCAGTCCATTTTCGATTAGGACAGCAGCAAGCATTCGACCAGGCCGTTTTACTGTGCGCACGACCAGGGCTCGCCGTGGTTTCCTTGCGCCGTGGTTGCTTGCCGCCGGTGAAGCTTCGCCTGCAACTTGATCATGCATGCTGTTGCGCACGTGTCCTCGCCTCAGCCGTCACCGTGGCAAGGCCGCTGCTACGTCGACGACCAGCGCTTGCTCCCGCGCGCGATCACCGGCTTTTGTCAGCAATCCATCGCCACGTTGCCTTGCCGCGCCAGTTGTTGTCGCCACCGCTTGCTCCATCTTTGCAAAGTCCCGATGAACGACAATGTGGACAGTTGCAGTCCTGTCGCCGTCGCAATCACCGTTCTTCGCTGTGTCTTCGCCGCTGATGCTTAGCACGCAATCCATCTCATCTCAGCTGCCAATTACTTCGTTGTCTCCTCCTTGCAAGCTTCGCCTGGCCTATTTAAGCACTCCTGTGCTCAGTAGCTCCCTCCATACTTCACCAGAAACCAGCCAAGTTCCAGAATTTGCCCTTTTCGTTTTCTTCTCCGGTGAGCCGTCGAGGAAGCTCACGGTGCCAGCACTCTACAGATCATCTCCTGCCAAATTAACAACACCAGTGAGTTTCCCTACTCATTCTCTCTGTGTGATATCATCTAATTGCTCTCCGGTGGACTCTAACACCGGTGATCGCCGGAAATGGCTGAAAGTCGAAGATTGCCCTGTTCCGCCAATGTAGCTCGAATTACTCCAAATTAGCTCTCGATTCTGTAATAAAAATTGATCAGTAAACTAATTCAAGCAAGCCTGTGTATTTAGATTTCCAGTTTGAGCAAGAATCAAAGTTTTCCCCTAACCTGAGCTTCACCAGAAACCGGCGATCATCGCCAGGCTTCTCCGGTGATCCTCCGGTCAATTTGATGTTACCAGAAGCTTCCCTATACCTCCTAGATGCTCTCCAAGCAAGGAATTGAGTTCTTGTTGCCTGTAGCAGAAACCCCCAATCAGCAGCGTTTTCTTCTCCGGCGCCGATGATCGGAAAAGTGTTCCCGGCCGTTTCAGCTCAAATCACTTTGTCCACTGTGTGTGCCCTAACTTCCTGAACATTTTTGTCTTCTAGCCCGACACCTAGATCGGCCTAGATTGGAAGTTATAGCCATGCCAAGTTTGTGTCCAGAACTGCTCCAGTGCAGCCAGTTCATCTCTGTTCATCATCAAATTTCTTGCTTTCCAGCCATTTCTTGCCCTAGATCCTGTTGACTTAATTGTTCCTGTTACTCAAGCCTACCTCCCAGACAAAGTGGTGCATCATTTGGAGCTCCATATCAAAAGTTATGCTAAGCCCTAGTTTTTGGCATTGTCAGCTCTATGCCAGAGCTTGTCAGCCAGTGGCATTGACCTTGTTTACCCACTTTTGGTTGTGCAATTTGAAAACCACTTTGTCCACTGAATTTGTAGAGTTGTGATCTACATTTTCTTCTACTACCACAACTTGAGATAAGCATCCTAGCTTTTCTTAAAGCTATGTCCAAGCTTTGATCCGAATGTCGATCTGTTGACATTCGCTGTTTTGATTAAACCAGCCACAAAATTGTTATCCCTATTGCAAACCTGAAACCCTAAGATTATCTAATCACCATCCTTAGCCCAAATTCCTTGAAACCCTAGAATCTCGACTCAGTTCAGTTTGCAGTTCAACTTATCTCCAGTATAGTTCAATCATTCTTGTTGAGCATTTCTGCATATAAGTCTTAAAACATTTTAATATTATAAGTAATTATTGTGTGATTGTTTGTCGTCGAGCAGATTCAGAAGCTGACTTTGAAGATTTTGCTGTTGATCCGTCATCGACTGCTGTATTTTACGACGCGGAAGGCAAGTCATATCCTTGGTCATCTTGAACCTATATTTTAAATGTTGCTAAAACATAACCTTGAATATAGGCAATATTGCATGTGAAAGATTGAGAATGGTTGATTTATCAATTGGCAGTACTAGACTGGTTATCTGTGAAATGTGAAATAAACAAGTTTTGAGCCATGAACTATTATATGTATTTATATACTTATATTCATGAAATAAAACCCCTAGCCGTGACCAGAAAAATGGTATGGATGGCTGTAGCACTGGAGGTGCTAGACTGCAAAGGAATGCAGGCACTGAAGGTGCAGGGTTGTGGATGGTCTGGTCGCTGGCATATAAGGACTAGAACCTTGTGTTGTGCGTCTAGTGGCATGAACAACGTGCTAACCGCAAGCCTGGTATGGGACAGGCCTGAACAAGTAATTATGTGGATCGCACATGAAACCCCTGCATGAGATGTGTAGTGATGCACGATAAACACGGAGTGCGGCTCCCACACATATCACTGAAGGTGATCAAGCACGCTGACCCAGTAATGGGAATAAGCAAAGGGGTGGAGGTTTGGATACAACCTGCCACAACTGTGCCTCGCTGAGAGCCACAGGGTCGGGGGTGAATTGTAAGTGATGCATAACAAAAGTTCTTGTTATCTCCACCTTGCCACTCACACATGGTTGTGAGGAGGGGTCTAATCATTTTGATAGGATGGGCTTGAAAGTGGAATATCTTGCGGGTAAATTGGTACCTCTCTGCAGAGTTAAAAACGTATTCGAATACTCCGAGCTCCCGGGTTTATAGGAGTCTGCTGCGGTGGATTAAATCCACGGGGTGTGACACAAGTACTATTTTCTAAATAAAATATGTTTAATCAAGATTACCCAAATGACATGTGTTGTCATGATAAGGAGTGCTGCCGTGGGCTGTCGTGTGTCGACGTGTCGCGGTAGTGCTATAATCTAGTGAACATGAATGATGATGTATATTATGAAAAGTGCTGCCATGAGCTGAAATAAGATGAGATGGGAAAGGAAAATATTATTTTACAAATATCCATAATTCTTGACTAGTCTAGGTTCATATCATCACTACTATATGTATCTACTCTTACCTATGACTTGCTGAGTACGTAAGTGCTCACCCTTGCAACATTCAACTCAATAGATGGAGCCTACTTTGATCAAGACGATGGCACGGAGTACTTCGTGGATCCAGAAGGAGGAGAATCAGTTCCGCCAGAGCCCTGAAGTGTGTTGTTCTGCCGTCAACTTCTTTTGTGGGAGGGTCACCTATCTTCTGCTGCGTAGTTAAATATTTTGTTAAACCCTGAATGCCTTGTAGGCATTGTAATCCTCTTTATGTAATATTAAGGCCAGCAGGCCACACTGCTTAATATTTTGTGAGTACTCTGTTGCAATGTAATATACTCCTGTGTTTGACTCATCCTGGGAAGTCAAAGGTTTGTGAGAATGGGACTAGCTGCAGCGAGCTAGGTCTCTACAGGAGTAGTGGTTGTCCCAGTCTCGGGGCGCGACAGAAACAGTGAATATACTTCATATGAAAATATTGGGTGAGACATGATCAAAGGAATGAGGCTTGCCTTGCAATGCTGGGTCTAAGTACTCAGATGATTCTTCGAAGACTTCCTCCGCTCCTTCAACTTCTGACTCTGCGGCAATCAAACGATACACAAATGCATACCATAAGCATACAGAAAATAGTTTTCATAGAAATTATTAAGTAAATAAGTCATGCATGCAGGGGAAAGGGTTAGGGCAAGGTCACAAGGGCTCTGGTCGAAGAAACGGCTAAAAAGGATTGAACGTCGAAGGGTCGACATTCGGTTCATGGCTTTGGCATAACTTTAAACTGATCTTAGGATGGTTTTCTGGAGAAGTGATAGAAGGGAAAGATGTAGAACACAACTCCAGGAATCTAGGGGACAAAGTGACATTTCCATTGCTCAACCAGAGGGGTCAAACAAGGCTAATGCCAGTGGCTGACATGCACTGACATAGTGCTGGACATGGCCAGAAACTAGGGCATGGCTTAACTTTTGATCCAGGGCTCCAATTGATGCAACACTTTGTCTGGGAGGTAGGCATTACTAACAGGAACAAAATACTCAACAGGAATAAGGGCTGAAAGTGGCCGGAGGGCGGCCAAATCCGGCGATGAACTGCGGTGGCGACACGGCACAGACATTGATCTGGACAAACGTTTGGCAAAGGCATAACTCACAATCTAGGCAGATCCAGGTGTCGAGATAGTGGAAGAAAATGCTCAGGGAGGTGAGGCTAAGCTAAGGGACAAAGTGGTGTCGGCTGAATCGGCCGGGAAAGAATTCCGGCGACCGGCGCTAGAGAAGACGACACTGGGGATTGGGGATTTTTGATACAGGGCGAATGAGCTCAATTCCAAGCTTGAGGATGATCTCTAGGGCACAACAAGGCTACTGGAGGGGTCAATTTTGCTGGGAGATTTCCGGAGAAGCTCGGCGGCGAGGTCCAGCAAACTGATGGACTTCCAGATCGGGATTTCTTCGATTTGGGCTCAATTGAAGATTTTGATTCTACAGGCTTGCTCTATTAAGCTTACTGATTAACTTCTTCTACAGAATCGAGAGCTAATTTGGAGGGAATCGAACGGCATTGGGGGAACAGGGCAAATCGGGAATCCGGCGATCACCGGCGATGGGGATCGATCTGGTGCAATTGGCTGCTATGACACAGAGAGGGAGAAGGGAGGAACTCACTGATGAACTTGGATCGAAGAGAGGGGCTGTGAAATGGGTTAGCACCGTGAGCTCTCTCACTGGCTCGCCGGAGAAGAAGGTGAAAACGGCGAGAGCTCTGGAAAATGGCTAAGTCCTGAGATGAGGCTTAAGCACAGCACTGGAGGGTTTAAATAGGTCCAGGGGCGGAGCTTGCGAGGGATAAAGCGACAGCGGTTGCTTGCGCCGGGGAGAAGCTTGTCGGGCGCAGGCGCAATGACGGCGACGGTGATGTGATGCGCTTCAGGCGGTGTTGCAGCCTTGCTGACCGGTTGCATCGGAACTTCACCTGGAACGGCGCAGATGCGGAGGCAACAGCAAAGCTCCGGCGGTGACACGTACACGCATGCAATGCCACGGCAACGGGCATGCGCGCGCGAAAACGCTGCTGGAGCGCGACCGTTTAACCGCTGGACATGACGACGCAACTGTGCTGGCACGTGCGCATGGGGTGGCACAGCAACTCACGGGCACAAGCGACAAGAAGCGGTGGCCGGCGGCGAGCAAACACGGCGAGAACACGGCGCGGCAACGGCGACTCGTGTGCTGGTCGTGGGCAACGACCAGGGGCTGGTCGAAAACAGCCGAAAAGAATAGAAGGGCTGATTTGCAATTTTCAGAACTTTGCTTCCAGGGACTGATCTGCAAATCTGGAGATCTGGAGGGCTGATCTGAAATCTGATTTTGCAGATAAGTTGCATAAAATTATTAGAACTCATCTGGCCAGAGTTTGGTAAGATCGGGCATGATCTGAAGGGTTTCGACAAAATTTGGGGAAAAGCAGTTTAGGGTAAAATTAGAGTAATTAGGGTTTTACAAATGGCAGGGGTCGAGACTCAGCTTTAGGATGGGATTTTGGAGGTGATCCCGAAGGGAAAAATGTTCTGAACAACACTTAGAAGGGAATGGCTGAAGCGGATTAGGGTTTGGGGTCAAGATGTGGATTTTGGCTATTTTAGGGTTTGGCAAAAACAGGGTGTTACAAATCTACCCACCTTAGAAACAATCTCGTCCTCGAGATTGGGGCAGGTCAGACAATAGGAAGGGAAATTCTCGGCGGAGATCTTCTTCTTTTTCCCAAGTCGATTCTTCCTCTGAGTGATTATTCCATTGGACTTTGTAGAATCGGAGGGTTCTTGACTTCAGTACTTTCTCTCTGGTTTCCAGAATTCTAACAGGGTATTCTTGACAAGACAAATCTGGTTGAATCTCAATTTCTGCAGGAGATATCTGTTCCGTTGGTTTTCTCAAGCATTTCTTCAGCTGAGACACATGAAATACGTCATGAATTCCGGTTAGTTCTAGTGGCAATTCCAACTTGTATGCCATTTCACCTCGCTTCTCCAGAATTCGATATGGTCCCACATATCTAGGTTTTAACTTTCCCTTCATCTGGAATCTTCGAACTCCTTTGTATGGCATAACCTTGAGATACACATAATCGCCCTTTTCAAAAGATAGCTCTCTTCTACGATTATCTGCATAGCTTTTCTGTCTAGATTGTGCTATTTTCAGTTTTTCTTGTATGATTCTAACATGGGCTGTGGCTTCTTCTACTAACTGGGGTCCTAGATGTTGCTTTTGACCAATTTCTGTCCAATACAGAGGCGTGCGGCATCTTCTTCCATATAGAGCTTCATATGGTGCCATTTGTAGGCTTGCTTGGAAACTGTTGTTATATGTGAATTCTGCATAAGGTGGAAATAGCTCCCAAGAGTCTCCATAATCCAAAACACATGCCCTCAACATATCTTCCAAAATTTGGTTTACCCTTTCAGTCTGACCTCCAGTTTGAGGGTGGTAAGCAGTGCTGAATTTTAACTTTGTACCCAAGGCTTTCTGCAACTCTTGCCAAAATCTTGAAATGAACTGGGCTCCTCTGTCGGAAACGATAGCCTTCGGCACTCCGTGCAGTACGACTATTCTGCTGAGATACAGCTCTGCTAAGTCCTTAGCTGTATATATGGTCTTTACTGGGAGAAAATGTGCTACCTTTGTTAATCTATCTACTATGACCCATATAGAATCGAATCCTTTTCTCGTCCTTGGTAGTCCCACAATAAAATCCATTCCGATTTCATCCCACTTCCACTCTGGGATTTGTAGAGGTTGTAGCGGTCCCGCAGGCTTTTGATGTTCTGCTTTCACTCTTTGGCATGTGTCACAAGCTGCGACAAACTTGGCAATTTCTCTCTTCATTCCTTTCCACCAAAAATTTTTCTTCAAGTCCTTGTACATTTTGGTGCTGCCTGGGTGTATGGAATATGGGGTTTGATGAGCTTCTTGCATGATCAGGCCTTTGATCTCGTTGTTATTTGGAATGCAGATACGGTCATCGTACCATAGGATTCCCTGTTCATCTTCTCGAAGGTTGGTCGTATCTTTGCTCTTCATGTCCTCCTTCATCTCTTGAAGGTCTGGGTCAATTGCTTGAGCTTGCCGGATCTTATCCTTCAACTCACATTCCATCTTTAGGGCAGTGATGGTTCCTTGGTTTACTAACTCTAATTGCAACCTTTCGAAGTCCTTAATTAGTTGCGTTGGCACTTCTAGCTGGGTTATCTGGTTGCAACGAGACTTCCTGCTCAAAGCATCAGCTACTACATTGGCTTTTCCCGGGTGATAGTGGATCTCTAGATCATAATCTTTGATCAGCTCTAGCCATCTTCTCTGCCTCATATTCAACTCCTGTTGCGTGAAGATATATTTCAGGCTCTTATGATTCGTGTAAATTTCGCACTTACTGCCTAGTAAGTAGTGTCTCCATATCTTTAGTGCATGTACGACCGCAGCTAGCTCCAAATCATGTGTTGGATAACTCTCCTCATGAGGTCGTAGTTGTCTTGATGCATAAGCTATCACTTTCCTTTCTTGCATCAATACGCATCCCAATCCTTGTTTGGAGGCGTCACAATAGACTTGAAAATCCTTTTTGACGTCCGGTAGTATCAGGATTGGTGCAGTTGTCAGTCTTTTCTTCAATTCCTCAAAACTTCTTTCGCACTCCTCGGTCCAATTAAAAGGGGCATTCTTCTTCAGTAGCTGGGTCAGCGGTTTGGTGATCTTCGAGAATCCTTCTACGAATCTTCGATAATATCCCGCCAATCCCAAGAAACTTCTAACTTCCGTTGCGGTTTCAGGTTGTTTCCATTCAGTAACAGCTTGTATCTTCAACGGGTCCATAAATATTCCTTCTCCTGAGATGATGTGTCCTAAGAAAGAGATCTTCTTCAGCCAAAAAGCACATTTGCTGAACTTGGCGTATAGCTGGTGGTCTGCTAGTTTCTGTAGCACTATCCTCAGGTGGTGTGCGTGCTCCTCCTCTGTCTTGGAATAGACGAGGATATCATCTACAAATACAATGATGCACTTATCCAGGAATTCCATAAGGATTTTGTTCATTAAATTCATAAATACCGCGGGTGCATTAGTTAATCCAAAGGGCATCACTGTAAACTCATGCAGCCCGTATCTAGTCACGAAAGCAGTTTTAGGGATGTCCTGTTCTCGGATCCTCAACTGGTGGTATCCCGATCTCAGGTCTATTCTTGAGAACACTTTCGCTTCTCTGAGCTGGTCAAAAAGGTCATCTATCCTTGGTAAGGGGTATTTGTTCTTAATGGTCATGTCGTTCAGCTTGCGGTAGTCTATGCAAAGTCGCATGCTACCATCTTTCTTCTTAACAAAGAGCACTGGGGCTCCCCATGGTGATGAACTTGATCTGATGAATCCTTTTTCTTCCAATTCAGCTATCTGCTTCTTCAGTTCCTTTTGCTCATGACCAGTCATCCGAAACAACTTCCTAGCATACGGAGCGGATCCGGGTTTCAGTTCAATAGTGAACTCTATATCCCTATCTGGTGGCAATCCGGGAAGTTCTTTTGGAAAGATTTCTGGGTACTCATTGACAATCGGTACCTCTTCAAGCTTCACTTCTTCAATGCAGTTCAATCTCTGCAGGTGGTCGCAGATTGGAGTTCTGTCTGCATGGAATGTAACTTGCTTTCCAATGGCATTTGTCAGGGTGATTGTTTTCTTCTCACAATCCATCAATCCCTTATGCTTGGCCAGCCAATCCATTCCAAGAATGACATCTAATCCTTGAAGGTTTAGAACTAGCATGTCTGCCAGGAATTCTAGATTGCCGATACAAAAGGCAACATTTCTACAGATAGAATTAACAGTCATCCTAGCACCAGGTGACTGAATGATGATAGGATGCTCTAAAGCAACCACAGGCAAATTATTACCCAACAAGCGATCTTTTGACATGAATGAATGAGTTGCACCGGGATCAAATAAAACAACTGAAATCTGAGAGGAGATCAAGAGTCTACCGATCACGACGTCAGTTGCTTCTCCTGCTTCTGCAGCAGTCACAAAGTTGAGTCTTCCCCCGGCGGTTGGTGTTCCTCTCCCTCTGCTGGTTTGGAATCTTCCTCCTCTGGCTTGTGGTGCTCCTCTGGCAATAGTTCGTGTAGGTGTAGGGGATTTGGCTGCTTGAGCTTTAGCAACACTGGGAGGTAAATGTTGAAGTGGACAAGTCTCTCTGCGGTGTCCTCTTCTGCCACAATGGAAACACTCTGTATTCTTCAGCGTACAATCTTTATAGAGGTGACTCCCTTTGCATCCGGGACATGTTAGAGTTGTTGGTGATGAAGTCCTCTGGGGTCTTGGAGGTGCCGGTGCTCTGAAAGCGGCTCTGGCATATGGTGCCGGTCTCCCTCGACTAGAATTGCCTTGAAATGGATATGCTATACTTTTCCTCTTGCGGTCCTCTTCTACTATGCCTCTTTTCTCCTCCATTTTGAGCACTCGATTCACAAGGACTTGGAAGTCCGTGAACTCGTGCGTTGACAGGTGATATTGATATGAGTTTTGTAAGCCTTCGCAAAATCTGTCGATCTTCCGCTCTTCTGTCATGATATCTTCAGGTGCATACCTGGCCAATTTGATGAATTCATGCAAATACTGCTTCACCGTCCTTCCTCCTTGCCTTAAATTCAAGAATTCTCTGCGTTTGGCTTGGATAGCTCCTTTGGGGACATGGTACTTACGGAACTGTTCCTTGAACTCATTCCAGGTAATGGAATTCTGATTAGGGTGCACTGTCTTGAAATTTTCCCACCATGCTGCTGCCGATCCTGTGAGCTGATGGGGTCCATACAGCAACTTCTCTTCATCGTTACACCTGACAGTGTCCAATTTCCTCTCAATTTCTCTTAACCAATCGTCTGCCACAATCGGGTCTTCAGTGCAGGAGAAAGTTGGAGGACGCGTCTTTTGAAAGTCTGTCAGTCTTGCTCCAATGTTCGAACCTTCCTCGCGTCGTGTTGCGGAGTTTTGCATCAACTGTTCCAGAATTTGACTCTGTACCTCTGCGGATCTCTGTCGGTTTTGTTCCATCCATATTAATATTTCTGTCAGATTTCCCCCTTGCGGTACTGAGGTCGATGAATTTGGCTGATCTGAGGTATCTCTAGTCCTTCTCGTTGACGTGTTCCTGGGGGCTTCTTCCGAGTCTTGGATTCTATCTCTGGTGTTCACCATCCTGTTCTGACAAGATAATTGAGAGAAGACTACTAATTCAAGAGAGCACAGATTGAACACAAGCTGAAATGAAAGATCAACCCAAGAGATTGGATTGGAACATGCGATTGCTATCTTCAAAGGTTTTCAAAAGATACAAGGTTTTCACCTTTACAGCCTTAGAGTTACCAACAAACAATACAAACAAAGCAACTACCACAACAAGAGCTAAAACTAACGATTACAAGGGCTAGAACAGAAGGGTCAAGCTGAAGAGAAAACTAGGATCTCCTGTCGGTCCTGGAAGAACTGCAAGGTTCCACTTCTTCGGGGTCTTCCTCTTCTTGATCTTCGTCGGCATCCATAGGGTCCCATTCCATATCATTGTCCTCTTCTTCCTCAGATGAACCGTTGGTGTCGCATGTAGCAATCTCTTTTCCTTTGCCTTCAGGAACTTCCTTCCCTTTCGCGAGAGTAGGATATTCTGGTGCAGGGGTGTTGATCACAATGCCACGCGAAGCAGGCGTGAAATAACCCAGGTAATCCCTAGGTCTTCCCACACTCTTGCGGGCTGTGAGTCTTATCTTCAAGCGGTTCTTCTTGTTCACCGATCCTTCGTCTTCGACTTCTCACGCTCTGCTAGGTTCAGCCAACTCTTGAATATGCTTCTCTTTCTCTTGGAGTTCTGAGCGAACCTTCGCAAGCGCTCCTTCGAGATAGTGACGGTCATCCCGAGCATTTTCATGCTCACGCAACAACCGAGTGTAGCTCGACTCCAAAGCTTGAACTACATCTCTGGTTTTGGTCAGGATGGCATCTCTCTGGTTGGTGGAGGGATGAACAGTTCGACGATCCGATCCAGGGACTTGGTAGGGTACAAAGCAGAAAGGAGAACCTACAAGGAAATCATCGTACAGCTGGCGGATGGTACCCATAGCGCGACGAGCAGCATCTTGGATGGCATCTTCTTCTTCTTCTCTACGAGCTTCCTTTCTTGTTGATCCTCTCCCGATCTCTGGAATCTCGTACACAATCACCGAGGCATGAAAACCAAAAGGTCTACCATCTACTTCTTCACGACGGACGTAGTAGACTGGTCGCTGGTTGTCTCTTGCTCCAAGGAATTGCAACATCATCCAAAGCATCAACGCCCATGATCCCAACTCGTCTCCGTGAATTAGCTTCTTACCAGGGGCCATCTGCGATGATGAGACACGGAACACTTAAAAGTAGGAAAAAGCTTTTGAAAATTTTCAAATAATACTCATTATGCTTTTCTTAAACAAATTAAGTTTTTCACAATTAGGTTTTTACCAAATAACCTAGCGATTCTCTACTTTAGGGACGCCCATTCTTAGTAAGGGTCACGACCTACAGTCAAGCTTCATGCTCTGATACCATTCGCTGTGAGACCCCCATTTGAGGATCACCTTGGTAACCGCCCAGGTAGGTTACACACAGCATGATGCCACATGAGCTCAAACCACACAAGCATAGTAATATCATTAAACAAGTATCAGGCCAACATGGCCAATATTACAAGCCAAAGCACCGAAAATGGCGCTAAGTAGAGTTGCTAAGAAAATAACCAGTTTATCAGAACCAGAATCGGTATCCAAGTACCGAACACACAACATAAAGCATAAGGCGACGACAAACAGCTTGACTTCAATCAGCAGCGGGGTTGGAGGGGCTTCTCCCACATCTGACTTGACTTGGTGCATGATCCTTCTAGAAAGTGGGCTCGTCCGGGGTGCTTCCATCTTCAGCTGAGTACTCATAACTGAAGGAATCGGGATCCTCGAATCCCTCTTCTACAGTGGGATATAAATGCAAGGGTGAGCACTTGGTGCTCAGCAACACTCATTCCGGGGATTAATGCAATTATATTTACATGAGGGTGAACCATATGATTCCGGGGTTTTAGTTTCATATGGATAGAGATATATAGATTTCCAAGTCATTTGTTCAGTAAAACAGTACTTTTGTCATGAAAATGATACTTTAAACATTAAACAGGTTTTCAATAAAACATTAGATGTAGTGGTCTCCCATGAGTCACTACTTTGTTAACCGCATTATGAAAACATTCCAAAACACTACTTGTGCTATAACCCATGGATAACATCCACTACGAAAAGACTCCTGAACCTGGGAGTACAGAGTATCTGATACTTCTTTTACACTTTGCAAAGGTGTACCTCTTTTTAAATCCACTGGTTCACTCGGCTTTCAAGTCGGATCAGCTCCATGTGACTTATACACATGTGACAAGGCCGAGATCACACAACGCTTTTACAGTTCAGTATGAACAGTATCCCCGCCCAGTAAATAGACAATTAAGTCTCAAGTACTGTTGTGGGTCCTCCCCACTGCCTTACTTCCTAGCCTCTGGCTCATGTTCCCGTAAGACACATAGCCTTGGTCTGTGTCCACGCAAGACATATGACCATTCAAGATTACAACCGCGCACGGCTTAATCTGAGGCGTAGGGCGCCTTCCTTCTTTCCACCTTACTCTCTCATCATTTTTCTGAACTCACACCTCTCATGGCCGAACTGCGGCCCACCAGTTTCCACGCGAGAAACCAGACCAACAAACCATGCAGGGAACTGCTAATGCCAAAAGCTAGTAAGTTGTGCCTGTCCCATACCAGGCAAGTGGTTGGTACGTTTACAATTCGCATAGAGACACAGCACAAGGTTCTTGTCCTTATGAACCAATAGTGAGGAACATTCACATTCCCTGGTGCGCACTGCACCCTCTCCACACAATCCAATCCTCACTACTGATCCCTTTTATTAGTTTTCTTAGCAAAACGGTTCTCATTATAACTTCTCATGTATTTGACCATTTCAAGTTTAATGTGGATATTCAGTATATGAGTCCTAGGGTGACAAAAGCATATATATGAAGGTTCAATAATAAAAGGGGTTTCATGATCCATTAGGTAATATCTACTCATGTCATTCAAACATAAATTGTATCTCAAATAAGCATGCAAAGTAAGAAACAGTGAATATACTTCATATGAAAATATTGGGTGAGACATGATCAAAGGAATGAGGCTTGCCTTGCAATGTTGGGTCTAAGTACTCAGATGATTCTTCGAAGACTTCCTCCGCTCCTTCAACTTTTGACTCTGCGGCAATCAAACGATACACAAATACATACCATAAGCATACAGAAAATAGTTTTCATAGAAATTATTAAGTAAATAAGTCATGCATGCAGGGGAAAAGGTTAGGGCAAGGTCACAAGGGCTCTGGTCGAAGAAACGGCTAAAAAGGATTGAACGTCGAAGGGTCGACATTTCGTTCATGGCTTTGGCATAACTTTAAACTGATCTTAGGATGGTTTTCTGGAGAAGTGATAGAAGGGAAAGATGTAGAACACAACTCCAGGAATATAGGGGACAAAGTGACATTTCCATTGCTCAACCAGAGGGGTCAAACAAGGCTAATGCCAGTGGCTGACATGCACTGACATAGTGCTGGACATGGCCAGAAACTAGGGCATGGCTTAACTTTTGATCCAGGGCTCCAATTGATGCAACACTTTGTCTGGGAGGTAGGCATTACTAACAGGAACAAAATACTCAACAGGAATAAGGGCTGAAAGTGGCCGGAGGGTGGCCAAATCCGGCGATGAACTGCGGTGGCGACACGGCACAGACATTGATCTGGACAAACGTTTGGCAAAGGCATAACTCACAATCTAGGCAGATCCAGGTGTCGAGACAGTGGAAGAAAATGCTCAGGGAGGTGAGGCTAAGCTAAGGGACAAAGTGGTGTCGGCTGAATCGGCCGGGAAAGAATTCCGGCGACCGGCGCTGGAGAAGACGACACTGGGGATTGGGGATTTTTGATACAGGGCGAATGAGCTCAATTCCAAGCTTGAGGATGATCTCTAGGGCACAACAAGGCTACTGGAGGGGTCAATTTTGCTGGGAGATGGCCGGAGAAGCTCGGCGGCGAGGTCCAGCAAACTGATGGACTTCCAGATCGGGATTTCTTCGATTTGGGCTCAATTGAAGATTTTGATTCTACAGGCTTGCTCTACTAAGATTACTGATCAACTTCTTCTACAGAATCGAGAGCTAATTTGGAGGGAATCGAACGGCATTGGGGGAACAGGGCAAATCGGGAATCCGGAGATCACCGGCGATGGGGATCGATCTGGTGCAATTGGCTGCTATGACACAGAGAGGGAGAAGGGAGGAACTCACTGATGAACTTGGATCGAAGAGAGGGGCTGTGAAATGGGTTAGCACCGTGAGCTCTCTCACTGGCTCGCCGGAGAAGAAGGTGAAAACGGCGAGAGCTCTGGAAAATGGCTAAGTCCTGAGATGAGGCTTAAGCACAGCACTGGAGGGTTTAAATAGGTCCAGGGGCGGAGCTTGCGAGGGATAAAGCGACAGCGGTTGCTTGCGCCGGGGAGAAGCTTGTCGGGCGCAGGCGCAACGACGGCGACGGTGATGTGATGCGCTTCAGGCGGTGTTGCAGCCTTGCTGACCTTGTCGGTTGCATCGGAACTTCACCTGGAACGGCGCAGATGCGGAGGCAACAGCAAAGCTCCGGCGGTGACACGTACACGCATGCAATGCCACGGTAACGGGCATGCGCGCGCGAAAACGCTGCTGGAGCGCGGCCGTTTAACCGCTGGACATGGCGACGCAACTGTGCTGGCACGTGCGCATGGGGTGGCACAGCAACTCACGGGCACAAGCGATAAGAAGCGGTGGCCGGCGGCGAGCAAACACGGCGAGAACACGGCGCGGCAACGGCGACTCGTGCGCTGGTCGTGGGCAACGACCAGGGGCTGGTCGAAAACAGCCGAAAAGAATAGAAGGGCTGATTTGCAATTTTCAGAACTTTGCTTCCAGGGACTGATCTGCAAATCTGGAGATCTGGAGGGCTGATCTGAAATCTGATTTTGCAGATAAGTTGCATAAAATTATTAGAACTCATCTGGCCAGAGTTTGGTAAGATCGGGCATGATCTGAAGGGTTTCGACAAAATTTGGGGAAAAGCAGTTTAGGGTAAAATTAGAGTAATTAGGGTTTTACAAATGGCAGGGGTCGAGACTCAGCTTTATGATGGGATTTTGGAGGTGATCCCGAAGGGAAAAATGTTCTGAACAACACTTAGAAGGGAATGGCTGAAGCGGATTAGGGTTTGGGGTCAAGATGTGGATTTTGGCTATTTTAGGGTTTGGCAAAAACAGGGTGTTACATTTCACACAGGAAAACCCGGCCACGTGGAGTCCATGCCGAAGCCAAACATCTATTCACCTTCACCTCCACCAGAGCAGCAGCTTAAAGCCCCTAATCCAGCTGCAGGCCATCACTTTGCCGGGATTCAGCCGAGTTGTCACCTCCAGCCCGCTTCACTTCCCCGTGCATTTCCAGCCGTTGCAGCACCCCCCCAAATCGCCTATAAATACCCCTCGGGACTTAGCCAACTCCACCACACAGCAACAACCAGAAATCGCCACCCTTCATCGTGTCTTCTTCTTCTCCGGTGAGCAGCAAGGAGGAGCTACGGTGCCAAGCCTCTACACTGCTTCCCCCTCCACTACAGCTACTTTAGTAAGCTCCTCTTACCTCCCTCATCCTACCCGAGCATGGAATTAACTTGAAACCTCTCCAGTCGCCGGCGATTTCCTTTTCTCTCCAGCAGCTCCGACGAGCAATTAAACTCTAACCACGGTGAATTAGCTCTCGAGCCTGTGATCAAACATGATCAGTGGACTGTGTAGAACACATCTAAGCAAATCACCAATTTTGCTAAAACTTGAAAAACCCCAAACTTCAACCTTGCATATACACTGTGCTTGCTGGTTTAGCTTATCTGTTGAATGTTTAGCTAATCCAACTTCACCAGTATGTTTCTAGTACCCTGAGGACCATACACGAGCAAGGAATTGAGTTCAATCACTTTAAATCAGAAATGCCCAAATCAGGTTTGAGTTCATCTTTTCTCCAGCCAGTATCTTGTAAATCCAGCCACTCCAGCTCAAACCACTTTGCCATTTAGATGTTTTGGACCATTTTGAGCAACTTTATCTTCTACCACGACTCCTAATTCGGCCTAGAACAGAAGTTATAGCTATGCCCTAGTTGCTGTACTGTTTGTGTTGCAGGTATTCCAGACCAGTCAACTTCTTCACTGGTTTTCATCACTTTCCAGCCATCTCCTGCCCAAGACCTTGTTGAATAGATTGTTCCTGTTGAAAATGCCTAACTACCAGACAAAGTGGTGCATCATTTGGAGCCTTGAATCAAAACATATGGCTAACCCTAGTTTCTGGCCATGTCAACCTTATGCCAGGCTGTGTCAGCCAGTGGCATTAGCCCTGTTCCCCCACCTCTGGTCATGTAAGACAGAAATTACTTTGTCAAATAGCTGCCTCACTACTGTGTGCACCATATGCTTGAATCAAAACCTACTTTGGCCACTGGGAACTATTCAAACAATGCCAATGCCATTCTTGGGCACTGTCAGCCTATGTCAGCCAGTGGCATTGAGCCTTTTCCCCCACTTCCAGCCATGAACTTTGGAAATAACTTTGTCCCTTAGACTCCTGACGTTGTGATCTACACTTTTCCCTACTGTCACAACTTGAGTTGAGCCCTCTATCACCCATTGACCTTATGTCAATGCCTTGAACCGAATGCCAACCTAAAGATGTTCGCTGTTTTTGGGCGAACCAGTAACAACCTTGATATTACCCTGATATTTTGGAACCCTGTAAACCTTGACAACTAATCTTAACCCTGGTTTCCATAGTTTAACTCTAATCGCTTCCAAACCTTGTATCACCAGAGTGTTTCCATCTTGCATTATTGCATGTAGTGGATTAGTAAGAATAGGATTGATTGTAATGCCTGTTTGCTTGTTTGATCTTGTTCAGAGCAAGAGCCCGAGGTTGAAGATCTTTTCGCTGAACCGTCATCAACTGCTAATACTTACGACGCGGGAGGCAAGTCATACTTTGATCATATTGAACCTATATTTTATGAATTGCTATGCTATTCCATGAGTAGATATCTCATTAATATTGCATGTGTTGAGATTAATGATATTATGGCAGTGATAGATTGAATACTTGAGAAATGTGAACTTGTTAAGATAGCAAGCCATGAACTAATAAAGGTATATACATATACATTTATATTCATGAAATAGAACCCCTAGCTGTGACCAGTATTTTGGTATGGAATGGTGGTAGCACTGGAGGTGCTTGGCTGCACTGGATGTGCAGGCACTGAAGGTGCATGGTTTGTGGAATGATCTAGTCACTGGCATATAAGGACTAGAACCTTGTGTCGTGCGTCTAGTGGCATGAAAAACGTACCAACCACTTACCTGGTATGGGACAGGCACAATCTAGTAGCTTTCTTAGTATTATCAGTTCCCTGCATAGCTTGTCGATCCGGTTTCTCGCGTGGAAACTGGTGGGACGCAGTTCATCCATGAGTGATGTGAGATCAGAAAAATTATGAGAGGATAAGGTGTAAAGAAGGAAGACGCCCTACGCCAGATTAAGTCATGTGCGACTGTAATCAAAAGAGGCTATGTGTCCTGCGGGAACATAGACCCAGGCTAGGAAGTAAGGCAGTGGGGAGGACCCACAACGGTACTTGGGACGGTATTGTCCATTTACCGGGCAGGGATACTATTAATACTAGACTGCGAAAACATTGTGTGAGCTCGGCCTTGTCACGTGCGTATAAGTCGCATGAAGCTGGCCCGACTTGAAAGTCGAGTGAAAAAGTGGATTTAAAAAGAGGTACACCTCTGCAGAGTTAAAAATGTATTCGAATACTTCGTACTCCCGAGTTTTAGGAGTATGCCGCGGTGGATTAAATCCACGGGGTGTGACACAAGTATTGTTTTATAAACTAAAATTTGTTAGTTCAAGATTACCCAAGTGGCATGTGTTGTCATGATAAGGGGCGTTACTGTGGACTGTCATGTGTTGATGTGTCGCGGTAATACCATAATATAGAGATCATGTGATAACTGAGAGGCATGTGGATTTGCCTTAAGCATATGATAATTAAGAGGCATGTGGTTTATGCCCTAAATTAAGTATATGAGATACTGCTATGAGTATAAGATTGAAAGGCTTGAATAAAAGTAATGTGATATGAGGATATATCGCCTTGGATATGGGATATATGCATATTGACATCAGTATGATTTATTTACTGCCATGAGTATGATCAGAAGTTAAACAAGAAAAGAGAAAGAAATGTATTTTGAAAAACCCTTCACTCTTTCCCCAATAGCATAGGTTCATGTCATATATACTATATGTATCTCTACCTTCCCTATGACTTGCTGAGCACGTAAGTACTCACCCTTGCAACAACTCATCAATAGATGGAGCGTTCTACGACCCTGGTGAATATCCTGAAGATGCTGCAGACCCAGGAGAAGATGCGCAGTTCCCTCCGGAGCCCTGATGTGGTGCTGTCTTGCTGTCAACCTCTGTTTCCTGTGGATTACTTTTGGCCCTAGCTTCCGCCGATTAGATGATTTATTTTGTTGTACCTTTGTGCCTTGTAAGGCACTGTACCCCGTGTTGTACTAAGGCCTGATGGCCATACAATTATAACTACTGTAATATTTTGCTGCTTCAATATATTCCTGTGTTTCACTCATCCTGGGAAGTCAAGTGGTTTATGGGACTAGCTGCACCGAGCTGGGCTCCTCACAGGTGATGTCACAGTCGTGGCAGACATGACAACCTTTCCCCTTCCAAACTTCTCAGCGCCGCATCAACGTCATCGTGGGAGGGTCCGCCTCCGGGCGGGACTCCAAGCGCCAGCGTAAGGAGTACGCGCGCGAAGTCAAGGTTGTGGGGGCACTGCACACATCTCCACCACCCAAGTGGTCGGACGTCCCCCTCACCTTCACGGCGGAAGACGCGCGAGGGGTTCGCTTCCCCCACGACGACGCGCTCATCGTCTCCGCCACCATCTACAACTGCCACCTGGCCCGCATCCTCGTGGACGGCGGGAGCTCCGCTGACGTCCTCTTCCTAAAGGCCTTCAAGGAGATGCAGGTGGATGAGAAGCTCCTGCAGCCCGCGGCAGGGCCCCTGCAAGGGTTTGTCCCGGGGAAGGCGATCAACCCCGTGGGGAAGGTAGATCTCCCCATGACCTTCGGCACCCCAGAGAACTACAGGACCGAGATGGTCCGATTCGACGTAGTGGACCTCCCCTCCTCCTACAACGCGATAATGGGGAGGACCACAATCAACCGCCTGGGGGCTACCACCCATCAAAACTACCTCTGCATGAAGATCCCCGGGCCGCACGGCGTGATCAACGTCCGGGGAGACCAAGATGTGGCCCGTGCTCTATACGAGCGCGCTGCCGCCACAATCGGAAGCAGTAACCTCATAAAGGCCCCGGGGGGAGGCCTCTCCCCCAGAACCAGACATCGCGACGATACCTCCCGGGAGGCCCCTCCCCAAGCCGCGTCCGGAAGGGGGCCTCCGGAAGGTCCAGCTGTCCCCGGGCGATGGGGACAAAACCGTCCGGATCGGGGCGGAGCTCCCTGAGGAGTATGCAGCGCAACTAGTGGCTTTCCTGCGCGAGAACTCCGATGTTTTTGCGTGGAAGCCTTCGGACATGCGGGGAGTCACCCCGGGGGCCATTGAGCACAAGCTCGCGGTGACACCCGATCACCCCCCCGTCAAACAGAAGCTGAGGAAGCTCTCCCTCGAGCGCCAAGAGGCAATCAAGGGGGAGATCGCCCGACTCCGGGAAGCGGGGTTCATTTGAGAGGTCCTGCACCCCGAGTGGCTCGCGAACCCCGTCCTCGTCAAGAAATCGAATGGCAGCTGGCGGATGTGCGTGGACTTCACCGACCTTAACCGCGCCTGCCCCAAGGACAACTTCCCACTCCCGCGGATTGACCAACTGGTCGACTCCACCGCGGGGGTGAGAGTTGATGAGCTTCCTAGACGCCTACTCGGGCTACCATCAAGTCCGGATGGTGGAAGGGGACGAGGAAAAGACGAGTTTCATAACTCCCCTCAGAACCTTCTGCTACATCCATATGCCCTTCGGGCTCAAGAACGCGGGAGCGACCTTCCAGCGCCTCATGACACTGGTCTTCAAAGATCAAGTCGGCCGCAACGTCGAAGTCTACATAGACGACGCGGTCGTCGAAAGTCCCCGCGCAGCCTCCCACATCGACGACCTGGCGGAGACCTTCCGCAACCTCCGCGTGTACGAGCTGAAGCTCATCCCGGAGAAGTGCGCCTTTGGCGTGAGCGGGGGGAAGCTCCTGGGTTTCCTCGTGTCCTAGCGGGGCATAGAGGCAAATCCCGAAAAGATCCGGGTGTTCCTAGACATGCCCCCGCAGCGCTCCATCAAGGACGTCCAGTGGCTCTCCGGCCGCTTAGCCGCTCTAAGCCGCTTCGTCTCGCGGTCGGGGGAGCGAGGCCTCCAATTCTTCAAGATCCTCCGGGGGCTCGAGGGGTTCCGCTGGACCCCCGAGGCCCAGGAGGCCTTTGACGACCTCAAGAAGTACCTCACGAGCCCTCCAATGCTCGTGAGTCCGTCTCCAGAAGAGCCCTTGCTCCTCTACCTTGCCGCAACCGCGGTCACCGTCAGCGCGGTATTGGTGAAGGAGCAAGGGGGGCAGTAGCGTCCCGTGTACTACATGAGTGAGGCCCTCCAGGGGGCCAAAACTCGGTACACGGAGATGGAGAAGATCTGCTATGCCCTCCTAATGGCGTCCCGGAAGCTTCGCCACTACTTCCTGGGACACCCCATCACTGTCCCATCGTCCCTCCCCCTGGGGGAGGTGCTATGGAACAAAGAAGCCATCGGCCGGACTGGGAAGTGGGGGGCAGAGCTCGCCCCCTTCTCCCTGTCTCTCACAGGCCGCTCCGCCATCACGTCATAGGTCCTCGTCGACTTCGTCGGGAGTGGACCCTTGCCTCCGGGCCCAGGGACGAAGACCACCCCGCGCCGCCTCGACGCAATGACCATTGGACGCTCATGTTCGATGGGTCGCTGTGTCTCGCTGGGGCTGGTGCAGGAGTAGTCCTCCGGAGCCCCGAGGGGAAGGAACTCGAGTACGCGGCGCGGCTCGAGTTCCCCGCAACCAACAACGTCACCGAGTAAGAGGCTGTGCTCCTCGGGATGCGCCTTGCGCGCTCCCCTGGGGATCCGACACCTCCTAGTGAAGGGAGATTCTCAGCTCGTAGTTTGCCAAATGGACAAGTCTTACTGTGGCATGACACAAACTTGAGTCTTTATTTGCAGGAGGTGCGAAAGATGGAGAGGCACTTCGACGGCCTTGAGGCCCAGCATATCCCGCGATGGGACAATGACCGGGCCGACGCCTTGGCCCGGGCAGCCAGCGCCCGGGAATCGCTCCCCAAGGGGGCTTTCCTGGAAATCATCACGAAGCCCTCGGTGGCCTCCACGGACACAGGCGACGAGCCTCGCGTCCCAGAGGTCGCCGAGATCACCCAGACTCCGTCATCGATGGACCCCCTCATCTCCTTCATCAAGGGGGAGGGGGACCCTCCCAACGAGACCGAGGCTAAACGCCTCGGGGCCAAAGCCCGGGCATATCTCCTGCTGGAGGGGAGGCTCTACAAGCGGGGGGCTTCCGCTCTCCTCCGCTGCCTCCCCTGGCCGGAGGGACTCCAACTTCTCGAAGACATCCATGCGGGGAGCTATGGCTCTCACCTAGCCCCGCGTGCCATAGCGGCCAAAGCTCTCCGACAGGGCTTCTACTGGCCCACGGTCATGCGCGAAGCGCGAGACCTTGTCTCCGCGTGCGAGGCCTGCCAGAAGATGGCGAAGGGTTCGAACCTCCCTCCTGTAGCACTGCGGACAATCCCCATCACTTGGCCCTTCGTGAGCTGGGGGATGGACCTCTTAGGGCCCTTCCTCCCAGCGCCCGGAGGATACAAGTATGCGGTGGTCGCGGTCGACTACTTTACAAAGTGGGTTGAGGCGGAACCCTTGGCCAGCATCACGTCCTGGGCCGTCCAGCGGTTTTTCTAGAAAAATGTCGTATGTCGTTTTGGTGTCCCCCGGGAAATCACCGTGGATAACGGGACCCAATTCGACTCGGCTTATTTCCAGGAATTCTGCGAAGGACTAGGGCTCGTCATCCATTTCGCCTCAGTGGCCCATCCCCGGAGCAATGGGGCTGTCGAAAGGAACGGCGTGATCCTACAGGGGTTGCGCCGGAGACTCGAGCAAACCGCTTCTAAGTGGGGCGCATGGGCAGAGGAGCTCCCTAGCATCCTCTGCTCCATGCGCATGACCCCGTCCCGGGCGACGGGACGTACTCCCTTCTCCCTAGTCTACGGGGCGGAGGCAGTCCTCCCCCCGGAGATTGGCTTCCGGTCGCTGCGAGTCAAGCTCCTGCAAGGAGCCACGACCGCAGCGTACCAGGCCAACGAGGCCAACCAGCGACTGGAGATCGACCTCTTGGAGGAGGAACGCGAACGAGCGCTCCTCCATCATGCCATCTACGAGCGCGAGATGGCGCGCGCATACAACCAGCGCGTGCGCGAAAGATCCTTCCACCTTGGGGACCTTGTCCTCAAGCGCGTCACAGACCCCAAGCCCAGGGTAAGCTCTCCCGCAAATGGGAGGGCCCCTACAGGATCTCCGCGGTCCTGGGCTCGGGGGCTTACAAGCTCTCCAACCTCCAATAGCAGGAGCTGAAGCACACGTGGAACTTGCGTTTACTTCGCAAGTTCTACGTTTAGCCTACACAGGCCTGTCCCCTCCCCCGGAGCGTTTACGCCGGAGGGGGAAGGGGGACCTCGTCCTTACTGTCCCCTCCCCCGGAGCAATCACGCCGGAGGGGGAGGGGGACATTGTAATTACCATTCCCTCCCCTCTCGCGACTTTGCGGAGGGAGGCGTTGTATTTTTACTGGATTATCAATACAACTAGTTTTTCTCTTCAACTGTCATTGCAGGTTCTTCTCATTACCGCCCCTAATGGTGATGCCCTCCCCGCAAGGATGCCCTCCCTACGAGGATGCCCTCCCCGCGAGGAAGCCCTCCCCATGAGGATGCCCTCCCCGTGAGGAAGTGGGCTCAAACCCAGCAAGTCCCTCCTGTAGGGCGGCTTACAATCAGCCCTCGTGGACTGAGGGTGTAAGCGGCAACCCGGTCCCCAGCGACCGTGCTAATGAGTCACTTTGGTAGACTAATCCCCTACCCAAACACTTAGACCCGTCATCGGGCACATCCTCCTCTGGGAGTTGACGATCTCCCCAGTGGGACGTCTTAGGCTTTATCGGATTTTTCTTTCCCGGAGACCTTATTCCTGGCTCCCCATTCTCACGGCGACCGGATGATTGTCTCCCGGAAGATCTATCCCCGGAAATCAGGCTTTCTCGGATTTTTCTTCCCGGAGATCTCATTCCCGGCTCCCCGTTCTCACAGTGACCGGATGATTATCTCCCGGCAAAGTTACGGATTTCTTGGATATTTCCTCTCCAGAGGCCCTATTCCCGGCTCCCCGTTCTCACGGCGACCGGACGGTTGTCTCCTAGAAATCTCCTTCGGACATCTCATCGGGTTTTCTCGGATGTTTCTTCCCCACAGACCTTATTCTCGGCTCCCCGTTCTCACGGCGACCGGACGATTGTCTCCCGGAAAGTTTCTCTCCGAAAACCTCGTTTTAGAATTTTCTCTTGGAAAAATTGTTATGCTACAGGTCATCTTCACCATGGGGGCCTTGTTACCCCCACAGCGCGCGGAGCTACCCTCCGGCCCGCTGTGGGCGGGGGGGATAAGGAACCCCCGGGTGTCGACCACACTGTCCACGAGCAAACTTAGCTCATTCTCATCAAAAAGAGTCATCCAGACCATCCAAGAAAAACATAAAAAGAAGACTCAAAGAAAAAGCAACAACACAGCTTTATTGATCATCAAACCCGGAGGACATCTCCCCCCTCCGGTGGGCATCGGAAACGGTACAACCCGGGCTCTACCCGGAAATCCTCTACGCCCTAAGGCTCCTGCGCCTAATAGCCCCGGAGGCCCTTTGCTAGCTCCCGGGCCAGGTCCCGGTACAATGCGCGCACGCGGCGCCGAGCTTCCCGGAGCACATCCTCGGGCCAGTACTCGTAGCCCGCCGGGGCAAGTATCCGAAGTGGGGGGATCATCCGGGACCCCGGACGCGAAGGGGACAATTCGGCGCGATGATTGTCAAAATTGTCCAAGTGCCACTCCGGATGCCACCTTAACTGGATCAGCTCCCGGACGGCGTCCCCGCTGCGCTTCCCGGAGACGAGGCTTAGCAAGATCAAAGCGGCTTGGGCTTCCCTCGGGGGGCACCTGCCGGGGCTCGAGGGCCTCCCCCCGGGGAACCTCTTCCAGACCTTCGCCCGGGTGTAACCTCCCGGGAATCCTGGTAACATTGCATTTAATTCGATACTTAGAAAAAATTCTAATTCCATTGCATTCAAAATGTCTTTTTACAAGTGTCCGGGGCTTCTTCTAAGAAGCTACCGGGAACAAAATCCTAAGAAAGCAAAAGAAGGGTCCTATCTAAGACCCGGGGGGAGGCTCATACTTTGTCATTGGTGTCCTCCCCCCGGGGGGCTTCCGCCGGGGCCGGGGCCGGGGCGTCCTCTGCCGGAGGCGCCGGCGCCGGGAACCTCACCCGGACAATCCGGTCGTAGAAGCCCCCGGCAAGTTGCTCCACCACCCGGCGCGAGGGCTCGAAGAACTCAAGGAAGCTCCGAGGGATGCGGCCGGTGAGTCATTGAACGTCTTTGACCGAGAACGGTGGGGGCATGTCCCGGAATGCCCGGATCTTTTCGGGGTTGGCCTCTATGCCCCGCTGGGACACGAGGAAACCCAGGAGCTTCCCCCCGCGCACGCCGAAGGCGCACTTCTCCGGGTTGAGCTTCAACCCGTATGCGCAGAGGTTGCAGAAGGTCTCTGCCAAGTCGTTGATGTGAGCAGTCGCGTGGGGACTTTTAACGACCGTGTCGTCGACGTAGACTTCGACGTTGCGACCGATCTGGTCCTTGAGGACCAGCGTCATGAGTCACTGGAAGGTCGCTCCGGCGTTCTTTAGCCCGAAGGGCATGTGGAGGTAGCAGAAGGTCCCGAGGGGAGTTATAAAACTCGTCTTTTCCTCTTCCCCTTCTGCCATTCGGACTTGGTGATAGCCCGAATACGCATCCAAGAAGCTCATCAACTCGCACCCCGCGGTCGAGTCGACCAATTGGTCAATTCGCAGGAGTGGGAAGTTGTCTTTAGGGCAAGCAGCGCGGTTGAGGTCAGTGAAGTCCACGCACATTCGCCACTTGTCGTTCGACTTCTTCACGAGGACGGGGTTCGTGAGCCACTCGGGGTGCAAGACCTCCCGAATGAACCCCGCCTCTCGAAGCCGGGCAATCTCGACCTTGATCACCTCTTGGCGTTCGAGGGAGAGTTTCCTCAGCTTCTGCTTGACCGGAGGGTGACCGGCGGTCACTGCGAGCTTGTGCTCGATGACTTCCCGGGCGGCGCCTCGCATGTTGAAGGGCTTCCAGGAGAAAACGTCAGAGTTTTTGCGCAGGAAAGCCGCGAGTTGCTCCGCATGCTCCTCATGGAGATCTGCCCCGATCCTGACGGTTTTGTCCCCGTCGTCCGGGGACAGCGGCATCTTCCAGAGGTCCCCTTCCGGACGCGGCTTGGGGAGGGACCTCCCGGAAGCTATTATGGCAGCGTCTGACTCTGGGGGAGAGGCCTCCCCCCCGGGGTTTTGATCATGTCGACCCTTCGACGTCCAACCTCTTTGAACCTATCTCTTCGAGTAGCACTTGAGTAACCTTGTACAAAGCATCTCCCCTGCATGCATGTTATATTTTATTTATTATTTCCTATAAAAGTTGTTTTCTGTATGTTTCTCTGGTGCGATGTGTTGAATTGCCTCGTTGTGGTGTGCGCAAATAGAGTGAGGAGCAGAAGAGTCAAAAGAAGATTTCGAAGAATCGTCTGAGCAGCTAGACCCCTCACTGCAAGGCAAGTCTCAATCCCTTGATCATGTCTCACCTAATATTTTATCCATTCATAACAGCCAAGTTCAGTCTCTGTCGGTCTGACCGATTGTTTGCCGGTCTGACCGCATAAACGGACTAACCAAATATTGTTTCAGGCTGACCGACAGTTGTGTTGAAGTGTGTTTATTTTCTTAAAAAGGTCGGTCTGTCCGTAGTTAAACCCTAAATCAGACTAATGGAGCTTCATGATCACTTTTTATGGAACTTAGTGTGTTGAGTCGGTCTGACCGATTGTTTATCCGGTCTGACCGCAAAAACAGTCTGACCGAGATTTTGTACTACGGTCTGACCGTGTGGCCGGTCTGTCCGAAGTTTTCGGCCTGACCATAAATAGTGTCCTCGTCTTTGGAAGGTTTCACGGTCTGATTGCCATTGGCTCCGGTTTGACCGTGAGAGTGCCCGACAAGGGCAGGTGAGCATTTATTGCGCCTGTTTAATGCCGTTGCAATTGCGGCGGTCTGACCGGGCTTATACCTACGGTCTGACCGCCAAGTGATCTTTGTCTTCCAACGGCCTGTAACGGCTATATTTATTGTGGGGGGTATATATACTCCCATGCATGGTCCTGTTTAGCACTCTTGGCTTATTTGTGATCATTGCCATCATTCTTAAGAGCAAAAACAAGTTTCATACACTCTAGTGTTCAATTTCTTGAATTTGAGAGAGTGTGCATTTGAGATCTTCTAGTGTATTGCATTTAGATCACTAAATCAACCTTGTGGCACTAGAAGCGCGTTAAGTGATCATCACCGGCTTGTTACTCTTGGAGCTTGCCGGCTCCTAGACGGCTAGGAGGAAGGTTTTGGCGAGCTCTTCAAGGAAGATTGTGGAGAAGCCTCAAAACATCTTGTGAAAGGGTCGAGCACACCTTGCCGGAGCGGTAAAGTGCATCAATAGTGGAATCGAGGTTTGGATAACTCATCATACTAATCTGGCTTGAGATCTAAGTCACTTCTTGAGAGGAAGTCGACTAGATGGAGGAGCGGTTAGAGATTTGAGTTTGCCTCAACGTGGATTTGGGGTGATCAGCAAATTACCGAGACCACAGGATATATCCTTGTGTTAAATTGCTTGTTGTTCATCTTGTTTTAGCTACTTGCTCTCATTTATTGTTAATTGCTTGATTAGTTATTAACTTGTCAAAATCGCCTATTCACCCCCCGTCTAGTCGATATCCTAGATCCCTTTCAATTGGTATCAGAGCTTGGACTCCATATTTTAGAGGATTTAACCATCCCAGAGTAGGATAAAGATGGCTAGTGAGGGTCGGATTAATATTGGCAAACCACCACTCGTTATGGATCAAACTATACCTATTGGAAAACTAGAATGATGGTCTATCTTAAAGCCATGGGTGGAAAAATTTGGAAAGTGGTGGATGAGGGCTTCACAATTCTAGATGATGAAGACATGACTAACCTAGATAGAGACAATGCCTTAGCAAATGCTCAAGCCATGAATGTTCTTTATAGTGCTCTAAATCTAGGTGAATTTAATAGAATTTGTAAACTTGAAACGGCTCATGACATTTGGAGAAATCTTATCGATATTCATGAAGGAACCTCAATGGTCAAGGATGCTAAATTATTTATCCATAAGGGACAATTTGAAAAGTTTGCTATGTTGCCCAATGAGGATGTCTCGGAGATGTTCAACCGATTAAATAACATAGTAAATGAGCTAAAAGGGCTTGGTATGGATGTCACAAATGTGGAGCTTTGTCATAAATTTCTTAGAGCTTTACCTTCAAAATATGACACTATTGTGACCTTACTTGTGCGATCTAATTTGAAGAGTGTGACTCCTTTGGAGGTCTTGAGTGAAATTCTCACTCATGACATATTTAAGAAATCACAAGAAGAGGTGCAAGATGAGGCTTCCGACTCCAAGAAGAAGAATATAGCACTCAAAGCTCAAGCCTCCAAAAGGGAAGATAATGAAGAAGAAAGCGATGAGAGAGACACCGATGAGGAAATGGCTCTCTTCGTGAGAAGGTTCAAGCGGTTCATGAAAAAGAGATATCAAGGAAAGTCCTTCAAGAAAGGACAATCATAAAAAAGGAACCCATTTGAAGAAAGAAGATGTTTTGATTGCGGTGAAAAGGGCCATATCTCCGCACAATGCAAAAACAAGGAAGAAGAAAAATCGGTGAAAAAGAAGAAGTACGAAAAGGAAGGAGAAAGCAAGAAGAAGGTTTTCAAGAAGTATTACAAGAAGAAGAAGGACAGACAAGCTTGCTTCATTGAATGGGATTCGGATGCTTCGAGTTCCAATTCCAAAGATGAAGATGAAGCATCACCTAAAGGACTCACCGGAGTAGCTATCAAGGAAGCTCCATCTCTATTCTCCACTCCTCATTGCCTCATGGCTAAAGGAGAATCTAAGGTATCATGTGACGAAGATGAATACTCTTATGATGACTTAGTTGAGATGATCACCGGTTTTGATGACTATATGAGTAAAGAAAAAGAAAAATTCAAGGAATTGAAGAAGAAATACAAAACTCTTCAAAATTCCTATGAGGAGCTAAAAACATCTCATGAGAGTCTCAAAGAAACTCATGAGATGCTTAAGGAAGCTCATGACTCATTAATTACTCAT
Organism: Pharus latifolius; assembly: GCA_019359835.1. Lineage (NCBI taxonomy): Eukaryota > Viridiplantae > Streptophyta > Magnoliopsida > Poales > Poaceae > Pharus > Pharus latifolius. The sequence goes on along the minus strand of CM033328.1, from coordinate 13,834,091 downwards.
AAAGCCAACAAAACGGGTGATGACATAGGCATCACTTGCAATATTTTAAATGACTTGCCTATGATATCTACTTCTAGCATTTCTATATCTTGTGAAGATTTAATTGAATTACCATCTAGACCTAAAGTTGATGACCATGTGCTTAGTCTTGAAAACAATGAACTTAAGGAAAAAAATTGAAAAACTAACAAATGATCTAGCTAAATGCTATATAGGGGAATCAAAATTAAGACATCTACTAGATAGTCAAAGGTTTTCTTTAAGAAAAGAAGGACTAGGTTATATTCCTAAAAGGGGCAAACATGCATTTCTTCCAACTAAAACCGTATTTCTAAAAGAAAAGGGGTATGCAACAAATGTAAAAGTTTAGGTCATATTGAGAAAGATTGTCATGCTAGCAAAACTAACTCATCTCTTATATTCAACTCTTTCTATGTTTTGAAGAAAATGAACAATGGCGATGTTAAAGCCAAATTTGTTGGAACCCCTATAATTGGTGCCAAAAAGAAAGCCATTTGGGTCCCAAAATCCTTGGTAACTAACCTCCAAGGACCCAAAAAGATTTGGGTACCTAAAAGGACCTAACTTTGTTTTGTAGGTAAATTACAAGGCCGGAGGACAACATTGGGTGCTCGATAGTGGATGCACTCAACATATAACCGATAATCACAATATGTTCTCCTCTCTCAATAACAAAGGTGCGGAATATGACAAGATCACATTTGGAGATAATAGCAAAGGAAAGGTAAAAGGTTTAGGTAAAATTGCCATCTCAAACGACCTCTCCATCTCTAATGTATTGCTTGTCGAATCTCTTAACTTCAATCTCTTATCCATAGCTCAACTTTGTGATCTTGGATTTATATGTACTTTTTATCCAAAAGTTGTGATTATCACTAGTATTGATGATAATAGGTTGATCTTCAAAGGTTTTTGTCGCGCCCCGTGACTGGGACAACGACTACTCCTGTAGAGACCTAGCTCGCTGCAGCTAGTCTCAACCACAACCCTTTGACTTCCCAGGATGAGTCAAACACAGGAGTATATTACATTGCAACAGAGTACTTACAAAATATTAAGCAGTGTGGCCTGCTGGCCTTAATATTACATAAAGAGGATTACAATGCCTGCAAGGCATTCAGGGTTTAACAAAATATTTAACTACACAGCAGAAGATAGGTGACCCTCCCACAAAAGAAGTTGACGGCAGAACAACACACTTCAGGGTTCTGGCGGAACTGATTCTCCTCCTTCTGGATCCACGTAGTACTCCGTGCCATCATCTTGATCAAGGTAGGCTCCATCTATTGAGTTAAATGTTGCAAGGGTGAGCACTTACGTACTCAGCAAGTCATAGGTAAGAGTAGATATATATAGTAGTGATGATATGAACCTAGACTAGTCAAGAATTATGGATATTTGTAAAATAATCCTTTTTCTTTCATACCTCATCTCATCTTATGGCAGCACTTTTTATAATATAACATCATCAATCATGTTCACTAGATTATAGCACTACCGCGACACGTCGACACACGACAGCCCACGGCAGCACTCCTTATCATGACAACACATGTCATTTGGGTAATCTTGATTTAAACATATTTTATTTAGAAAATAGTACTTGTGTCACACCCCGTGGATTTAATCCACCGCAGCAGACTCCTATAAAACCCGGGAGCTCGGAGTATTCGAATACATTTTTAACTCTGCAGAGAGGTACCAATTTACCCGCAAGATATTCCACTTTCAAACCTTTCCTATCAAAATGATTGGACCCCTGACTCACTTCATACTGTGAGCGGCAAGGTGGAAATAACAAGAACTTTTGTTATGTTTTACTCACAATTCACCCCCGACCCTGTGGCTCTCAGCGAGGCACAGTTGTGGCAGGTTGTATCCAAACCTCCACCCCATTGCTTATTCCCATTACTGGGTCAGCGTGCTTGATCACCTTCAGTGATATGTGTGGGAGCCGCGCTCCGTGTTTATCGTGCATCACTACACATCTCATGCAGGGGTTTCATGTGCGATCCACATAATTACTTGTTCAGGCCTGTCCCATACCAGGCTTGCGGTTAGCACGTTGTTCATGCCACTAGACGCACAACACAAGGTTCTAGTCCTTATATGCCAGTGACCAGACCATCCACAACCCTGCACCTTCAGTGCCTGCATTCCTTTGCAGTCTAGCACCTCCAGTGCTACAGCCATCCACACCATTTTTCTGGTCACGGCTAGGGGTTTTATTTCATGAATATAAGTATATAAATACATATAATAGTTCATGGCTCAAAACTTGTTTATTTCACATTTCACAGATAACCAGTCTAGTACTGCCAATTCATAGATCAACCATTCTCAATCTTTCACATGCAATATTGCCTATATTCAAGGTTATGTTTTAGCAACATTTAAAATATAGGTTCAAGATGACCAAGGATATGACTTGCCTTCCGCGTCGTAAAATACAGTAGTTGACGTCGGATTCGCAGTGAAGTCCTCGAACTCGGGCTCTTGATCTGCACTCCAATCAAACAAACAACCAATAATCATAATCTTTTCCATACATTATTATATTATATGCAATGATGCAAAGATGAAGTCTTGATGATTCTGAAATGATTGGGTTTAGAGGCTGATTAGGGTTAAGTTAAGGAAACCAATGTTAAGATTAGCTGTCAAAGGTTTACAAGGTTCCCAATGTCTCAAGGTATCAGAATGATATCAAGGTTGCGACTGGTTCGCTCAAAAACAGCGAACGTCTTTAGGTCGACATTCGGTTCAAAGCATCGACATTGGGTCGATGAATGATAGGGGGGTTATTTTAACTTGTGGTAGTAGAATAAAATGTAGATCACAACTCTACAAATTTAGTGGACAAAGTGGTTTTCAATTTACACAACCAGAAGTGGGTAAACAAGGTCAATGCCACTGGCTGACAAGCTCTGGCATAGAGCTGACAATGCCAAAAACTAGGGCTTAGCATAACTTTTGATCTAGGGCCCCAAATGATGCACCACTTTGTCTGGGAGGTAGGCATTGATAACAGGAATAAATCATTCAATAGGATCTAAGGCTGAAAATGGCTGGAAAACAAGAAATTTGATGATGAACAAAGATGAACTGGCTGCACTGGAGCAGTTCTGGACAAGATCTTGGCATGGCTATATCTTCCAATCTAGGCCGATCTAGGTGTCGGGCTAGAAGACAAAAATACTCAGGAAGCTAAGGTACATCTAAATGACAAGGTTTCGAGGGCTGAAATGGCCGGGATCACTTTTCCGATCATCGTCGCCGGAGAAGAGACACTGCCAGTTGGGGGTTTCTGCTACAGGCCGAGAGAACTAAATTCCTTGCTTGGAGAGCATCTAGGAGGTATAGGGAAGCTTCTGGTAACATCAAATTGACCGGAGGATCTCTGGAGAAGCCTGGCAACGATCGCCGGTTTTCTGGTGAAGCTCGGTTAAGGGAAAAGGTTCGATTCTTGCTAAATTTCGAAATCCAACTTCACAGGCTTGCTTGATTTAGCTCACTGATCAATTTTGTTTACAGAAACAAAAGCTAATTCGAATTGAATCGGGCTGCATTGCCGGAACAGGGCAATCTTCGATTTTCAGCCATTTCCGGTGATCGCCGGCGACTAGATGCAATGTAAACCAATTAAATGGTACAGCACGATGAGGGAGATGAAGGGAACTTACTGATGCGGTTAATTTGACAGGAGATGTTGCGGATTGTGCTGGCACCGTGAGGCTCCTCGACGGCTCGCCGAAGAAGAAGACCAAGACAGGAGAATTTTGAAACTTAGCTGATTACCAGTGAGGTTTGAGGGAGCTGCTGAGCACAGGGATGCTTAAATAGGCAGGCGAAGCATGCGAAGAGAAAACAATGAAGAGATTGGCTGCTGGTGATTTGACTGGTTGCGTGCTGGAGCAACAGCGGCGAAGACACAGCGAAGAACGGTGATGCGACGGCGACAAGCCTTCAGCTGATCACAATGTCACTTCATCGGGACCTGGCGAAGCTTGTAGCAAGCGGTGGCGACAAGTACTGGCGCGGCGAGGCTACGTGGCGATGGATTGCTGACAAAGTTGCTGCTGATCGCGCGCGGGAGCAGCGTTGGTCGTCGACGTAGCAGCGGCCTTGCCACGGCACTAGTTGGAGTGGGGACACGTGCGCACCGGCATGCACGGTCACGAGCGCAGGCGAAGCCTCACCGGCGATGAGCAACCACAGCGCACAAGCACGGCGGTCCCTGGTCGAATGCTGCTGTTGACCTGGTCGAAAACAGCTAAGTCCTCTGGTCGAATTTGGACTGAACTGCAGTTTCAAATCTTGAATTTTGGACTGAATTGCAAATCTGGAATTCTGGAAGGTTTGTTCTGAATTTGATTCTGCTATTTTGGTAATCTTTATTCCACAGATGATTTGGCAGGGATTGAAAATAAAACTTGGCACATTTGGATAGCTTTTGATACAATTGAAAATAGGGTAAATTATGGTAAAACAAGATTTAAGTTTTGTCGATTTCGAATTCTGGCATTTAGGGTTCGATTTTGATATCTGCACAGAAGAGAAACTTGTGGCAAATAGCAATTAGGAAAGATCTGCTGAAGAAATTCTGAATTTAGAGTTAATCTGGAGATTTTAGTCTTTTTAAGTTTTCAGATATCAGATAAGGACTAATTTGCGATAACTTTTGGACTGATTTGTGAAAAGAGTCTAGATGGTGAAATATGGCTGTCAACTTTTTAGATTAAGGTATTGACATACCCATGATCATATTCCAGAAATAATCTGGTCTGAACTTGGTCAAGATTTAGGTTAAATCTGTATTTCTGAACTTAGGGTATTTGGGTAATATAAGGTATTTCTGTTTTCGAAAACAGAAGGAGCTGATAAATCTGGGATTTAGAGATAGAATTAGATCTAGGTTCTAAAGACTTTTAAGTTCAGAGTAACTGATAGATCATATCTGAACAATCTGATCTTCATTTGAGGTCACAGGATAGATTTTGGAGATTTCAGGGCTTGAGATAGAAACTGATCTGGCTATTACTACAGATACATGCATGCATGCTATTTATGAAAAAGGGAATTTTCACCCCTAACTCAGGGCGTTACAGTTTTAGACATGGCAACCTCTATTTAGTTGATTTCAATTCTAATGATGCAAATCTCGGTACATGCTTGTTCTCTAAATCATCTAAAGATTGGCTATGGCATAGAAGGCTTGGACATGTTGGAATGAAACAACTAAATAGATTAGTTAAACATGATTTAGTTGTTGGCTTAAAAGATGTAAAGTTTGAAAATGATAAATTATGTAGTGCTTGCCAAGCCGGAAAACAAGTTGCAAATTCACATCCAACTAAAAGCACAATGTCAACTTCTAGTCCACTTGAGTTATTGCACATGGATTTAATTGGTCCTACTACCTATGTTAGCATTGGTGGTAATAGTTATTGTCTTGTCATTGTAGACGATTTTTCAAGATATACATAGATATCCTTTTTACATGACAAGTCAATTGTATTTAACACTTTCAAAAGTTTTGCACAAAGGGCCGAAAATGAATTTAGTTTCAAGATCAAGAAAGTGAGAAGTGACAATGGCTCCGAATTCAAGAATACGAAGGTTGAAAACTGGTGTGATGATAAGGGCATCAAACACGAGTTTTCGGCCAAGTATACACCGGAGCAAAATGGAGTAGTCGAACGAAAGAACTGGACATTGATAGATATGGCAAGATCCATGCTTTCAGAGTACAATGTTTCAGACACCTTTTGGGCCGAAGCAATCAACACCGCATGCCATGCATCGAATCGACTTTATTGTCATCAGCTACTAAAGAAAACTCCTTACGAGCTTCTCATCGGAACGAAACCAAACATTTCCTACTTCCGAGTGTTTGGATGTAAGTGCTACATTTTACGAAAAGGTACACGCTTATCTAAATTTCAAAGTAAATGTGATGTAGGATTTTTATTAGGATACTCATCAAATAGCAAAGCATATTGTGTCTACAAGCAAAACTCCGGTTTGGTTGAAGAGACGCATGACGTAGAATTTGATGAGACTAACGGCTCTCAAGAGGAGCAAGACAACTTGGATGATGTAGGTAATGAAGGGTTAAGGGTGGTGATGAAGAACATGACCATTGGGGATATCAAGCCGAAAGAAGATAGTGATCAAGATGAAGATCCATCCACTCAAGCTATCCCCTCTTCGTCAACACCTCAACATGAAGATCAAATAGTTGAAGTGGTTAATGTGGAAGATTTGCCTCAACATCAACTGGAAGTAATGTCTACCTCTACTTCACAAAACCCGGTTGATCATCCAAGAATTCATCACTCAATTTCTAAGGATCACCCCGTTGATCAAATTGTTGGTGTTGCGTAAGGGAGTTCAAACTCGCTCTCGTCTTGCTTCATTTTGTGAAAATTTCTCTTTTGTTTCCTCTTTTGAGCCCACACATGTAGATGAAGCTTTAAAAGATTCGGATTGGGTGAATTCTATGCATGAAGAATTAAACAACTTCACCCGCAACAATGTTTGGGAATTGGTCGAAGAACCAAATCCGGATGAACACAACGTCATCGGAACCAAATGGATTTTTAAGAACAAACAAGATGCAAACGGAGTGGTAGTAAGGAACAAAGCAAGATTGGTGGCTCAAGGATATACTCAAGTTGAAGGTTTGGACTTCGGTGAAACCTTTGCTCCCGTAGCTAGATTTGAAGCTATTAGAATCTTGCTTGCCTTTGCTTCATCTCATAATATTAGACTTTATCAAATGGATGTCAAAAGTGCATTTTTAAATGGTAAAATTACTGAATTAGTGTTTGTCAAACAACCACCAAGTTTTGAAGATCCTACAAAACCAAATCATGATTATAAACTCTCCAAGGCTCTTTATGGTCTTAAACAAGCACCTCGTGCTTGGTATGAAAGACTTAGAGACTTTTTAATTTCAAAAGGCTTTAAAATTGGGAAAGTTCATACTACCTTATTTACTAAGAAAATTGGAAATGATTTCTTTGTATGTCAAATTTATGTTGATGACATCATATTTGGATCTACTAACCAAGACTTTTGCGAGGAATTTGGTAACATGATGTCCAGGGAATTTGAGATGTCCTTGATAGGTGAACTGAGTTTCTTCCTCGGACTACAAGTTAAACAACTCAAGGAAGGAACTTTCATTAGTCAAAGCAAATATATGAAGGACCTGCTCAAGAAGTTCGGATTTGAAGAAGCAAAGCCAATCAAGACGCCAATGGCCACAAACGGTCACCTTGTTTTTGACGAAGGAGGTAAACCAGTAGACTCAAAGCTTTATAGATCTATGATTGGTAGTTTACTGTATCTTACTACTTCTTGGCCCAATATCATGTTTAGTGTTTGTATGTGTACAAGATTTCGAGCCTCTCCTAAAGAAAGTCATTTAATGGCCGTTAAGCGCATTTTGAGGTATCTAAAATATTCATCTAGTATAGGGTTGTGGTATAAAAAAGGTGCTAAATTTGAATTAATTGGATATTCTGATTCCGACTATGCGGGATGTAAAGTGGATAGAAAAAGCACCTATGACAGTTGTCAACTATAAGGAAGATCTTTAGTCTCTTGGTCCTAGCGAATACCCCGGTAGGTTTTGTGAACGATCCTAGCGAAGAAAACGTGACGCGGGCTGACCGGGTGACCGGTCTTCCCCCGCCGGACAAACACAAGAATTGACACGAGGATTTATATAGGTTCGGGTCCCGGTGGGGGCCCTAGTCCTGTCGGCGTGCTCCCGACCGGAGTCGGCTGAGGAGGCTCTCTCGGGGGAGAGGCTTCCGGAGAACACCTGTAAGTTTTGGCTATTCCAATAATCAATCACTTGTCTTTTACAACTGAGGGTACAAGGGCTATTTATAGCCCCAAAAAGAAGCAAAAAAGACTAAACTACCCCGGACGCCACCGTCAGATTGAGGGGTAGCAACATCCTTCTCCCGGTCAAGCGCCTGGGATGCTTGATAGGTGGTCCCTGATTCCCGAGGCGCTCCTCGCGTGACCTGCACGTGATCAACAACCAGAGAGTTTACCTTTAGAAGGGCGATGAGGCCCGAGACATGCACCGGAGGCCAGGTCCCCGGGCCAAAGGCGGCTCCCGGGACCGGCACCGGAGGCCGGGTCCCGGGAGCCAAAAGGCGGCGCCCGGGGCAGGCGCCGGAGGCCACGTCCCCGGGCAAATGGCGGCGCCCTGGATCGGCACCGGAGGCCCGGTCCCGGGAGCCAAAAGGCGGCACCCGGGGCAAGCCCCGGAGGCCACATCCCCGGGCAAATGACGGCGCCTGGGACCTGCGCCGGAGGCTAGGTCCCGGGAGCCAAAAGGTGGCGCCCGGGGCCGGTATCGGAGGCCACGTCCCCCGGCAAATGGCGGCGCCCGGGACCGGCGCCGGAGGTCTGGTCCAGGGAGCCAAAAGGCGGCGCCCAGGGCGGGCACCGGAGGCCACGTCCCCGGGAAAATGGCGGCGCCCGGGGCGGGCACCGAAGGCCACGCCCCCGGGCAAATGGCGGCCCCCGGGACCGGCGCCGGAGGTCTGGTCCCGGGAGCCAAAAGGCGGCGCCCGGGGCCGGCACCGGAGGCCACGTCCCCGGGCAAATGGCGGCACCCGGGGCCGGCACCGGAGGCCACGTCCCCGGGCGCATGTGATGCAACTTACCTGGACTTAGTCTCGCGGAGATTTCCCCCAACAGCAGCCCCCCATGCCCCCCGGGGACGATGCTCGAGTCCCTGGTGGGTATGGTACATGTCACCGGGAAAATCTCCGGACCAAGCCACCAGAGCCGTGACGCTTCAATTCCCGTGCCGTGCGCTTATGACCGCGCCGCTTCACCATAAATGCGCTCGCGATTCGAACCGGCGCCTCGGTTTGCACGCCAGTCCCTTCGTTTCCCGCGCACGGTTTGAACTTCAACGGCCCAGATGTACCACAAAGTGCCACGTGGCGCTCATCTAGGCCACGTTTCGCCCCTACAAATAGGGCCTTGGGGGGCCCGGGAGGCTCATTCGAAACTTCCCAACCTTAGCGCATTTAGCTCTCCCGGTAGCTCTCTGCCGGTAGTAGGCGTCCGGAACCTTTAGGTGTCTTGTTCCCTAAAACTTTAGTAACCGAAAAAACCAAACCTGATGGCACCGAAGGGTCGAGCGAAGACCACGGAGGTGCCCCGGAGGAAATCGCTCCGAATTTCCTCTGGGCGTCGCAGTTCACGGCCGGGGACATGGAGTCCCTGGTCGAGCGCGGCGTCGTCGAGGATGGGGACATCTGGGTCCCCGTGAAGAAGGACGGAGCCCCCCGCCCCAGGCCTGGAGAGATAGTGGCCTTCGAGGCCTTCCTGGAGGCGGGGCTTCGGCTCCCGGTGCATCCATTGCTCCGGGAGTTTTTGAAGGAGTATGGGGTGGCCCTAAACCACCTCACCCCGAACGCCATAGTCCGAATGGGCCTCTTCATTTGGCTCTTCGAGACGGCGACCGGGCGGGAGCCCACCCTACGCGCCTTCTGGTACTTCTACGAACCGGCGGCGAGGAGCTCCCACTTGGTGAAGGGGGGACCCAAGTCCCCCTTTGGCTCGGTGATGGTGCAGATGCTGCCGTCCCGGGTAGCTGATTACCCAGCGGCAGCCTCCCGGGACCACTGGGGCAATTGGATCCGAAGGTGGTTCTACCTTCGGGTCCGGGACGACGAGGTGGCGTACGCCCCGGAGCCCCCCGCCTATAGCAGATTGTCCGCGCCGAAGCCTCCAGTGTGGACAGACGAGGAGCTCGAGCTCCTCGGCCAGGTGATCATCTCCCGGGGAACCCACTCTATGCGGGACGCCGCCGAGGCGATGATGCTCCTGAGGATCTCCCCCTTCTCACGTGGGAGAAGGGGGATCGGCATGGGCCCGGAGCAGCGGCCCCCGGTCATGCCGTTGACCCGACGTAAGTCTCAGTTACCTGATGCATTGCAGTTACAAATTTTTGGAAATTTGACTCTCTTTACCTTTTGTAGTCTGGCCATACCCGGCGGCGCGGGAGAAGGCGGAGAACCTCCTGGGGTGGTACTTCACCGACGAGCACGAGCGCATCGTGCGCCTCGTTGGGGAGGGCCCTCCCCGGAACTTGGTAGCCAAGGCCTTCGGGCTAAAGCTACCGGAGAGGAAACCCCTCCCCACCCCCGGGTCGCACAAACGGGGGAAGGACGCTGCCGGGGGCTCTGAGCCTAAGAAGGCCAGAGTTCAAAAAAGCCCCAGCCCATCGACGGCGCCGGCTTCGACACCGGCGAAGCCCCGGGACGAGGCCCCCGGGACTGGGCGCGCCCGGGCGCCGGGCCGGAAGGAGGCAACGCCCCCTCCCCCCGGGAGCCCCGTTGAGGTTCGGGGGAAGGGGCCGGCAGCAGGCGGGGCGGCGTCAGATTCAGTGGACTACGCCCCCTCGCCGCCTTCGGTAGCGGCCCTCCCAGCGCCCCCGGCACCATTGGAGCCGGAAAAACCGGAGGTGAGGTTCGCGGAGGCCTCGCCTCCACGGGTGGAGTGGCCCGTAGATGAGGGGGGAGCCCCTCGGTCTATGAGGTCCCTCCGGAAGTGGAGGTCCCGGGGGCCCTCCCGCCCAGGAAGGGGAAAGGTCTGATGATCCCCCCCCGGAAAGGGACCCCCTCCGAGACGTCCTCTGCCACTTCCTCGGGGGGCACCTCTTCGGCGACGAAGACGACGACGACCGCCACGCCGACCGAGATCATGCCGGGCGCCCAGGTCCGGGGGCCCGTCACCGGCCGCGACAGGACCAGCGCCGGGCGGGAGTCCCCCCTGCTTTCCACAGGGGAGGTTGAGCGCTGCACGGAAGGCCTGCAGACCCCAAAGGTGTAGGCCTACGTCGCGGAGGGGACGCTCCACGAGCGCTTCGGGGAGCTCCGGTCCCTCCAAGTCCAGGTATTCACCCGAAGCGGTTGCCGCTTTCTTTTGGCTTCCTACATCCAAAATTTTTCTAACTCTAGAATTTGTAGGGGGCGGCGATTACCTGGGGCGTTGAGCAGCGCGTCGTTCGGCTGCTTAAGGACGCGGAGGACAAGGCCGCCGCCTACCTGGGTCAACGGGACGAAGCTCTCCAGGAGATGGCCCGGGTCCAGGCCCAGGTCCACGTCTCCGAGGCCGTCAACAGCCGCCTCCGGCAGGAGGCGAAGGCCAAGGAGGAGGCTTTCCGGGAGCTCGAGGGGTCGAGCGTCCGGGCGATCATGGACGCGGGCCGCTCCTTGTGCTCGGCCCTCGAGAGCCTTGGCGTGAGCCTAGGCTCCGGGGGTGGCTCTGAGGTGCCCCCGGCCATGCTCACGGAGGCTATGCGTTTCTTAACGCACAAGTCTCTGTGATCCCGGAGGCAGCGGACGCCCGGGCGCGAGGCCGGGCGATCCCGTCATCGCGGCCGCATCCCCCGGAGCTTCCCCGAGTTCTTCGAGCCCTCGCGCCGGGAGGTCGAGCAGCTCACCGGGGGCTTCTACGACTGGATCGTCTGAGTGAGATTCCCGGCACCGGCGCCTCTGGCAGCGGATGCCCCGGCCCCGGCCCCGGTGGAAGCCCCCCAGGGGGAGGACGCCAATGAAAGAGTATGAGCCTCCCCCCGGGTCTTAGATAGGACCCTTTGTTTTCTTAGGATTTTGATCCCGGTAGCTTCCTAGAAGAAGCCCCGGACACTTGTAAAAAGACATTTTGAATGCAATACAATTAGAAATTTTTCTAAGTCTTGAGTTGAATGCAATGTTACTAGGGTTCCCAGGAGGTTACTCCCGGGCAAAGGTCTGGGAGAGGTTCCCTGAGGGACGCCCAAGCGGCTTTGATCTTGCTAAGCCTCATCTCCGGGAAGCGCAGCGGGGATGCCGTCAGGGAGCCGATCCGGTTAAGGTGGCATCCAGAGTGGCACTTGGACAATTTTGACAATCATCGCGCCGAATTTTCCCCTCCGCGTCCGGGGTCCCAGATGATCCCCCCACTTCGAATACTTCCCCCGGCGGGCTACGAGTACTGGCCCGAGCATGCGCTCCGGGAAGCTCGGCGCCGCGTACGCGCATTGTACCGAGACTTGGCCCGGGAGCTAGCAGAGGGCCTCCAGGACTATTAGGCGTAGGAGCCTTAGGTGTAGAGAACTTCCGGGTTTTGACCCGGGTTGTATCATTTCCACTGCCCACCGGAGGGGGAAGATGTCCTCCGGGTTTGACGATCAATAAAGCTGTGTTTGCTTTCTTCTTTGAGTCTTCTTTTATTTTTTCTTGGATGGTCCGGACGACTCCTTTTGATAAGAATGAGCTAAGTTTGCTCGTGGTCGATGTGGTCGACACCCGGGAGTTCCTTATCCCCCCTGCCCACAGCGGGCCGGAGGGTAGCTCCGCGCGCTGTGGGGGTAACAAGGCCCCCGGGGTGAAGATAACCTGTAGCATAAGAATTTTTCCAAGTTAGAAAATTCTAAAACGAGGTTTCCAAGGGAAAGACCTTCCAAGAGACAATCATCCGGTCGCCGTGAGAACGGGGAGCCGGGAATAAGGCCTCATGTGGAAGAAACATCCAAGAAAACCCGATGAGATTTCCAGAGACGAGCTTCCTGGGAGACTATCGTCCGGTCGCCGTGAGAATGGGGAGCCGGGAGTAGGGTCTCCGGGAAAGAAATGTCCAAGAAATTCGTAATTTCTCCGGGAGACAATCATCCGGTCGCCGTGAGAACAGGGAGCTGGGAATAGGGCCAGAAATCCTGAGGAAGATTCCGGAGAAAATCCTTCCAGGAGATAATCATCCGGTCGCCGTGAGAACGGGGAGCCGGGAATAAAGTCTCCGGGGAAAAGATATCCAAGAAAGCCAGAGACGTCCCACTGGGGAGAGCATCAACTCCCGGAGGAGGAAGTGCCCGATGACGGGTCTGAGTGTTTGGGTAGGGGACTAGTCTCCCAAAGTGACTCGTTACCACGGCCGCTGGGGACTGGATTGCCGCTTACACCCTCAGTCCACGAGGGCTGATCGTAAGCCGCCCTACAGGAGGGACTTGCTGGGTCTGGGCCCACTTCCTCACGGAGAGGGCATCCTCACGGGGAGGGCTTCCTCGCGGGGAGGGCATCCACGCGGGGAGGGCGTCCTCGCGGGGAGGGCATCCTCGCGGGGACGGCATCACCGATAGGGGCGGTAATCAGAAGGACCTGCAATGAGACAGTTGAAGAGCAAGATCTATGTATTGATAACGAAATGGAATACAGTGCCTCCCCCTGCGAAGCCGCGAAGGGAGAGGGAAAAGTAAATACAGTGTCCCTCTCCCCCTCCGGCGCAATCGCTCCGGGGGAGGGGACAGGCCCGTTAGGCTAAACGTAAATGCAAGTTCCCCTGTGCTTCAGCTCCTGCTCTTGAAGGTTGGAGAGCTTATAAGCCCCCGAGCCCAAGACCACGGAGATCCTGTAGGGGCCCTCCCACTTGGGGGAGAGCTTACCCTGGGCTTGGGGGTCTGTGACGCGCTTGAGGACAAGGTCCCCCAGGCGGAAGGATTTTTCGCGCACGCGCAGGTTGTATCCGCGTGCCATCTCGCCCTCGTAGATGGCGTGGCGGACGAGCACTCGGTCGCGTTCCTCCTCCACGAGGTCGATCTCCAGTCGCCGGTTGGCCTCATTGGCCTGGTACGCTGCGGTCGTAGCTCCGTCTAGGAGCTCGACTCGCAGTGACTGGAAGCCAATCTCTGGGGGGAGGACTGCCTCCGCCCTGTAGACCAGGGAGAAGGGAGTGCGTCCCGTCGCCCGGGACGGGGTCGTGCGCATGGAGCAGAGGATGCTAGGGAGCTCCTCTGCCCATGCACCCCGCTTAGAAGCAGTTTGCTCGAGTCTCCGGCGCAATCCCTGTAGGATCACGCCATTGACTCTCTCGACGGCCCCATTGCTCCGGGGATGGGCCACTGAGGCGAAGTGGATGACGAGCCCCAGGCCTTCGTAGAATTCCCAGAAATAAGCCGAGTCGAATTGGGTCCCGTTATCCACGGTGATTTCCTTGGGGACACCAAAACGACAAACGACGTTTTTCCAGAAAAACCGCTGAATGGCCCGGGACGTGATGCTGGCCAAGGGTTCCGCCTCTACCCACTTTGTAAAGTAGTCAACCGTGACCACCGCATACTTGTATCCGCCGGGCGCTGGGGGGAAGGGCCCTAAGAGGTCCATCCCCCAGCGCACGAAGGGCCAAGTGATGGGGATAGTCTGCAGTGCTACAGGGGGGAGGTTCGAGCCCTTGGCCATCTTCTGGCATGCTTCGCACGCGGAGACAAGGTCTCGCGCGTCGCGCATGACCGTGGGCCAGTAGAAGCCCTGTCGGAAAGCCTTGGTCCCGATGGCACGCGGGGCTAGGTGAGAACCACAGCTCCCCGCGTGGATGTCTTCGAGAAGTTGGAGTCCCTCCGGCCGGGGGAGGCAGCGCAGGAGGGCGGAAGCCCCCCGCTTGTAGAGCCTCCCCTCCAGCAGGAGATATGCCCGGGCTTTGGCCCAGAGGCGCTTAGCCTCAGTCTCGTTGGGAGGGTTCCCCTCCCCCTTGATAAAGGAGATGAGGGGGTCCATCCATGATGGAGTCCGAGTGATCTCGGCGACCTCCGGAACGCGGGGCACGTCGCTTTGTCTGGGGAGGCCACCGAGGGCTTCGTGACGATTTCCAAGAAGGCCCCCTTGGGGAGCGATTCCCGGGTGCTTGCTGCCTGGGCCAAGGCGTTGGCCCGATCATTATCCCTTCGCGGGATATGCCGGGCTTCGAGGCCGTCGAAGTTCCTCTCCATCTTTCGCACCTCCTGCAAATAAAGACTCAAGTTGGCGTCATGGCACAGGTAAGACTTGTCCATTTGGCAAGCTACGAGTTGAGAATCTCCCTTCACTAGGAGGCGCCGGATCCCCAGGGAGCGCGCAAGGCGCATCCCGAGGAGCAAAGCCTTGTACTCGGCGACGTTGTTGGTTGGGGGAACTCGAGCCGCGTGGCATACTCGAGATCCTTCCCCTCGGGGCTCCGGAGGACTACTCCAGCACCAGCCCCGGCGAGATACAGCGATCCATCGAACATGAGGGTCCAATGGTCACTGCGTCGGGGCGGCACAGGGAGGTCTTCGTCCCCGGACCCGGAGGCGGGAGTCCACTCTGCGACGAAGTCAGCGACGACCTGTGACTTGATAGAGAAGCGGCCTGTGAGGGACAGGGAGAAGGTGGCGAGCTCGGCCCCCCACTTCCCAATCCGGCCGGTGGCTTCTTTGTTCCGCAGCACCTCCCCCAGGGGGAGGGACGACGGGACGGTGATGGGGTGCCCTAGGAAGTAGTGGCGAAGCTTCCAGGACGCCATCAGGAGGGCGTAGCAGATCTTCTCCATCTCCGTGTACCGAGTTTTGGCCCCCTGGAGGGCCTCACTCACGTAGTACACGGGACGCTGCTGCCCCCCTTGCTCCTTCACCAATAGCGCGCTGACAACGACCGGGGTCGTGGCAAGGTAGAGGAGCAAGGGCTCTTCTGGAGACTGACTCACGAGCATTGGAGGGCTCGTGAGGTACTTCTTGAGGTTGTCGAATGCCTTTTGGGCCTCGGGGGTCCAGCGGAACCCCTCGAGCCCCCAGAGGATCTTGAAGAACTGGAGGCCTCGCTCCCCCGACCGCAAGATGAAGCGGCCTAGAGCGGCTAGGCTGCCGGAGAGCCGCTGGACGTCCTTGACGGAGCACGGTGGGGGCATGTCCAGGAATGCCCGGATCTTTTCGGGATTTGCCTCTATGCCCCGCTGGGACACGAGGAAACCCAGGAGCTTCCCAGGGTTGAGCTTAAGTCCGAACGCACAGAGGTTGCGGAAGGTCTCCGCCAGGTCGTCGATGTGGGAGGCTGCGCGGGGACTTTTGATGACCGCGTCATCTACGTAGACTTCGACGTTGCGGCCAACTTGATCTTTGAAGACCAGCGTCATGAGGCGCAGGAAGGTCGCTCCCGCGTTCTTGAGCCCGAAGGGCATATGGACGTAGCAGAAGGTTCCTAGTGGAGTTATGAAACTCGTCTTTTCCTCGTCCACTTCCGCCATTCGGACTTGATGGTAGCCCGAGTAGGCGTCTAGGAAGCTCATCAGCTCGCACCCCGCGGTGGAGTCGACGAGCTGGTCAATCCGCGGGAGCGAGAAGTTGTCTTTGGGGCAGGCGCGGTTAAGGTCGGTGAAGTCCACGCACATCCGCCACTTGCCGGTTGACTTCTTCACAAGGACGGGGTTGGCGAGCCACTCGGGGTGCAGGACCTCCCGAATGAACCCCGCCTCTCGGAGTCGGGTGATCTCCACCTTGATTGCCTCTTGGCGCTCGAGGGAGAGTTTCCTCAGCTTCTGTTTGATCGGGGGGTGACCGGGGGCCACTGCGAGCTTGTGTTCGATAACCTCCCGGGCGACGCCCCGCATGTCCGAAGGCTTCCACGCAAAAACATTGGAGTTTTCATGCAGAAAAGCTGCAAGTTGCGCTGCATGCTCCTCGGGGAGCTCCGCCCCGATCCGGACGATTTTGTCTCCGCCTCCCGGGGACAGCAGGACCTTCCGGAGGCCCCCTTCCAGACGCGGCTTGAGGAGAGGCCTCCCGGGCGGTGGCGCAGCGACGTCTGGATCCGGGGGAGAGGCCTCCCCCCCGGGTGCCTTTATGAGGTTGACGCTTCCAATTGTGGCGGCGGCGCGCTCGCATAGAGTACGGGCCACGTCTTGGTCTCCCCGGACGTTGATCACGCCGTGCGGCCCGGGGATCTTCATGCAGAGGTAGTTTTGATGGGTGGCAGCCCATAGCCGGTTGATTGTGGTCCTCCCCATAATCGCGTTGTAGGAGGAGGGGAGGTCCACTACGTCGAAGCGGACCAGCTCGGTCCGGTAGTTCTCCGGGGTGCCGAATGTCATAGGGAGATCTACCTTGCCCACGGGGTGGATCGCCTTCGCCGAGACGAACCCTTACAGGGGCCCTGCAGCGGGCTGCAGAAGCTTCTCATCCACCTGCATTTCTTTTAAGGCCTTCAGGAATAGGACGTCGGCGGAGCTCCCGCCGTCCACGAGGATGCGGGCCAGGTGGCAGTTGTAGATGGTCGCGGAGACGATGAGCGCGTCGTCGTGGGGGAAGCGAACCCCTCGCGCGTCTTCCGCCGTGAAGGTGAGGGGGACGTCCAACCACTTGGGTGGCGGGGACATGTGTAGGACCCCCACAACCTTGACTTCGCGCGCGTACTCCTTACGCTGGCGCTTAGAGTCCCGCCTAGAGGCGGACCCTCCCACGATGACGTTGATGCGGCGCTGAGAAGTTTGGAAGGGGAGAGCTTCTGAAGGCTCCCCCTCCTGCGTCTGCCCCTGCTGGCCCCCTGCGGGAGCAGGAAGGGCCGGAACAGCTGGCCGAGGGGGCAAGGAGGCCGAAGTCCCCCCTGCCCGCGCTGGTCGAGGAACACTGCGAAGTGTTGCAGCAGCTGGTGGTAGTCTCGGGTAGCGTGGGTACTGGACCCGTGGAAGCTGCACCACGGTCCTTCCCGGCTTCTCCCCGCGGGGCCTTCCCGGCCACGCGAGGACTGTCCTCCCCCATGGCCTTTCGGCTTGGGGAACGGGCGGTTGCCCCTTGAGGGGTCGCGCGAGCCGCCTCCGCCCTCGAGGACAAAGGTGTCCCGAGGCCGTGGCTCGCTACGCGCCCCTGCCTGGGGTGTTTGAGGGGATCCCTGGCCCCTCGGTCGGTGGGGGCGGGAGCCCCCTGGGTCTTCTTCCAGATGTCATCTTCCTCCGCCCGAGCATACTTTTCGAGTATGAAGAGCTCATCGGCGGAGGAGGGGCAGCTCCGGGAGAGCCTTCGGTGGAGCTCCCCCGGGAGGATCCCGCTTTTGCATGCTTCGATGACCGTAGAGTCGGGGACGTGGGCCACTTTGCTCTTCACTTGAGCAAAGCGCTTGAAGAAGCTTCTGATGGTTTCCCCAGTCCTCTGTCGGATAGTGTACAGCTGCGAGGAGTCCAGGGGACGCACGTAGTTCCCCTGGAAGTTCGCGCAGAACTCCGGCTTGAGCTGCGCGAAAGACTTGATGGAGCCGGCCTTCAGGTTGTAGAACCAGGAGCGGGCGATGCCGGTGAGGTAGAGGGGGAAGACGTTGCATTGTACCGTCTCGTCCTCCCCGGCCGCGAAGATGGCTGTGGAGTATACCTGCACAAATTCCTAAGGATCGGCCTCACCGTTATAGTGCTCGATGTGCGGAGGGCGGTAGGGCCACGGCCACCGGATGCTGCAAAGTCTTCAGCACAGGGACTGGTTAGCCCCCTGCACTTCCCGGGGAGAGCCCCGGTCGCTGTCTTCTTTGACGGGGGACACACCCTCGTTATCGGAGTCTGGGAGCGGTCCAAGGGGTCCGCCGGAGTGGAGGTGGCGACGCTTCTCTTTTGGACCGGGGCTGAGTTCCTGGACTCCGGGCTCTCCTCCGGAAAGGCTGGCTCTTCAGCGGGTCTCTTCCCCCGACCGGTGCGAGAGCGAGGCTCCCCACTCCCGCGGCCAGGGGGAAGTTCTTCCCCGCGCTCAGGTGAATGCATTCGTTCGACCTCCCCCCGGGAGAAACGGACCTGTTCCGCCGAGGGAGGGAGCTTATGCACTGTAGCTACCGGCCCGGAGGCTTCCGGGGACGGCTGGGGGGAGCCCCCTGCGAAGACCCCCGGGACCGGAATGGGGGAAGCCCCTGTATTATCCGGAACAGGGGAGGGGGCGCCCCCGGCGACGTTTGGAACCGAAGTGGAGAGAGCCCCCGCGGCAACGACCGGAACCGGAAAGGGGGAAGCCCCTGTAATATTCGGAACCGGCGTCGGGGGAGCCCCCGAGGCGGCCTCCGGAGCCGGGGAGCCGATGCGGGGGGAAGTCCACTGAGGCACGGGAGCTGCTCTGTCGACCGCCCCCGGTGCGATAAACGCGACGCGCGGGGCGGGACTGGCTCCCGGCGTAGGGAAAACCCCCGGCACGTAATGGGCCGCCGGCCCCGGGAATGGGCCCAGAACGGGGTATCCGCCAGGTGCCACGAAGGGCCCAGGCAGGAAGTAGCCCCCCGGCACCGGGACAGGCCCGGGTGCCGGGAAGGGTCCGGACGTATAGCCCGCAAGGGGAGGGAACCCCCCGGCGGGGTCATACGGGGCGGCCAAACCTCCGGAGACCGGAGGGGCCGCCGGGTGCCCCATAAATGGGGGCGTAGCCCCCGGGTATGGGTGCGGCGTAAATGTGGGGGCCGGAGGCCGTGCCAACATGCTAAGCAGCTCATCCATAGAGCACTGGGCGCGGAGCTGGCCCTCAACTAAAGCCTCAAGCAGGGCGTCCCGAGGAGCCGGGGGAGCCGTCAGGGGGAGACTGGTCCCGGCCGAGGTCCCCGCGGTCACCGGGAGCGACCTAGAGGTAGAAGCACCTAAGTTAAGAGGAAAGGCGGGAGGCGGTACCTGGGTCTGGCCGCCTCCGGGCGGAAGCGCCGGGACAGCCGTGTCCTGGACGGGCCGCGCCGGGTTTCCAAGACCGGCGTCACCGGGAAGGGTGCGAGCCCTTGTTCTTGGGGGAGCCATGGCGTCTTGTCATGAGTCCCCACGGACGGCGCCAACTGTCGTGGTATTGCGAATACCCCGGTAGGTTTTGTGAACGATCCTAGCGAAGAAAACGCGACGCGGGCTGACCGGATGACCGGTCCTCCCCCACCGGACAAACACAAGAATTGACACGTGAATTTATACAGGTTCGGGTCCCGGTGGGGGCCCTAGTCCTGTCGGCATGCTCCCAACCGGAGTGGGCTGAGGAGGCTCTCTCGGGGGAGAGGCCTCCGGAGCACACCTGTGAGTTTTGGCTATTCCAATAATCAATCACTTGTCTTTTACAACTGAGGGTACAAGGGCTATTTATAGCCCCAAAAAGAAGCAAAAAAGACTAAACTACCCCGGACGCTACCGACGGATTGAGGGGTAGCAACGTCCTTCTCCCGGTCAAGCGCCTTGGATGCTTGACAGGTGGTCGCTGATTCCCGAGGCACTCCTCGCGTGACCTACACGTGATCAACAACCAGAGACTTTAACTTTAGAAGGGCGATGAGGCCCGGGACATGCACCGGAGGATAGGTCCCCGGGCCAAAGGCGGTGCCCGGGACTTGCACCGGTTGCCAGGTCCTGGGAGCCAAAAGGCGGCGCCCGGGGCAAGCGCCGGAGGCCACGTTCCAGGGCAAATGGCGGCGCCTGGGACCGGCACCGGAGATCCGGTGCCGGGAGCCAAAAGGCGGCGCCCGGGGCAGGCCCCGGAGGCCACGTCCCCGGGCAAAGGACGGCGCCTGGGACCGGCACCGGGGGCCAGGTCCCAGGAGCCAAAAGGCGGCGCTCGGGGCTGGCACCGGAGGCCACGTCCCCGAGCAAATGGCAGCACCCGGGACCGGCACCGGAGGTCTGGTCCCGGGAGCCAAAAGGCGGCGCCCGGGGCCGGCACGGGAGGCCACGTCCCCAGGCAAATGGCGGCACCCGGGACCGGCGCCGGAGGACTGGTCCCGGGACCCAAAAGGCCGCACCCAGGGCCGGCACCGGCGGAGACGTCCCCAGGCAACTGGCGGCGCCCGGGGCAAATGGCGGCGCCCGGGACCGGCGCCGAAGGTCTGGTCCCGAGAGCCAAAAGGCGGCGCCCGGGGCCGGCACCGGAGACCACGTCCCCGGGCAAATGGTGGCGCCCGGGACCGGCGCCGGAGGTCTGGTCCCGGGAGCCAAAAGGCGGATCCCGGGGCCGGCACCGGAGGCCACGTCCTCGGGCAGATGGCGGCGCCCGGGACCGACGCCGGATGTCTGGTCCCGGGGGTCTGGTCCCGGGAGCCAAAAGGCGGCGCCCGGGGCCGGCACCGGAGGCCGCGTCCCCGAGCAAATGGCGGCGCCCGTGACCGGCGCCGGAGGTCTGGTCGCAAGAGCCAAAAGGCTGCGCCCGGGGCCGGCACCGGAGGCCACGTTCCCGGGCAAATGGCGGCGCCCGGGACCGGCACCGGAGGCCACGTCCCCGGGCGCATGTGACGCAACTTACCTGGACTTAGTCTCACGGAGATTTCCCCCAACAAGCCAAAAACATGTTGATTTGTAATATGGATACTTCCCCATTGGCGACATTGTCTATATCTTACTTATAGTTATCCCATATATATCTCTTACCTTATATCTGAATCTCATATGAGCATCAATCAAACAAATCCCCCAAGTTTTTCAGTCCTTCCAGCGGTCTGACCGAATGCATCTCCCGAGAGCATTTCAAAATCTCTTCTTCCAGCGGTCTGACCGGTCTCTTGCCTACGGTCTGACCGAATTTACTCGACAAGAGACTTTTTATCTCGAATCCCTGTCCTTTTCACTCTCTCCCTTACTTTTGTCTCTTTCACGTGCGCCCCAAATCTTTTGGAGTTTTCTTCTCCGGTCAAACCCAAGCGAAGCACGGACAAACCGTTGGTCAAGATCTCATCCAAACCATGTCTTCTAGCTATTTGACGAGGATTGACACCCGAGTCAGTTCAAATGAATGCACGATTGGTTCAGGATAGATTCGAACCAGATACGTGCCTGGCGGTGCGAACTCAAGTCATTCTGAGGGGTACCAGTCTGAGGTCACAGTCCTTACGCGATCAGACCGTAGCTAGTGTGCGGTCAGGAGTCCGTATGTTGTGCGCGGACAGAAGGCTGAAGATGTTGCGCGATCAGCCAACATCGCGCGGTCAGAACTCTTTCGACCAGGGAACGTCGGAATATTCTGTCCCTGTAACAGGAATATCCCAAGAATCCCGAAGATTCTTCCACGTAGAGGAACAACTGTCAGGAGGTTAATACGTGCAGTTATCCACAAGTAACACGTGTTAGACCTGCATGGGAGTTAAGAGCGGTTCTCTAAACCGCATCCAAGCAAACGTTTGATGCTGTTACGACTTGGCGCCCTTTCGACCAGTATAAAAGGGCGGCATGGTGTATCAAACAGAAAGAAGAGAGAAATCAAAGGATCACCAGATACAACAAATCTCACTTGAAGAATCAAATAGCCAAGATTACGGCTTAGATTAGATAGCTTCCATAAGCCTTCCAGGCTTCATTTTGTACACTCATATAGGGAAAATCTTCGCCTGTGAAGGTCTTTTCCCGTCACTTTGTAACTCTTTACCACACATAGTGCAATCCCAACAGGACGTAGGGCTATTACTCCCACCATCGAGGGCCCGAACCTGTATAAACTTCTCTGTGCTCCAGTTCTCCATAATTCTACATACCTTCCCGGAGGGTCACCCTGAAAGGTCTCACTATTTATAAATTCTGCATAAGTTCGGCTAAGGACCCCGAGTCCGAATCGTCGACAGCTGGCACCCACCATGGGGCCTTTCTCAAGGCGTCCTAATTCTCATCCAGAGGTTCGCTGAAATATGGCTGGAGTATATGATTTCGAGAACGATTTCGATCTCGAGGATTATGCTCACATTCCAATGCCTTCTCCAAGCGATCCTTTCTGATGGAGGAAGTTGGAGGCGAAAATCTTCCAGAGGTCGAATCGTCTCTCCAGGTCATGTCCGTCGACCAGGGAGCAACTAGCGCAAGGTCAGAACCCACCGAGGTTCTTAATGCGCTAGAGGGTGAGTCCGGTCCGTCATACACCCCCGCTGAGGGGAGGGATGATACCGACCAGGAAATCAGCCCGGGGAGATTCGACCCTGACAACCTCCACAGTCTCTTTGATTTCGAGTCCGACTGGGAACAAACCGAGATGCTTTCTCCATTGGCAACCTCTCTCCCTAGACAGTTCGCTGCCTTATCAGAGGAAGTTCCTGATCAATGGGCTGCTAGGGAAGAACAGGAACGCAAACAGAAGGAGGATCAAGATCTCGAGCAACAAAACAATGAACTGCGCAGAACTGCCCTAGAGGCTCTTCAAGATGCGCAGGCTCATTACGATGCTGCTCTGAGTTCTTCCCGATGATCACGTGGTCGCAGACGCGACCAGACCCCTTCTTTGCCTCCGGAGCGTTTCCCAGTGGATGAAGAAACGGTAACACCTGGTGCCCCTAGGAGAAGTACACATGGTCGACTGCGATCTATTGCGGAAGTCATGCGTAATTTCCCTCCTACGGTCACGGATGTGCAGAAACCGGCCTTCACCAGAATCCTGGCGGAGAGGTTGGATGAGGTCACATCTGAGGCGACCCCAACGGCCTCTTCCCAGTCGGTAACACGTTCCCGCGAACGAGAGTGTTCTCACTCTGGTTCTGGTCGACGAAGTTACCCGCCACCTGTACCATCCCACCAGGACAAGTACAGGCAGGCACAGGATTCTCGTAGTAGGGATCGAGTCCCTGTCCACTCTCGTTTGGGACAGCGGAGAACTTCACCATTGCGTGAAGTCACTCGTGATCCGGTCGAAAGACACAGGACAGTTCACGGTCCCTACGTTGGTTGTAAAGCTTTCTCGCCCGGCCTTCGTGCGGTCATCTGGCCTGATAAGTTTCGACCATGGGCAATAGAAAGGTTTGACGGAACTCAGAACCCATCCGAGTTCCTTGAAATCTATATCACTGCCATCTGAGCGGCAGGAGGCGATAACCGGGTCATGGCCAAGTACCTACCTACAGTCCTTGAAGGACCGGCTAGAACTTGGCTGTTTAATCAGCCCGAAGGTTCTATCGACAATTTGTAAATGCTGTGCGACGCTATCCTCAGCAATTTCCAAAATTGTTATCAAAAGCCGGGCAAAGAGGATGATCTCCATCGACTACGACAAACTTCGACCGAAACCCTTTGTCAGTTTGTCAAGAGTTTTGTCGGGGTGAGAAATACCATCCCGAACATATCCGACAGCTCCGTTATTAGGGCATTTAAACATGCCGTTCGATATCGAAGATTCACCGCAGACCTGCTCATCCATCCTCCCCGATCAGTGGCCGATCTTCTTGATATGGCCGATCGATACTCCGACGCGGCCGAAGCGGTCGAATGGAATCGGATGGTCGACAAAGGTGACCTACCACCCCAACCAGGTTTCAAGGACGCTAGGAAAGAAGATTCAAGCAAGATGCTGGAATCTTCGTCGGGCGGGAGGTCGAAGAAGTCGAAGAGGAACCGCTCTGGACAGTACCGCGAGGTTGCAGTTGCAAAGAAGCCTTCTTCGACCAAAGGTAACAAGCCTTCATTTAAGAGTAAAACTGCTTCTGGTGGTCGTAGTGCCGACCAGCCAGAAAAGTCCACTAATCCGCAGGAAGGCAAGAAGTGATGTCCACTCCACAACTCCGCAGGCCACGACCTCAAGAATTGCAGGAGTTGGTTGAAGCAGTTGGATGACTTCTACCAGGGAGTTGGACCAATGCCGACCTTGCCGACTAAAGAACAGGCATGCAGACTTAGAGACACTGACGGGGATGAAGAGATGTCTTACCAGGTACCTCACAATCATATTAATGTTATTTTTCGAGGTTCCTCCTCTTTTGTTTCCAAAAGGCAGTTTAAGGCCTTTTATCGAGGGGTTAACCAAACGGAGACATCCCTTGGTGAACCTCAATACCCCCATTGGTCGGATACACCTTTGACATTTGATCGCACTGATTGTCCTGCGGGACTTACTCGACCATTGAGGCTCCCTTTGGTCATTACCCCGATCATCAGTAACGCGAGAGTCGAAAGGGTCCTGATCGACGGAGGGAGCTCCCTTGACATTTTATTGGTCAAGGCACTCGACGAGATGCAAATTCCTCGTTCGAAGATTAAGCCCATAATCCATCCGTTTTATGGGATAATCCCTGGCCCCTCCATGATGCCGTTGGGACAGGTGGTCCTCCCGGTCACACTGGGAGAACCCGATAACTTTCGAACAGACTTGGTTACTTTTGACGTAATTGATTGTGATTCAGCTTACAATGCAATCTTTGGCAGGCCAACTCTTGCTAAGTTCATGATGGCAACGCACTATGCTTATCAGTGCGGCAAATTGCCTAGCCCCAAAGGTGTCATCTCAGTCTGAGGCAGTCGCAACGTGGCACTAACGTGCGACCGGCTATCTCTGGAGATGGTCAACCAGCTTCCCCTCCGGGATGCTCAGGTCACCACAGTCGCCACCGACGCGATCAAGGTTGCTCCCCGACCAGATGAGAAACTTAAACTAGTTCCATTGTACCCAGATGATCCATCCAAGACAATTCGGGTCGAATCAGGCCTGGATGACAAATAGGAACTCGAGCTCATTACTTTCCTCCGGGCTAACGCAAATGTGTTTGCGTGGAAACCGTCCGACATGCCCGGTGTCCCAAGGGAAGTAATCGAGCACAGGTTAGCAATTCAACCTGGACAACGACCAATAAAGCAAAAGCTCAGGCGTTTTGCTGTTGACCGACAGGAAGCCACCCGAGAGGAGTTGGACAAACTCCTAAAGGCCGGGTTTATTCGCGAGGTCGATCACCCGGAATGGCTCGCTAATCCTGTCATGGTCCGCAAGTCAAATGGCAAGTGGCGCATGTGCGTCGATTACACTAGCCTCAATAGTGCCTGTCCGAAGGATGACTTTCCCCTTCCCCGCATCGACCAGCTAGTCGACTCAACTGCGGGTTGCGAACTGATAAGCTTCCTGGACGCTTACTCAGGATATCATCAAATTAGCATGGCAGAAGAAGATGAAGAGAAAACTACCTTCATCACCCCGTTCGGCACCTACTGCTACGTCAGAATGCCATTCGGTCTCAAGAACGCAGGTTCCACGTACCAGCGCTTGATGCAAAAGACCTTTCTTTCCCAGATAGGGCGTAATCTCGAAGCATATGTAGATGACTTGGTTGTAAAAAGTACCAAGAGATTGTCTCATTTGGACGATCTCGCTGAAACCTTCTGTAATTTGAATCACTTTGGAATATAGTTGAATCCGGAGAAATGCTCTTTCGGGGTTTCTTCAAGAAAACTCCTTGGTTTCCTTGTTTGTTCTAGAGGCATTGAAGTCAATCCTGAGAAAATCAGGGCCATCGAACAAATGAGGTCGCCCTCGACCATGAAAGATGTTCAACTCCTGGCTGGTCGCATGGCTGCCTTAAGTCGTTTCATATCGCGACTAGGCGAAAGGGGATTACCTTTCTTCAAAGCCTTGCGAAAGCATCACAATTTCACATGGCCCGATGAGGCCGAAAAAGTATTTCAGGAGGTAAAAACATATTTATCCAGCCACCAGTATTGGTGTCTCCCGACAAAGGAGAACCATTGCTTCTCTATTTGGCGGCCACCCCACACGCGGTCAGCGCTGTCCTGGTCACGGATAGGGAAGGGATACACAGACCCGTCTACTATGTAAGCGAGGTACTTCATGGTCCTAAGGAGCGATACCCTGAGGTCCAGAAGATACTTTACGCGCTACTGATGGCTTCCCGTAAGCTACGACATTACTTCCAAGCTCACAAGATCACAGTGCCCTCCTCGTTTCTTCTGGGGGATATTGTCTGAAATCCAGAGAAATCTGATCGAATCGCCAAATGGGCGGTTGAGCTCGGTGCTTTTGACATCCATTTCATGCCCCGCACGGTGGTTAAGTCTCAGGTTTGGCCGACTTTGTGGTCGAATGGACCAACCCTGGGCCACCCGTGCAGGTGTCCGAGGAATTGGAATGCCCCGATCACTGGACAATGTACTTTGACGGCTCCCGTAGTTTTCAACACTCGGGGGCTGGAGTGGTCTTAGTTACGCCTCAGGGCGAACAGCTTAAGTATGTCATCCAACTACACTTTGTTGCGACCAACAATGCAGCAGAGTAAGAAGGTCTTCTTGCAGGGCTCCGGGCAGCAGAATTGCTCAGAGTCCGTCGATTAGTGGTGAGGGGAGACTCACAGCTGGTCGTAAACCAGGTAAACAAGGAGTACAGCACCTCCGATGAGACAATGGCTCATTACCTGGGGGAAGTGAGGAGATTGGAAAAACACTTCAGTCATTTTGAAGTCCAATACATCCCGTGAAAGGACAACATTCTCGTAGACCAATTATCCAAAATTGGGTCCTCACGCACATCCGCTCCGGTAGGAGTGTTCATTGAACACTTGGACCGTCCTTCGATCATGACTTCGGTCGAGGATGATCCGGAAACAGCCTACGTTACCAACCTCGGTCAGGAACAGGATTGGACTCATCCATTGAGAGTCTATCTTGAACATGGGACCCTACCCGAGGATGAAACCGAAAGCGATCGGTTGATTCAAAAAGCGCGTCTGTACAAGCTCATAGAGGGAGTTTTGTATAGAAAGGGTAGTCAAGGAGTATTCATGCGCTGCATATCTCAGGAAGGTAAATCCCTCTTGAAAGAAATACATGACGGTGTATGCGGTGCGCACGCGTCATATCGCACACTGGTCGGAAAAGCTTTTTGACAGGGATTCTACTGGCCTTCGGCACTCGATGATGCCAAGCACATGGTCAAAATGTGTCCTCAGTGTCAGTTCCACGCGAGACAGGTTCATCAACCTGCCTATGCGTTACAAACCATTCCCCTCACATGGCCTTTTGTGGTCTGGGGGATGGATATAGTTGGTCCTATGCCACAAGCGGTCAATGGGTACAAGTTTCTGTTCGTAGCCATTGACACATTTACAAAGTGGATTGAGGCCGAACCGGTACGAAATATTACCGCATCAGCAGCACAAAAGTTCTTCCATAAGAACATTATTGCTCGATTCGGTGTTCCAAACCGTCTCATCACAGACAATGGTTCTCAGTTCGCTAGTGGTCTTTTTCTGGACTACTGTGATCAGATTGGGACCAAGGTGTGCTTTGCTTCTGTGGCGCATCCACAGAGCAATGGTGCCGTGGAACGGGCCAACAGGCAGATACTGCAAGGCATCAAGAAGCGTGTTTTTGATTGCCTTAAGACTCGCTCAGGGGCTTGGGCAGACGAGCTCTACACCGTTCTATGGGCACTGCGAACTACCTCCAGCTGAGCCACCGGTGAGACGCCCTTCCATCTGGTCTATGGGGCCGAGGCTGTGCTGCCTATGGAAGTTAGTATTGGATCTGTTCGGACAGAGTAATTCGAGCCAGTTGATCAGCCCGAACAGCGATCACAGGATCTCATCCTCTTAGAAGAAAGGCGTGATCGCGCTTTGATCAAGCCCGCGGCATACTTGCAAGCTTTGCGCAAGTACCATAACAAAAGGGTACGACCACGTAGTCTTAACGTGGGCGACCTGGTTTTACGAAAAATTCAAGACCAGTCTAATCGCAACAAATTCTCCCCGAAGTGGGAAGGCCCTTACACTGTTGTCTCAGTGCCGCGACCAGGATCAGCGCGATTAGCCATGGAGGATGGCCGAATTATGTCCAATACATGGAACATCGATCAACTACGCAAGTTCTACGTGTAAGTACTCAATCCTTTTTCCTGTTCAATTAGCATTTTTTCATAAAACAAAAAGTCTTTTGGTTTCACACGATGAACATTTCCCTTCATACCCATGTGTTACGAATTTGACTCGGGGGCTGGTCGCCGGTGGTTAGATCATTTCAACGTTCTAGTAGGATTCGCTGGCCGATCTCATGACCGCTTCCAGACAAGTCACTCCTAAATAAGCCGTTTCTCAACGTATACGGGGCTTTCTGGTAAGTCCTTGGTCATCTGAGTGGCTGCCGGTTTGCAACAAGATTAGGTGTTACATTGATCATAATTGCTGGTCCGATCGCACACCCCTGGTCGTTACACTTGTACTTCTCCTGTGTTTATAATACTAAGCCTTCAGTATCTATAATCACAGGCAGGGGCTAGGGGGATATGCTTATAATATGAAACAACAAAAAACAAGAATACATCTGTTTTCTTTAAAAAAAAACAATTTGAACATCCATTGCATTCTACATGTTATATCTGTACAGTTATAGGGATTATGCAATACCGAGCTCGGTCAGGAGTTTATCTACAAGGGGGGTGATCTCCTCCATGATCGACTCCAGTTGTTCTTCACTCTTGATCTCTACGGGTCCCACCAGTGGATTCAGATCCGTATCTGGGCCATGGTGGAGACGAAACCGGCAGAGAATGGCGGAGGCTGCTGATCGAACCCTGGTTCTGATTGCCTCTTCCCGTCGCTGTGTATCTTCAGGAAGATACTCGAGAAGTGACTCCGCTTGGGCCATGGCTAGTGTAGACCAGTCACTCGAACTGAGGTCATCCTTTGTGGTCTCAACCACATCGGCCCTCAGGAGACGGGCCACCATCTTTAGCTTTTCAAAGATGGATTGGCTCAGGTCTCTGTTCACCTTTTGGGCAGAGTTAATGGAGCACTGGAGGATCGCCTTGTCCTAACCAAGTCGTTTTATTTGACTTGCTTGCGCTGCAGTAAGAAGAGTGTTACTCATAAATTATGAATTCAAGTCTTCCTAGTCGGGAATCGACTTACCAGAGAGTTCAGACCGCAGCTTATTAAGCTCAACCTCTTGCTGCGAAACCATAGAGATCGACATGAGCTTGTTCGCGGCTAGCTCCCTCTTCAGAGAAGCAACCTCCCTGTAACAGGAAAAATGGTTGTCATAACAAATTTGTATCTATACAAATTGGAGGGCATTTATCCTTACCTGCGCAAGCGGTCTCTTTCTTTTTGTATGGCCTCGACGCTCGCTACCATAGCGATCGATCCGGCCGTCATTCGGGATAATTCCTGTGATACAAAGAGAAGTCAGTGGTGTCCTATGCACAATTCAGGTACCAAAAGAGATGTTCATCATACCTGTGTATACTCCCGAAACAAAACATCCTCCAGGATGGCGGGAGGTCCGGTCGAGGGACACGTCGTGACCTCGACAGGAGCAGCAGGTAGAGGTGCCTGCTGGGCCTTAGTTGCAGTTTCTGTTGCCCGCAACTGGGTCTCCACGCCTGATTCGTCCCCGACGGTCCAGACGACTTCCTGGACCAGAGGGACAGAGCGCTCCTCACCGGAGGCTCTGGCACCAGTAGCAACTTCAACCCTCCCCGGGGCGGCTGAAGGGCTCGGTGCTACCTCCTTTCGCCTGCCAAGAAAAGAGGAACTGACAATTATGTTGGTGATCGTCATAATCCAATCTAGTATAACCAGAATAGGGTTCTTACCTTATTTGAAATCCCATCAGCTTTTGGGATTTCAGGGAAGGCTCTCCCTGAGAAAGAGGACAATCGCTGTCTGTCCTAGTCTTCCTCTTTGTAAACAGGGCTTTTTCCCCCTATGTATGTTTTCCTGTAAGTACATTCATAAGGGATGATAAAGACTTAAGTGGTAAGAATTCATACCTGTGTAACCTGTCCGGTTGGCAGGGTTACGTCCGAGGACCTGGGTGGCTCCTGGACTTCTGGAACCGGCACTTCATCCACCACTCTAGCGGGGTCTTGTTCGGACATCCCCTCTCCTGTCCACAGGAGTGGAGGATTTTCCTCCCTGGGACTCACAGTTGTCGTAGGGGGAAGTTCTTTTCCCTGTACAAGTATAAATTCAGTAAACACATGTACAGAGAAAATCGAGAAGATAAGACCATGAGGAAATCTTACTGTGGTCATCCCTTCGACCAGGGAGGGAGAAGCAACTGACCCTGAAGCCTCTGGAGCTTCGGGAGCAGGGATCTCGCTCGCAACCACGGGACTTTCGGTGCGGCGGAGTTCGCTGCGGTTGCTTCTGTTTCTACGGGACGAGGTGGAGTCTTGCCGGATGGAGAGTCCGCTATCTTCCTCCTCCGGCGGATCAGGGGAACATCGTCTTCCTCCTCCTCCTCGCTCCTCTCCCCCTGTACGCCGAAGAAATGATTCCAGTTTGTACCTGGAAGAACAGGAGGTACGTGATATCTTACCACAGTCTTTCTTGCGGTAGGATGGATGCTCCGTGAAGACCCCTCCCCAAGAGTTTTCTTGGATTTCTTGGGGGCAGGGTTCCTCGTCCTGGAGTTCGAGGAGATCTTCTTCACATTCTTCACCGTCGGCTTTCCCAGGGAACCGACGTTTTCACTCGGGAACGTCGCCTTGGCGAATCTCCCCAAGAGCTGTTTCGTTCCGACAAATTTGTCAGTGCTGGGCATACATAAGACCTCCGAATAGGAGCTGAGTAGAAGATGACATACCTTTCGGCGCTCCTGTTTGAGGTCGTCGCCGGCGTGAACCAAGCTCTGTGGGCGAGGCGATCCCTTGGGGCCCTCCACTTCAGCGTTGTAGGCCCTGAGGAGGTAATTTGTCTACCTCTCGACCTCGGAGGAAGGCAGGACTGTTCCCAGAAGATCAATCAGAAGGCATGTCATAAGAGTATGAGGTTTCGGTGTCAAAATCGCATACCTTCGTTGTAGTCCAGGGTATTGTCTGCCATGGACCTGATCTCCCGAGCTGGATGAGCCCTTTCACGTAGGGGGCTCACCCGGTTCTTCACAAAGTCATGGATGACGTCGCGAGCCGTTAGTCCCTGTTGGACTAGATGAAGAATTACCTCGGCGTGCTTCATGAACTCACTGTTCATCGCTGGGAGGGAGTCCAACTCGCTCGGCTTTTCTGGCCGCGAGTTCTCGAACCACAACCCGCTCTCAGACGGAGGGGTGCAGTAAAACCACTTCTGGTGCCACCCGTGCACCGAATCCCTCAGGGGTGGGATGGGATACTCCTTCTTCTCCCATATCCGGAAGTAGATACATCCGGTGGCGTTGGCGCTTTTCGACCACGCCGAATAGTACAAACGTCGGAAGAGATCCACGCTGGGATACACTTGACGTATGCTTCACATAGATGCTGGAACACCGCCAGAATCAGGACCACATTTGGGTGGAGGTTGATCAACTCCAACCCATAATGCTCGAGGATGTCCTTCAGGAACAGACTCTCGGGGAATTGGAACCCGCTGCGTATGTATTCCTCGAAGACCACCAGTTTGCCCTCTCCGACGACTGGGGTTTCTTGGTCCTTCTCCGCGGGCCGCCAGTTGATTAGCAGCCGCGGAGGAAGGATCTCCTCCTTCTCTAGCGCCAGCAGACTCTCCTCGGAGTGGTGGATTGATCTACTCCAGGATGCCATTTCTTGTGAGAAATCGGGAGGAAAGTTGGCAACTTTGGGGAAGACGGAGGCTGAGAAGAATGAGGGTTTTGTGCGGCGGAACTATTGAGGAAGAGTTTTTGGCTGTGTGGCTTCCTCAAGAAGCTAACTGTTCCTTTTATAGACCCGAGGAGGTGCACTAATGTGAGTAACGTTCCACTCAAACGTTCCACTTAATATTTTATTCATTTCCCATAATGGATACTATCTCTGGCGGACCCGTTAAAGTGTTCCTGGTATCGGATCTGAAACAAAAGGACTTCTTTGTTTCGAGATTTGAAGATACAAAATCATGAAAAGTTTTCAAGGGTTTTCGGAGGACATTTTCCTTCATGCGCCTTGTAAATTTTCATGAAAATATCCTATGACTAAGTTTTTGGACGTACGGATATGTTTGATCAGATTACGGTATGGTCGGAACCATGTCTTCGACTTAGCTCTGATTCTAATCGAAGTGATGGTCTGATTGAGTTTCGGTTCTGATCGCGGTAATCTTTTGAAGTGAACTTCGGTTCTAACCGCGGCTTTAAGTTTGATGGCGATATCAGTGCTGGTCGCGATACTACTATAAAAACGCGATTCTGGTCGCAGAACTAAAGTTTACCTGTGTATGAGTGGTCGTAAAGACATTGCTTATGGCCATATTTTCGCACAGAAGATGTAAAGAATATTCATATGAAGAAAAAGAAAATTTTATTTCTTGCATTCTTTACATACAAAAGGGACACTGGCGACCAGAGCGTCGACCTAATCCGAAAGAAGTTTGCACAGTTCTCCTAGGGACATGTTATTGTCAGTAGGATCTACATTAACAACCCCCAGAGAACTAGCAACTAATCTAAGCCTATCTACATCATCCCTAACAAGAGAACTAGCAACTAATCTAAGCCAGATGCAGAATCGCCGAAGACATCTCTTCGGTCTTCTTCCCCAAGGCCTC
Source organism: Pharus latifolius (assembly GCA_019359835.1). Taxonomy (NCBI): domain Eukaryota; kingdom Viridiplantae; phylum Streptophyta; class Magnoliopsida; order Poales; family Poaceae; genus Pharus; species Pharus latifolius. Next base: position 13,801,122 of record CM033328.1, on the reverse strand, counting down.
TTTTTCCCTTTGGAGAGTCTGTCCGAGGGAAGGAGGTGGGGTCTCAACAGGCTGGTCGCTGGGGGCTCCAACAATTTTCATCTCCTACATTTGCAAATTTTAGTTTTACTGACTATAACAAACAAGCAAAGGGAGACATAAGTAATTACCAATCCTTGCAAGCGACAGGTTGGTATATGCATCTTGGAAAGTAGATCATCCGATAAATGCAGATGATCACTGGATGGTGGAAGTGCAACCTTCCCACCATAAGATTGCTTCCCCAACACAAGTGGAGAGTCATCTGGTCGGGTAGTCACTGCTTGCCAACCAGAAAATCGATCACCCAAACAAAAATGGGGAGCATTGGGGTGAAATGGAAAAGACTGAGGAGAATGTCCCTCCAAAGGTGGAGATGAAAGTTCTACCTGCCCAGATGCATGGATAGGAAGAACTAGAGGAACAGAAGGAAGAAAGAACGATGTTGTGTCTTCTACCTTTGCTCTGCTGGAGGATCCCTTGTCAACCTTGGGTTTCTTCCTTGAAGGAGATGGATCTTCAGGCATCTAAGGCCCTTGCTCGAAAACTTCCTCTTCATCACTCTCAATCTCGATGATGTTGTGATCTACCATCGGGGAGTGTATGAGGAGAAGGATGAAGGTAGCTTTGGAAGAAACCTAGCCGTGAGAAGAAGTTGTGGAGCTTTGTAATTCGAAGGCTTCGGTATTTATAGCCGCCAAGGTGACGGTTCGCCTTCCGAACGCCTCGGGTTTTTAAAAGCATTTACAATTTTACCTCGGGTTAAAAATTGTTTCAACAGCGCCATCATTACCCATCACATAATACCCAGAGCCCGTCTCGGGGAACCAACCGTCACACTTAGTGCGCCACTAAGTGGGGGATTTGAAGCTTCGGGTTAAAAATCCGATGCATGTCTTAAAATTCGAAATAAACACGTCTCTTCGTTTTCTTCAAATTTGGGGGCTAGCTGACAAGGATTGACACCCGAGTCAGTTCAAATGAATTCACGATTGGTTCAGGATAGATTCGAACCAGACACGTGCCTGGCAGTGCGAACTCAAGTCATTCTGAGGGGTACCAGTCCGAGGTCGCAGTCCTTACGCGATCAGACCGTAGCTAGTGTGCGGTCAGGAGTCCGTATGTTGTGCGCGGACAGAAGGCTGAAGATGTTGCGCGATCAGCCAACATCGCGCGATCAGAACTCTTTCGACCGGGGAACGTGGGAATATTCTGTCCGTGTAACAGGAATGTCCCAAGTATCCCGAAGATTCTTCCACATAGAGGAACAACCGTCAGGAGGTTAATACGTGCAGTTATCCACAAGTAACACGTGTTAAACCTGCGTGGGAGTTAAGAGCAGTTCTCTAAACCGCATCCAAGCAACCGTTTGATGCTGTTACGACTTGGCGCCCTTTCGACCAGTATAAAAGGGCGGCATGGTGTATCAAACAAAAAGCAGAGAGAAACCAAAGGATCACGAGATACAACACATCTCACTTAAAGAATCAAATAGCCAAGTTTACGGCTTAGATTAGATAGCTTCCATAGGCCTTCCAAGCTTCATTTTGTACACTCATATAGGGAAAATCTTCGCCTGTGAAGGTCTTTTCCCGTCACTTTGTAACTCTTTACCACACATAGTGCAATCCCAACAGGACGTAGGGCTATTACTCCCACCATCGAGGGCCCGAACCTGTATAAACTTCTCTGTGCTCCAGTTCTCCATAATTCTACATACCTTCCCGAAGGGTCACCCTGAAAGGTCTCACTATTTATAAATTATGCATAAGTTCGGCTAAGGACCCCGAGTCCGAATCGTCAACAGTATTCTTCTCGGATTCATCTCCATTTTATCAAAAATTTCCTCTTTATTTCGGGATTCCGAGAAATGTTGATGAATCTAGTATGAAGTTGCTCAAACCCTCGAATTGATACTTTCTCTTGATACACTAAATGTTTATATTTGAGTATCAACTCACTTTGGGCTCTAAAATCAACTGAATCCCAGAAATCTCCTCAAACCCTAACTCTACGGTTGCGCCGGTCTAACCGACCTCAGTTCCGGTCTGACCGACAGCAACAGCAGAACCCAGGCTTGCTGATCTGTTGTCATCTTGTTTCAATTCACACGTTCATATCTCTTAGTATCTTATCTGTTTTATATCTTGCAAATCTCCTAGCTGTCGACGCCCTCAAGGGAATGTCTCCGTCCGGACCAATAAGAAGAAATTGGCGAAGCGGCCAAAAAGAGCTCAACCTTCGAGCAGTAGCGACACTAAAGATGCTGATTGGGTGCCCTCGCCCGGAGACTCAGAAACGGAACAATCCCCTCACCGTGGTGGCTCCGAGCACATGGCTATGGATATTGAGAGTAAGGATGATGAGATAAACGTCCATGCATATCAAGGACCTAAGAAGAACTGGACGTCAAATGATTATACAAAGGCTAGGACCACCTACGCCTATAACCATGAGAATGACGCCACTACTCCTCACTTCCACACGATGACACAGCAGGATGCGTTCTATGGTCATCTGGTTCACAAGAATATCTTCGAACACAAATGGATTGAATGGGCTTTTGTTGTGCATCAGCCCATCATGGCTCCTCTGGTTCAGATCTTCAAGGAGATTGGTGATATTTACTTGATTTGCCTCATTTTTGTGTACATTTTCCCCATGCTTTTGCGCATATCAGTCATTAACCTCGGCATATGTCTAGATTATTCCAGATTTGTCACCAAATCGAGCGGATTACTCGTTTTGCAATTTTTATCGCAGGTCGGCGACGATTGGATGGATTTCTGGCTAGCGGTCGCGCCTCATCGACTTATTCTGACCTTCGGTCGATTCTGGATGGAAGTGCGCATTCCCGCGGTCGCGTAGGAACAGATCGCACCGAAATCGGAGTCTCCGGAGGCCCGGAATCCCAAACCCTAGCCACGAGGTCACATTTCTAATTCTCCAAAACCTCGAGGGCTTTTCTGCAAAAGTGCAAAATTCACCATTTTACCCAACCACCGGCCATTGAGGCATTTTGAGCCCGGCTTTTATTTTTTTCCTTCTTTTCTTTCTCCCCCAAATCCTCCTCCACACCTCCGTCCACCTCGCCGCCGCCGGCCGGGCCATACGCCGGCGGTGCTCCATTCCCCTTCCTCCCCTTCTTCTTCCTTTTTCTTGTCTTCATCTTCCCCATTTCACCACCACATCATCTCCTCCACACCACTCCACCGTCGTAGATCCGTGCCGGCGCCTCCCCCACTGCTCCACGGCGCCGCCGATCTACTCCACCACAGCCGCCGCGCGGCGCCACCACCGCCGATCCTGCCGGATCCCGGCCTTCAGCGTCGCCGCCCCGCTGCTGTACGTGCGCCGCCTTCAGGTGCGCCCTCACCTCCATGCGCCAATCTCCTACGGCTACGCCCTCCTCCATTCATCTCAGCGCCAGCTGCCCCAGACGCCGTTGGAGCCTGCGTCCTCTTCTTCATCCTGAGCTGCTGCAGCTTCGATGACGACCATGGCTTCATCGACTCCAGCAACTATTCAGTGACATTTTTCCCCTCTCTTAATCTCATTCTCCTTCCCCCTCTGATGTGTTTCCTGTGATGCATGTATATAAACAGAATTCGACTGCGGATGATCAATTAATGCTTGAGAAAAATCCATTTTAATTGTGTGTTCTAATCTCTTGTGTCATAGTTCTTGTTGCTGTCTCTGTTTATGCTTGTTCGTCCTCAATTTAGAACTTTGTTTCTGTCGCGCCCCGAGACTGGGACTACGACTACTCCTGTAGAGACCTAGCTCGCTGCAGCTAGTCCCTTATATGCATAGCATACACATACCCTTGACTTCCCAGGATAAGTCAAGCACAGGAGTATATCACATTGCAACCGAGTAACTTACAAAATAGTTAAGCAGTGTGGCCTGCTGGCCCTGATATTACATAAGGAGATTACAATGCCTTCACGGCATACATGGTTTAGCAAAATAACATCTACACAGTAGATGGTAGGTGACCCACCCACAAAGAGAAGTGGACGGCAGAACAACACACATCAGGGAAATGACGGGACCGACGCTCCTCCTTCTGGATCCACGTAGTACTTCACGCCTTCATCTTGATTGTTGATTGCTCCGTCTATTAATTTGTAGGTTGCAAGAGTGAGCACTTACGTACTCAGCAAGTCATAGGTAAGAGTAAATACATATAGTAGTGATGATATGAACCTAGACTAGTCAAGAATTATGGATGTTTATAAAATAATCTTTTCCTTTCTTATCTCATCTTATGGTAGCACTTTTCATAATATAACATCATCATTCATGTTCACTAGATTATAGCACTACCGCGACACGTCGACACACGACAGCCCACGGCAGCACTCCTTATCATGACAACACATGTCATTTGGGTAATCTTGATTTAACATATTTTATTTAGAAAATAGTACTTGTGTCACACCCCGTGGATTTAATCCACCGCAGCAGACTCCTATAAACCCGGGAGCTCGGAGTATTCGAATACATTTTTAACTCTGCAGAGAGGTACCAATTTACCTGCAAGATATTCCACTTTCAAGCCCATCCTATCATAACAAAATGATTAGACCCCTCCTCACAACCATGTGTGAGTGGCAAGGTGGAGATAACAAGAACTTTTGTTATGCATCACTTACAATTCACCCCTGACCCTGTGGCTCTCAGCGAAACACAGTTGTGGTAGGCTGTATCATAACCTCCACCCCACCTCATTTTCCCATTACTGGGTCAAATATCAGATCACCTTCAGTGATAGTAGGAGTCAGCCTCCAAGTCAATAATCACAACACATCTCATGCAGGGGTTTCATGTATGATCCACATAAGTACTTGTTCAGGCCTGTCCCATACCAGGCTTGCGGTTAGCACGTTGTTCATGCCACTAGACGCACAACACAAGGTTCTAGTCCTTATATGCCAGTGACCAGACCATCCACAACCCTGCACCTTCAGTGCCTGCATTCCTTTGCAGTCTAGCACCTCCAGTGCTACAGCCATCCATACCATTTTTCTAGTCACGGCTAGGGGTTTTATTTCATGAATATAAGTATATAGATACATATAATAGTTCATGGCTCAAAACTTGTTTATTTCACATTTCACAGATAACCAGTCTAGTACTGCCAATTCATAAATCAACCATTCTCAATCTTTCACATGCAATATTGCCTATATTCAAGGTTATATTATAGCAACATTTAAAATATAGGTTCAAGATGACCAAGGATATGACTTGCCTTCCGCGTCGTAAGAAACAGCAGTTGATGACGGGTCAACAGCGAAGTCCTCGATCTCAGCTTCTGAATCTGCTCGACGACAAACCAAACAATACACACAAATATTACTTATATATTAAGATGTTTTAGAATCTATATGCAGATATGCTTTACAAGAGTGACTGAACGATACTGGAGATAATTGAGATTACAAGCTGAACTAAGTTGAGATCTAGGGTTTTAAGGATTTGGCTAAGGATGGATGTTAGATGCTCTTAGGATCTCAAGGTTACAATAAGAACATCAGTTTGTGGCTGGTTTGATCAAAAACAGCGAATGTCAGCGGATTGACATTCGGATCAAGATTCTGACATAACTTCAAGGAAAACTAGAGAGCTTATCTCAAGTTATGACAGTAGAAGAAGATGTAGATCATAACTCTACAAATTCAGTGGACAAAGTGGTTTTCAAATTGCACAATCAGAAATGGGTAAACAAGGCCAATGCCATTGGCTGGCATGCACTGAGATAGTGTCAAAAGCTAGGGTTTTGCATAACATGTATTTCAAGGGCTCAAATTAAGTTGTGATAGAAGAAGAAAATGCTGATCACAACCTCAGAAATCTAAGGGACAAAGTTATGCCCAAAATGCACATCTGGAAGGGAGTGAAAAGGGATAATGCCACTGACTGACATAGTCTGGCATTGATCTTGACATGGCCAGAAACTAGGGCTTGGCATAACTTTTGATCTAGAGCTCCAAATGATGCACCACTTTGTCTGGGATGTAGGCCTCAGTAACAGGAACAATTCATTCAACTGGACCTAGGGCAGGAGGTGGCCAGAAAGTGATGAAAACCGGCGATGAACTCGGTGGCTGAAATTTCAATTCACAGCACTGGACAGGAATTAGGGCATAGCTATATCTTCTGATTTAGGCCGAATTGGAAGTCGAGCTAGTAGGCAAAGTTGCTCAGGAGATCAAGGTGTATCTGGTGGACAAGGTTTCTGGAGCTGGATCGGCCGGGAATGGTTTTCCGGTGGCCGGCGCCGGAGAAGAAGACACTGATATTGGGGGTTTTGGCTACACGATGTTTGAACTCGATTCCTTGCTTGGAGAGCATCTAGAAGGTATAAGAAAGCTTCTGGAACGATCGAATTGGCCGGAGAATCACCGGAGAAGGTTGGCGACATTCGCCGGCGGCTGGTGAAGCTCGGGCTAGCGAAAAACTCCAGTTCTTGGTCAATTTCACCATTCAACTTCACAGGCTTGCTTAGAATAGCTCACTGATCATTTTTGTCTATTAAATCGAAGGCTAATTCGGGCTAATTTGACTTGTGCAACTGGAACAGGGCATTTCACTGATTTCAGCAATTCCGGCGATCACCGGCGATGAAGTGCATAAGAGCTCAATTAAATGATACAGCACGATGAGGGAGATGAGATATACCTTCTGGTGCTGTTAATTCGGTGAGAGGTGCAGCAGGGCGTGCTGGCACCGTGAGGACTCAATCTGGACTCGCCGGAGAAGACGACTGCAGCGAGAGATTTTGCAAAATTGGCTAAGTCCTGGTGAAGGGGAGATGACACAGGGTATGGCTGCTTATATAGGCCACAGGGCGATGCTTGCAAAGAGATAGCAGCAAGGGAATTGTGCCAGATGACAAGATTTGCCGGGCGCAGCTGCAACAACGGCGAGCGGTGAAGCGACTGTACACTGGCAAGGCGAAACTGTGGTACATCGAGTCTCATCAATGTCGGGCGGTGCAAGTCGGTGGCGACAAAGGCTGGTGAAGCAAGTAACGTGGCAAGAAGATACTGACAATGGCTGCTGCTGGTCGCGCACAGGAGCAGATGTTGTTCAACGGCGCTGCCACGGCGATGGCTAGGGCGAGGACGCGTGCGCAACAGCAACAGTAAGTATGCACGAGCACAAATGCAAGCGGGACTTGGCCGGCGGCGAGCGTGCACGGCGCAAACGCACGGCGAGGTTCCTGGTCGTGCACTGCAGTTGGCCTGGTCGATTTTGGGCTGATTTGCAATTATTGATTTTCCTGATTTGGACTGAATTGTAAATCTGAAGATTTGGAAGGTTTGATCTGGAATTGATTCTGCTGTTTTGGTAAACTTGATTCAACAAATGATTTGACACAGATTGAAGATAAAATTTGAAATGTTCGGATGATTTTTGATATGAACTGAAAACAGAGTAGATTAGGGTAAAATAGGTCTGAAACTTATTGATCTCGAATTCTGGGATTTAGGGTTTGATTTTGAGATACTCATAAAAGAAGAATTTGTGTTGAAAAGCATTTGGAAGGTGTTCCCTGAATTAGATTTGAATTTGAAGATGATTTGCAACATTTTGCCTTTCTGGCTTTTAGAAAAATCTGGAAGAAGGACTGATCTGCGAATCTGGAGTTTTGGAAGGTTTAAACTGAATTTGATTTCACTGATATAGCAGATTATATTCAACAGAATATTTGGCAAGAACATTTAATAAAATTTGGCACATTTGAATAGTCTTTGATACAGACTGAAAATAGGGTATTTTTAGGGTAATTGAATCTGAGCTTTAATTGATTTCGAATTATGGTAATTAGGATGAGATCTTGAAATCTGCACAAAAGAAGAACTTGTTTCAAATAGCATCTAGAAAAGATTTGCCGAAGAAATTCTGAATTTGGAGTTAATCTGGAGATTTTAACCTTTCTAGGTTTTCAGATATCAGATAAGGACTATATTGCGATAATTCTTGGACTGATTTGTGAAAAGAGTCTAGATGGTAGAATCTGGCTGTCAACTTTTTAGTTTAAGGTATTGACATACCCATGATCATATTCCAGAAATAGTCTGGTCTGAACTTGGTCAAGATTTTGATTAAATCCGTATTTCTGAAACTTAGGGTATTTAGGTAATATAATGTATTTCTGTTTTCGAAAACAGAAGAAGTTGATAAATCTGGAATTTAGAGATAGAATTGGATCTAGGTTCTGAAGACTTTTAAGTTCAGAGTAACTGATAGATCACATCTGAACAATCTGATCTTGATTTGAGGTCACAGGATAGATTTTGGAGATTTTAGGGTTTAGGATAGATACTGATCTGGCTATTACTACAGATACAAGCATGCATGCTATTGATGAAAAAGGAAGTTTTCACCCCTAACTCAGGATGTTACAGTTTCTGTCTCTACTGATGTTGAACTGTGACCCTTGATAGGAATAAGAGCTGAATGCATTTGAGTTGCAGCTTGAGCTTGATTTTGACTTGCTGTCTACTTTGCTGCTTCTCCTCATGAACTGCTTGTGTTGCATTTTAGTAACTATTGTGATTGCATAGATGAATGAGAACTGAGTCTGAATTACTCTTTATCTGTGTATTCTGAAGCAATGAAGTTCTTTAAGTATGAATCCGGCATTAGGCAAATTGAGCTGGACTATTTTCTTCCCTCTGCATTTCAGATTTAAATTTAGTTAGGCATATGTTTCTCTCATCTAGTCCCTTGGGAGAGAACGACATACTCGCCTACTACTGCGACCTCGTCCGCTTGCGAGGCTCCGTTTTAGGTGGTATCAATTTTTGGCGCCGTTGCCGGGGACTAGATGAAAGTGAATGTGTTTAACTAGATTAAATCATTTTGTTTTTGTTTTTCTTTTCGGTTTCTGTTTGCATCTTTTCCCGCCCCTTTTTCCCTCCCAGCTCTTTTATTTCTCGCACTTCCTCTTGTCCTTTTCTCGTTGATTGATTTTCTCTGATTGAGGTTATGGATGGTTCGTAGTCTTTTAGTGATGCATGTGACAATCTCAGTGCTAAACTAGATGATTTGCCTCGTCAGATGGATACAGCCCTTCGTGGATTGTTTGCTCATATTAGTGTTGCTCCTATATGTTCTATTTGCGGTATTCGAGGTCATTCGCCCGCTGCTTGTCAGCGTGGTCGAGCATCCACTACATATCGTCCTGGATGGCCTGCATACCCAAACTCATCATATAGGAACAACCACCCTATTATCTCATCATCTTCTCCTAGTCATCTTTCGCAGGGTTTTATGTACGGAGAGCGGCTTCCATGTACATCATATCAGTCTCCGTACTTGGCACATCAGCAGTACTCACAGCAGCCTCCTACATATGAGGATACACCATCTAGACTTGAGGTGCTGTTTGAGCGTCATTTGGAAAAGATGAACGAGTTTCTACATCCGCCACCACAGTCGCCTCCCGAAGTTGAGGATACATCCAGACTTGAGGCACTGATGGAGGGCTTGGTTAAGCAATCTGAGCGACTCATGACCCAGCATTTAAGGGATGTGGAATTATTGCGGGCTGAGATGCAGGGTGTGCGATCTTGCATAGCTGAGTTCAGAGGATATCGAGATCCAATCCACATCTTGCCATCTCAAGTACCCACATTTGAGGCCATCACACATCCGTTGAGTGTCCCAGAGCCCACCCATGACACCTATCTTGGAGACCCTCGCGGAGAGACCACAGTATTGAACGACGAGCTTCGACCCGATCTTCTTTCTTCCACGTCGCATCAATCACCTCCGCCTCCTATTGATTTGATCATGTTTGATGATGATGATGATGGAGAGCTTGTTTTTGAGACTCCTCTGCGTCCGTTTGGACCGTTTTCTTTTGATGATCCATTGGCAGACGGACCAGAGATGGAGAGTGTCAGTTTCGATGTTGCAGACCTTCTGGACTACTCCTTGAGCCACGAGATCGAGAGGGAGACATTCATATTTGCTGACGAGGGACTTCCTTCTGACATTGGGGTGCCAGTTCATCTTGATCTACCAGACCCGACCCCCGTGGAGGTCCTTCTTACCCCAGACTTCACGCCATCCACTATTCAGGTAGATTTGAAACCCCTCTCGTATTATTATGAGTTGTCTAGTTCTGACGAGGTTATTCATATTCCTTTGAGTTGTCATTCATCCTGCATCATTATATGCCATCCTCATGATATGTATAGTCAGTCAATCTTCGGGAAAGGATCTTCGTCAGCTGACTTTCTGGAGGGCTTTGTCCCTACCATACACACGTGCTTGGTCTTTCTTTATCTTATTTGCAGGTTAGCACGTGTGGCTTCTCGACCGCGAGCAAACTTGCTCCGAGTCGACATTCCTTGGGATCCTGGTGGATTCCCAGGTATGCTGCTTTCGACAGTATGCTGCTTTCAACAGAAGGGTGGACGTGGAGCTTCTACTACGTCCCATACTTGCCTCTCCTTCCCACTCGTGCTTCAACGCCATATCTTTTGAGGGTCGAGCTTCCGACCTAAAAGAAGCGCTTCTCGGGAGGCAACCCGAGTGTTTTCTCTCTTTCTTTGTTTTCGTTATTTATTTTCCTTTATTTGTAGGATTGTTCTTAGTTTCTTCTTTGGTTGTTCTTTCAGGGCATCATCCTCATATGGCGGCTTGGCACATTTGGGATACTTTAGATGGCTCATCGCAGTGTCATCGTCTTCATCCTTCACCGGGTGAGCTATTGCGGACCTCTCATATGACCCTTGTGCATGAAATTTATTTTGTGTTCCCATCTCCATGTGTTCATCTCATGTTGTTGCATTGTGGACTATGCAACCATTTAAGCTTGGGGGGAGGAATGCATTTCTTGTTGTGCTGTAATTCCGAAAATTTGGGTCAAATTTTTCAAAATTGAGCTTCTTTGTGCAAGTTTCTGCTCATGTATGAGATCTGTTGTATGTACTTGCTTATCTTGCCTTGCTTATGTTGTGAATGATCTTTATCCAGCCTTGTGGGCTTGTTTATGTTGTGATATGACCTGCTGTATACTTGTGTTGTTTGGATTGCATGAAAAATTTAGAAAGGTCATGTCAAAATTTTCTGGAAATTCTAGACTTGTGCAGATTTATATCTATATGTGATTGTTGTGGTTATGACTAAATGTGCTTTGCATTTTGCGTTTCACTGTTCTCATTTGGCTTTTGGAGCCTCTTGCATGTCGTGTTGAGTTTTTTTTATTGCATGGTTTAGTAGCTCGACAATCTATTATAGGTTGAATTGTGATTAATCATCTTCTAATGGTACTAAAACTGCTTGTACTTAGTTTCGTTGTGGATATTGTGGAAATTTGAATGCTTACTAATATCTTTATTACCGCATTCTATCTTGTATACTGAAATGTCAATTGTGAACCTAATCTCTACACACATGTTTAGAACACGAGTCTCCTAAACAATCATATAACTTGTGTAAACCAGATTTGAAAAAAAAAAAAAAATCTTGCTAATAAGGTCGCAATTGTTTGTTTTCTACCTTGTAGACACTGCCAAATTTTCTTTTCTTTTGAATAAAAGCTCTTCTGCTTCGTTGCTCCTCTGAGTCTTCGGTATGTAAGCATGGTTTGCACATTTTCAAATCTAATAAGTGCACAAGCCTTCCCGCTACATCTTTTGACTCATGAGCATGTTTATAAAACACTCTAGTGGACTACCTACCCTAGAGAGAAGTACGGAGAGATCCGCCTAAATAAGTCGAAGGGTAGAGACTTACATGAGCACCAGATTTTGTTTTTCAAATAAAGAGAGCTCAAAAATTAATAAGGTTGAAACTGCTTATTTGATGTTTATGGAGACCGTAGTTCTTCGATGCCTGTGTATTGTTTATGCTCACTTTGAATTTCTATATACACGTATGGATGTAGGTGGTATGAGTAGGATTAAGCATTCTTATTTCCTCCGTATCTAGAACTAAGCTAGTTACTTGCAATTTCAGTGCAATTATTAGATGGTTGAGCGCTTGATACATATCTTAGTTTGCCGAGCTTACTATACGCTGCATTTTACTCTTTCATGACATCTGTTTGCTTGCTTGACTCCTTGGATTTATTTCCTGTCACATTGCTTGAGGACAAGCAAAGAATTAAGCTTGGGGGGATGATATTTACTTGATTTACCTCATTTTTGTGTACATTTTCCCCATGCTTTTGCGCATATCAGTCATTAACCTCGGCATATGTCTAGATTATTCCAAATTTGTCGCCAAATCGAGCGGATTACTCGTTCTGCAATTTTTATCGCAGGTCGGCGACGATTGGATGGATTTCTGGCTAGCGGTCGCGCCTCATCGACTTATTCTGACCTTTGGTCGATTCTGGATGGAAGTGCGCGTTCCCGCGGTCGTGTAGGAACTGACCGCACCGAAATCGGAGTCTCCGGAGGCCCGGAATCCCAAACCCTAGCCATGAGGTCACATTTCTAATTCTCCAAAACCTCGAGGGCTTTTCTGCAAAAGTGCAAAATTCACCATTTTACCCAGCCGCCGGCCACTGAGGCATTTTGAGCCCGGCTTTTATTTTTTTCCTTCTTTTCTTTCTCCCCCAAATCCTCCTCCACACCTCCGTCCACCTCGCCGCCGCCGGCCGGGCCATACGCCGGCGGTGCTCCATTCCCCTTCCTCCCCTTCTTCTTCCTTTTTCTTGTCTTCATCTTCCCCATTTCACCACCACATCATCTCCTCCACACCACTCCACCATCGCAGATCCGTGCCGGCGCCTCCCCCACTGCTCCACGGCGCCGCCGACCTACTCCACCACAGCCGCCGCGCGGCGCCACCACCGCCAATCCTGCCGGATCCCACCATCTTCGTGCTCCGGCGCCAGGCCGCTCCTCCACCAACCCGAGCCAGTGCCGCCTCTTCTTCGCACTGCCGCCACCGGATCTCCACGGCGCCGCCGGTCCCCTTCGTGCGCCGGCATCAGCGCCTCCTTCCTCGCCGCTCCACTCCAAGCCGCCAACGCCGCCCCAAAACAGCGTCGCCTCCTACAGGGCCGCCGCCGAGCTCGCCGGTCCCCTTCGTGCGTCGGCATCAACGCCTCCTCCCCGGTCTCCTCGGTGCGCCTCCATACGCCGGCGGTGTCTCCTCCCTCTCATCGCCTCTTTCTCCTCCCTCTCCTAGATCCGCGCGTCATCCCGATCCGCTGGCTCCGCCCCTGCAACCTCTAGCTCATCTCCTTCATCGCCATCTAAACCACGGCACACAGACGAGTTTCTCCCCACGGTCTGGGCTGTAGCTTCATCAGCCTCTGCTCCACTTCTTCTCCAGCAACCAGGAACAAACCGCCTCAACGACCACGGCAACCAGCAGCTTCATCGGGTTCGGTCATCCGCACCAGCAACTAGAACATCTCAACAACAAGCAATTAGTGTGCATTCTCATTCCCTGTCTCCTGTTCTTCGAATTTCAAACTGAATTGATGATGGTATGCATGTATGAATTGCTGTGTGTCTGTAATTATTGAACAGAGCTCCTCAATTTCTGAATCAGATTTCAGTTTTAGGATAATTTGAATTGGATGGATCAAACTTGCTAATTCTGTTGCTTGAAAACTTAGCCCAACTGGTATGAAGGACTGAATGGATTTGAGCTGCAACTCAAGCTTGATATCGATTAACTGTCTGTCTTGCTGCTGCTCCTCATAAACTGCCTGTATTGTATTTTTGTCACTGTTGTATCGCATAGATGAACTTTAAACTACAGTGAATTGGAACTGAATTCTGGACCGTGCCAAAGTCATTTCTTCTCTGAGTTCATGGCTGATTTTTGCTGGTTTTAGTACCCTGTTGATTCAAATGCCTGTGCTTAGTCATTGTTTACTTGTCTAGATGCGAAGTTGAGAAATATCATGCGATTGCTGTTCTTTTATACTGTGAAATCCGAATAGCTTCATCTATCTCTTTTGTGTGCAATCATTGAGCTGGTTCATGCTGAATTGATTTTCCAATGTTTCTTAGGTGTTTATTACAAATGTTTATCAATGAAACCCCGGTTCGGTCTGGTGTTGTTTGCTTAGGTTTGCTGTTGTGGTTTCGGATGAGAAGATGATTGGCGTTTGCTTTGCACTTGTGATTCGTCGATACTCGCCATAGATTGTGATCGCTGATGGTTGTTAGCGCTGCGCGCTAACAATACACGATTTGCTTCTATTGCTTGTATTACGAAACATGAGCTTAGGATGAACACTAGTCACTTGTCGAGGAAATCACCTCTCTTTCTCTTTATTTCTTCCGACATCTTCTTTTCTTTCGTCCGATTTATTTTCTTTTGCCATTGATTTAATTTAGTTTTACACGATTTGTTTTCTCTAGTCCTTGTGGAAAGAACGACTAGAATACTCGCCTACTGCATCGTCCTCGTTCTATTGCGAGACGGTCTAGGCCCGTATCAATTGGGCTGTATGACTTTGTGGAGAATAAGTGCCCATGGAACGCCACTACCATCCGTCAGTTCTATGCTACCATCGAGATCATTTGGGCGCAACAAAAGATAATGTGGATGACTGGCACTAGGAGATATGAGGCTTCATTTGAGGAGTTTGCTGTGGCAAATAAGATAAATTATGAAGAAATGAAGGAAGGCATAAATATGGAGGATGAGGATTATCTGCATGAGGATGACTGGCTCCAGCTCTATGAGCAGCCAGGAGGTGCACAGAGGATCGTACCTGGCACTGTTACATGCCTTAAAGTCCTCCCAGCTGTGGTCAACAAGATTATCCGAGCCACGATCCATCCAAAGAGTGGAAATCGAGAAGCTATCCGCGACTACTACTGGAACTTCATCGACCACATCCTCAAACGACATCGGATCAACATTATTACTTCATCTTGAAGACGATTGAGGATGTCTCGATAACCACTCTTCCAAATCTGTACTTAGCTCCATACATTATGACTTTGCTGCTCCAGAAGACGAAGTTTCCTTGCGGATCTTGCGATATCAGGCATCTCGGCTATAAGCCGTTCAGTGTCAATCCGCGCATCTTGGCTCGAGGCCATGGAGCACAGCCCCATCAGTAGTAGCAGCAGCAGGCTCAGGACATGCCTCCTCCACCTCAGCCGCTGGCTCAGCAGCCAGCACAGCAGAGCCAAGCCTCCGCCTGGTTTACTCAGTTCCAGCAACAGTTCCATCAGCCGATGATGGATCAGGTTGCTACTCTTCTACAGGGGCTTGAGCTCACACGATCCGACTTGGCGGCTCTCAATGATCAATTCCAGACCTTTTCGTCGCGCCAAGATCAGTTTGACCAGCGCTTCGACGCCTTCTCTACTCACTTCTACTTGAGATTCCCTCAGACTTCTCCTTTCAACCCTCCAGATGATGATGCTCCCGCCTATTCCTAGCTTTTCTAGCAATTGATGCCAAAGGGGGAGAAGAACTTTAAATGAATGACTTTTGATTGACTTTGGTTGACTTTTGCTGAGAACTTTAGACTTTGTATGAATGGATAACTTATGTGGATGTTGCTTTGAATGTCTTATTTTTGACTTATGTGATGTGATGTTTTGAATGTCTTACTACTCTTGTGAATGTCTTATTACTCTTGTGATACTTCATGTTATATTGAGAATGAATTGGCATATCCTCTTATATACATGATGAATTGACATATCCTCTTATATACATGCTTGAACTCCACCAAAAGGCCAAAATTTTCATAATCATCTATTTAGGGGGAATATGTCTTTTAATGCTCAAAATTCAATCATCTACTCTTAATGTTGTCATCAATTACCACAAAGGGGGAGATTGTAGCTTCTAGGCCCCTAAAGAGTGTTTTGGTAATTAATGATAATTACAAATGTTGAGCTAACGTTACCTGTTAAGTTGTGTCAAGAACAAACTCAAAAGACAGGATAATGAAAGGCAAAGAAAGAGCTACATGATGAAGAAAGGACATTGAGCAAAGAGCCAAAGGTACGGAATAGGGTCTTTTTCCTTTTACCGGTCTAAGGTGATTAGAGAAGAATTTTGACCGGATTATAGGATAGTCGCCGTACTATTAAGAGGAGCATGTGGTGTATCACTAAATAGTTCATCTATGTGCCACAAGTCATAAAAATAACTTGCATTGCATACTAGAAGGTCATATCCTTTGAAAATGCTTTTAACCATTCATAACAGCCAAGTTCAGTCTCTGTCGGTCTAATCGATTGTTAGCTGGTCTGACCACATAAACGGTCTGACCGAATGTTGTTTCGGACTGACCGACAGTTGTGTTGAAGTGTGTTTATTTTCTTAAAAAGGTCGGTCTGTCCGTAGTTAAACCCTAAGTCAGACTCCTAGAGTTTCATGATCACTTTTTATGGAACTTAGTGTGTTGAGTCAGTCTGACCGATTGTTTATCCGGTCTGACCAAGATTTTGTACTATGGTCTGACCGTGTGGCCGGTCTGTCTGAAGTTTTCGGCTTGACCATAAATCGTGTCCAGAAACAATGTCGTCTCTGGAAGGTTTCACGGTCTGACCGCCATTGGCTCCTATCTGACCGTGAGAGTGCCCGACAAGGGCAGGTGAGCATTTATTGCGCCTGTTTAATGCCGTCGCAATTGCGGTGGTCTGACCGGGCTTATACCTACGGTTTGACCGCCAAGTGATCTTTTTCTTCCAACGGCTATATTTATTGTGGGGGGTATATATACTCCCATGCATGGTCCTGTTTAGCACTCTTGGCTTATTTGTGATCATTGCCATCATTCTTAAGAGCAAAAACAAGTTTCATACACTCTAGTGTTCAATTTCTTGAATTTGAGAGAGTGTGCATTTGAGATCTTCTAGTGCATTGCATTTAGATCACTAAATCAACCTTGTGGCACTAGAAGAGCGTTAAGTGATCATCACCGGCTTGTTACTCTTGGAGCTTGCTGGCTCCTAGACCGCTAGGAGGAAGGTTTTGGAGAGCTCTCCAAGGAAGATTGTGGAGAAGCCTCAAAACATCTTGTGAAAGAGTCGAGCACGCCTTGCTGGAGCGGTAAAGTGTATCAATAGTGGAATCGAGGTTTGGATAACTCATCATACTAATCCGGCTTGAGATCTAAGTCACTTCTTGAGAGGAAGTCGACTATATAGAGGAGCGGTTAGAGATTTGAGTTTGCCTCAACATGGATTAGGGGTGATCGGCAGATCACTGAGACCACAGGATATATCCTTGTGTTAAATTGCTAGTTGTTCATCTTGTTTTAGCTACTTGCTCTCATTTATTGTTAATTGCTTGATTAGTTGTTAAATTGTCAAAATCGCCTATTCACCCCCTCTAGTCGATATCCTAGATCCCTTTCAGAAGACCCTGGGAATGGGGTAAGTCCCCGGCCCCGGGAAGGCTCCCAAGACTGGGAGGGCTCTGGATGACGGGCCTATCGGGGCGTAGCCCCAGTTGGGGCAGCAGGCCCCGGGGCCGCCCTGACCTCCGAAAGTCGGAGGGGCTATCGGATGCCACATAAACGGGGGCATTGCCCCCATGAACGGGAACTGCGAGTAGATGGGCGCCTGTGGCCGCGCCAGAACGCCGAGGAGCTCGTCCATCGAGCGCTGGGTGCGGAGCTGGCCGTCCACCAGAGCTTCGAGCAGCGCATCCCGGGAGGCCGGTGGAGCCATCGGGGGAAAGCTTGTCCCCCCAGGAGCGTCCGAGGTCATCGGGTTGGACGCGGAGCCCTGTCCACTGGAATTTACCGGGAGAGTTGAAGGTGGCACTTGGGTTTGGCCGTGTCCGGACGTCAGTGCCGGGACGGCCACATTTCGGACGGGTGGCGCTGGGTCACTGGGACCGGCGTCACCGGGAACGGTGCGAGCCCTCGTTCTTGGGGGAGCCATGGCGATTCGTCACGAGTCCTCAGGGACGGCACCAACTGTCGTAGTATTACGAATAACCCGGCAGGTTTTGTGGAAGATCCTGGCGAAGAAAGGACGACGCGAGCTGACCGTGCGACCGGTCCTCTCCCGTCATGCAAACACAGCAAGTGATACGAAGGTTTAAACCGGTTCGGGCCTCAGTGGAGGCCCTAGTCCTGTCGGCGTGCTCCCAACCGGGGTTGGCTCGGGTAGCTCTCTTGGGGGAGAGATGACTCCAGAGCACACCTGTTTGATTGTCTATTAGTCAAAAAATGAATTTTCCCCCTCACATGAGGTGTTACAAGGGCTTATATAGGCCCAAAAGATGCAAAAAGACTAAACTACCCCGCTCACGACCATTGGATCGAGGGGCAGCGGCGTCCTTCCTCCAGTCAGGAGCCTTGGATGCTTGACAGGTGTCCGCCAGTTCCCGAGGTGCTTCTTGCGTGATCCTCACGTGACCCGGGATCGGAGACCCTTGTCTTCGAAAGAACAGCGACGCCCGAGACAAGCCACCGGGGGGCCTTGTCCCCGGGCAAAAGGCGTCGCCTGGGACAAGCCACCGGGGGCCTTGTCCCCGATTAAAAGGCGGCGCCTGGGACAAGCCACCGAGGGGCCTTATCCCCAGGCAAAAGGCGGTGCCCGGGACAAGCCACCGGGGGGCCTTATCCCCGGGCAAATGGCGGTGCCCGGGACAAGCCACCGGGGCCTTGTCCCCGGGCAAAAGGTGGCGCCCGGGACAAGCCACTAGGGGGCCTTGTCCCCGAGTAAATTGGATGCGCCTCTTACCTAGACTTGATCCCATGGAGATTTCCCCCAACACATAGGTTCATATCATCTATACTATATGTATATCTACTCTTACCTATGACTTGCTGAGTACGTAAGTACTCACCCTTGCAATCTATAATCCAATAGAGGGAGGGCTTCATGACCAAGATTGATCCGGGAGGATCTTCAAGTCCTGTTCGCATATGGCTTCGCAACCATAACCGTGTTCGGAAAGGTTTTGCGACCATGGATGGGTCCGCGACCATGTATTGGTTCGCCACCATGAAAAGGAATTCATTCCCTGTTCGAAATTATAATCTGATCTGAATATATAACTAAGCTTATCTGTTTAGGATTAGTTAGTTATATGAGTCTAATACGTTTAGGTTATTGAGTCTGATACGTACTCATACGATTGGACTATAAATACCTTCTAATAGGACTAGTTTAGATCATCGAATACAATCGAAAAGTCATAGAACTTATTTGAGTTTTAGACACTTATAGTTCCTTCGATGTAGGCAAGTGTGCCTAACGTTCGACGTGTATCCAAGTAAGATCCTGTTATTCCGCATATTAGAATCTGGACGAGCCTAGTGCGAAAACCAAGGCTAGGTCTCAAATGGATCAAGTTGGTATCAGATCAACTTTCCTATCCTGTGGATGGTGAAGACTCGCCAGGGTTACAAAACCTCCGGTGAAAATCCAGGCGATCAATCAACGGTTCATATAGCCGCATCTCCAACAATGTCTGAGGATACCTCCGTTCAAGCTAACCTAGCCGAACAAGTGGCTAAGCTCTCCACCGACATGGAAAACATGCTTGCTTGGATTAAGCAACAGGCCATGATTGTACCTCTTGAAGAAGGGAAGGTTATGGGTGTGAAGCCTGGTGAAGACTTGTGTAGGACAGACGAAAATGAAGATGAAGGCGACCACAAGACCGACGACCTCACCAACACCTCCTTAGCTATCGGATCTTTTAAGGTCGACTCTAAGATTGATATACCCATATATGATGGAGTGATCGATGCCGAGAAACTAGATTCTTTGATCGACCAGCTTGGGACCTACTTTGACCTGAAAGGGTTCAATAGCGCTCAAAAGGTGAAGTTCGCACCTTTGAAGATGAAGGACCACGCCAAGACTTGGTGGAAGGCCCTTGTCGCCAGTGGTGAAGCTGACGACCTTGCGTGAGGTCAATTCAAACGACTTCTACGACAAGAATTCCATCCGATGGGTTATCGTGAGGAGAGATGGGAGCGTTGGCATAGATTGTACCAACGGCGCGACTAGACCGTCCAAGACTATACTACGGAATTCCAGAGACAAGCAATGGTCATCGACATCTCACTGTCCGATCCTCAGGTATTTAGAAATACACATCTGGACTTCAGAAATCAATCAGTACTAAGCTAAGTCTATTTGGCATCCAAGACATCGCGACCGCAAGCACAACTACTATGGCGATCAAGAAGAAGAACAAATCCCGCAGCAACAAAAGCACGAAGTAAAGTGCGATCTCGACAAACAAAAAGCTGAGTCCAAAGAAGAACGCTTCAAAATAGGGCATGGGTGCCTTTTGTGAACATTGTCAAGTCACAGGACATACCAAGGATAAATGCTACAAGCTTTATCCAGAACTTCGCCCAAGAAAAATGGACCAGGGAAAAGAACAACCACGGCTACTATGACTTCATCCGACGAAAAAGTTGTCTGAGTGAATTCGGTTAATGAGGCGGATACGACCTTGTCTCTGATGGCAATGCCGAAGGAGAAGGGTTCGGATCCACCAAACGACCAACACCCAACAGAGAACTTGTTCACCATCAACATCCAGGTGAAGCACGAAGTGGTCGCAGCGCTATTCAATCCCGGAAGTCAGAAGAATCTGATCTTTGCTGGACTGGTTCGGCTACTTGGTTTGAAGACAACCACACACCCGCGACCATATCGGCTGGGTTGGTTTACATCTGACGTGAACCAACAGATTACGAGTCAATGTGTGTTGAAGTTTGCGATCTCCTTACGATATATCGATGAGGTGCAATGCGATGTTGTCCCTATCAATATCTGTCAGGTGATCTTTGGGAGTCCATATCTGTATGCTCGAGACGCTCAATTCCATCGGCGAGTGCAAGAGTATGACCTCACCAAAGGTGGAGTTAAGTTCGTGATTAGTAGAGACATCCACGTCAAGACTTCGAACTTGATTACCGCAAATCAGGCCAAATGAATTGTTAATGCATGTCACAAGTATGTGCTTGTCATGATTCAACCCATTGGTCGAGGTGAGGGTACTCGACCAACATTGTCGTTGGCGTGCCGAGAGGGTCCTGGTCGTTTGTCGGGACTGCTAGCGAAATACAGTGATCTGTTCGAGACTACCCAGGGTCGTCCGTCGAAACGTCTAGTCGAGCACGAAATTCAGCTTGTTTCCGATGCGACACTTCCCAATCTGAGTATATATCGTAACTTAGTATTGGAGAATGAAGAGATCAAGAGACAACTTGGTGAGTTGTTGAACGATGGTGTCATTCAACCCAGTAGTTTACCTTGTGGATCTCCTGTGGTGTTAGTGCCAAAGAAAGATGTGACATGGCGTATGTGCATCGACTACTGAGCACTGAACAAGATCACCATCAAGAACCGGTACCCCCTTCCTCGTATTGACGACCTGCTAGACCAATTGAAGCATGCCGTTGTCTTCTCCAGATTGGATCTTAAGTCAGGATATCATCAAGTCAGCATCCGAGAGGAGGATATGTGGAAGACCGCGTTCAAAACACGACAAGGTCTGTTCGAATGGCTGGTCATGCCGTTTGGTCTCTGCAACGCCCCGGCAACCTTTATGCGTCTTATGAATGACATTTTGAGATAGTTCATCGATGACTTTGTGATCGTTTACCTCGACAACATACTAGTTTATTGTCGTTCATGGGATGAGCACCTCATTCATGTCGAAAAGTTGTTTGAACAGCTTCGGCAACATCGACTTCGCCTCAACTGTAAGAAGTGCGAGTTCGGCCAACAAACACTACTTTACCTCGGATTCATGGTCGGCAACGGTATGTTGCAAATCGACCCGGATAAGGTACAAGTGATTCACGAATGGCCGCAACCGCGAATTGTTACGGACGTGCGTAGTTTTGTGGGAGCATGCCAATATCTTCGGAAGTTCATCCGACACTTCTCAATTATGGCTTCTCCATTGCATGCATTAACCAGGATCGATTAGAAGTTCGAGTGGACAGGGAAACATGAGGACACGTTTCTCTTACTGAAAAGGAAGATCAGTGAGGCGCATGTGTTTGCTTTGCCGAATCTCTAGAAACCGTTCGAGCTAGAAACCGATGCCTCAAGTTATGCGATGGGTGCAGTGCTCATGCAAGAAGATCGACCAGTGGCATATCACTCCGAGTTATTCCAGGGAGCTCAGAAGAACTACCCGACTTATGACAAAGAGTTGTGTTCACTGCATCAGGCCGTTAAACATTGGCGGTGTTATCTCTTAGGTAACGAGACTGCTGTCCACACCGACCATCAACCGTTGCAATATTTGCAAACTCAGTCCAAGCTATAGCAAGCTCGGCACATGAAGTGGATGTCATATCTGCAGTAGTTTAATCTGGTGATTAAGTACAAGAAGGGCGTACACAACAAATTGGCCGACTTGTTGTCGTGACCACCAGTTACGACCCTGTGTTTATCAGCATTCATGTAGATCGAGCCCTCATGTCATGATGAATATGCCACTATGTACAGTGAAGACCCTAATTTTCAAATAGCACTAACTGAGCTTGAAACAGGGAAACCTATAGAGTTCGTTCGGCGAGGACTCTTGTACAAGGGCAAATTACTTTGCATACCTCGTGGAGCACCTCGAATTCAATGGATGCGAGAAGCGCACACATCGAAGGTATCTGGTCACTTTGGGGTTACAAAGACGTTGCAAAATTTTCACCGACATGTATTCTGGCTGCGTATGCAGCAAGATGTGGCTAGTTTTATCCGAGGCTGTGGTCTCTGCAGCATCTCAAAATCGACAAACCGAAAATTAGGTTTGTACACTCCTTTACCAGTTCCATCGCGACCATGGGAGAGCATATCCATGGATTTCTTGGGAGGATTTCCTAAGACCCGACGTGGCAACGACTATCTATTCGTGGTCGTTGATTGGTTCTCCAAAATGATTATTCTTATACCTTGTCGAAAGACTATCACGAGAGAAGAAGCAGCTCCGGTATTCTTTCAACATGTTTGGACACACTTCAGACTACCGACTTCTATTGTGTCTGATCGCGATACCCGGTTCCTTAGTCACTTTTCGCGATCTCTCTGTACAATGATGGACACCAAGCTAAAGAGGAGTACTGCTTTTCATCTGTAAACTGATGGTCAAACCGAGGTGGTAAATCGCACAGTCGTTCATCTTTTGAGAGGATATAACTCGAAGCACCCGAAGACCTGGGATGAAAGCATACCGTACCTGCAGTTTGCTTTTAATCGAGTAGTGACTGGAAAGTCACCGTTTGAGGTCTGTTTAGGATTTCTACCCAAGAGTCCATTCGACATGGAGTTTGTGATCCCTACCTAAACACAGAACAACAAGGAAGCAACTGATCAGGATCGAGCACAAAAATTCCTGGAAGGTATTCAACGACTCCATCATGAGGTTGAATAGAACTTGCTGAAAGCTCAACTCAAGTACAAGGCATGACATGACCGGCACCGAGTTGATGCGCAATTTCAAGAAGGTGATATGGTATGGTTACATCTGAGTAAGGAGAGACTTAAAGGTGAAGGTAAGAAACTCAAACCCATTCGTTATGGTCCTTTTCGGATTTTGTGGATCCAGAAGGAGGAGAGCCAATTCTACCAGAGCCTTGATGTGTGTTGTTCTGCTGTCAACTTCTTGCTGTGGGGGTTCGCCTAGCTTCCGCTGCGTAGTTGTTATTTTGTTTTAATTAGACCATTTGTCCCGTGAAGGCATTGTGTTACCCTTTTGTTGTATCAGGCCAGCAGGCCATACTGCTTATGTAATTTTGTAAGTTACTCTACTGCAATGAACTCCGGTGCTTGACTTATCCTGGGAAGTCAATGGTATGTATGTATGGGTCCAGCTGCAGCGAGCTGGGTCCCCACGGGAGTAGTCGTGGTACCTAGTTCGGGGCGTGACAACGATCGCGCCGACGCTCTGGCCCGGGCGATCAGCACCCGAGAATCTCTCCCCGAGGCCACCTTCTTTGAGATCATCGCAAAGCCCTCAGTGACCCCTCAGGGTGCAGACTCCTAGTCCTGTGCCCCAGAGGTCTCTGAGATCACCCGGGCCGCATTCTAGATGGACCCCCTCATCTCCTTCATAAGGGGGGAGGGGCAGCCCTCCGGCGACATCAAGATGAAGCGCCTCTGTGCCAGGGCACGGGCGTATCTCCGGCTGGAGGAGAAGGTCTACAAGCAGGGCGGCTTCCGCCCTGCTCCGCTGCCTTTCGCGGGCAGAAGGACTCTGGCTCCTCGAGGACATTCACTCGGGGAGCTGCGGGTCTCACCTGGCCCCGTGCACAGTCATGGTGAAGGTTCTCCTCCAGGGCTTTTATTGGCCTACTGTGGTCCGTGATGCGAGAGACCTCGTCTTCGCATGCGAGGCCTGCCAGAAAATGGCTAGGGGATTCAACCTGCCCTCCGTGGCGTTGCAGACCATCCCCATCACTTGGCCCTTCGCGCGCTGGGGGATGGACCTCCTTAGTCCTTTCCCCTAGCCCCTGGGGGCTACAAGTATGCGGTGGTTGCAGTAGATTATTTCTCCAAGTAGGTGGAGGCTGAGCCCTTGGCCAGCATCACCTCCCGCGCAGTGCAGCGTTTCTTTTGGAAGAACATTGTATGTCGCTTTGGGGTCCCCCGAGAAATCACCGTCGACAACAAGACCCAATTTGACTCAGCATTCTTCCAGGAATTCTGCGAAGGCTTGGGGACTACCCTCCACTTCGCCTCTGTAGCTCATCCCTAGTGCAACGGGGCCGTCGAAAGAGTCAATGGTGTAATCCTGCAGGGTTATGCCGACGACTCGAGCAAGCCACCTCCAGGCAGGATGCATGGGCAGGGGAGCTTCCGAGCATCCTCTATTCCATGCGCACGACCACAGGCCAGGCGACAGGGCGCACGCCCTTCTCACTCGTGTATGGGGTTGAAGCGGTCCTCCCCTCGGAAATCAGTTTTCGGTCGCTGCGGGTCGAGCTCTTAGACGAAGCTACGACCACAGCATACCAAACCAACGAAGCAAACCAGCAGCTGGAAGTCGACCTCGTCGAGGAAGAGCGCGACTGAGTGCTCCTCCGCCACGCCATCTACGAGCGCAAAATGGCACGCGCATACCACCAACACGTCCGCGAGAGAGCTTTCCGCCTTGAGGACCTAGTACTCAAACGCGTGACTGAACCCCAGGCCCAGGGCAAACTTCCCCCCAAGTGGGAAGGCCCATACAGGATCTCCACAGTCCTGGGCTCGAAGGCTTATAAGCTCTCCAACCTTGAAGACCAAGAGTTGAAGCATACTTGTAACGTGGCCTTGCTCTGCAAGTTCTACATCTAGCCTCCAGGCCTACTCCCTCCCCCGTCGCGACTTCGCAGGGGGAGACGTTGTACTCATCATTCCCTCCCCTGCCGTGGTTCCGTGGGGGGAGGCATTGTATTCACTGTTCCCTCCCCCGTCGTGTTTCCGTGGGGGGAGATGTTGTATTTCATCTTCAATAATACAAATGGCTTTTCGTTCAACTGAAATTTTTGCAGATTCTTGTCTCTCTGCCTCCAAGGCGATGCCCTCTCTATGAGGATGCCCTCTTTGCGAGGATGCCCTCTCCGTGAGGATGTAGGCTACCACAACTTAAAAGTCCCTACGACGGGAGCCCCGCTCCCGTAGGGTGGCTTACAGTAACCCAGTTCTCATGAACTGTGGTAGCGAGTCACTTTGAGAGACTAGTCCCCCCCTCAAATACTGTACACCCGTTGCCAGGTCACAGAACCCTCCTCCGGGAGCGGCTTTATCCCTCTACAGGCCATCGGCTCATCCTCCTCCGGGAGTGAGTTTTCCCCTCTGTGGGTCTTGGAGTTCTTCATTATCTCCGGAATTTTTTTGACTGAGAGTTTCTCGACTGGCTCCCCGTTCTCACGGCGACCTGCGGAAATTCTACCCTGCCCTCAGAAATTTTCGTCCGGGAATTTCTCGACCGGCTCCCCATTCTCACCGCGACCGGGGGAAATTCTTACCGGTCTTCAAATTTTTTGACCAGGAATTTCTCGACCGGCTCCCAGTTCTCATGGTGACCAGGGAAATTGTTACCGGCCCTCGAAAATTTTAGACCAGGAGTCTCTTGATCCGCTCCCCGTTTCTCATGGCGACCGGGGCAAATCCTTACCGGCCCTCAGAAATTTTCAACAGGGAATCTCTCGACCGGCTCCCCATTCTCACGACGACTGGGGGAAATTCTTACTGGCCCTCAGAAATTTTCAACTGGGAGTCTGTCGACCGGGTCCCCGTTCTCACGGCGACAGGGGGAAATTCTTACCGGCCCATGGAAATTTTCGACCGGGAATTTCTCAACCGGCTCCTCGTTCTCACGGCGACTAGGGGGGACTCTTACCGGTCTTCGGATTTTTTCGACTAGGAATTCATCGACTCGCTCCCCGTTCTCACGGCGACTGGGGGAAATTCTTACCGGA
Organism: Pharus latifolius; assembly: GCA_019359835.1. Classification (NCBI taxonomy): domain Eukaryota; kingdom Viridiplantae; phylum Streptophyta; class Magnoliopsida; order Poales; family Poaceae; genus Pharus; species Pharus latifolius. The sequence goes on along the minus strand of CM033328.1, from coordinate 13,774,742 downwards.
AATTTTTCGATCAGGAGAATTCATGGTCGTGCTTTGGAACTTTCGACCGAGGGCTATGCGACCCTTATAGTTATCGACGTCCAGGCCTGTTCATTCCTTACCCACAGCGCGCGGAGCCAAGCTGCACCCCACTGTGGGGGTGGGAGATGGCCCGGGCCCGGACAGGAGATAATAACTTTCGAAAAATCTTGAAGACATTTTCAAAGAATTTCGAAGACGTCGCAAAGAAACAAGTTCAAACTTTATTGATACAACATCAGACCGGGGGACGACCCCCCCCAGTGGGTTAAGGTGCTCCCGGGGAAGCAACGCCCGGACACGTACAAGATACGACCCGGGGAGTTAAGCTCCCACGGGAAACTACCCCGGAGGACAACCCCCTCTGGTGAGAAACTACGCCTAGTAATCCTGGAGTCCTTCCTTGAGCTCCAGGGAAATATCCTTGTACAGGCACCTGACCCTCCGTTGGGCGCTCTAGAGAAGTTCCTCCGGCCAGTACTCATAGCCGGCCGGAGGGCGTATCTGAAGCGGCGGGACCCTCCAGGACCCCCGCTTTAGTGGCGATAGCTCGGCGCGAGAATTGTCAAAGTTGTCCAAGTGCCACTCCGGGAGCCACCACAACCGAATCGGCTCCCGGGGAGGGCTCTCCGGCACTCTCCCGAAGGAACACTACTACATAATACATTATCACAGTCGGGTCAAAACAGTCATCACAGACAGTTCTGAACCGTCAGTGATATTCGAATCACTGATAATCGAGTACTATCACTGATGGTTCTAAACCGTCTGTGATTTTTCCCATCACAGACTGTTATAAGATCAAAACCATTTGTGATACTCATACTACATAGACTGTTATAAGATCAAAACCATCTGTGATATTTATACTACACAGACTGTTATAAGATCAAAACCATCTGTGATACACATTCTATCACAGACGATGTTAAGCTTACAACCGTCTATGATAAGTAGAATATCATAGACGGTTTTGAGTTTAAAACAATCAGGGATAGTGTCCTATCACATACGGTTATAACATCCAAACTGTCTGCGATAGTGTCCTTATCACAGATGGTTTTGAGGTCAAAACCATTTGGGATAGTGTCATTATCAGAGACGGTTGGAATCTCAAAACCGTCTGTGATAGTGTCCTTATCACAGACAATTTTGATCTTATAACAGTCTATGTAGTATGAGTATCATAGACAGTTGTCACCTCATAACTGTTAGAGATAGTATGAGTATCACAGAGGGTGTTGAGCTTATAACCGTCAGTGATAGTATGAGTATCACAGATAGTTTTGAGGTCAAAACCATCTAGGATAGTTTCATTATCAGAGACAGTTGTAATCTCTGAGCCGTTAGTGATTGTATGAGTATCACAGACAGTTCTGGGATTGTAACCATCCGTGGTAGTATGAGTATCACATAGGGTGTCGAGCTTATAACCGTTTGTGATACTCTGTGATACATACATAGATCGATTTATCACAGACGGTTTTCATCTCAAAACCGTCTATGCATATGAATATTTTTTTAAATAAATTTCTTTTTTTTCTATGGCTAGCCTCAGGAATCATGTTAGCCATGCCCTCTGTACAATGGCATTTCATATATACAGTTCATTTCATACATGCACAATACTCAGAAATATATACAGTTCACCTCATACATGCACAGAACTTAGAAATATGTACAATAGCATGTATTTCATATATACAGCACAGAACTCAGAAATATGTACAATTGAGATTGAAAAAATAAATGTAATCGAAAATTAAAGTCAGTATGTTAGATGTACTATACTATCTTTACCTATTTATAAGTTAGATGCCCTGCAGATAGTCTCAGTTAGTAAGGCCGCACTAATACGAACCTTGCGGGTCCCTAAACTTCCCCTTGGTTGATATGACCTCTGTAAGGAAAAACTCAGCGAGCATCCCTCGGACTATACCAATCTGCCGAGGTCAAAGCTTTCTAAAGGGAAGTCGACCCCCTACAGCAAGAGTTGGTACAGAAAAATTAGCTCAATGCAGTTGTAAATTCTGCCAAATCAGTACAAAGGGCATCAGTTGTATACCTTGGGAAAATCTGGCTGGTGAGGGATAATGAGGTCATACATGTGGCGCATCACGTAGAACCCACATGTATTGTTGTCCAGTGGCTGATGCTACTGCCAATGTACAGACCGAGAGTTAGCTGGGGACATGTTATAAAGTAAAACAGATGCCGGTTGAAATTTGTATCGAAAATTGTAACCACTGAAACTTATCAGCTCGCCGCTCGTGCTATCACCCTCCCTCGGCAAAGTAGTTCGTGAAAGCCTTGCAGATAGTTGAAATTGACAATTTGAGGACAGTAAATCTAGATGCAAGACAGGTCCACATGAAAATCATAAAACATATTAACCTTTCGAGTACATCTCGTGCGCCGCAATACTCGTACCCTTTCCTCTGCAATGAATCAAGGTAGAACACCTTGTTCCTTTTTGGAATAAGTACTAGCAGGATCCAGTGGTAGCTACATGTTACGTGTAAAGAATTAATAATTTAATCTAAGTCTGGGGGTGTGCATATGGACACACTCATCTACGGGTGAAGTACTGATGAAAGCACTCACCTCTGGTTGTAGGGTACAAGTATGTACTCCTTGTCGACCTGAGCAAGCAACCGTCTTTTGATGTAGTCGACAACGAAGTCCACGTCGGTCCTAAACATCACCTCGGCGACCATCTGGGGGTCTAAGAAACCGATAGGTTCGTGACTAGCTTTGGTATATCTGGTCATGCAGCTGCACGGAACTAACCAATTAATAAATGACATATATCTGTATATGCACGAACTGGCGTAGGATAGTAGGATACTTACGGCACCCAAGACCGTATGATTGACACGTCGAGCGCATCTTTGTTGAGTAAATTGTGCAAGTCTTCGAAGGTCACTGAGTAGGGCCCATCGTCGTTATGGAACTCTGCCACGGTGTACTTGACCATGATGTGCGTCGGATGTTGCACCCTGGTCTTGTTTGTCCTCTGCATGTACAATCCATGCAAGTTGTGGCATGCTAACCCCATGCTAGAAATGCGACATCGGAGGCCATGGGCATCCCCAGAGCGAACAGCATGAGAGCTGATGGCGCACTCTTCTCACTCTCCTTTGCCGTGCTCTTCTTTGCTTTTTCCCTACTAGCCAGCTTCTTGATTTGTTGCCTCCTAGTCGGAGTCAGCTTCATCATCGAACCCATTGGTTGGCTTCTCGGAGGGGTCAGCTGGCTAGTAGGCCAAGTGTCGATGTCCGTCTGTGATGTAAGAACCTACGTATAGTAATGGTCACTAACTCTGAGGGCTATTATTACAGTACGAATTATGAAACTGGTGGGGGAATTACCTCATCCAGGACGATGGCCTTCTTGGCCCATTGCACGAACGTGTGCACCGTATCCCCGAGAGTGGTAATCTCGTCGTTCGGCGACTCTTCCAATGGAAATCCCTTGCAATGGTTGGAGACACTGTCCACCTGGACCCATGCAAAACCCTCAGATAGAGGGACACCATGGATTGTGGCCCCCTCCATGCATGGTTGCGCCATCCCACGGCCAGCCTCGATTGGGAAGAGACCGGCCAGCACTATAAGCTTGCAGGAGGCGGGTTTCTACAAACAGTGCGCATTAACATATTGAATTTCAGTTTTGAATGAATTAACATAGAAAAGTGGTCATTACCTGCAGAAAGTTCACCGGATATTGTCGAGAGGGCTCCAGCTGCGAAGAAGACTCCAGCACCGACACGCAGTTACTACGGTGGCCAAGATTGGGGCTCGTTAATTCCGCTGTTGCAAGGGAGGTGCCCTGGGTCGCCTGTTTTATCTCTTCATACATGGCCCGCATCTGTGACAACTGCTGCAGGAGTGCTTTGTCCCGAGCAGCGAACTCTGATGGCATCTCCTCCTTGAGCCATTCGTCGCGGGCTTTGTGGGATCTCTTTCTCCTCTTAGCCACCTCCTCATCATCAGGGAAACCATCCCTCCAAGGCACAGTGGCACCGAGGCCGCGCACGTGGTTCGGATGCTCCTTGTTTCCTAGCACCGTCATGAGGATATCCCTGTCCCTCCTAGGGTTGAACTCTCAAGATGCCGCCTACGTACTTAGTGTCGCCTACAACAGGGGAATTAGTAATACAACCCATTGCATGCGTGTTACGAGGATAGTAAGTGATCCTACAAAGTTAGAGATCTTACCAACTCGGAGGTGGTGATGGGCACCCGCTCCCTTGCCACTTTTCCGCATAGTGAGCGGTACTGACTAACAAGTTTGTCTGGAGCTTCCGGCACACCATTGTCGTCGAACTATACGTGCTGCTTTTCCAACTTGTCGAGACGTGCGCACGTCGTTCGGCCTCGCCCCTTTCTCTTCTGCGACTAGGTCACGGTGGACGGGGCGACCTCCAGCCCAGGCGTCTCATCGCCAGAGAGGTCACTCTGACTCCCCGACCGGTTCATTTCATCACCGGACATATCAGTTCCTAACATAAGCAAAAGAGAGAAAAGTGTAAGTAAATCTGAAACTAATAATTCTATAACTAAACACATATACTTATAATTGACCAAGAATGGCGGAAACGGTGGGGAGGCGACGGAGGTGATTGCGCCGGAAGATGGGAGGGCGATCGAGGTGATCACGCCTGATGGTGGGGAGGCGATTGAGGTGATCGCGCCAGATGGTGCAAGGGCGGAGAGAGCTAGGGAAAGTGAAGAGTTGCAAAGTGTGGAAATGAGCGGGACAATGCCCGCCTTGAACTATGTACCATGTAAAGTGATTATCACTGACGGTTCAGAGTTCACAACTGTCTGTGATATATTAACAACACAAACGGTTTTTATTTCACAACCGTCTGTGATAGACCATCGCCGCCTTGAACTATGTACATGTAGAGAGATTATCACAGACGGTTCAGAGTTCACAACCGTCTATGATATACAGACAGTTTTTATTTCACAATCGTCTATAATAGACCATCTGTGAAATCATTTGCATAATCTCTGTGATGTTAATATATCACAGATGGTTGTGAACTCTGAACCGTCTGTGAACTCTGAACTCTGAACTCTAAACGCAATGATGTAGAGCTTTACAATCAGAAACTCTGTAACTCTTAATACTGAAATTTCAGTATCCAAAAAGCCTTAAATTTATGCAAATGATGTCCAAATGCTCGAAAACTTGTTTTAAATGAAACCTCAAGATACTAGTACAGAAAAGCTTTCTTCTATCGGTAAAAAACACCCTTCTACTATCGGTTTTTGTACCGTTAGAGATAGACACGATAGAACAAGACAGGTCATTTTCTATCGGTAAATAACCCATAGAAGAACTTCACTATTCTAACGGCATATTAGGCGAACACCGGTAGAAAACCCGTTGTAGTCTGACGTTTGTGAAAGAGTTTACCGATAGAAAAAATATAGTACTCTCTCAGTTGTGAATGAGTTTAACAACAGGAAAAGTAACACTCTTCTAACGGTTAATTTAGAGTATACCGATAGAAAAAATCTTAGTACTCTCTTGGTTGGAAATGAGTTTATTGATAGAAAAAAGGATTGTACTCTCTCGATTGTGTATGACGAGGATTAACACCCGAGTCAGTTCAAATAAATGCACTGTTGGTTCAAGACAGATTCAAGCCAGACACGTGCCCGACGGTGCGAACTCAAGTCATTCTGAGAAGCATCAGCCTAAGGTCGCAGGCTTTGCGCGATAAGGTCGCAGGCCTCGTGCGATCAGACCGCAGGCTTTGCACGGTCAGAAGTTTGTATGCCATACGCGAACAGAATATTGGAGATGTTGCGCGGTCAGCCAACATCCCGCGGTCAGAGCTTTCTCGACCAAGGTACTTGGAATTTATCTGTCCGGTTATCCCTATAGTGGGAATATTCCAAGTATCCCGAAGATTCCTCCACGTAGAAGACTAACCGCCAGGAGGTGGATACATGCAGTTATTCACGAATAACACGTGCTTAACCTACCTGGAAGTTAAGAGCGGTTCAATAAACCGCATCCAACCGTCCAAACAACTGTTTGATGCAGTTGCGACATGGCACCCTTTCGACCAATATAAAAGGGTGGCGAAGTACATCAGACGGGGGGATTGGATTGGAGCCATTTGGAAGAACAAGACTTCTGATACAAGTGAGATACAACACATCTCAACCACTCAAATAGCCAAGTCTACGGCCTAAATTAGATACTTCTTACAAGCCTTCCTGTCTTTATTCTGTACATTTACATAGGAAAATCCCTTCGCCTGTGAAGGAGTTTTTCTACCGTTTTGTAACCTTTTATCATCTATAGTGAAATCCTAACAGGACGTAGGGCTATTACTCCCACCATCGAGGGCCCGAACCTGTATAAATCTCTCTGTGCTCCTGTTCACCATTGTTCTACATACCTTCCCGGAGGGTCATCTTGAAAGGTCTCACTTTTATAAATTTTGCATAAGTTCGGCTGAGGACTCCGAGTCCGAATCGTCGACAGTGTATGAGTTTACCGGCAGGAAAAGTTAAACTCTTCTAACGGTGAATTACGTGTGTACGGATAGGATAAAGTATAGTACTCTCTCGGTTGTGAAAGAGATTATCGATAGAAAAAATCATAGTACTCTCTCGGTTGTGTATGAGTTCACAGGCAGGAAAAGTCTCACTCTTCTAACGGTTAATTACAAGTGTACCGATAGAAAAACGATAGTAGTCTCTCGGTTGTGGATGAGTTTACCGATAAAAAAAATGATAGTAGTCTCTCGGTTGTGAATGAATTTACCGATAGAAATACAGTATAGATGCAATACAGTACATTCACATATACAGTACATTCTTTACATTAACAATACAATACATTCACATATACAGTACATTCTTGACATTCACAATACAGTACATTCACATATACAGTACAGATGCAATACAGTATAGATTGGATACACAATACAGTACAGATGCAAAGAAGGGTAAATTCACATATACATTGAACAGATTGATACATTAGACAATTATTCACATTTATTCACATATATATTTATTCACATGTATATAAACAGTCTATGCACAGAGTACATGAAAAAGAGAAAATTGTCATGGCAGTTGGTTGGGCGCAACTTCCTCCATGACATATTGAGCCCAGATTTGTCGAAGATCTCTAATCTTTGCATTTTCATATTGGTCTTTCGACATAGCGATCTGCAAGCATGTGTGAATATTGAGTAACTAACTTCCTAATTTTGAACGTGACACCCAATTTTCAAATTTGAGTTAGCTATCGATGCTTACCTGGGGGAATTGGGCAAAGTTTGTCTGCACTAGGTCGTACATGTAGCGCAGCACATAAAACCCGCATTCCCACGATTGCGGCTGCTGATGACACTGAGATAATTGCATATGCGAAGACATGTTAGCTATTGTTTCGATAAACTAATTAAGCATAAAAAAAAAGTCTCGTGAGTACCTCATATTCTTTCCAAGCTAGTAGGGAGCCCTGTGGTGCAGCATGCCTCCCTCTAGCGGACACATATTTATCAAAAGCCCTGCATTTCAGTTAGCATTGCCGGTTAATGTATTATCATTAACTAGTGAGGTCAAAATTTAAATCAAACATATAAGTTACTTACACCTCCATATTCCCCTTGACCACATATTCGTTCGATAATCTGTCACGCATCGAATCGAGGTAGTACACCTCGTTCCTCGGCGGACATATCACGATGAGGATCCAGTGGCCCCTACATTATACCTAAAAGAGGACCGCTAGCTCAAAGTATATCTCAGGTGTAACATACAAGATTGAGTTAAATTAGTACGAAATGCACTAACTTTTGGTGGTACGGCACCAAAATGAACTCCCTGTCCTGTTGCGCCATCAGCACCTTGGATATGTACTGCTCAGTGTGCGCGGCGTCGTGCTCTAGCATCGTGAGGCTTATTTTCTCTGGGTCGAGGAAACCCACCTTGTCACATGAGCCTCCGATGCTAGCCTGTACATGCACCTGCATGCAAAGGACGACATTAGTATTGCACAGAAAGTTACTGCATTTCAAATGAACTACAACAATGTAGAGTTAGCAAACAGAGTTAGAAAATAGCAATACATAGCATCAGCAAACTCACAGAACTCCAGTCCGTATGATGGACATATCGAGCTCCCGCCAATTGTAGAGGTCAAACAGATCCTCGCGTGCCACGGATATACTCCCGGGGTTATGGTGGAATCGCCCAGGCCTGTAGGGAACAAAGAAGTTCAGATTGCGCCGAGCTCGGTGTAGGTACCACTCGTGGAGGTCTCTGGTTGATCGATCCAATTTGCGCAAAGCTGCCTCCAACATGAGTGGGAACCCATTCCTGAACTTCTCCGGCTGTCCCTTTCTCCCTTTGCCCTTGCCTTTGCCCTGGCCTTTTGCCGGGGACTGAGCGCGTACCTTCGAAGGCAAGGGCGAGGTGATGGTGGCTTTCTTCCGAGGTGAAGGCGTGGATGCGCTGGCTGGGGTCGAGGCTATCTTTGATGTGTTCAGGTTCGCACGAGATCCGGCCTCATGCCCCGAGCGGTGGGCGCAGTCCCCTAGTAGCCCGCCGGCAGGCCACTTCAATTAATGAGCACATATGTTAGATTTTGCAAGTTGAGTGTACTGAGTAGGATGTAATCTAAAATGTGTAGGATTTACCTATTGTACTAGAACACACTTCTCGGGCCACTGTACGTAGGAGCCCACTGCCTCAGCAAGTGTCTATAATTCCTCTGTTGGGACTGGCAATGGAGAATCGTTGTAGCCCGGCATGGCCATGTCCACATGTACCTTTGCGAACCCCAACCGCAGAGGTACGCAGTGGATCCGAACATCCAGCCCAGACGGATATACGAAGCCGTGTCCAACCATTTCCTGCCCGTCGCCTAGGTGAGTCAATAGGATGCAGCCCTCCGGCTTCTGCAAATTTGTAGCAATTAAAACAGGTTAGCGAAACAACTCTAACAGAATGGGAGTGGCATCAACTTAATTGCACAGATGAAGGCTTGCAATACCTAAAGTAGATCAACTGTATCCGCGAGGACCTTCGAAGCGCAACTGCTTATCCGACCCCGCGGTGTACCGTCGCCCTGGGGATCCACATCTGCACTCTTGGCCAGCAATGCTTCTTTCAACCGTGCAAACTCTTCCTTCTTTCCACCTTGTGAGACAAATTGCCTTATATACACTTGTGCACACCCAGTTTACGAGGTTAACCAACTTACCATTCGCCTCACAACGTCGGTGTCTCCAGGGTTTGCGAACTGCACAAACCCCGTGGACGACACGGACTCCCTCCCCCTCCACCATCGCTTGCACCTCTCATCCCGGATCTCGGAGAGCGGCAACTCAGGGGAGTCGATGACAGGATTTCGCTCGTCTTCCTTCTTCCACTGCTCCTCCTTCCCCGCATAGCCCTGGGATTCGAGCCGATGCGGGTGGTCGTTCCTCTTCTGGATCACCTTATTCTTCTCGCTAAGGGCCTTGAACTCTTCGGTCCCCTTCTGCTTGGTGAATTCCTCCCATACCTCCTCCGATATGAAGGGGTACTTCTCGCAAGGAGATTTTCCGGCAGCGAGGAAGTTACTGATGAGCCAGCTCTTAAAGGTTTTCCATGTTCCGTTCATGTCCTTCAAGCAGGCCGTCCTAGGTGTATCGTCGGGGATGTTCCACATAGCCTGTTTTCAAACAATGCATACAATTAATCACGAGTTATTTAAACTTTAGTATAAGCCAAGAGAACGTGATTACGAAAGTGTTCAGCGATTTCAGTTAATTTAACCTTCACTTCCGCCCACAACCTATCCCTCTCGTCTACCGTCACGCCCTTCCAGCTCTGGACGGTGATCTTCACCCTTTCTTTCGCCAACAGCCCAACGTAGGCTGCGTACTTCCCAGCATTCTTTCCGATCAGCCTCCCAAATTGGTTGAACTCATAAGAAAGATCCGTGCGTTTAGCCAAACGGCCCAACGTCATCGCACCTCGCCCCACCCTCATGCGCTGGGATGAACTAGCTGCATCTTCAGTTACGTTGGGGTTGGCCCTAGTCGAACCACTAGTACCATCCGATGAAGACGACGACATGTCTTTCCCTACAAACCATCAAAAAACCATCAAAAATTTAATGGAAACACAAACCAAATCATTTTACAAAGAAAAAGGACCTATTTTAAATATTTTTTCTATCGGTAAACACAGAAACTACCAATAGAAGATAAGATTCTATTTCTGAGCATTTTCATCTACACATTTTCATATAGGAAGCAGACAACATATGGCAATTAATTCTTCTTGGAGTTCCATAACTTAGCTCAGGACTGGAGACTAATTAGGGCTGCAAAAGGGATGTCTGAAGAAAATAATACTAAAAGACATGCAAAATTAATTGCTGGACTGTTCAGAAATCTTTTCCATCGGTAAACACATGAGCTGCCGATAGACCATAACAATGTTTTCCATCGGCAAAGATACGAGATACTGATAGAACATATTGTTATGGAATATTGTTGATAAGCCGCCATTCACTGGCATCACAGTCTTGGTTTAAGTAAACATTCTCCATGATTTTCTATACTAATATTCATGGGCCAGCATTATTATTTCACACATAACAATATTTTCTATCGGTAAACACATGAGCTGCCGATAGAACAGAACAATTTTTTCTATCGGCAAATATAGGAGATACCGATAGAAGATGTGTAAGAACACCTCCAACGTATAATGTGCATTACATGGCAGTTGGATACAATTGATCACACATACAGCAATATATATAAGTTAAAATCTCAAAATAGGTTCATTACACCACTGGAACATATTATGTCAACCCTAATTTAAATCAACATTGCCTGCGGAATGTTCATAATCCAACACAATAGGGAACCCTAGTGTAATTGCAAAACTCGAAGAATTAGTACGTACAAAACACAAAGATCAAATAAGGAAGATGCTGGAAAAAGAACGACGAATTAGGGTATTTACGGTGATCAGTTGTGGTGATGGAGAGGCGGTATAGAACGCAGAGGCGGCCGGCGAAGGACGAAAATATGAACTGGTGGCAGTGGCGAACCAGTATCCAGCCGGCGATCGTCGTGTGGAAGAGAGGAAGTGAGTGGTCACTACGGAGGTTGTGGTTTTCTTCGCTCTCGAAGAGACGCGGTGCTATAAGTTGGAACTGTTCGACTGGAGGGAAACTCAAGGGCCATGTACGTGTCATAAAGTAGTGGACGCCCTTTTCTATCGGTACAATAAAATAATACCGATAGAACAAGTAAATTTTTCCCAGATCAATATTTGAAGTAGTGGATGCCCTTTTCTATTTATACAAACAATAAAATTCCGTGAGACCAATTTTTTCCAGAGTAATTTTTGAAGTGCCTGAGATTAAAGTAGTGGATGCCCTTTTGCTATAGGTACAAACAACAAAATACCGTCAGACTAATGAATTTATTCTGACGGTAGAACATAATAATACCGATAGAATAAGAAAATTTTTCACAGAGAAATGTTTGAAGTGCTTGAGACGCATTAAAGTAGTGGACACACATGACACATCTGTATTTACCGTTAGAACATGTGATGTTACGTGGCTGAAACAAAGCAAACTGGGTAATGCATGACACACATGACACCAGTTCTCACCTTCAAAGCATCATATGTACACACAATGTAACATCAAACAGACCGTGCTTGAAAGCTACAGAATGATGAAGAAAGAGGGAAGATAGCCGGAAAATTGGAAAATTGACATAAAAACAAATTGTTCATTCATTGTTGTTTTATCACTTATAAAAAATAAAAATCCAAAATGCTAGGTAAAGGGGTGGTCTTTGCCCTGGCTGCATGTAGAATAAAGTCCATTTAACTTGCAGCCAGGACGCAGGACTACTCTAGCGACAAGTTGTCCTTAGGATCAACTACTACCGCGTCGAGAAGGCCTGCGCCCTCCCTCAGCTTCGCTATGGTATCCTTCATAGTCAAACCGCAGCCAGCGATGGTAATATCTGCGGCTTGCTTCTCCTCGTGAAGACGCCTCGTCCTCGCCCTGGAATTGTCACCATCCGTCTTCATGCGCTGAATGCGCCGGAGGAGATCGTCCAGTTCAAGCTGTAGCTGAGTGTGCTTGTCTGTAAGGAGCTTGTACTCCTCCTGGAGGGCCCTCAGCTCATCCTTGACTTTGCAAATCAACAGGTCAAGAATGTACTGAACATGGATTAACAATACAGGGGTAAACCCAGGAGATTTAGAGTTCTTACCGGGGAGGGCGAGGCTGACAATCCCATTGAGGATGCCATTGTCAAAGAGAAGATAAGGAGTCGAAGAGTTTGAGAATTAGAAAAATATGTAAAGTAGTTGGAAATTTCACTACCGAGGTACTTATAGAATTTCCAAGGCGACGTATGGCGACACAGTTGAGAATTCAAGGCGCCAGAGTATTGTTCTATCGGTACAAACAACAAAATACCATCAGACCAATTTATTTTTTCTATCGGTACAAACAACAAAATACCGCGAGACAAATGAATTTATTCTAACGGTAGAACATAATAATACCGATAGAATAAGTACATTTTTCGCAGGGAAATTTTTGAAGTGCCTGAGACATGTGGATGCCCTTTTCTATCGGTACAAACAACAAAATACCGTCAGACAAATGGATTTTTGGAGAGCTTAATATGAAGAAGCAAGAGGCTGCAATGAGATTTTGGCAAGAAAATTTGAAGGGAAGAATTAAGTACATACAAGATAAAGGTACTGTACATGTTAGAACTCATGCTGTAGAGTAAAATTGAGATATATTAATGCTGTGAACTAGCTTATCATTAAGTTCTAAAGAAAAATGTACTGCCTGATGTATTAATGATAAGTTCCTCACCTTGATGCAGAACTTGTGGGCTGTTTGCTTGGCATTTTTCCCTGAAATAGAAAATAATCATCAATGGTTCTCAACTCATAATCCTTCTTCGTGATCATCTCGCAGATACATTGTTTCATCGATATCTTCAGTAGGGATAGATTGAATGTCCTCTAAAAATGGAGGTATTTCATCGAATTGGTTATACTCCTCTTCGTCGACAACGTCTTCGACCCCAACAATACATCTCTTGCTGTGGAGGACAACATGCAAGTTTGGATTGGCCGGGTCAACGATGTAGAATACCTGTGTGGCTTGCTTTGCAAGTATGAATGGATCGTCTTGGTGTCCGACTCTATCAAGATCGACGAGAGTAAACCCGTAACTGTCAACTTGAACACCTCGAGGGATTTCGACCCATTGGCATCGAAACAGGGGAATCTTAAGTAATCCATAATCAAGCTCTCATATTTCGTCAATAGCACCGTAATATGAGTTCAGTGCCCTTACTGACCTGGCATCCTCGGAAATAGCAAACAGTGTCACTCTGCTACATTGTGTGCTACTCTTGGCGTCTTGAGCTCTTGTGTAAAATTAATACCCATTGATGTCTTACCCCAGCCAAGTCCCTACAGTGAATCTTGGGCCTCTAGCCAACCATATCACAGTTTCACTTATGGAGCCATCGGCAGCTCGCTTGACTCTTTCTTGGATCCACTTAGCAAATTTCCTGTTATGTTCTCTGCTGACCCAAACGTCTGACTTCGAAGGATTCTGTGACTGTAACATTACCTTGTGCTCGTGTATGTATGGCTCGACCTCCGTCATGTGTTGTAAGACCCAAAAATGTGATTTTGCGTACACATCCCGAGCGGGGACGATAGCTTTGAATCCAATCGTTTCGATGCCCTGAAGCCTACCCTCGTGTTGGGACCTAGGAACACCAATTGAGTCAACCCCGGCCATATAATCTGTGCAAAATTCAATCACCTCCTCGGTGGCATAACCTTCCATGATACTCCCCTCGGGTCGACGACGAGTCCTTACGTATCCCTTCAATACAGCCATAAATCTCTCAAATGGATACATGTAGCGTAGGCACACGGGTCCACAAAACTTAATTTCTCTGATAAGGTGAACAATCAAATGGACCATAACATCAAAAAAGGATGGAGGGAAATACATCTCGAGCTGACAAAGAGTTGTAACCATGTCGCATTGCAAAGCATCCAGTCCATCCGGATCAATTACCTACGAGGACACAGTTGCGCCAAATATTCATATCAGAAAAATCTTCTAATTAAGCTCCACAAATGGAGGTAATGAACTTATAGTACGAGTGCACGTACTTACCTTGCAAGATATTACGTTGGAGAAATAATATAGGTTTGTGATTGTCTCTCTGACTTTAACTGGGAGAATGCCTCTGATAGCAATGGGAAGCATTTGTGACATCAGCACATAATAGTCGTGGGACTTCGTGCCAACCAGTCTTAGGTCCTTCATGGACACAAGTTTTCTCAAGTTCGCGGAGTACCCACATGGAACTTTAACACTGTGCAGGCACCGACAGAGTTCTGTTTTTTCACTCTTGGACAACGTATAGCAGGCCGAGGGGAGGCATGTACGCTTTCCCTTCTCCAAAGGTGCAAGCTCAGTTCTTATCCCCATTTCCACCATGTCACGACGAGCTTTCACACCATCCTTTGTCTTTCCCGGAATGTTCAACAACAAACCAATCAAACTGTCACAGACATTTTTCTCTACATGCATGACGTCAATGCAATGTCAAACTTGTAAGTGCTCTGCCGCATCCCGCCCTCACAGGGGGACACGACTACTCCCATGAGGACCCAGCTCACTGCAGCTTATCCCATACCTTTTGACTTCCCAGGATGAGTCAAACATAGGAGTATATTGCATCAGTTTAACTTTCATTACATTGAGCAGTATGGCCAACTGGCCTCATTACAGGATAATAAATTACAAGCCTTCACGGCATAAATAAGTTTGGTTGCAGAAGAACAACTACTCGGCAGAAGCTAAGTGAACCCCCACAGCAAGAAGTTGAGAGCTGAGCAACACTTTTCAGGACTTGGGTGGAACTAACTCTCTTCCTTCAAGGATCCAGGAAGTTCTCCAGGCCTTCGTCTTGATCAGGGACATTCCATCTATTGGATAGTGAATTGCAAGGGTGAGCACTTACGTACTCAGCAAGTCATAGATAAGAGTAGGTACATATAGTAGAAATGATATGAACCTATGCTATTAGGGAAGGAGGGAAGGTTGCAAAATACTTTTCTTCTTCCTAAACTTATGGCAGTGCTCATCATGACATACTATTAATATCTTTTATAAACTCTTAGAAGTACTACCATAGCACGACAACACATGTCTGCCCATGTTAGCACCTCATTTCATGACAACACATGTCAAGCACACATGAGCTAAGTCTAGCCACATTTTATTTAGAAAACATACTTGTGTCACATCGATGTGGATAGGATCCACCGCGCGCAGGCTCCTGTAGACCCGGGAGCTCGGAGTATTCGAATACGTTTTTAACTTTGCAAAGTGTACCACTTTAATCCACCGTTCACTCAGCTTTCAAGTCGGGACCTTTCCATGCGACTTTTACGCATGTGACAAGGCTGAGATCACACAACAGTTTGCAATCCTAGCATTAACAATTCCCTGCCTGGTAAATAGACATTCCAGTCCTCATTACCGTTGTGGGTCCTCCCCACTGCCTTACTTCCTAGCCTTGGTCTATGTTCTCGCAAGACACATAGCCTCTTTTGATTACAGCTGCGCACGACTTAATCAAGCATAGGACGTCTTCCTTCTTTCCACCCTTTTCCTCTCATAATTTTTCTGAACTCACATCACTCATGGCCCTCAGTGGCCCACCAGTTTCTCACAAGAAATTGGACTGACAACCATTGCAGGGAAAAGCTAATACCGGGAAAACTACTATGTTGCGCCCGTCCCATATCGGGCAAGTGGTTAGTATGTTTTTCATGCCGCATAGATGTATAACACAAGGTTCTAGTCCTTACATGCCCATGACCAGTGCATTCCACAAACCCTGCACTCATCAATGCCACCACCATTCCATACCAAACTCTGGCCACGACAAGGGTTTTATTTCATGAATATACATATATACATATATATTAGTTATGGCTCACAGTTTGATCATTTTATAAGGAATCTCCTCATCTTTTGTCGGCATACAACCTAGTACTGCCATATCATACTTTTGTCATTTCATCAAATGCAATACTGCTTATAGTCAAGGCAATATCTTAACAATTCATAAAATATAGGTTCAAGATGTTCAAGAATATGACATGCCTTCCGCGTCGTAAGGTACAGCTGTCGATGTCGGGTTTGACGAAATCTTCATACTCAGGCTGTTGCTCTAATCAAAGATTAAACAAGCAAACAGGAATCACAATCCATTAATAATCTATATGCAACATGCAAAGGAGAAATACTCTTGGCGATACTGGAATAGGTAAGCTTGAAAGCTGGATTTGAGTTGATCTTGGAGATTCATGGAATCAGGGTTGAGGACGAATGCTAGAGACTCTCAGGGTTTCAAGGCTGCAATATGGACATCAAGTCCGCGGCTATTTTGCTCAAAAACGACGAACGTCAAAAGGTCAACATTCGGTTCAGGGCTCTGACATAGCTTCAGAGAATGCTAGAGAGCTTATCTCAAGGTGTGGCAGCTGAATAAAATGTAGGACATATCTCTACAAGCTTAGTGGACAAGGTGGTTTTTAGGTTACATAACCAGAAGTGGTTAAATTGGCCTAATGCCATTGGCTGACATGAACTGACAAGGGCTGGCATTGTCAAGGAATGGCATTGACATGGTTTGGATAGTTTCCAGTGGGAAGAATGTGATTTGATCAAAGCATTAGATGCAAAATGTAATAAGGTAGCTATTTGACAAGGTGGTTTTCACAGAAAAGTCCAGAATTTAGGCAATTTGCAAAGAGGCCCCTGGACACAGTGAATTGAATGTCAATGCACGACCAGATTCTAGGGCTTGAGTATTTGATCGATATTCTTGAGCTTTGCTTCGCCAACTATGTCTAGGAGGTAGGAGAAGACAACAAGAATCCAATGGTGGAGGTTTCAGGAACTAAGGTGGTTGGATGGTGATGAACGGCGATGAGAAACCACGGTGGCGACACGGCAAGACACAGGTGCTGGACAGATCTTGGCATAGGGATTACTTGCGACTTGGCACATCATCGAAGGGCGATGCAGTGGAGTGATATGCTCAGTAGGTTGAGGCAAATCTACAGGACAAGGTAGATTGAACAACGGCGATGAGACGACAGCGAACGGCGAAGTCAAACTCGTCAGTTTTCAGGAACTGAGGTGAGCTACGGTGGCAGCGAGCTACAAACGATAAAACTCGAAATTGGTTGAGGATTAACACTTCTGGGGTGTTGCTGATCATTCTCCAGCGAGGAATTGAGTTGCAATCAAGCACTGGAGCTCGCCGGCATTGATGCCGGACTCAAAGAAGACGGCAACTGGGGCGCTGCTGATACAAGGTAGCTCCGATCAATTAGGTTCGGCTACACCATCTACGGAGTTTAGGGATCACGATGCCACGATCAATTTGGTCGGAGGTGAAGCTATACGGGCCGACGACGTGAGCTGCTCACGGTGGCGCACGAAAACAGGGGAAAGGCTCCAACTGAGCTTCAATTTGAAATCCAACAGCATGGGTTTGCAAAGAAGGATCTACTGATCAATTGCCTCTACTAAAAGGAGCACTAATTCTGGCTAAATCAGGCTACAAAGCTGGAACAGGGCATAAGCAAATAACGGCAATCACCGGCGACAAGAACCACCGGAGTTCAATTACTTGGTACAGCATAGAGAAGTGAGGGAGAGACACTCACTGGCGAAGTTGGATCGGAGGTTGGTGCAGCAAACCTCCTTGTCGTTGTTCTCCCCTCGGCGGCTTGCCGGAGACGAAGAAGAAGACGAGAAGAAACGAGGCTTGCTGGTTCTGGTGAGGAGTGAAGCTGCTGCGAGCTACGGGGGAGCTTAAATAGTGGAGGATGGGGGCTCTCGAGGCTTGGAGCAATCGGGAGGATATCCAACTGGTTGGCTACGGTGGCGGTGTGCAGCGGTCTCGACGGCTTTTCAACACAATCGTCGCGTGATCTGGAAATCTGAGACTTAGGGTGAGATTTTGATGTTCTGACAAAAGGCGATTTTGTATTGAATAGCATTTGGGAGGTATTCCCTAAATCAAATTGAGATTTGGAGTTGATTTGTGGCTTTTAGCCTTTTTGGGCTCTGGGAAATAAGAAAAGGACTAATCTGCGATACAATTTGGACTAACTTGTACAAAGGGCTTAAATGATGGAATCTGGTTGCCAACTTTTTGGATTAAGGTATTGTCATACCCATGATTACAATCCAAAAATAATCTAGTCTAGATTAGGTTAAGATTTGGTTAAATCTGAATTCTGAAACTCAGGGTATTTAGGGTAATTACAGTATTCAATTAATTCTTGTTTTCGAAAACAGAAAGATATTGATAAATCTGGGAGTTAGAGATTGAAGTTGATATGGCTTCTGAAGGCTTTTATACTCAGGATAGATGGTAGATTATATCTGGATAATTTGATCTTGAATTGGATCTTCAGGACAGATTTTGGGATTTTTGGGGCTTACGATAGATTAGAAATGAACTGATCTTGCTACTTCTAAAGAGATACATGCATGCATGATTTTCATGAAAAGGAATTTTCACTCCCAAAACCAGGGTGTTACATGCTCCCAGTATGGTAGATCCCAAAGAATCGATCTCTTCTTCCAAACATTTTTTTCTCGAGGTTTAGAATACTTACCGAACTCAGCTTTGATGTACTTCACCCGCGAGTAAATCTCCTTACCGGTCAGAAACACTGGAGCTGATCCCTTCTCAGGCTTCCCGTTAAATGATTTCCTCTTCTTACGGTACGTGTGATGCACCAGAAGAAACCTGCGGTGACCCATGTACACTGTTTTCCGGCAGTTTCGCAGCCACATGCTCTCAGTTTCATCTAGGCAAATAGGGCAAGCCTTGTCTCCTTTCATACTATACCCCGACAAATTGCCGTAGGCTGGAAAATCATTTATGGTGCAAAATATCAGGGCCCGCAAAATGAAATTCTCTTTCTTGTATGCATCCTACACCTGCACCCCCTCACTCCACAATTTCTGTAAGTCCTCGATTAAAGGCGCTAAAAACACGTCAATATCATTTCCGGGTTGTCTGGGTCCTGAGATTAGTAACGCCATCATGATGTACTTGCGCTTCATGCATAACCAAGGAGGAAGATTGTAGATGCATAAAAGAACCGGCCAAGTGCTATGCCCACTGCTCATATTACCATGTGGGTTCATACCATCTGTACTCAGCCCGAACCTTATATTCCTAAGTTCACCGCCGAACTCAGCAAATGTTCTATTGATGTTTCTCCATTGAATAGAATCAGCTGGGTGTCTCAGTTTTCCGTCTTGTTTCCGGGCTTCAGCATGCCAACGCAAGTGCTTCACGACTTTCGGATTTGCAAACAGCCGCTTCAATCTAGGTATCAGAGGCAAGTACAACACAGTTTTCGCCAGAGGTCCTTTCTTTACCTCGTGACGTTCACTGTCAATCCTGTCCCTACGCGTATACCTCGATGCGCCGCATCTTGGACAAACATGCAAACTGGAGTACTCGTTACGGTACAACACACAATCATTTGGGCATGCGTTTATTCTTTCGATTTCCATTCCCAACGGACACAACAGTTTTTTGGCTTGGTAAGTAGATCTTGGCAACTCATTTCCCTCTGGAAGCATGTCCGCTAAAAGATCTAATAGTGCCATGAAACTCTTATCGCTCCAACCGTTGCCTGCCTTCAAGTTATATAATCTCAGCACAGAAGACAGTTTTGTAAATGTTGCACATCCAGGGAACAGAGGCTTCTCAGAGTCAGCAATCAATTTCTCAAATTCACAGAAGTCGTTTTCGTTGTAATCTTCCTCTACATCACGTAACATCTCATCTAGATTATCATCATCATCATCTACGTGCACATTGGAATGAAATTATCAAAATTCGGAGGATCATCAATATTATTGCAATCCACATCCGAGTCCTGCTGATTGCTAGTAGTGGTGCTTGTTTCCTCAAGATCTTCACCATGCCATATCCAACGGGTGTATCGCGCGTTAAAACCACGACGAATCAAATGACTCTTAATTTGATCAGAGTTGCTAAACCTCTTCAAGTTCATACAATCTGTACAAGGACAAAGAATATTTTTCTCTCCCTTCCTCTCCTTTTGTTGCTCAGCAAATTAAATAAACTCATTCACACCATCCAAATATTCAAGAGTAGTATGTTTTATTCCATACGTCCAATATTTTCTGTCCATCTACAATTAACAAATTTTAACGAGTCGGCCATGCATGAAACCTGCCCAATTAAGTTATGTATATGTGCATGTACAGCCTCTTACAACTGATGTGTTAAACCCTAGCCTGATGAAATTAACACTTATTAACCTAGCTAACTACACAATACAAGCTAGTCAGCTCCTAAAACATGAAGCATTTCCAGCTAGCTAGCTCCCAAGCTTGGAGCAACAAGCTTGGAACTACACAATACAGCTAGCTTGCAAGTAGAGAGGGAGGGAGATCTAGAGGGAGAGAGAGATAAGTGATGACAATTAAGCATACCTTAAAGAGAGGGGTGCAATCAACTTCTCTCCAGCTTGCGCTGATCACCCTAGCAGTGTAGCTGCGAGTGTGGAACTTTCATCACAAACAGAGGGACACAGAGTGCAACAGAACAAAAGAGCGGCTCAGTAATGGTCGAGTGGGGTTTTACTTATACAGGACCTTTTTCTAACCGCAAATACATGAAATACCCGTTAGACTAAGTGCGGGTAATTTTTCACTCACATATTCTATCGGTAAAAACACACATATACCGTTAGAGAATGTACTGGTGCATTGCTGAGCAGGTACATGTATTGTTTTATCGGTAAATATGTGTATTTACCGTTAGAAGAAGTACTGGTACATGACTGAAACAAAACCAAACTGGGTAATGCCTCACACAGCAAATACATGTGTTTTTCTATCGGTAAATATGTGTATTTACCATTAGATGATGCATGACTGAGCAGGTACATGTGTTGTTCTATCGGTAAATATGTGTATTTACCGTTAGAGGAGGTACTAGTACCAAACTGGTAAAGCATGACACACATGACACCAGTTCTCACATCCAAAGAATCATATCTAAACACAATGTAACATCAAACAGATCTTAACTAGAAGATAAAACAATATTTCAAGAAATGCTAATTTGTAGATTAACTAGGAGACACAAAAATATTTTTCTTAGGTACTTGGTACTTCATCTTGCCAAAGAAATTACACATGCCAGTTCACAAATTCAGGTACAAACATACATATGCCAGTTCACAAATTCAGGTACAAACATACACATGCCAGTTCACAAATTCAAGTGCATGTCTGAAACAGCAGTACAAATACACACCTACCTACCAATACAATTAAATACACAAATACTCCCTACACATTCAAGTTCATGTCCCAAATAGCAATACATGATACACAAATATACAACAATATACAAATACAACAATTCACACATTCGATGTATATTAAAAAAGCCACGTCTGAAATTAACAACAGATCACGACGAGGACCCAGTGGCCCATACATTTTACATAAAAGAGAACCTTTGCAAGTTGCGACAATGCAACTACCGACTACAAGTTAGACCTGATACATCACAAATCCATTCATCTAAAACAGCAAATGTCTGAACCACATTGGACTTAACCATAGGAGTTCAGTTCGAAGATGCCCGAGGAGCTGGAACTGCCGTCGAGTTACATTTGTATTGGTGATTTCCTCGGACTCAAACTCGATCAACTCAACTCAACTCAACTCCATTAACAAAAAGAACCTACCTTCCAAGATGTTGTTCTGTGTAGTAATGGTGTAGAATGGCTATGCAAATGACAACAATTCTTCTTCTCGAAGCAGGTAAGCATCTGGCCACAAGCTAGTGCATGCAAAAAAATGTAAGATGCTTTCGATAGGTCCTGGTTTGAGAAACATGCCGAGCTTAAGGATCTTCTCAACCGAGCCAACTAAGATCTCGCCCTTCACGTCCTTCCAGCTCTCGACGGTGATCTTCACCGTTTCTTTCCAGCTCTTGATGGTGATCTTCACCGTTTCCTTCGCCAACAAGCCAACGTAGGCAGCGTACTGCGATGAAGAACGGTGAAATACGTTGCCCCTCATGAGCATCATCCAAGGACCTGCCGGTAGAGGTGCGCCGGCCGTCCATGGAGCTTACGGGTTAGGGCTACGAGCGCCCGATAAACTGTGAGAATAAAAGAGACATACCCGGGTATTTATAGTACTAGATAAGTTCTATCGGTAAACAACCGCCTACCGTTAGTAATTTTCGATATCTTCTAACGGTATAAACATACATTACCGATAGAATAAGACTTTTTGTAGAAGGCGAACGGTTCTATCGGCACACTACATCCTACCGATAGAATAAAACTATTTGAAGACGAGCAATTTTCGATATATTCTAACTGTACAAACATACATTACCGATAGAATAAAAATATTTGTAGAAGGCGAACGGTTCTATCAGCACACTACATATGGCCGATAGGAATTTTTGAGATATTTTGTCGGTATAAACATACTTCACCGATAGAATAAAACTATTTATACAAGGAGAACAGTTCTATCGGCACACTGCATACTACCGATAGGAATTTTTGTACATATTTAGTCAGTATATACATACATTACCGATAGAATAAGACTAGTTGTAGAAGTCGACCAGTCCTATCGGTGCACAACATTCTCCCGTCAGTACTTATGCATCTCTTCTAACGGTAAATATGTTCATCACCGCTAGAGTAAATCATACTGCTTCTTCTAACGGTAAGTTTCTTACAAACCGATAGGAAAAATACATCCCATTGGCCTTTTATGACCGCGAGGCACATTTTCTAACGGTTTTCTACTAAATCGCTAATAACCGATAGAAAATAGGGGTTAGTAGACTGCATTTCTGTACTAGTGAGAGACACTCAAATATTTCAAATGCAGTCCAAATGCTCTGAAAATAGGTTACAATGTGGAGCATGCTCAAATAAATTTAACATACAATGTGGAGAATGCTCAAATAAATGTTACATACAAATGGGAATTTTGACCGACAATATCCACATACACACCCATGTTATCCTCAACTTTCCACTTGCTGCGGCCCTGCAAAGATGAGAATTAGAGGATATATAAGCTATACCAATGGAAACAGAGAGATAAGGATGGTTGATTACCTTTAAAGTATAACCCTTCCTGGTGATCCATACGCACGTAACTGGTTTCGTCGGTGTCTTCAGTATCGACCTGTACGCTATCTCCAAATGGAGGCATCTCATTAAATTGATTGTATTCTTCCTCGTCTATGACATTTTCAACTCCAACAATCATTCTCTTGCCATGAAGGACAACATGCCACTTCTTATTGGCCGGGTCAGTGACATAAATGACCTGAATGGCTTGCTTTGCAAGTATGAATGGCTCATCTTCATAAGCAACTCGATCGAGATCCACAGAAGTGAAACCATAACTGTCAACCTTCACACCCTATGGGATTTGGACCCATCGGCATCGAAATAGGGGAATCTTGAACAATATGTAATCGAGCTCCTAAATTTCTTCTATGAACCCATAGTACGAGTTCAATCCACGTACTACCCTTGTTGGGCCTGTCTCACTGAACTCCTCATGAAAAGCTTCTATGCTCACTCCACTATTTTGCACAGTGCTCTTTCGACCTTGAGCTTTCGTGTAAAATGTGTACCCATTGATGTCGTATCCCTGCCATGTTTGTACAGTAAATGTGGGCCCTTTTGCCAACCATTTAAGATTCTCACTTGTAGACTCCCCGGTTATTCGCATTTTCATCCATGCGTTGAATCGACTGTTATGTTCTCTTGTGATCCAAACCTCAGATAGGCGAGGATTGTCTTGTCGTAGCATCTCCTTGTGCTCGTCGATGTACGGAGACACCTCCGTCATGTGTTGCAAGATCCAAAAATGAGCTTTCGAGTACATATCAAAATCAGGAGTGATTGCTCTCCGTCCAATAGTCCCAACGCCATCAAGCCTCCCCTCGTGAAGAGACACAGGAACTCCTATTGCTTCTACCTCGGCCATGTAATCGACGCAGAACTCAATAACCTCTTCTGCTGCATAACCTTCGACAATGCTACCCTTGGGCCGAGAGCGATTCCTCATGTAGGCATTAAGTACACCTATGTACCTCTCGAATGGATACATATAACGTAGGAACACGGGTCCACATACCTTGATTTTTCTAACAAGGTGGACAGTGAGATGGACCATGATATCAAAAAACGACAGAGGAAAATACATCTCAAGCTGACAGAGAGTTCGAACCACCTCGCTCTGCAGAGAATCTAGTCCCTCGGGATCAATGACCTTGCAAGAAATTACATTGAAAAAATAACACAGCTCGTGATCGTCTCTCTGACCTTATGTTGCAGAATACTCCGGATGGTGTAACACCCTGGTTTCGGGGGTGAAAAGTTTTTGCATAAAATCCTGCATGCATGTATCCCTGTAGTTGTAGCCATATCGGCTGAACCCTAATCTCTCTCAAACCCTAAAAATCTCCAAATCTATTCTCTAGATCCAGATCAAGATCTGACCATCTAGATTTAACCTACCAGTTATTCTGAAGATAAAAGTCTTCAGGAGCCAGATTGAATTCTAACCCTAACACCCAGTATCTAAGCCTCTTTCTGTTTTTCGAAAACAGGAAATTCAGATTTACCCTAAGTACCCCAATTTCCAGATAATTGAGTTATCATGATTTAACCCTATCCAGACTCAAGTATCTTTTGGAATATGTTCCTAAGTATATCCTCAACTTACTCCAAAAAGTTGGGAACCAGATTGTTTCATCTAAGCACTTTTCGCAGTTTAGTCCAGATTTTACTACGAATAAGTCCTTTTTCTGTTACCTGGAAGCCTGAAAAGGGCTAAAATCCACGAATCAACTCCAACCTCAGAATTTCTTCAGGAAACACCTCCCAAATGCTATTTGATACAGATTTCCCTTCTGTCCAGACTTCAAAATCTCACCCCAACTACCAGAATTTGAGATCGACAAAATCCGGATCTATTTTACCCTAATTTTACCCTATTTTCGAAAATAGGTGAAATCCCTCAAATCTTGTCAAACTTTCTCCAGATTTGAGCTAAATGGGTACTAATAGAAACATTATACTCAGCCATGGAATCAAATTCCAAATTAATCCTCTTTAAGACCAGATATGCAATTTAGTCCAAAACCGATCAAAAATCATCACAACCAGGCCCCTGGTTCGACCACGGGCTACTGTTCACTCAGTTCGACTTCTACCACATCTCCTGTTCACAGCCAGGCCATTTAAATCGACCACAGCACCAAGTTGCGACCACCTCCTGTCTTCGACCACGCCTGTTGAATCGATCACGAGCACTGTAGCATAGACTAGTTACTGTTCACTTGACCAGCTGTTGTCGTTGCTTTGACCTCCAGCTACAGTACTACATCCAATTGCTTGCCGCCACGTGTGTGCTCGATGATTGACACTGTGGATCTTCTCGGGCTCACCTCACGGCCAGCTGATCCTCCCCGATTGTGCACGCCACCGGCAACGTTTCAAACAGGAAAACCCGGCCACGTGGAGTCCATGCCGAAGCCCAACATCAATTCGCCTTCACCTCCACCAGAGCAGCAGGTTAAAACCCCTAATCCAGCTGCAGGCCGTCACTTCGCCGGGATTTAGCTGAGTTGTCACCTCCAGCCCGCTTCACTTCCCCGTGCATTTCCAACCGTTGCAGCCTCCCCAAATCGCCTATAAATAACCCTCAGGACTTAGCCAACTTCACCACACAGCAAAGCACCAGAAATCGCCACACTCCACCGTGTCTTCTTCTTCTCCGGTGAGCAGCAAGAAAGAGCTTCGGCGCCAAGCTTCTACACTGCTCCCCCCTCCAATCCAGATACTTCAGTAAGTTCCCCTTACCTCCCTCACCCTATTCGAGCTAGGAATTAACTTCAATCTCTCTCAATCGTCGAAATTTGCCACTTCTGCTCATTTACTCCGACGAGCGATTAACTTCATTCCAGAACGAATTGATCTTCGAGCCAGTAGTGAAAGATGCTTAGAATAGCTCACTTAAGACCCCTGAGCTATTGGTTTGAACAAATTCGTTGTAAAACAAAAACCCCCAAATTCCAGCCATGAACATGAACTTGTACTTATTGATTTAGCTTCTTTGTTGAGAAATCTGTTAATCTAACTCCACCAATGCATTTCTAGTACCCTGAGGACCATACACAAGCAAGGAATTGAGTTCAATCACTTTAAATCAGAAATGCCCAAATCAGGTTTGAGTTAATCTTTTCTCCAGCCAATATCTCTGAAATCCTGCCAATCTAGCCCTAGAAACTTTGCCATCTAGATGTTTTGGACCATTTTGAGAAACTTTGTCTTCTGTCACGACTTCTAATTCGGCCTAGATTGTGAGATATAGCTATGCCCTAGTTTGCTGTACTGTTCATATTACATGTGCTCCAGGCCAGTCAACTTCTTTGCCGGTTTTCATCACTTTCCAGCCATCTCCTGCCCTAGATCCTGTTGAGACATTTGTTCCTGTTACAAATGCCTAACTACCAGACAAAGTGGTGCATCATTTGGAGCCCTAGATCAAAAGTTATGGCAAACCCTAGTTTCTGGCCATGTCAACTCTATGTCAAACTATGCCAGTCAGTGGCATTAGCCCTGTTCACCCACCTCTGGTCATGCAAACCAGAAACTGCCTTGTCAAACAGTTGCCCCACTACCTTGTGCACCATATGCTTGAATCAAAATCCATTTTGGCCACTAGAAACTGTTCAAACCATGTCAATGCCATTCTTGGGCATTGTCAGCCTATGTCAGCCAATGGCATTGGGCCAGTTTGACCCCTTCTGGGAATGCAAACTGAACATAACTTTGTCTCTTAGACTCCTGATGTTGTGATCTACATTTTATTCTACTGTCACAACTTGAGTTGAGCCCTCTATCATCCATCGACCCTATGTCGATGCCTTGAACCGAATGCCAACCTAAAGACGTTCGCTGTTTTTGAGCAAACCAGCCGTAACCTTGATATCACTCTGATATTTTGGAACCTTGAAACCTTGTAAACCCTTGACAACTAATCTTAACCCTGGTTTCCATAGTTTAACCCTAATCGTTCCCAGAACTATCAAATCTTGTATCGCCTAAGTGTTTCTCCTTGCATTATCGCATATAAGTGGATTAGTAAGAGTAGGATTGATTGTAATGCCTGTTTGCTTGTTGGATCCTTGTTCAGAGCAAGAGTCCGAGTTCGAAGACTTCGTCGCAGACCCGACATCAACTGTTGTTTCTTACGACGCGGAAGGCAAGTCATACTTTGATCATATTGAAACCCATATTTTATGAATTGCTATGCTATTCCATGAGTAGATATCTCATTAATATTGCATGTGTTGAGATCAATGATATTATGGCAGTGATAGAATGAATACTTGAGGAATGTGAACTTGTTAAGATAGCAAGCCACGAACTAATAAAAGTATAAACATGTACATTTATATTCATGAAATAGAACCCCTAGCCGTGACCAGTATTTTGGTATGGAATGGTGGTAGCACTGGAGGTGCTTGGCTGCACTGAATGTGCAGGCACTGAAGGTGCATGGTTTGTGGTATGATCTGGTCACTGGCATGTAAGGACTAGAACCTTGTGTTGTGCGTCTAGTGGCATGAAAAACATACCAACCACTTACCTGGTATGGGACAGGCGCAATCTAGTAGCTTTCTTGGTATTAGCAGTTCCCTGCATGGCTTGTCGATCCGGTTTCTCGCGTGGAAACTGGTGGGACGCAGTTCGTCCATGAGTGGTGTGAGATCAGAAAAATTATGAGAGGATAAGGTGTAAAAAAGGAAGACGCCCTACGCCAGATTAAGTCGTGCGCGACTGTAATCAAAAGAGGCTATGTGTTCTGCGGAAACATAGTCCCAGGCTAGGAAGTAAGGCAGTGGGGAGGACCCACAACGGTACTTGGGACTGGATTGTCCATTTACCAGGCAGGGATACTGTTAATACTAGACTGCAAAATGTTGTGTGATCTCGACCTTGTCACATGCGTATAAGTCGCATGGAGTTGGCCCGACTTGGAAGTCGAGTGAAAAAGTGGATTTAAAAAGAGGTACATCTCTGCAGAGTTTAAGAATGTATTCGAATACTTCGTACTCCCGAGTTTTAGGAGTATGCCGCGGTGGATTAAATCCACGGGGTGTGACACAAGTATTGTTTTATAAACTAAAATTTGTTAGCTCAAGATTACCCAAGTGGCATGTGTTGTCATGATAAGGGGCGTTGCCGTGGGCTGTCATGTGTTGACGTGTCGCGGTAATACCATAATATAGAGATCATATGATAATTAAGAGGCATGTGGTTTATGCCCTAAGTTTATGAAATACTGCTATGAGTATAAGATTGAAAGGCTTGAATAAAAGTAATGTGATATGAGGAAATATCGCCTTGGATATGGGATATATGTATCACCATCAATATGATTTATTTACTGCCATGAGTATGATTGGAAGTTGAATAAGAAATGAGAAAAAATGTATTTTGAGAAAAACCCTTCACTCTTTCCCCAATAGCATAGGTTCATGTCATTTATACTATATGTATCTCTACCTTCCCTATGACTTGCTGAGTACGTAAGTGCTCACCCTTGCAACTTATCAACAATAGATGGAGTGCTTCATGACCAAGACGAAGGCTTGGAAGATTTCGTGGATCCAGAAGGAAGAGAGCCAGTTCTGCCAGAGCCTTGATGTGTGTTGTTCTGCTGTCAACTTCTTACGACTGTGGGGTTTCGCCTAGCTTCCGCCGAGTAGTTGTCTTTTGTTTTAATTGGACCATTTGTGCCGTGAAGGCATTGTATTACTCTTTTACTGTACCAGGCCAGCAGGGCATACTGTTTATGTATGATATTTTGTAAGTTACTCTGCTGCAATGAACTCCTGTGCTTGACTTATCCTGGGAAGTCAGTGGTATGTAAGTATGAGGCCAGCTGCAGCGAGCTAGGTCTCCACGGGAGTAGTCGTGGTACCCTGTGCGGGGCGCGACAGATGGCAACAGGAAGCATTTGTGTCATCAACACGTGAAAATCGTGAGACTTCATACCAAGCAATTTCAAATCGCCCATCGACACAAGCTTTTTCATATTTGCGGAGGAACCCAATGGAACTTTAACACCATAGAGACACTTACAGAGTTATGTCCTCTCAACCTTGCTTAAAGTGTAGCATGCAGTGGGGAGGTACATACGGCCTTTCTCGTCCTCTCTCAGTGCTAGCTCGGACCTGATTTTCAGTTTGATCATGTCACGCCGCACATTGACGCCATCCTTTGTCTTCCCCGGAATGTTCAGCAATAGGCCGATTAAACTGTCGCAAACATTCTTCACTACATGCATGACATCAACCTCTAAATGCTCCCAATACGATAAGTCCCAAAATATCGATCTCTTTTTCCATGTGTTCTTCATGCGGGGTTTCAATTTATGATCCTTTCCAAACACAACTTCTTATGTCCTTCACCCATGAGTAAACTTCTTTCCCGCTCATAGGCTTCGGGGCTGAACCATCTTCCTTGTGGCTGTCAAATTCCCTCTTCCTCTTACGATACGCGTCATTCTTCGGAAGAAACCTACGGTGACGCATGTACACTATTTTCCTGCATTTCTTCAGCCACACGCTCTCAGTCTCATCTTCGCAATGGGGACAAGCTTTGGCTCCTTTTATACTACAGCCCGACAAAATTCCAAGGGCAGGGAAATTGTTGATGGTGCAAAATATCATAGCACGTAGGATGAAGGTCTCTCGTTTGTATACGTCCCATACCTGCACCCCTTCGTTTCACATTGTTATCCAATCCTCTATCAATGGTGCTAGGTACACATCAATATCGTTTCCGAGTTGTTTTGGTCCTAAGATAAGTAGAGACATCATGATGTACTTGCTCTTCATACAAAACCAAGGAGGAAAGTTGTAGATACACAAAAGAACCGGCCAAGTGCTATGCCGATTGCTCATGTTACCAAAAGGATTAATTCCATCAGTACTCAACCCGAACCTTATATTCCTCAATTCCACTCTGGAGTTAACAAATTCCCTGTCGATATTTCTCCACTGCGAAGAATCAGCTGGGTGTCTCAACTTTCCATCCTTCTTCCGGTCTTCTGAGTGCCAACGCAATAATTTTGCCTCTTTACGATTTGCAAAGAAACGCTTCAAGCGGGGAATGACGGGCAAATACCACAACACCTTAGTATGAGGTCCTTGCTTTATCTCAGCGTAGTCGCCATCGTCGGTTCAATCCTTACGCTTATAGCGGGATGCGCCACACACCGAACAAACATGCATATCCTTGTAGTCGTTACGGTAAAGGATGCAATCATTAGGGCATGCGTGTATCCTTTCTACTTCCATTCCCAAAGGACACAACAGCTTTTTTGCTTGGTAGGTGTTTTTTGGCAACTCGTTTCCTTCTGGAAGCATGTCCGCTAAAAGATCTAACAGTGCCGTGAAACTCTTGTCGGTCCAACTGTTACTTCCTTCAATTTTAACAGTTCAAGCACGAAGGCCAACTTTGTGTACTTTGACTTGCAACCAGGGAACAATGGCTTTTCTGAGTTCTCAATCAAGCGCTTGAATTTACCAAACTCCTTTTCACTATAATTTCCTTCCACATCACGCAGCATGTCATCTAAATTGTCATCCTCTGGCATATCCTCACCGAAATCGTTGTTGGGATCCGACATGTCATGTTCCTCAACCTGAGTGGCACTTGTTTCTGCAGTTTGCTCTTCGCCATGAAAGACCCAACACGTGTACCCCTTTTTGAAACCACGTCGGATCAAGTAGGCGACAATTTGAGATGAGTTGGTGAACATCTTAAGATTCTGGCAGTCTACGCAAGGACAATACATATATGGTAAACCCTTCTTCGCCATGTCTTGCTCAGCAACTTTTTGGAAATCTAAAACATCTTTCATGTATTCTTCACTCACTCGGTTGTCATTATACATCCAGTCTCGATGGACCATCTGCAATTAAATTCATTCACATGCTAAGCAATACTTTACATATGGTCGACACACAATAAATTAGACTGCCAGAATCTTAGTGCATTTGTGTAGAACAATGACATAATATCACAGATAGTTTTGAGATATGAACCATCGGTGATAATTAGAATATCATAGAAACTACCACTGATGGTTTTCACTTTAAAACTATCGGTAATATCAGTGCATTTGTGTAGAACTATGACAGAAATATCACAGACGGTTTTGAGATATAAACCGTCGATGATAATTAGAATATCACAGACGGTTCTAAGGTCTGAACCGTCGGTAATATCACTGACGGTTTTCACTTTACAACCGTCGTTAATATTGGTGCATTTGTGTAGAACTATGACAGAAATATCACAGACGGTTTTGAGATATAAACTGTCGGTGATAATTAGAATATCATAAACGGTTCTAAGGTCCGAACCGTTTGTGATATGCCTAGAATTGAACCGTTCAACTTCTACAAATACTTCCCTCCCTAGAGTTTTGATTCCAGTCGAACCGTTCCACTTCTTTTTCTCCTTGGGCACGACAAGCCCTAACCCGTAACCTCCATTGATGGCCGCCGCACCTCCATCGACGGCCACTAGTTTCTCTAGTAAATCAAGTCCAACATCGATCGTAGCATCAACTCCCTCGGCTAGATTTCGACATTGCAAGCAAGACAAGTAAAATTGATGGTATCCGTGTTGGATTATCCTAATCCTATGATGGCAATTATCCTGCGATTCCTGTATCTTCCATTTTTATATTTCTTCTTTTCAATATGATTCTGTGCAGGTCCTTGGACAATGTTCACGAAAGAAAAAGGTGAAGATCACCGTCGAGAGCTAGATGGATGTGAAGGTCGAGAAGATCCTTAAGCCCGGCGTGTTTCTCAAATAAGGGCCTATAGAAAGCATCTTTAATTTGTCTTGGTGATTTCCTCGGGCTTTCTCAACTCAACTAAACTCAACGCAACTCAACTCAACTGAGATGAGAAAGCTAGAAGAGATCACTAAGACAAATGTAACTCAATGCCAGTTCCAGCTCCTCGGGCATCTTTGAACTGAACTCCTGTGGTTAAGTCAAACGTGGTTCATACATTTGCTGTTTCAGATGAATGGATTTGTGATGTATCAGGTCTAACTTGTAGTAGGTAGTTACATTTGTTTTTTGATTACAAACGTTCTCTTTCATATGTGACTTTTGTAATACA
This sequence comes from Pharus latifolius, assembly GCA_019359835.1. Lineage (NCBI taxonomy): Eukaryota > Viridiplantae > Streptophyta > Magnoliopsida > Poales > Poaceae > Pharus > Pharus latifolius. The sequence goes on along the minus strand of CM033328.1, from coordinate 13,742,293 downwards.
TCGAATGTGTGAATTGGCGTATTTGTATTGCTATTTGGGACATGTACTTGACTGTGTGAATTGGTGTGTATTTGTGTATTTGTATTGCTATTTCAAACATGTACTTGAATGTGCAAACTGGCTTATTTGTGTATCACAGAAATATCACAGACGGTTTTTAAATCAGAACCCTCTGACTTCAAATGGTGATATAACAGACGGTTTTTACCTCAAAATCGTCTGTGATATAACTATCACAGACGGTTTTTAACTTAGAACCGTCTGTGATATTCGAAGAAAGTTGAGAATTCGAAGCACCGGACACTGTTGGGACTATCACAGTCAGTCCTGAAATTAAAACTGTCTGTAATACTAGACGTTTGGGAGATCTAAACCATGCGTTTTTTTATCACAGACGATTTTTACCTCAAAACCGTCTGTGATATAACTATCACAGATGATTTTTAAATCAGAACCGTCTGTGATATTTTAAAAGGTAAAGAAAGAAAGAAATATGGAAGATAGTAGTCCAGGAACATGCTGGAAAATTAGAAAACATAAGATCAAATTTTATCATTAATTTTTCATCACTTACAAAAAAAAAGTAAAAATAGAAAATGCTAGGTCAAGGAGTTGTCTTAGCCCTGGCTGCATCTAGAATAAAGTTAGTTTGACTTGCAGCCAGGACGCCGGACTCCTCCAGTGACAAGTTGTCCTTCTTATGATCAACTACTACCGCGTCGAGAAGGCCTACGACCTCCCTCAGCTTCGAGATGGTATCCTTCATGGTCAAACCACAACCAGCGATGGTCATATCCGTAGCTTGCTTCTCCTCACGAAGACGCCTCGTCCTTGCCCTAGCATTGTCACCATCCGTCTTCATGCGCTGAATGCGCTGGAAGAGATCGTCCAGGTCAAGCCATAGCTGAGGGTGCTTCTCCGTAAGGAGCTTGTGCTCCTCCTGGAGGGCCCTCAGCTTGGCCTTCACCTTGCCCGAGTCCTCCACTACTCCCCTTCCTTGTGCAAATCAACAAGTCAAGAATCTACTGAATAGGGATTAACAATACAGGGGTAAGTCCAAAAGATTGAGAGTTCTTACCGAGGAGGGCGAGGCTGATGATGCCATTGAGGATGCCATTGGTGCAGAGAAGCTAAGGAGTCGAAGAGTTTGGGAAGTAGAAAAACCTGTAAAGTAGTTGGTAACTATTCCACTGTCAAGCTATTTATAGAATTTCCAAGGCGACACTTCGTGTTCCCAGCATAGGGTGCCGCGCGAAGATCGGAGAGCGAAATAACACACCGTTGAGAATTCGAAGCGCCGGACTGTTTGGACTATCACAGTCGGTTTTGACCACGGAACCGTCAGTGATATTATAGTTATCACATACGGTTCTCAGTTGAGAACCGATTGTAACTATCATAGTCGGTTTTAAGTTTAAAACTGTATGTAATAAGTAGACTATCACAGACGGTTCCGTGGTCAAAACCATCTGCTTGACTATCACAGTTGGTTTTGACATCAGAACCGACTGTGATAACTGAACATATTCTCCCTACAGGCCTTTGCAGACGGTGTTCTATTGAAATGTTCATAACCGTCTGTGATGTGCCGTCCTGGATGTCTGTTTCTGTGGTAGTGGAAGGCTCGGGGGTGGGCAACCGGCGTGCCCCCCGGCAGCGAGGCTCAACAGGGTTAGAGCCACTTGGGCCTCCCCTGGGCTACGCCACTTGGGCCTCCCCTGGGCTACGCCACCTGGGGCTCGGAAACTCCTTGGTAGTGAGCTCCCAGGCCACTGGGGAGCCCCCCGGGCTGCACCACCCGGGGCTCGAGAACTCCCTCTCGAGAGTGAGCCCCCGGGACGCCTACTTACGATAAGACAAAAGACTTAGCAAAAATACCTTTTCATTTCATTGTGAAAGGATTTACAATTTCTCCGGGGCTGATACCAGCCTAGATCGTCTCACAAGAGAACGAGATCAGAGCAGTAAGGCGAGTATTCAGTCGTTCTTTTCTCAGGGACTAGAAAAAACGAATCGTGTAAAACTAAACTAAATCGATGGTAAATAAAACTAAAACAGACGAGAGAGAGAAAATGTCAGAAGAATGTGAAAGAAAGAAAGAGGTGATCTCCTCGACAAACGACTAGTGCTCATTCTGGATTAGCGTTTCGTAATACAAGAGATAGAAAGAAATCGTGTTGTGGTAGTGCACGTGAGGCAGCGCAGACAACCATCATCGATCACAATCTACGGCAAGTATCAACAAACACAAGTACAAAACAAACACTAACCATTCCTCAACTCCCTCTCGAGATCATGGACATCTGGGCCATACTGGTTGCCATTCTAACTCAAGTCTCAAATACATGATGTCAATTACTGCAGACACAAGTACAAAATTGAAACAATCACCAAAAGAATGGGACAATCCAAAGCACTTTAGTGGTATTTCAGCAGTACTATTCACATGATAGAAACTCATAGCCGAGAAGACAAAAGAAACCAAACTTGATTCAATTAGATCATTCACAAGCATACAGGCATACGTCTCACTTAGCCAACTCAAACAAGGATTCAATGCAAAGTCGATTGGCTTTTCAGAACCTTAGTTCATTACAAGCATATAACACAAACATAGAGAGACGAATTCAGAACAACAGAAAATAGAATATTTCAATTCATCACAGAGTTTGTCAACTGATTTGTTGGTTGTTCAAGTTCATCCTTGTATTGAAACGAGTTCATTTCATATTACATACAGCATGCAACTCAGACATAACAGAGCAAGAGGGGGGAGAAGAGAGGAAAGGAAAACATCACTGGATATTATTGGAGTCGTCGTGGAAGTGTGGATGTGGTTGTCGGTGCAGTCGAAGCCGTCGAGAAGACAGTCAGCCCATGGGATGTGGCCAACGAGGACGAAGCTGGTCATTGTGGTAGTCGAAGTCGTAGAGGAGGTCGTCCAGCTTGCCGTCGGCGGCTCGCAGTGAGGTGGTGTGGCCGAATTCGAAGAAGAAGGCGGCGACAGGAAAAGGTGGTGTAGATGGTGAATTCAGTGGGCAAGAAGGATGGAGAAAGGAGAAGAAACAGACGAAGAAGAAGAATAAGGATGGAGGAGTGGCGCGCATGGCGAGGCGGAGGTGCAGCACACGGCGGAGGCAGAGTGGCATTGCGCGGGGTGGAGAGGCGGCGGCGCGGGTGAGATTGGTGATGGGAGGCCGCGGGGATGAGGCGGCGTGACAAGATCGGTGGCGGCTGTGGCGTGTAGTGGCGAGCTCGCCGAGGAAGGCGTGGATCGGCCAGATCCGGTGGATCTGGCGGCGAAGATCTAGAGAGTGGCAATGGCCGAAGAAGAAGGAAGAGTGGAGAAGGAGAGCTCGCTGGCGGCACGAGATTGGTGGCACAGCACAGCGCTGGAGCGAAAGCGAGGTGAGAGGCCGGAGGTGGCGGATCCGGCGGTGGCGCGGGCGGCGTAGCGCGGGGGGTGGGAGGCGATGCTGTGACGGTGCGCGCAGGATGCGGAGGCGGTGGAGCACCAAGATCGGCCGAGAGGCGGAAATGGGAAGCAGCGGCGGCGCCTAGGCAGCGGCACTAGTGCACGGCTTATATCTAAAAGAGGGGAGAGAGAGAAGGGACAAGAAAGAACAGCCTAGGGCCAGGGGTGGTAGGAGGTGTGGATCTAAATTTGGGGGGACTTAGAAGAAGTTGGAGGGGAGGAGGAGAGGAGGAGACGGCAACCATCACCGCCGTTGTCACTACGGCAGCGAACAGCGCCGAAGAAGAAGCAGAAGTGGCGGCTGCTGGAAAGGAGGATGAAAAACAGAGAAGGGAGAGGGAAAGGAGGAAGGAGAAGCTGCATTGCGGCGTACGGCCTGGCCACCGGTGGTGAGGTAGGACGGAGATGTGGAAACGGTGAGGGGGAAGAAGAGAAGAAAAAAGAAAAACTAGGCTAAAAGAGAAACCATGGCCGACGGCTGTGTTTAGAGAAGAAAGGTCATTTTGCAATTAGGCCCCCCGGTTTTTAGAAAATCACATATTGAGCCGTGCGGCTAGGGTTTTGGGATTTTCTTGTCTTGGCTGTTTTGCAGACAGGGTTTTAAGTTTCTAGAAATTGCAAGCTTGTCCTTGGCTGCTTGGTTTAGGAATTCTGAGCCCTCGGAGACTCCGATTTTGGCACAATCAGTTCCTATGCGTCCGTAGGAACGCGTGCTTCTATCCGGAATCGACCGAGGGTCTAGTATAGTCAAAGAGATACGTTCCATCAGCCAAAATCCACCCAAATCGCGTCGACCTGCAATAAAATCACACAACGAATAATACGGTCGATTTGGTGTTAAAAATGTATATGATTAATGCAAATGCCGCCTTATATGACTAAATGTACATGATCGGGGGGCTAAAACATATACAAATATGGACAGATATGACAATTATCAGGGGCTTCCTCTAAGAAGCTACTGGGAGCAGAAAACCTAGAAAGCAAAAAGCCTAACTAAAAAGCCGGGGGGAGGGGGGGAGCTCATACTTGCCTATTCTTGTCCCCCCCGGGGGAACCTCGCTGTCGTCGACGCTATCGCCGAGGGCGCTCCGTCTGGGTCCATCACCCTGGAGACCCGGTCGAAGAGAACCCCGGCCAACTCCTCGAGCGCCTGACGCAAGGCTTTGAAGTAGCCGAGGAAGGTCTGGGGAAGCAGCTCCCCAATGACCCGGGCATCCGCTCTGCAGTGCTCCACGAGAGCGGCCGCGAGAGCGATTGCCGGGATGGCGAGGCCCCAGGCCCAGACATCAGCGACCACCGAGATCAAAGAGATCTGCGTATCGTGGAAATAAGCGGCCTCTAGGACCAACGATGGCAACGGGTCGGGGCTGCTCCCCGATATGAGCTCAACCCTGAGCCCCTCGAGGGCTGATCAGATCATCTTCCCGCCGGTGGTCACCGCGGCAGCACCCGAGGCCTTCGCCTCCCGGAGAGCTTGCCTCTCCGTGCGCAACTCCCTCCTGAGCTGGGAAGCGGTGTCTTTGGCGACGACGAGCCGTGCCCGAGTCGCCTCCACCTCGTCGCGCGCCAGGTCCTTCTCGGACCGCTCGGTGAGTGCGGCCTCCTTGGCCCCCGCCAAGTCCCCGAGCGCCTTCTCCTTTTCGGAGCGCTCGGAGGCTAGGGCCTCCTCGGTCGCCTGGAGGCACTCGGAGACCCGGGCCTGGAACTCCCGGACCAATGCGACGTGATATCGACCTAGACCGACTCGCAAGAGAACGAGATCGGAGCAGTAAGGCGAGTATTCTGTCGTTCTTTCCACAGAGACTAGAGAAGCGAAATCGTATAAAACTAGACTAAATTGGTGGTAGGTGAAAATAAATCAGACAAAAGAAATAGAGGAAATATCAAAAGAAATGCGAAGAGAGAAAGAGGTGGTCGCACCACGACAAACGACTAGTGTTCGTTCTGGACTAGCATCTCGTAATACAAGCGATAGAAAGAAATCGTGTAGTGGTAGCGCACGAGGCAGTGCAAACAATCAACATCGATCGCAGTCTACGATGAGTATCAACGAATCACAAGTACAAAACAAACACCAATCATCATCTCAACCACCACCATAACAGCAACCCAAAGAAATGACCACAAAACTCTTGAGCTATTTAAATCAGGCAATTATCAAGCTTGAATTCAAATGAAACACATTGCCAGCCGACATAATGTAAAGCCCATAGCTTAGGTACAGAAACAACATATCAGATTTCTATACTCCCTGATCATTTAAGCCATTGAAAAGTCTCAAAGCAAATAAAGTATTCAAAGGAAGCACCAACTACTTAATCAATATAGCACATAGCTGCAACTCAATTTCACAACTCAAAAACAAGAAGCAAATTCTATTGGACAGCTGCACAAATTGAGTTTCTTTTACAGAGACAATAACTCAATCCAACACTGGAAGGAACTTGCACAGCAATCAGACAGTCATTTCAATTCATCAACCAATTACACTTTTGACTCTAAAGAATTTGTATTACATCATGGCAACTCCATAACTTGATTCATCTCATACACACATACCATCATCAATTCAGTTTAAATTTCGAAGAACAGGAGACAGGGAGTGAGAATGAACCACTCATTGCTTGCTGTCGAGATGTTCTAGAGCTGTCGTGGTCGATGTGTGGGCTGCAATAGGTGGTCACGGTCGCAGGGGCTGGTCGTCGCGGCGACTAGGTCGAAGCAGTAGTCGTCGACGAGGGAGCTGGTCGAATCAGCTCCTCATGGTCGCCGTCCGCCGTTGAGGTTGTCGAGGATTGCTGTAACACACTGGACGGCTTGGAACGTCGCCGGAACGGCGCGACGGTGCAAGGTTTTGGAAATTGGAGAAGAGAGTCGAGAAGGAAAGAGAGAAAGAAGACGCGCGACAAAGACCCGACGGCGAGGAGAAGGATTGCGCCAGATCTAGGCGGCGGCGGTGGAATTGGAGGAATTTGGGAAGTGGAGTGTCTGGGACGATGAGCACGACGCCGGAGTTGAGGAAGATGGCGGCTGGTGCTAGGTTAAGTGAGGGCGGCGTTGCGAGATCTAAGCGATGGCGAGCGCAAGATCGGTGGCGGCGGGAGGTGGTGACGGCTCGGGCGCGGTGGCGGCGCGGGATGGCGGCGCGGGACGGAGGCGCAGCGTGGCGCTGGAACGGAGGCGAGGCGAGATCGGCGGCGGATCGGGCGGCGGTGGCGTGATGCGCGGGAGCGGGAGAGGTGGCGGATGCGGCGGCGGGAGGTGGATCCGGCGGCGTGGCAAGAAGTAGGTGCTGGATCTGAGAGAGAAGGTGAGCGGCGCAGCGCGCGCGGGAGGCGTGGCGTGGAGAGTGGCGCAGATCTAGGCGGCGGCTCAGCCCGATGGAGCGGTGGCTCAGCAAGGGAGGCGCTAAAAGGAGGCGGCGCCGGTGGCGTAGAAGAAGAGGGAGGAAGAAAGAAAAGCGGCTTCGCCGTAGAAGGAAAGACGAGGGAGGTTGAGAAGGGGAGGAGAATAGGGAAGAAGAAAAGAGGAAGGAGAAGCCAGCTTTGAGGTGGACCGATGTGTGGATAAACCGGCGGGAAGGCAAAAAAGAACCTCCGCCGACGGCGGACGGCCAAATTGTCGCCGGTGTCCGGTGTGGATCGTGAGGGGAGGCAGAAGAAGAAGATAATAAAGGAAAAACTAGACTCAAAGAGAAACAATGGTCGGCGGCTGGGTTTAGAGAAGAAAGACGATTTTGTAAAAAGGCCCTCGGTGTTTTAAAAATCACAAAAAGGTTCTCCCCGAGTTAGGGTTTAGATTTATGAGTCTTGACTATTTTACAAATGGGTATCTGAGGTTTTAGGAAATTACAGGAAGGTCCTCAACTGAAAGGAATTGAGATTCTGGACTCTTGAGACTCCGATTTCAGCATGGTCAGTTCTGACGCGTCTGTAGAATCACGTGCTTTTATCTGGAATTGATTGAGGGTCAGGTAAAGTCAAAGATATATGTTCCATCAGCCAAAATCCACCCAAATCGCGTCGACCTGCAATAAAATCACAACACGAATAATACGGTCGATTTGGTAATAAAAATGTATATGATTAATGCAAATGTCGCCTTGTATAACTAAATGTGCATGAACGGGAGGGCTAAAACATATAAAAATATGCACAGATATGACAATTATCATGACGGCCTAAAACGAGGGAAGGGTTAGGCGATCTACAGACCAAGTGAAGAGCCCACACGGGTGGTACTCACCCAGAGTCCGGAGGAGAGGATCTCCTCGTAGCCTCGCCCCGGTGTGTCCCAAGGAGACCCCCGTCGGGGGGACTCCCCCCCCCCCCCCCATCACGTCGACATCATCCGACCCCTGCTACTGGAGGAGTTGGACAACAGGTCCATCGTAGGGCCTGGGACCCTGGGCGGATGAAGAGCCCCTTGCCCTTCCCGGGCGGGAGGGGCGCCGAAACCTCTGGGGGAGGGGCCTCCGGGGCAGTGAAGGACGCCATCGGGAGGGCCCCCCCGGGGTCTTGAATCGGATGGAGCCCCCCCCCCCCCCCACGCGGCAGTTGTGGGCGAGCCTCCGAAGAAGCGAGCAGGCGAGAAGGGGTCGGAGCGTACATCACCTAGTCCGACCCCTGTCCTTCCCGAGCCACCACTTCCCCGGGATGGTCGGTGCCCGGGGAGATGGGACGGGACGGTGAAGAGCCGGGTCGCTCATTGGCTCAGAACGTCCCACCTTCGGAGACATCGCCGCCGGGGGCACCGGAGGCATTGCCGAGGAAGTGGCTGGCACCCTCGCCAGCATCTTCGCTGGCGCCTTCGCCGGCGTCTTCACCGGCGTCTTGGTGGGAGTCCCCGCCGGGGAGCCCAAGGCATGCGCCCGGGCCTTCGCGGGGCTCTTTGCGCGCGCGCGCTTTGAAGGCCCCCCAGTTGCCTACTTCCCCCTCTTGTGCGAGCTAGGGGTGGGGAGGGGCACTCGGATGGGGAGCTGAAACCCGAAGGCCTCCTCTACAAGATTTTTTGGGAGCATCCTCCTCGATGATGTGCATGACCCGCTCGTGCTCGTCCTTGTAATATCTCCCAAGGAGGAGGACCGCCACCTCCTGGAAGCGGTCGTAGGACCGGACTGCAAAAGCAAAACAAGAGGTCAGCCGAGATTCTCTCTCCGGGGATTATGCCCAGAAACTTACGTTGCGCCACCGTCGTCCGGGCAGGTAGTGAGTCGCGCCGAATCTTGTCCCCCGATGCAGGCTGAAGGGAGCTACGCGGAGGAGCGCGAGCTCCTCCGCAAGGTCCCTCATGGACCTCCAGAGCCGGGCCTCCACCATCCGGGTCAGGAGGTTCATCTCCTCCTCGGACCACTCAGGGGCCACCGGGCCACTCACCTGGCTGTATGTCGATGGCTCCAGGGAGTAGGTGACCTCCAGGTCATCTACCTGGAGGTAGAACCACCTCCGAAGCCAATCCCCCCAGTGGTCCAGAGAGGCTTGCATCAGGTACTCATCCGCGCGGCTCGACAGGAGCTGCATCATCATCGAGCCAAAGGCAGACTTGGGGCCGCCCTTCATCACCAGCGGGCCCCTTACCGATGACTCGTAGAAGTACCGGAGGAGCCGGAGAGTCGCCTTCTCCCCGATGACTATCTCGCACAGCCATATGAACAACCCCATCCAGGCGAGGGTGTTCGGGGTGAGGTGGTTGAGGGAGAGGCGGTACTCCCAGAGAAACTCCCAGAGCAAACGCCTCCACAAAGGCCTCAAAGGCCACCACCTCCCCCTCCTGGGGCTCGGGGCCTGCTCCTTCGGCCCTGGGATCCGGATGTCCCCGAGGCGAAGTATTTCCACTCTAGTAGGCCCTCGAGGTCCTACATGGAAAACTCGGTTGTGGCGAGGAAGTCTGGGGTCACCTCCTCCTAAGGTAGCTCGGACACTTTGGCTCGACCCTTTGGTGCCATCGCGGTATAATGCAAGTTTCCGGGGAAATGTGCTACTGAGAAATCAAGCTTCCGGGAGAGCAAAAGTGTACTTCCGGGGGAGCGAGTTTTTGGAGTTAGAAAAAAGAGTGTCTGGTCCGAGGCCCCTCTCCCCTATTTATAAGCGACGAAGGGGGCCTCGGATGGGTGCCATGTTGTAACACCCCTGTTTTTGCCAAACCCTAAAATAGCCAAAATCCACATCCGGACCCCAAAACCTAATCTGCTTCAGCCATTCCCTTCTAAATGCTGTTCAGAACATTTTTCCCTTCGGGACCATCTCCAAAATCTCACCCTAAAGCTGAGTTTCAAGCCTTGCTATTTTTAAAACCCTAATTACCCTAATTACCCTAAACTGTTTTCCCCAATTTTGTCGAAACCCTTCAGATCTTGCCCGATCTTACCAAACTTTGGTCAGATAAGTTCTAATAATCTTTTGCGACTTAGTTGCGAAATCAGATTTTAGATCGGACCCTCAGATCTCCAAATTTGCAAACAGGCCCAAGTCCTATTCAAGTTTTCCTCACAGAACAGCCCCTGGAGTAAGTTTCAGAAATAGCAAATCGGCCCAAACATTCTTTTCAGGCCCTTTCGACCAGCCCTGGTCGTTGCCACGACCAGTGCACGAGCCCGTTGCAGCGCCGTGGATTTCTCGCCGTGCTTGCTCGCCGCCGGCCACCGTTTCTGTCACCTGTGCCCGTGAGTTGCTGAGCCACCCCGTGCGCACGTGCCAGCAGTGCATCGCCTCGCCCAGCGGATAAACGGCCGCGCTCCCGAGCCTCGTTTTCGCGCGCGCTCCCGTTGCCGTGGCAATTGCATGTGCGTACGTGTCGTTGCCGGAGCTACACTGTCGCCTCCACATCTGCGCCGTCCCGGACGAAGTCCCAAGGCAACTGGCAAAGCTGCAGCACCGCCTGAAGCGCGATCACGTCGCCGTCGCCGTCGTTGCGCCTGCGCCCGACAAACTTCTCCCCGGCGCAAGCAACCGTTGTCGCGTTCACCCTCGCAAACTCCGTCCCCGTGCCTATTTAAACCCCCTCGACTCTGTGAAGAAGCACAAGCTCAGGACTTAGCCAAAATTCCAGCTTCTCGCCGTTTTCGCTTTCTTCTCCGGCGAGCCAGTGAGAGAGCTCACGGTGCCAGCCCTTTCCTCAGCCCCTCTCTTCAATCCAGGTTCACCAGTGAGTTCCCCTCGTTCCCCTCTCTGTGTCATAGCAACCAATTGCACTAGATCGATCCCCATCACCGGTGATCGCCGGATTCCCGATTTGCCCTGTTCCCCCAATGCCACTCGATTCAGCCCAAATTAACCCTCAATCCTGTAGAAGAAGTTGATCAGTAAGCCTAGTAGAGCAAGCCTGTAGAACCAGAATCCCCAATTAAGCTCAAATCGAAGAAATCCCAAATTTGAACCTCGGCCGTTCGCCGGACTTCGGCGCCAAGCTTCTCCGGCCAATATCCAATGAAATTAACCTCCCCAGTAGCTTTGTTGTGCCCTAGAGATCATTCCCAAGCTTGGAATTGAGCTCTTTCGCCCTGTATCGAAAATACCCAAGCTCCAGTGTCGTCTTCTCCAGCGCCGGTCGCCGGAATTTGTTCCCGGCCGATCCAGCGCCTGAAACCTTGTCCCTTAGATAGATTCCAGTACCCTGAGCAATATTGTCCACTAGCTCGACACCTGGATCTGCCTAGATTGTGAGTTATGCCTATGCCAAGATCACTGTCCAGTAACTCAGTTCATGTCCAGGTCACCGTAGTTCATCGCCGGATTTGGCCACCCTCCGGCCACTTTCAGCCCTTGTGCCTGTTGAGCATATTGTTCCTGTTAGTAATGCCTACCTCCCAGACAAAGTGGTGCATCAATTGGAGCCCTGGATCAAAAGTTAAGCCATGCCCTAGTTTCTGGCCATGTCCAGCACTATGTCAGCACATGTCAGCCACTGGCATTAGCTTTGTTTGACCCCTTCTGGTTGAGCAATTGAAATGCCACCTTGTCCTTTAGATTCCTGGAGTTGAGATCTACAACTTTCTCTACTATCACTTCTCCAGAAAACCATCCTAAGACTAGTTTCCAGCTATGCCAAAGCCATGAACAGAATGTCGACCCTTCGACGTTCAATCCTTTTTAGCTGTTTCTTCAACCAGAACCCTTGTAACCTTGCCCTAACCTTTTCCCCTGCATACATGACTTATTTACTTAACACTTTCTATAGAAACTATTTTCAGTATGCTTATGTGGTATGTGTTTGTGTGTTAATTGTTTGCCGCAGAGTCAGAAGCGGAAGGAACGGAAGAAGTCTTTGAAGAGCCGTCTGAGTTTTTAGACCCAACATTGCAAGGCAAGCCTCATTCCTTTGATCATGTCTCACCCAATATTTTCATAAGAAGTATATTCACTGTTTCTTACTATGCATGTTTAGTTGAAATACAAGTTATGTTTGAATGACATGAGTAGATATTCCCTAAATGAATCATGAAACCCTTTTTGTTATTGAACCTTCTTATATATGCTTTTGTCACCCTAGGACTCATATATACTGAATATCCACATTAAACTTAAAATGGTCAAATGCATGAGAAGTTATAATGAAAACCGTTTTGACAAGAAAAATGATAAAAGGGATCAGTAGTGAGGATTGGATTGTATGGAGAGGGTGCGGTGCGCACCAGGGTATGTGAATGTTCCTCACTATTGGTTCATAAGGACAAGAACCTTGTGCTGTGTCTCTATACGAATTGTGAACGTACCAACCACTTGCCTGGTATGGGACAGGCACAACTCAGTAACCTTTTGGTATTAGCAGTTCCCTGCATGGTTTGACGATCTGGTTTCTCGCGTGGAAACTGGAAGGCCAAGGTTCGGCCATGAGTGATGTGAGTCAGAAAAATGATGAGAGAAAAAGGCGTAAATGAAGGAAGGCGCCCTAGACCTGATTAAGCCGTGAGCGGCTGTAATCTTAAATGGTCGTATGTCTCGCGTGGACATAGACCAAGGCTATGTGTCCTGAGGGAACATAGACCAGAGAGGCTAGGAAGTAAGGCAGTGGGTAAGACCCACAACGGTACTTGAGACTTAATTGTCTATTTACCGGGCAGGGATACTGTTAATACTGAACTGTAAAGCGTTGTGTGATCTCGGCCTTGTCACATGTGTATAAGTCACATGGAGCTGATCCGACTTGAAAGCCGAGTGAACCAGTGGATTTAAAAAGAGGTACACCTTTGCAAAGCGTAAAAGAAGTGTCAGATACTCTGTACTCCCAGGTTCAGGAGTCTTTTCGTAGTGGATGTTATCCATGGGTTATAGCACAAGTAATGTTTTGGAATGTTTTCATAATGCGGCTAATAAAGTAGTGACTCATGGGAGACCACTACATCTAATGTTTTAATGAAAACCTGTTTAATGTTTAAAGTAACATTTTAGTGACAAAGTACTGTTTCGTTAAACAAATGACTTGGAAATCTATATATTTCTATCTATATGAACCATAAACCCCGGAATCATATATTTCACTCTCATGTACATACAATTACAATAATCCCCGGAATGAGTGTTGCTGAGCACCAAGTGCTCACCCTTGCAATTTACTTCCAACTGTAGAAGAGGGATTCGAGGATCCCGATTCCTTCAGTTATGAGTTCCCGGCAGAAGATGGAAGTGCCCCGGACGAGCCCACGTTCTAGAAGGATTGCGCACCAAGTCAAGTCAGATGTGGGAGGAGCCACTTCAACCCCGCTGCGGATGGAAATCAAGCTTTTCGTCGTTGCTTTGTGTTTTATACTGTGTGTTCGGTACTTAGATACCGACTCTGGTTCTGATAAACTTGTTATTTTCTTAGCAACTCTACTTAGCGCCATTTTCGGTGCTTTGGGTATGTAATATTGGCCAAGCTGGCCCGCTACCTGTTTAATGTTATTATTATGCTTGTCTGGTTTGGAGCTCATGTGTCATCCTGCTGTGTGTAACCTACCTGGGCGGTTACCAAGGTGATCCTCAAATGGGGGTCTCACAGCGAATGGTATCAGAGCATGAAGCTTGACTGTAGGTCGTGACCCTTACTAGAATGGGCGTCCCTAAAGTAGAGAATCGCTAGATTATTTGGTAAAAATCTAATTGTGAAAAACCTAATTTGTTTAAGAAAAGCATAATGAGTATTATTTGAACACTTTCAAAACCATTTTCCTACTTTTAAGAGTTCCGTGTCTCATCATCGCAGATGGCCCCTGGTAAGAAGCTGATTCACGGAGACGAGTTGGGAGCATGGGCATTGATGCTTTGGATGATGTTACAATTTCTGGGAGCAAGAGACAATCAGCGACCCGTATACTACGTCCGTCGAGAAGAAGTCGATGGTAGACCTTTTGGTTTCCGTGCCTCGGTGATTGTGTACGAGATCCCAGAGATCGGGAGAGGATCAACAAGAAAGGAAGCTCGTAGACAGGAAGAAGAAGATGCTATCCAAGACGCTGCTCGTCGTGCAATAGGTACCATCCGCCAGCTGTACGATGACTTTCTTATAGGTTCTCCTTTCTGTTTTGTACCCTACCAAGTCCCCGGATCAGATCGTCGAACTGTTCATCCCTCCAACAACCAGAGAGACGCCATCCTGACCAAAACCAGAGATGTAGTCCAAGTCTTGGAATCAAGCTACACTCGGTTGCTGCGTGAGCATGAGAATGCTCGGGATGACCGTCACTATCTCGAAGGAGCGCTTGCGAAGGTTCGCTCAGAACTCCAAGAGAAGGAGAAACAAATTCAGGAGTTGGCTGAACCTAGCAAAGCTCGAGAAGTCGAAGACGAAGGATCGGTGAACAAGAGGAACCGCTTGAAGATAAGACTCACAGCCCGCAAGAGTGTGGGAAAACCTAGGGATTACCTGGGTTATTTCACGCCTGCTTCGCGTGGCATTGTGATCAACACCCCTGCACCAGAGTATCCTACTCTCGCGAAAGGGAAGGAAGTTCCTGAAGGCAAAGGAAAAGAGATTGCTACATGCGACACCAATGATTCATCCGAGGAAGAAGAGGACAACGACATGCAATGGGACCCTATGGATGCCGACGAAGATCAAGAAGAGGAAGACCCTGAAGAAGTGGAACCTTGTAGTTCTTCCAAGACCGACAGGAGATCGTAGTTTTCTCTTCAGCTTGACCCTTCTGCTCTAGCCCTTGTAACCGTTAGTCTTTAGCTCTTGTTGTAGTAGCTGCTTTGTTTGTATTGTTTGTTGGTAACTCCAAAGCTGTAAAGGTGAAAACCTTGTATCTTTAGAAAATCTTTGAAAATGGAAATTGCATGTTCCAATCCAATCTCTTGGATTGATCTTTCCTTTCAGCTTATGTTCAATCTGTGCTCTCTTGAATTAGTAGTCTTGTCTCAATTATCTTGGCAGAACAGAATGGTGAACACCAGAGGTAGAATCCAAGGTTCAGAAGAAGTCCCAAGAAACACATCAACAAGAAGGACTAGAGATGACTCAGATCAGCCAAATTCTTCAGCCTCAGTACCGCAAGGAGGAAATCTGACGGAAATATTAATATGGATGGAGCAAAACAGACAGAGATCTGCAGAGGTACAGAGTCAAATTCTGGAACAGTTGATGCAAAACTCCGCAACACGCCGCGAGGAAGGTTCGAACATTGGAGCAAGACTGACAGACTTCCAGAAGACACGTCCTCCAACTTTCTCCTGCACTGAAGACCCAATTGTGGCAGACGATTGGTTAAGAGAGATCGAAAGGAAATTGGATACCGTCAGGTGTAGTGATGAAGAGAAACTGCTATATGGACCCCATCAGCTCACAGGATCAGCTGCAGCGTGGTGGGAGAATTACAAGACGGTACACCCTAATCAGAATTCAATTACCTGGAATGAATTCAAGGAACAGTTCCGTAGATACCATGTCCCCAAAGGAGCTATTCAAGCCAAACGCAGAGAATTCTTGAATCTAAGGCAAGGAGGAAGGACGGTGAAGCAGTATTTGCATGAGTTCGTCAAATTGGCCAGGTATGCACCAGAAGACATCATGACAGAAGAGCGGAAGATCGACAGATTCTGTGAAAGCCTACAAAACTCATACCAGTATCACTTGTCAACGCACGAGTTCACGGACTTCCAAGTCCTTGTGAATCGAGTACATAAAATGGAGGAGAAAAGAGGCGTAGTAGAAGAGGACCGCAAGAGGAAAAGCATAGCATACCCTTTTCAAGGAAATTCTAGCCGAGGAAGACCAGCGCCATATGCCAGAGCCGCTTTCAGACCACCCGCACCACCAAGACCCCAGAGGACTTCATCGTCAACAACTCTAATATGCCCCGGATGCAAAGGGAGTCACCTCTATAGAGACTGTACACTGAAGAATGCAGAATGCTTCCATTGTGGCAGAAGAGGACATCACAGAGAGACTTGTCCATTTCGACATTTACCTCCCAACGTTGCCAAAGCTCAGGCAGCCAAATCCCCTGCACCTGCACGAACTATTGCCAGAGGAGCACCACAAGCTAGAGGAGGAAGATTCCAAACCAACAGAGGAAGAGGAACACCAACCACCGGAGGAAGACTCAACTTCGTGACTGCTACAGAAGCAGGAGAGGCAACTGACGTCGTGATCGGTAGACTCTTAATCTCCTCTCAGATTTCAGTTGTTCTATTTGATCCCGGTGCAACTCATTCATTCATGTCGAAAGATTGCTTGTTGAGTAATAACTTGCCTGTGGTTGCTTTAGAGCATCCTATCATTATTCAGTCACCTGGTGCTAGGATGATTGTTAATTCTATCTGTAGAAACGTTGCCTTCTGTATCGGCAATCTAGAATTCCTGGCAGACATGCTAGTTCTAAACCTTCAAGGATTGGATGTCATTCTTGGAATGGATTGGCTGGCCAAGCATAAGGGATTGATGGATTGTGAGAAGAAAACAATCACCCTGACAAATGCCAGTGGAAAGCAAATTACATTCCATGCAGACAGAACTCCAATCTGCGACCACCTACAGAGATTGAACTGCATCGAAGAAGTGAAGCTTGAAGAGGTACCAATTGTCAATGAGTACCCGGAAGTCTTTCCAGAAGAACTTCCCGGATTGCCACCAAATAGAGATATAGAGTTCACTATTGAACTGAAACCCGGATCTGCGCCGTATGCTAGAAAGTTGTTTCGGATGACAGGCCATGAGCAAGAGGAATTGAAGAAGCAGATAGCTGAATTGGAAGAAAAAGGACTCATCAGATCCAGCTCATCACCATGGGGAGCCCCAGTGCTCTTTGTTAAGAAGAAAGATGGTAGTATGCGACTTTGCATAGACTACCGCAAGCTAAACGACATGACCATCAAGAACAAATACCCCTTACCAAGGATAGATGACCTTTTTGACCAGCTCAGAGAAGCAAAAGTGTTCTCAAGAATAGACCTGAGATCGGGATACCACCAGTTAAGGATCCGAGAGCAGGACATTCCTAAAACTGCTTTCGTAACCAGATATGGGTTGCATGAGTTCACAGTGATGCCCTTTGGATTAACTAATGCGCCCGCGGTATTCATGAATCTAATGAATAAGATCCTCATGGAATTCCTGGATAAATACATCATTGTATTTGTGGATGATATCCTTGTCTACTCTAAGACGGAGGAGGAACACGTACATCACCTGAGGATAGTGCTACAGAAACTGGCAGACCACCAGCTATATGCCAAGTTTAGCAAATGTGCTTTTTGGTTGAAGAAGATTTCTTTCTTGGGACACATCATCTCAGGAGAAGGAATATTTATGGACCCGTTGAAGATACAAGCTGTTACCGATTGGAAACAACCTGAAACCGCAACAGAAGTTAGAAGTTTCTTGGGATTAGCGGGATATTATCGAAGATTCGTAGAAGGATT
Source organism: Pharus latifolius (assembly GCA_019359835.1). Classification (NCBI taxonomy): domain Eukaryota; kingdom Viridiplantae; phylum Streptophyta; class Magnoliopsida; order Poales; family Poaceae; genus Pharus; species Pharus latifolius. Next base: position 13,724,977 of record CM033328.1, on the reverse strand, counting down.
CTCGAAGATCACCAAACCGCTAACCCAGCTACTGAAGAAGAATGCCCCTTTTAATTGGACTGAGGAGTGCGAAAGAAGCTTTGAGGAACTGAAGAAAAGGTTGACAACTGCACCAATCCTGATACTGCCGGACGTCAAGAAGGATTTTCAAGTCTTCTGTGACGCCTCCAAACAAGGATTAGGATGCGTATTGATGCAAGAAAGGAAAGTGATAGCTTATGCTTCTAGACAGCTACGACCTCATGAGGAGAATTATCCAACACATGATCTGGAGTTAGCTGCTGTCGTACATGCACTAAAGATATGGAGACACTACCTACTAGGCAGTAAGTGCGAAATTTATACGGATCATAAGAGCCTGAAGTATATCTTCACGCAACAGGAGTTGAATATGAGGCAGAGAAGATGGTTAGAACTGATCAAAGACTATGATCTAGAGATCCACTATCACCCAGGAAAAGCCAATGTAGTAGCTGATGCTTTGAGCAGGAAGTCTCGTTATAACCAGATAACACAGCTAGAAGTGCCGACACAACTGATCAAGGATTTCGAAAGGCTACAATTAGAATTAGTGGACCAAGGAACCATCGCTACGCTAAAGATGGAATGTGAGTTGAAGGATAAAATCCGACAAGCTCAAGCAATTGACCCAGACCTTCAAGAGATGAAGGAGGACATGAAGAGCAAAGATACAACCAACCTTCGAGAAGATGAACAGGGAATTCTATGGTACGATGACCGTATCTGCATTCCGAATGACCACGAGATCAAAGACTTAATCATGCAAGAGGCTCATCAGACCCCATATTCCATACACCCAGGCAGCACCAAAATGTACAAGGACTTGAAGAAAAATTTTTGGTGGAAAGGAATGAAGAGAGAGATTGCCAAGTTTGTCGCAACTTGCGACACATGCCAAAGAGTGAAAGCAGAACATCAAAAGCCTGCGGGACCGCTACAACCTTTACAAATCCCAGAGTGGAAGTGGGACGAAATCGGAATGGATTTCATTGTGGGACTACCAAGGACGAAGAAAGGATTTGATTCTATATGGGTCATAGTTGATAGATTAACAAAAGTGGCACATTTTCTCCCAGTGAAGACCCTATATACAGCTAAGGACTTAGCAGAGCTGTATCTCAACAGAATAGTTGTCCTACACGGAGTGCCGAAAGCTATCGTTTCCGATAGAGGAGCCCAGTTCGTTTCAAGATTTTGGCAAGAGTTGCAGAAAGCCCTGGGCACAAAGTTAAAGTTCAGTACCGCTTACCACCCTCAAACTGGAGGTCAGACTGAAAGGGTAAACTAAATTTTGGAAGATATGTTGAGGGCTTGTGTTTTGGACTATGGAGACTCTTGGGAGTTATTTCTACCTTATGCAGAATTCACCTACAACAACAGTTTCCAAGCAAGCCTGCAAATGGCACCATATGAAGCCCTATATGGAAGAAGATGCCGCACGCCACTGTATTGGACAGAAATTGGTCAAAAACAACATTTAGGACCCCAGTTAGTAGAAGAAGCCACAGCCCACGTCAGGATCATACAAGAAAAACTGAAAACAGCTCAATCTAGACAGAAAAGCTATGCGGATAACCGTAGAAGAGAACTATCTTTTGAAGAGGGCGATTACGTGTATCTCAAGGTTAGGCCATACAAAGGAGTTCGAAGATTCCAGATGAAGGGAAAGTTAAAACCTAGATATGTGGGACCATATCGAATTCTGGAAAAGCGAGGTGAAATGGCATACAAGTTGGAATTGCCACCAGAACTAAGCGGAATTCATGACGTGTTTCATGTATCTCAACTGAAGAAATGCTTGAGAGAACCAACAGAACAGATATCTCCTACAGAGAATGAGATTCAACCAGACTTATCTTGTCAAGAATACCCCATTAGAATTCTGGAAACCAGAGAGAAAGTGCTGAAGTCAAGAACCCTCCGATTCTGCAGAGTCCAGTGGAACAATCACTCAGAGGAGGAGTCAACATGGGAAAAAGAAGAAGATCTCCGACGAGAATTTCCCTCCCTATTCTCGGACCTGCCCTAATCTCGAGGACGAGATTGTTTCTAAGGTGGGTAGATTTGTAACACCCCTGTTTTTGCCAAACCCTAAAATAGCCAAAATCCACATCCGGACCCCAAAACCTAATCTGCTTCAGCCATTCCCTTCTAAATGCTGTTCAGAACATTTTTCCCTTCGGGACCATCTCCAAAATCTCACCCTAAAGCTGAGTTTCAAGCCTTGCTATTTTTAAAACCCTAATTACCCTAATTACCCTAAACTGTTTTCCCCAATTTTGTCGAAACCCTTCAGATCTTGCCCGATCTTACCAAACTTTGGTCAGATAAGTTCTAATAATCTTTTGCGACTTAGTTGCGAAATCAGATTTTAGATCGGACCCTCAGATCTCCAAATTTGCAAACAGGCCCAAGTCCTATTCAAGTTTTCCTCACAGAACAGCCCCTGGAGTAAGTTTCAGAAATAGCAAATCGGCCCAAACATTCTTTTCAGGCCCTTTCGACCAGCCCTGGTCGTTGCCACGACCAGTGCACGAGCCCGTTGCAGCGCCGTGGATTTCTCGCCGTGCTTGCTCGCCGCCGGCCACCGTTTCTGTCACCTGTGCCCGTGAGTTGCTGAGCCACCCCGTGCGCACGTGCCAGCAGTGCATCGCCTCGCCCAGCGGATAAACGGCCGCGCTCCCGAGCCTCGTTTTCGCGCGCGCTCCCGTTGCCGTGGCAATTGCATGTGCGTACGTGTCGTTGCCGGAGCTACACTGTCGCCTCCACATCTGCGCCGTCCCGGACGAAGTCCCAAGGCAACTGGCAAAGCTGCAGCACCGCCTGAAGCGCGATCACGTCGCCGTCGCCGTCGTTGCGCCTGCGCCCGACAAACTTCTCCCCGGCGCAAGCAACCGTTGTCGCGTTCACCCTCGCAAACTCCGTCCCCGTGCCTATTTAAACCCCCTCGACGCTGTGAAGAAGCACAAGCTCAGGACTTAGCCAAAATTCCAGCTTCTCGCCGTTTTCGCTTTCTTCTCCGGCGAGCCAGTGAGAGAGCTCACGGTGCCAGCCCTTTCCTCAGCCCCTCTCTTCAATCCAGGTTCACCAGTGAGTTCCCCTCGTTCCCCTCTCTGTGTCATAGCAACCAATTGCACTAGATCGATCCCCATCACCGGTGATCGCCGGATTCCCGATTTGCCCTGTTCCCCCAATGCCACTCGATTCAGCCCAAATTAACCCTCAATCCTGTAGAAGAAGTTGATCAGTAAGCCTAGTAGAGCAAGCCTGTAGAACCAGAATCCCCAATTAAGCTCAAATCGAAGAAATCCCAAATTTGAACCTCGGCCGTTCGCCGGACTTCGGCGCCAAGCTTCTCCGGCCGATATCCAATGAAATTAACCTCCCCAGTAGCTTTGTTGTGCCCTAGAGATCATTCCCAAGCTTGGAATTGAGCTCTTTCGCCCTGTATCGAAAATACCCAAGCTCCAGTGTCGTCTTCTCCAGCGCCGGTCGCCGGAATTTGTTCCCGGCCGATCCAGCGCCTGAAACCTTGTCCCTTAGATAGATTCCAGTACCCTGAGCAATATTGTCCACTAGCTCGACACCTGGATCTGCCTAGATTGTGAGTTATGCCTATGCCAAGATCACTGTCCAGTAACTCAGTTCATGTCCAGGTCACCGTAGTTCATCGCCGGATTTGGCCACCCTCCGGCCACTTTCAGCCCTTGTGCCTGTTGAGCATATTGTTCCTGTTAGTAATGCCTACCTCCCAGACAAAGTGGTGCATCAATTGGAGCCCTGGATCAAAAGTTAAGCCATGCCCTAGTTTCTGGCCATGTCCAGCACTATGTCAGCACATGTCAGCCACTGGCATTAGCTTTGTTTGACCCCTTCTGGTTGAGCAATTGAAATGCCACCTTGTCCTTTAGATTCCTGGAGTTGAGATCTACAACTTTCTCTACTATCACTTCTCCAGAAAACCATCCTAAGACTAGTTTCCAGCTATGCCAAAGCCATGAACAGAATGTCGACCCTTCGACGTTCAATCCTTTTTAGCTGTTTCTTCAACCAGAACCCTTGTAACCTTGCCCTAACCTTTTCCCCTGCATACATGACTTATTTACTTAACACTTTCTATAGAAACTATTTTCAGTATGCTTATGTGGTATGTGTTTGTGTGTTAATTGTTTGCCGCAGAGTCAGAAGCGGAAGGAACGGAAGAAGTCTTTGAAGAGCCGTCTGAGTTTTTAGACCCAACATTGCAAGGCAAGCCTCATTCCTTTGATCATGTCTCACCCAATATTTTCATAAGAAGTATATTCACTGTTTCTTACTATGCATGTTTAGTTGAAATACAAGTTATGTTTGAATGACATGAGTAGATATTCCCTAAATGAATCATGAAACCCTTTTTGTTATTGAACCTTCTTATATATGCTTTTGTCACCCTAGGACTCATATATACTGAATATCCACATTAAACTTAAAATGGTCAAATGCATGAGAAGTTATAATGAAAACCGTTTTGACAAGAAAAATGATAAAAGGGATCAGTAGTGAGGATTGGATTGTATGGAGAGGGTGCGGTGCGCACCAGGGTATGTGAATGTTCCTCACTATTGGTTCATAAGGACAAGAACCTTGTGCTGTGTCTCTATACGAATTGTGAACGTACCAACCACTTGCCTGGTATGGGACAGGCACAACTCAGTAACCTTTTGGTATTAGCAGTTCCCTGCATGGTTTGACGATCTGGTTTCTCGCGTGGAAACTGGAAGGCCAAGGTTCGGCCATGAGTGATGTGAGTCAGAAAAATGATGAGAGAAAAAGGCGTAAATGAAGGAAGGCGCCCTAGACCTGATTAAGCCGTGAGCGGCTGTAATCTTAAATGGTCGTATGTCTCGCGTGGACATAGACCAAGGCTATGTGTCCTGAGGGAACATAGACCAGAGAGGCTAGGAAGTAAGGCAGTGGGTAAGACCCACAACGGTACTTGAGACTTAATTGTCTATTTACCGGGCAGGGATACTGTTAATACTGAACTGTAAAGCGTTGTGTGATCTCGGCCTTGTCACATGTGTATAAGTCACATGGAGCTGATCCGACTTGAAAGCCGAGTGAACCAGTGGATTTAAAAAGAGGTACACCTTTGCAAAGCGTAAAAGAAGTGTCAGATACTCTGTACTCCCAGGTTCAGGAGTCTTTTCGTAGTGGATGTTATCCATGGGTTATAGCACAAGTAATGTTTTGGAATGTTTTCATAATGCGGCTAATAAAGTAGTGACTCATGGGAGACCACTACATCTAATGTTTTAATGAAAACCTGTTTAATGTTTAAAGTAACATTTTAGTGACAAAGTACTGTTTCGTTAAACAAATGACTTGGAAATCTATATATTTCTATCTATATGAACCATAAACCCCGGAATCATATATTTCACTCTCATGTACATACAATTACAATAATCCCCGGAATGAGTGTTGCTGAGCACCAAGTGCTCACCCTTGCAATTTACTTCCAACTGTAGAAGAGGGATTCGAGGATCCCGATTCCTTCAGTTATGAGTTCCCGGCAGAAGATGGAAGTGCCCCGGACGAGCCCACGTTCTAGAAGGATTGCGCACCAAGTCAAGTCAGATGTGGGAGGAGCCACTTCAACCCCGCTGCGGATGGAAATCAAGCTTTTCGTCGTTGCTTTGTGTTTTATACTGTGTGTTCGGTACTTAGATACCGACTCTGGTTCTGATAAACTTGTTATTTTCTTAGCAACTCTACTTAGCGCCATTTTCGGTGCTTTGGGTATGTAATATTGGCCAAGCTGGCCCGCTACCTGTTTAATGTTATTATTATGCTTGTCTGGTTTGGAGCTCATGTGTCATCCTGCTGTGTGTAACCTACCTGGGCGGTTACCAAGGTGATCCTCAAATGGGGGTCTCACACATGTGTCCCCAGATCCAACTGGGACATCGATTCAAATCGTTGTGCGGATATCGGAGGGCCGCACGAGGATCGAGACGCCGTACGGCGCGCGCACGGGAATCCAGTGATTGCACGGGTAAATAGCCTGGGAGCCGAAGTGTCGCGTGAGACTCGAGGTGTGTCCCGGAGGGCGAAGCGTTTCCTGGGGCCAAGTTCTACGCATACCCTCCGGGGACACCATGTGTCCCTAGGAGTCTCGAGGGCTACTGTTGGGGGAAAATCCCGGACGCTTCCCGGGAAAAGTCCCGGAGGGCTCCAGTGGGAAATCTCAGAGGGCTACTGAGCAAAACCCTAGAGGGCTACCGGGCAAAGTCCCGGAGGCCTTCCGTGAAAAATCTCGGAGGGCTACTGGGCAAAGTCTCGGGCGCCTCCCAAGAAGAACCATGGAGGCCTCGTGGAGGCCACAGGCATCTCTCCAAGCCCCGGACACCTCCCATGGCAAACCTCGGACACCTCCCGTGGAATATCACGGAGGTGTTTCGGGAAAAGCCACAGAGAGTTGTCATAGAAGACCACAGGCATCTCTCCGAGCCCTAGACGCCTCCCGTGAGATATGACGGAGGCCTCCTGGGAAAAACCACAGAGGTCTCCCATAGAAGACCGTGACAAATCCCGGATGTCCAATGGGAAAAACCCCAGACATCTCCTGGGAAAAGTCCTGGAGGACTACCGGGGAAAGTCCCGCACGATCTTCATGAGAAATTCCAGACGTTCACAGGGCAAAATCTCAGACATCTACTAGGAAAAGCCCCGGATGTCCTCCATGAGAAATCCCGGACGTTCTCCGGGAGAGGTCACAGAGGCCTCTCGTGTGAGGGCACGCGAGGTCACATGCAGGTGACGTCAAGAGCGCCTCGGAAACTAGCGAGGACACTTGTGAAGCATCCCATCCCTTTGGCCGGTGAAATGGGGTCAACGCCCCTCAATCCGACGGCCATAGCTAGTGCTTTTTAGTCTTTTTGCATGTTTTGGGGCCTATATATACCCCCCTTGTACCTCATTTGTAAGGGATTCGAACTGATTTTATCACACTCAAACAACAGGGTCCCTTCGAGACCTCTCTCCTCAGAGAGTACCTCCCCAGCAGACTCGCGTCCGGAGGGTGCCGACAGGACTAGGGCCCCACCGGGACCTGAACCTATATAAATATCACTATGTCAATTGCTGTGTTTCTCGGTGGGAGGTGACCGGTCGCTCAGTCAGTTCACACCGTCATTCCTGTTTCAAGTCTTCCCGTGAAATCTGTCGGTGGTATATTTCATACCACGATGTCTCTTTACCTAAGAGGTAACACCGCCAATGTTTTACGGCCTGATGCAGTGCACACAACTCCTTGTTGTAGGTCGGGTAATACTTCTGAGCTCCCTAAAATAACTCAGAGTGATATGCGACTGGTCGACCTTCTTGTAGGAGTACAGCGCCCATTGCATAACTTGAGACATTGGTTTTGAACTAGAATGGTTTCTGGAGGTTCGACAAAGCTAATATAGGCACCTCGTTGATCTTCCTCTTCAGCAAGAGAAACGTGTCCTCATGTTTCCCTGTCCACTCGAACTTCTGGTCAATCCTGGTTAATGCATGCAACGGAGAAGCCACAATCGAGAAGTGTCGAATGAACTTCCGAAGATATTGGCATGCTCCCACAAAACTATGCACTTCCATAACTGTTCGTAGTTGCGAAAACTCACGAATCACTTTTACCTTATCCGAGTCGATTTGCAATGTACCCTTGCCGACCACGAATCACAGGTAAAGTAGAGTTTGCTGGCCGAACTCGCACTTCTTACGGTTGAGGCGAAGTCGATGTCGCCGAAGCTGTTCAAACACCTTTTCGACATGAATGAGGTGCTCATCCCACAAACGACTATAGACTAGTATGTTGTCGACGTAAACAATCACAAAGTCGTAGATGAACTGTCTCAATACGTCATTCATAAGATGCATGAAAGTTGCCGGGGTGTTGCAGAGGTCAAACGGCATGACCAGCCATTTGAACAGACCTTGTCGTGTTTTGAACGCGGTCTTCCATGTATCCTCCTCTCGGATGCTGACTTGATGATACCATGACTTCCAAAGATCACTTGACAGATATCGATAGGAACAACATCGCATTGCACTTCATCGATATATCGTGCAAAGATCGCAAATTTCAACACACACTGACTCGTAATCTATTGGTTCACATTGGATGTAAACCAACCCAGCGGATATAGTCGCGGGTGTGTGGTCGTCTTCAACCCAAGTCATCGAACCAGTCCAGCAGAAACCAGATTCTTCTGACTTCCGTGATCGAATATCACTGCGACCACTTCGTGCTTCTCCTGGATGTTGATAGTGAACAAGTCCGCCTTTGGGTGTTGGTCGTTTGGTGGATCCGAACCCTTCTCCTTCGACATTGCCATATGAGACAAGGTCATATTCGCCTCATCAACTGAATTCACTAGGACAACTTCTTCGTCGGGTGAAGTCGCAGTAGCCATGGCTGTTCTTTTCCCTGGTCCATTTTTCTTTGGTGGAAGCTCAGGATGAAGCTTGTAGCATTTATCTTTGGTGTGTCCCGTGACTTGACAATGCTCGCAAAAGGCACCCATGCCAGGCTTTGAAGCGTTGTTCATCAGACTCAGTTTTCTTTTTGTCGAGGTCGCACTGTCCTTCATGCCTTTGTCGTTGCGGGAACGGTTCTTTTTCTCGATTGCCATAGCAGTTGTGCTTGCGGTCGTGATATCTTGGACACTGAATAGATTTAACTCAGCACTGATCATTTTCTGAAGTCCATATGTGTATTTCCAAAATACTTGCGGATCAGACAGCGAAATGCTTGATGAGGACATCACTAGCTCGGATATGAACAAGGCTCCATCCACTCCTTCCACTACTTCCTCGCCGCCACGAGAAGATCAAGGAGAACGGTGAGTCGGCATGAATCCATGTGCTGAGCCATTCACTTGGCCCACACCGGAGGATCAGCGAGCTACATCAAAGGTGGAGCAACCCACGACGCATCAAACCCAGCCCAAGATCAAGCCCAACTCGTGTGTGAGTCCAGCTCAGCCATCTAGCAGCAGTCCAACTTCAAATGGATGGCCAGTCCACGTACAGAGTCCATTTGGGGCAAATGAGTACTTCACGGAGAAGCCCACGATGACACCTTTCCAATGGGCTTAGGCTCATGGCCAAATTCCTTCTAGATCATCTGTAATCGATGAAACAATCCGCAGACAGAACCTGCCGAGTGCTAGGCCACCTCTACTTTGGGCCCAAGGCCCGTGTATCCCTAGGGTTACGTGGGGATGTGTTCTCTAGCCGGTGGTCTACCTCTGGCTACCATACTCCTTCTACATATGGCTGCCACCCCCTATTTTTTTCGGTTAGGTTATTTGCTAAGTTTGTTCCCTCGTTGTGTGAGAGACAATTGTTCATCGGAGTAGTGTCCCCAGACCTGGTTTGATGAAAGATAACCTCAATTTGTTATTCTGAAATTCCAGATTGCTTTGCATCTTGTTCTTGCTCGTTTCTTCTACTACTTGCAGGAATTAACCTTCGTGGTAAGGTCATCCGGGCGTGAGCACGGTTGATAATGATAGGTGCGTGGGTGTAGCAATTGCAAGGACTCAATCCCCACTAATTGGAAGCCTTGAAACGCGAACATCTCCGTACCACAAAGTAGAACCTATCGGAAGATCGGGCCGCTGTCGCATCAATGCCAATGACCATTGCTTGTCTCAAGAACTCTGTCGTATAGTCCTGGATAGATTGGTCGTGCCGTTGGTATAATCTATGCCAACGTTCCCATCTCTGCACAAGGTAACCCATCGGATAGAATTCTTATCGCAGGAGTCGTTTGAATTGATCCCATGCAAAGTCGTCAGCTTCACCACTAGCGACAAGGGCCTTCCACCATGTTTTGGCGTGGTCCTTCATCTTCAAAGGTGCAAATTTGACCTTTTGGGCGCTACTGAACCCTTTCAGGTCAAAGTAGGTCTCTAACTGGTCGATCCAAGAATCTAACTTCTCAACATCGATCACCCCATCATATATGGGTATATCAATCTTAGCGTTGACCTTGAAAGATTCAATGACTAAGAAGGTGTTGGCGAGATCGTCAGCCTTATGGTCGTCTTCTTCTTCCTTGTCGCCTGGCCTACGCAAGTCTTCACCAGTCTTCACACTTATAAACTTTCCTGCTTCAGGAGGTACAATCATGGCCTGTTGCTTAATCCAAGCAAGTACAGTTTCTATGTCGGTGGAGAGCTTAGCCACACGAAGGTTCCATCAGATATTGTCAGAGATACGACTGTAGGTACCGTCGATTGTTGGCCTGGAGTTTCACCGAAAGTTTTGTAACCCTGGTGAGTCTTCACCATCCACAAGACAGGATAGTTGCTCTGGTACCAACTTGATCTGTTCGAGACCTAGCCTTGGTTTTTACACTAGGCTCGCCCAGATGCTAATATGTAGAATAACAGGATCTTACTCAGAATTACCAAAACCCAAAGATGATCAAAACATAGTTCAAAATAATTGCACAACTCTTTATTTCAAAGAGGGCTTTACACGTCTAACGTTAGACACACTCGCCTACGTCGAAGGAACTATACTCGATGGTAGTTGATAGATTTTTGATGATCTAAACTAAACCTTTTACAAGGTATTTATAGTCCTACCGTATGGGTATGTATCAGACTCAAGAACCTAAAACATATTAGACTCAGACATTGTCGCGCCCCGAAACTGGGACAACGACTACTCCTGTAGAGACCTAGCTCGCTGCAGCTAGTCCCAAACCACAAACCTTTGACTTCCCAGGATGAGCCAAACACAGGAGTATATTACATTGCAACAGAGTACTCACAAAATATTTAGCAATGTGGCCTGCTGGCCTTAATATTACATAAAGAGGATTACAATGCCTACAAGGCATTCAGGGTTTAGCAAAATATTTAACTACGCAGCAGAAGATAGGTAACCCTCCCACAAAAGAAGTTGACGGCAGAACAACACACTTCCGGGTTCTGGCGGAACTGATTCTCCTCCTTCTGGATCCACGTAGTACTCCGTGCCATCATCTTGATCAAGGTAGGCTCCATCTAATGAGTTGAATGTTGCAAGGGTGAGCACTTACGTACTCAGCAAGTCATAGGTAAGAGTAGATACATATAGTAGTGATGATATGAACCTAGACTAGTCAAGAATTATGGATATTTGTAAAATAATCTTTTCCTTTCTCATCTCATCTTATGGCAGCACTTTTTATAATATAACATCATCAATCATGTTCACTAAATTATAGCACTACCGCGACACGTCGACACACGACAGCCCACGGCAGCACTCCTTATCATGACAACACATGTCATTTGGGTAATCTTGATTTAAACATATTTTATTTAGAAAATAGTACTTGTGTCACACCCCGTGGATTTAATCCACCGCAGCAGACTCCTATAAACCCGGGAGCTCGGAGTATTCGAATACATTTTTAACTCTGCAGAGAGGTACCAATTTACCCGCAAGATATTCCACTTTCAAACCTTTCCTATCATAACAAAATGATTGGACCCCTGACTCACTTCATACTGTGAGCGGCAAGGTGGAAATAACAAGAACTTTTATTATGTATCACTTACAATTCACCCCCGACCCTGTGGCTCTCAGCGAGGCACAGTTGTGGCAGGTTGTATCCAAACCTCCACCCCTTTGCTTATTCCCATTACTGGGTCAGCGTGCTTGATCACCTTCAGTGATATGTGTGGGAGCCGCGCTCCGTGTTTATCGTGCATCACAACACATCTCATGCAGGGGTTTCATGTGCGATCCACATAATTACTTGTTCAGGCCTGTCCCATACCAGGCTTGCGGTTAGCACGTTGTTCATGCCACTAGACGCACAACACAAGGTTCTAGTCCTTATATGCCAATGACCAGACCATCCACAATCCTACACCTTCAGTGCCTGCATTCCTTTGCAGTCTAGCACCTCCAGTGCTACAGCCATCCACACCATTTTTCTGGTCACGGCTAGGGGTTTTATTTCATGAATATAAGTATATAAATACATATAATAGTTCATGGCTCAAAACTTGTTTATTTCACATTTCACAGATAACCAGTCTAGTACTGCCAATTCATAAATCAACCATTCTCAATCTTTCACATGCAATATTGCCTATATTCAAGGTTATATTATAGCAATATTTAAAATATAGGTTCAAGATGACCAAAGATATGACTTGCCTTCCGCGTCGTAAAATACAGCAGTCGATGACGGGTCAACAGCAAAATCTTCAAAGTCCGCTTCTGAATCTGTTCGACGACAAACAAACAGACAATAATTACTTATAATATTAAAATGTTTTATGACTTATATGCAGAAATGCTCAACAAGAATGATTGAACTATACTGGAGATAAGTTGAACTGCAAACTGAACTGAGTCGGGATTCTAGGGTTTCAAGGAATTTGGGCTAAGGATGGTGATTAGATAATCTTAGGGTTTCAAGTTTACGATAGGAATAATAATTTTGTGGCTGGTTTAATCGAAATAGCGAATGTCAATAGATCGACATTCGGATCAAAGCTTGGACATAGCTTTAAGAAAAGCTAGAGTGCTTATCTCAAGTTGTGGTAGAAGAAGAAAATGTAGATCACAACTTCAGGAATCTAAGGGACAAAGTTATGCTCAAGATGCACATCTGGAAGGCAGTGAAAAGGGCTAATGCCACTGACTGACATAGCCTGGCATTAATCTTGACATGGCCAGAAACTAGGGTTTAGCATAACTTTTGATCTAGGGCCCCAAATGATGCACCACTTTGTCTGGGAGGTAGGCATTGATAACAGGAATAAATCATTCAATAGGATCTAGGGCTGAAAATGGCTGGAAAGCAAGAAATTTGATGATGAACTGAGATGAATTGGTTGTACAGGAACAGTTCTGGACAAGATCTTGGCATGGCTATATCTTCCAATCTAGGCCGATCTAGGTGTCGGGCTAGAAGACAAAAATGCTCAGGAGGCTAAGGCACACACAGCGGACAAAGTGATTTGAGCTGAAACGGCCGGGAACACTTTTCCGATCATCGGCGCCGGAGAAGAGACACTGCCAGTTGGGGGTTTCTGCTACAGGCCGAGAGAACTTAATTCCTTGCTTGGAGAGTATCTAGGAGGTAAAAGAAAGCTTATGGTATAATTAGATTGGTCGGAGGATCACTGGAGAAGCCTGGCGACGATCGCCGGTTTCTGGTGAAGCTCGGTTTAGGGAAAAGCTTCGAATGATGTTTAATTAGGGATTCTAAGCTTACAGGCTTGCTTGAAATAACCCACTGATCAATTTTGTTTACAGGATCGAGGGCTAATTCGAGCTGAATTAAGCTACATTACAGGAACAGGGCAATTGACAATTCCGGTGATCGCCGGCGTTAGGGGTCACCGGTGAGCAATTAAACAGTACTACACAGAGAGGATAAGTAGAGGAACTCACTGATGGATTCAATTTGGAGTTTGGTACAACGGATGAAGCTGGCACCGTGAGCCTCCTCGACGGCTTGCCGGAGAAGAAGACGAAAACAGGAGAGTTTCGAGACTTAGCTGATTTCCAGTGAAACAAGAAGTTGCTGGGGTACAGTGGTGTATAAATAGACCAGGCGAAGCTTGCAAGGAGGAGACAACGAAGTAATTGGCAGCCGGTGACTTGACTGGTTGCGTGTTGGAGCAACAGCAGCGAAGACACAGCGAAGAACGGTGATGCGATGGCGACAAGCTTGCAGCTGATCACAGTGTTGCCTCATCGGGACCTGGCAAAGTTGTAGCAAGCGGTGGCGACAACACTGGCGCGGCAAAGCGACGTGGCGAGGAGTTGCTGACAAAAAGCAGTTGATCGCGCGCGGGAGCAGGCGTTGGTCGTCGACGTAGCAGCGACCTTGCCACGGCACTAGCTGGAGCGAGGACACATGCGCACCGGCATGCACGGTCACGAGCGCGGGCGAAGCCTCACCGGCGGCAAGCAACCACGGCGCACAAGCACGGCGGTCCCTGGTCGTGCGCACAGTAATTGGCCTGGTCGAAATTTGGACTGAACTGCAGTTTCAATTCTTTGAGTTTTGGACTGAATTGCAAATCTGGAATTCTGGAAGGTTTAAATTGAATTTGCTTTCACTAATCTGGCAGATTATATTCAACAGGTTAATTGGCAATGATAATTGATAAAATCTGGTACATTTGAATAGTTTTTGATACAAACTGAAAATAGGGTAATTTAGGGTAAAATTAGATTTGAGTTTTGTCGATTTCGAATTCTGGCATTTAGGTTTTGATTTTGACATCTGTACAGAAGAGAAACTTGTGTTAAATAGCAATTAGAAAAGATCTGCTGAAGAAATTCTGAATTTAGAGTTAATCTGGAGATTTTAGTCTTTTTTTAGGTTTTCAGATATCAGATAAGGACTAATTTGCGATAAGTCTTGGACTGATTTGTGAAAAGAGTCTAGATGATGACATCTGGCTGTCAACTTTTTAGATTAAGGTATTGACATACTCATGATCATATTCCAGAAATAATCTGGTCTGAACTTGGTCAAGATTTTGATTAGATCTGTATTTCTGAAACTTAGGGTATTTGGGTAATATAAGGTATTTCTGTTTTCGAAAACAGAAGAAGTTGATAAATCTGGAAGTTAGAGATAGAATTGGATCTAGGTTCTGAAGGCTTTTAAGTTCAAAGTAACTGATAGATCATATCTGAACAATCTGATCTTCATTTGAGGTCATAGGATAGATTTTGGAGATTTTAGGGCTTGAGATAGAAACTGATCTGGCTATTACTACAGATACAAGCATGCATGCTATTGATGAAAAAGGAAGTTTTCACCCCTAACTCAAGGTGTTACAGACATTAACTAAACCTAACAGATAAGACTTATGCGCATTCAGATCGAACTACAATTCCGACCAGAGATCGAATCCTTTAAGGTCGCGAACCAATCATGGTCGCGAAACTTTTCCGAATTCGGTTAAGGTCACAAAGCCTTATATGACCCGACCCGAGGATCCTCCCGGATTAGAAGGATTATGTAATCCCACTCGCCATGGGGTTGCAGTCAGCTATTCTTAAACTAGCTATTGAATCGAATAAGTTTGACATAAAATCTGCACTCTTAAATTTGGTACAATAAAATCAATTCAGCAGTCTCCCCACTGATCCATCTATGCATTTACATATGTTTCTTGAGCATTGTGACACTTTCATGATTCATGGAGTAACACAGGACGTGCTTTGCTTGAGGCTCTTTCCTTTCTCACTGTTGGAGAAGGCGAGGGCATGGCTGTAAACATTTCCTCCAATGTCAATCACCACTTGGGATGAACTCTTATGCACCTTCCTTAGTAAATTTTCCCTCTAGCTAAAGCTCTTCATATTCGCAACCAAATTGCATATTTTTCTCAACAAGTAGGAGAATCACTTATGATACTAGGGAACGATACAAGGACTTGTTGATCAAATGTCCGCATCACGGACTAGAAAAGTGGCTTGTGGTTCAGATGTTCTGTAGCAGGTTGAACAACAATGCACGGATGGTTGTAGACGCCACAACTGGCAACGCACTGTTGAACAAAAGTGTAGGTGAGGCATATGAACTAATCGAAGGCATAACTCAAAACTACACACAATGGGGAACTGAATGAGCTGCTCAATAGACTCTGACCAAACAACGTGGATGTAAGTGTAATGGCTCAATTAGCCGAGCAGGTAGCTTTTCTCATTGATAAATTGGCTATTCTTGGATCACCTGCTAAATCTTCTGTTAATACCATTGCACCTTGTCGACGATTCGGACTTGGGATCCTTAGTCGATCTTACGCGAATTTGTGAGTTGGATGTGAGACCTTTTAGGGTGTTTATCAGGTAAGTTAAGACAAGAATGAAATAGGGACACAAAGAATTATACAGGTTTAGGCCCTCAAAAGATTGAGCAATAGCCCTACGTCCTGTGGTGGTTTCACTATATATGAGAGAATTTACAGGGGAAAAGGATATTTTTCTAAGGATGAACGATCTCTCTTTGTACTGTTGTCTATTGTCTACTACTTGAGTTGTTCAAGTCTTCGATCTCTTGATCCGATGTCCTCTTCTGTACATCTGTCATCCTTTTATACTAGATGAAAGGATGCCAATGTGAAGCAGTTTGGACGGTTGCTGCTATGCAGCTGTATAATTGTACTGATCTCCTCGTCGGCTAATATACGCAGTTATAGATAACCGTAAATCTTAACCCGCTGATGGTTGTCTACCAATGTGGGAGAAAGAACCAGGTAGTTCTTGATTCGTGATCGGAAGACTCACTCACTGAACAACATCTTGATTGCGCATAGCCTGCGACCATACTCTGGTCTCGAGTTCACGTTATTCTGGTCATAGGAAAATAACCTCCACGGGCAGAATATTTTGCTAGAACTCAATCTATCATATCATATCCGAAGTATCTTAGTCATGATACATTAACTAAATGATTAGCTCGGGTAATAATCCTTGTCACACCTGTATGTGAACTATGTGGCATACAAGTCCATTGTGGCCATGAATGCTAAATTAACCAATCAATGGAGTAGGTAAACACTTTTCAGGGTGTGCAACAATGGCAAGGTAATAACTTTCCTAACTCCTACAACTCTCGATGGTGAAACAACCAAAATTTTTCTTGGTCGGGACGAAATCAACAACCTCAACATCAACAAAAAAGTTTTGGACAGCAGTAAATCCACCAACTAAACCCCCCATATCAAGCACAAAGGTCACTATACCAACCTCAAAATCAGCAATCATACCAACTACCGCATCAACGGCAACCTAAGCAGTCGAACATGGAGTGTATGCTAGAGAACTTTATAGCAAATCAATAGAAGAAAGAAACGTCCATGAACCAAAAGATGGACACTATATCGACTCATGTCCGCATGCTTGAGACACAAATCGCATAATTGGCGAACCCTTGATCCGGGAGGATCTTCAAGTCCTGATCACATACGGCTTCGCGACCAAGTCCTGATCGCATGCGGCCTCACGACCTTAACCGTGTTCGGAAAGGTTTCGCGGCCATGGATTGGTTCGCGACCCTGAAAAGGAATTCGTTCCCTGTTCGGAATTGTAATCTGATCCGAATATATATAACTAAGCTTATCCGTTTAGGATTAGTTAGTTATATGAGTCTAATAAGTTTAGGTTATTGAGTCTGATACGTACTCATACGATTGGACTATAAATACCTTGTAATAGATCTAGTTTAGATCATCGAATACAATCGAGTCTAGATTGAAGTCTTAGACACATAGTTCCTTCGACGTAGGCGAGTGCGACCTAACGTTCGATGTGTAAAGCCCTCTTTGAAATAAAGAGTTGTGCAATTACTTTCAACTATGTTTTTCGATCAACCTTTGGGTTTCGGTATTCCCGAGTAAGATCCCGTTATTCCGCATATTAGAATCTGGGCGAGCCTAGTGCGAAAACCAAGACTAGGTCTCAAACGGATCAAGTTGGTATCAGAGCAACTTTCCTATCTTGTGGATGGTGAAGACTCGCCAGGGTTACAAAACTTCCGGTGAAACTCCAGATGATCAATCGACGGTTCCTATAGCAGCGTCTCTAACAATGTCTGACGATACCTCCGTTCAAGCTAACCTAGCCGAAAAAGTGGCTAAGTTCTCCACCGACATGAAAACCGTGCTTGCTTGGATTAAGCAGCAGGCCATGATTGTACCTCCTGAAGTAGGGAAGGTTAGGGGTGAGAAGACTAGTGAAGACTTGCGTAAGGCAGACAAAGATGAAGACAAAGGCGACCACAAGACCGGCGACCTCGCCAACACCTCCTTAGCTGTTGGATTTTTTAAGGTCGACGCTAAGATTGATATACCCATATATGATGGGGTGATCGATGCCAAGAAACTGGATTCTTCGATCGACCAGCTTGAGACCTACTTTGAGCTGAAAGGGTTCAGTAGCACTCAAAAGGTCAAATTTGCACCTTTGAAGATGAAAGACCACGCCAAGACTTGGTGGAAGGCCCTTGTCGCCAGTGGTGAAGCTGACGACCTTGCGCGGGGTCAATTCGAACAACTTCTGTGAAAAGAATTTTATCTGATGGGTTACCTTGAGGAGAGATGGGAGCGTTGGCATAGGTTGTACCAACGGCGCGACCAGACCGTCCAAGACTATACTACAGAATTCCAGAGACAAGCAATGGTCATCGGCATCTCACTGTCTGATCCTCAGGTATTTTAGAAATACACATCTGGACTTCAGAAATCGATCAGTACTGAGCTAAGTTTGTTCGGTGTCCAAGACATCGCGACCGCAAGCACAATTGCGATGGAGCTCGAGAAGAAGAACAAATCCCGCAGCAACAAAAGCACGAAGGAAAGTGCGACCTCGACAAAGAAAAAGCCGAGTCCAAAGAAGAACGCTTCAAAATCGAGCACGGGTGCCTTTTGTGAACATTGTCAAGTCGCGGGACATACCAAAGACCAATGCTACAATCTTCATCCAGAACTTCGACCAAAGAAAAACAGACCAGGGAAAAGAACAGCCATGGCTACTGCGACTTCACCTAACGAAGAAGTTTTCTGAGTGAATTCGATTGATGAGGCGGATACCACCTTGTCTCTGATGGCAATGCCAAAGGAGAAGGGTTCGGAACCACCAAACGACCATCACCCAACGGAGGACTTGTTCACCATCAACATCCAGGTGAAGCATGAAGTGGTCGCAGCGATATTCGATCCCGGAAGTCAGAAGAATTTGGTCTCCGTTGGACTAGTTCGGTGACTTTGTTTGAAGACAACCACACACCCGCGACCATATCCGCTGGGTTGGTTTACATCCGACGTGAACCAACAGATTACGAGTCAGTGTGTGTTGAAGTTTGCGATCTCTGCACGATATATCGATGAGGTGCAATGCAATGTTGTCCCTATCGATATCTGTCAGGTGATCTTTAGGAGTCCGTATCTGTATGATCGAGACGCTGACTTCCATCAGCGAGCGCAAGAGTATGATCTCACCAAAGATGGAGTTAAGTTCGTGATCAATAGAGACATCCACGTCAACACTTTGAACTTGATTACCGCAAATCAGGCCAAACGAATTGTTAATGCATGTCACAAATATGTGCTTGTCATGATTCGACCCATTGGTCAAGGTGAGGGTACTCGACCAGCATTGTCGTTGGCGTACCGAAAGGATTCTGGTCGTTTGTCGGGACTGCTGGAGAAATACAGTGATCTATTCGAGATTGCCCAGGATCGTTCGCCGAAACGTCCAGTCGAGCACAAAATTTAGCTTATTTTCGATGCGACACTGTCCAATCTGAGTATGTATCGCAACTCAAGTATTGGAGAATGAAAAGATCAAGAGACAATTTGGTGAGTTGTTGAACGATGGTATTATTCAACCGAGTGGTTCACCTTGTGGATCTCCTGTGGTGTTAGTGCCAAAGAAAGATGGGACTTGGCGTATGTGCATCGACTACCGAGCACTGAACAAGATCACCATCAAGAACCGAAAGCCCCTTCCTCGTATTGATGACTTGCTAGACCAATTGAAGCATGCGGTTGTCTTCTCCAAATTGGATCTTAAGTCAGGATATCATCAAGTCAGCATTCGAGAGGAGGATACGTGGAAGGCCACATTCAAAACATGACAAGGTCTGTTCGAATGGCTGGTCATGCCGTTTGGTCTCTGCAACGCCCCGGCAACTTTCATGCGTCTTATGAATGACGTATTGAGACAGTTCATCGATGACTTTGTGATCGTTTACCTCGACGACATACTAGTTTATAGTCGTTCGTGGGATGAGCACCTCATTCATGTCGAAAAGGTGTTCGAACAGCTTCGGCAACATTGACTTTGCCTCAACCGTAAGAAGTGCGAATTCGGCCAACAAACTCTCCTTTACTTCAGATTCATGGTTGGCAACGGTACGTTGCAAATCACCCCGGATAAGGTAAAAGTGATTCCCGAATAGCCACAACCGCGAACAGTTACAGACGTGCGTAGTTTTCTGGGAGCATGCCAATATCTTCGGAAGTTCATCTGACACTTCTCGATTGTGGCTTCTCCATTGCATGCATTAACCAGGATCGATCAAAAGTTCGAGTGGATAGGGAAACATGAGGACACGTTTCTCTTGCTGAAGAGGAAGATCAGCGAGGCGCCTGTGTTAGCTTTGCCGAATCTCCAGAAACCATTTGAGCTAGAAACCGATGCCTCAGGTTATGCGATGGGCGCAGTGCTCATGCAAGAAGGTTGACCAGTTGCATATCACTCCGAGTTATTCCAGGGAGCTCAGAAGAACTACCCAACTTATGATAAGGAGTTATGCACACTGCATCAGGCCGTGAAACATTGGCGGTGTTATCTCTTGGGTAAAGAGACTGTTGTCCACACCGTCCATTAACCGTTGCAATATTTGCAAACACAGTCCAAGCTACAGCAAGCTCGACACATGAAGTGGATGTCGCATCTGCAGCAGTTTAATGTGGTGATTAGGTACAAGAAGGGCGTACACAACAAATTGGCGGACATGTTGTCGTGACCACCAGTTACGACCCTCTGTTTATCAGCATTCATGCAGATCGAGCCCTCATGTCATGATGACTATGCCACTATGTACAGTGAAGATCTTGATTTCTGAACAGCATTGAGGGGATATAACTCGAAACACCCAAAGACCTTGGATGAAAGCATACCATACCTGCAGTTTGCTTTTAATCGAGTAGTGCATGGTTCGACTGGAAAGTCGCTGTTTGAGGTTTGTTTAGGATTTCTACCACAGAGTCCATTCGACATGGAGTTTGTGATTCCTACCTCAGCACAGAACAGCAAGGAAGCATCTGATCAGGATCGAGCACAAAAGTTCCTGGAAGGTATTCAACGACTCCATCGAGAAGTTGAACCGAACATGCTGAAAGCTCAAGTCAAGTACAAGGCGTGACATGATCGGCACCGAGTTGATGCGCAATTTCAAGAAGGTGATATGGTATGGTTATATCTGAGTAAGGAGAGACTTAAAGGTGAAGGTAAGAAACTCAAACCCATTCGTTATGGTCCTTTACGGATTTTGCGGAAAGTGGGTAATAATGCTTGTCAGCTCGAGTTACCTCCATACATGGATATTTACTCGGTTGTTAATGTTGAGCACCTCAAACTCTTCGAACCTTCAATGCTGGATGATGAGCCAGATACCATAGTACCATCTGTTAAAGACTTGGTCTATCAATGAGACGAACCTCTACGCGAGGATGTCATTCTAGAGAAGAAGGTGACTACCACCCACAGTGGCACAAAGGAGACTTTTCGAATTGGTCGGAAAGATCAACGAGCACGTGCAGCAAAGTGGTACACCAGAGAAGATGGACAAGATCAGTTTCCGCATCTCTAGTTTGATCGAGAGGTCGCAACAGGGGTTGGCTCCTTCTCAACAAGGGAGTCATGATCCGGGAGGATCTTCAAGTCCTGATCGCATACAGCTTCACGACCTTAACCGTGTTCGGAAAGGTTTCGCGACCATGAAAAGGAATTCGTTCCCTGTTCGGAATTGTAATCTGATCCGAATATATATAACTAAGTTTATCCGTTTAGGATTAGTTAGTTATATGAGTCTAATACGTTTAGGTTATTGAGTTTGATACGTACTCATATGATTGGACTATAAATACCTTGTAATAGGTCTAGTTTAGATCATTGAATACAATCGAGTCTAGATTGAAGTCTTAGACACATAGTTCCTTTGACGTAGGCGAGTGCGACCTAACGTTCGATGTGTAAAGCCCTATTTGAAATAAAGAGTTGTGCAATTATTTTGAACTGTGTTTTTCGATAAACCTTTGGGTTTCGGTATTTTTGAGTAAGATCCCATTATTCCGCATATTAAAATCTGGGCGAGCCTAGTGCGAAAACAAAGACTAGGTCTCAAACAGATCAACCCTGCACCAAAAAACGCTAACTCTCTTTCTTCTCAACCTATTAATCCTCGTGATTCTGAACAATAAATGTTATTGCTTGTTCTAACTCTCTTATTACTAATACAATGATCCTACAGAGTGGAACAAAGATACCGGAATGAATACCACCCACCGAACCACCACTGGTAAGTAAAACAATGGAAGTACCATTACTGTCGACGGAGGATGACGGCAAGATCGCCAAACCAAAAGAAAAGGAGAGCAGAGAAAATCAGGTAAGATGTGTTTATAATTCGACTCCACTTGTCACAAGATGATACGTTCAAGCAAACCTCAATAAACAATTTGAACAATTATTGAAATCTTAAAGAAACTTAATGTCACAGTATCTTTTATTGATTTGATAACTCAAATGCCCTCTTATGGAAAATTTTTAAAAGACATAGTAAAAAAATGGATTTAAGTGACTTTCAAAAAGTTTCTTTAACTGAAAATTGTAGTGCTTTAATCCAGAACAGGATGCCAGCAAAGCTTCAGGATCAAGGGAGCTTCTCCATCCCTTGCAACATAGGCACAGTACATGCCAATCAAGCTATTTTCTACCTAGACGCAAGTGTGAGTGTGATGTCTCTTTCCATCACACAACGTTTGAGCATGGGTAAGATCAAACCTACATGCATGGTTTTGCAACTTGTTGATCGATCGGTGAAGCATCCGGAAGGAATCTTGGAAGATGTGCCACTGTAAGTCGGTAAATTTTGTCTTCCATTTGATTTTGTCGTTCTTGATATGGATGAAAATGTTGCTATACCTACAATATTGGGACAACCAATGCTCCGGACAAGAGGTGTTCTCATTGATGTTCGTGAGGAATGAATTACTTTTCATATAGGTGAGGAGAAAATTTTGTTTAAAATGTCTAGTCTTGTTTAATGCCCTATGTATGAGGAAAAACTTTACAGCGTGGACACTCTAGAAGAAGTACTGGAAGAGGAGTCGCTACTACGACTCACATTAAAAGAGGAAACAAATGAAATTCTTGAAAATGAAAAAATGGACAGCAGAGAAGAAGATGAATAAAATGAAGATGAACCAACAAGCGAACCATCCAAAGAGGACATCTCTAACTCCGACACTATAGGTAAGGAAAAAGTAAGTAAATCTACACTTAAAACCGTTCGTTCCTTGCTGAAATATGTGTTCTTGGACGATGATGAGATCCAACTCATAATTGTTAATGCAAATTTGACCGATTCACGACTAGAAAAATTGATTTCTTTACTTCATGTGCATCACAAAGCCCTAGGTTATTCAATTGATGATATCAAAGAAATTAACCCAGAGATTTGTATGCACAGAATATCTCTTGTTGATAAAAAAAAACCTCCATTGAACACCAACGTAGACTAAACTCTAATTTGATGGAAACCGTTAAGGCTGAAATTTCTAAATTATTAGACATGAGTATCATATATCCAATTTCTAATAGTAGTTGGGTTAGTCATATTCATATGGTTCCAAATCAAGGGGGTATGACTGTGGTTAAGAATGCAAACAATGAATTGATCCTTACTAGGCTTGTCACTGAATGGTACATTTGCATTGATTATCGCAAATTGAATAGTGCCACTAGGAAATATCACTTTCCATTACCCTTTATCGATCAAATGTGTGAAAGATTAGCTAAACATTCATATTTTTGCTTTCTTGATGGGTATTCGCAGTTCTTTCAAATCCCAATTCATCCTGATGATCAAGACAAGATGATGTTTACATATCCCTTCAGTACTTTTGCGTATCGCCGAATGCCTTTTAGAGTATGTAACGCATCTGCAACCTTTCAAAGATGTATCATGGCTATCTTTTTAGATTTAATTGAAGAAATAATAGAAGTATTTATAAATGATTTCAACTTTTATGGTTCCTCTTTCGATGCCTGTCTACATAATCTTTCTTGAGTCTTGTGCAGGTGTGAAGAAGTGAACCTAGTACTCAACTAGGAAAAGTGCCAATTTATGGTTTAAGAAGGTGTGGTGCTTGGCCACATAATTACTGAACGAGGGATTGAAGTTGACAAGGTAAAGATCGACGTCATCACGAATCTTCGACCCCCAACCAATGCGAAGGGCATATCCAGTTTACTGGGACACCCAGATTTTTACCGTCATTTCATTAACGATTTTTCAAAAACTGCTAGATTTCTCACCCAATTGCTTGATAAAGATGTGCCATTTGATTTTGATGCCAAATGTCTTGATGCATTTAATCAATTGAAACATGCTTTAACCATTGCTCCCATCATCCAACCTCCAAATTGGAATGAAACTTTTGAATTGATGTGTAATGCTAGTGATTATGCGATTGACACTGTTCTAGGGCAACGAAGGAATAAAGGTTTACATGCTAACTATGTAAGAAAAACACTGGATGATGCTCAAATCAATTACACCACAATTGAAAAAGAATTGCTTGCTGTAGATGTCCTAGAAAAATTTCAACCATATTTGATTGGCTCAAAAGTTATTGTGCATACTGATCATGCTGCTCTCAAGTATCTTTTGACCAAGATAGAAACAAAGCCATCACTCGCACGATGGATCCTACTATTGCAGGATTTCAATTTGGAAATAAAAGACAAGAAAGGTGCTGAGAACTTCATCGCCGATCATCTTTCATGACTCTTCACCAACACCGCCGATGTTCACATCAATGATGCCCTTCCCAACGAGCACCTTTACTTAATTCACATGGAACCATGGTATGTTGATTATGCAAATTATTTTTTTAACCATGAACTTCCTCTAGGCCAGACGTATAGGAAATGCAAGAGCTTCCTCCATGACATCCAATGCAACAACTGGAACGATCCAAACCATTTCAAGAAAGGAGTTGACAACATCTATCAACGATGTGTGCCTGACCACGAGATTCAAAGCATTCTTGAACACTGTCATTCATCTCCATGTGGTAAACTGATAAGTGCTAAATTGGTAGCATTTTTACCCTAAGTTTGCCACTGAAAATGTGCAAAATCATGCTAAAAACTCCTTTGATCTGACATTTTATGCATAATTTTATATTATTTTTACAAATTGCTTTCACGGCTGTGTTTGCCATGTTTTAGGGACTGAACTTACCAAATTTGAGAATATTTCAACTTCTTTTGGGCCAATTTTGACAGGGAATGCTAAAACTGGACAAAAGGACACTAATTGAATATTCTTCAGACAAAATAACCTGGTCGAACACAGTTAGCCGAGAAGGAATCTCAATCATACATTGGATGAAAAAAAGGCCTTATCAAACATGAACAGGTGGTCGAAAAGAGTCCCGATCGGACACGAACACTTCTGGTCAAATTGAGTCCCGATCAATCACGACTACCGCTTGGTCGGTTGTTTGGCCAAGCGGAGCATGATCTCAAGCACGACACGCGTTCAGCCAGGATCACGCCATGTGTTCTTGGTCATGCTTGGCTTGGTTTCAGAAGGTTTTAGTGGTCGGTTTTGAATCAGATTTGTTCGTTCTCACACTGTTTGAAGCTAGACTTCGTCGCTTGCACGTCAAGGAGTTATTTTTGGGCATGTTACACTGTGTTATAAATAGAGAAGCTTTTATCTCAATTAGATATGCTTTTTAGATGCATTTTTTAGGTCTCTTTATAAGCCTTTAAGGCTTAGTAGTAGTTTTTAGATTGTTTTCTTAGAAGAGCCCCATCTCTATTTTTTCTATGTTTGTAAGCAGACAAGGATGGCAAACTCAATTCTCAAGCAATCAAGTAAGTTTTTATTTAATTCTTATTGTTATTTCTGCATTATCATGGCTTCTTGCGAGGAAATCCCTTCTAGGGTTAGGGATGACCTAATTCGGAAGGCGTGATTCTTCCTTGGTCATGATCTCAAGTTTTGGAGTTATTTCTGATGTTTTCTTCCTCCAAACCCTAAATTCTCATCTCGGCAACAGACGTAACAGTTGAGCCTTAGTAAGAATTTAGGGGAGTTCTTGAATCCTTAGTGCTTAGATGCGGGATCCTGAACAAGAGAGAGACTCTCGCCAAACATAACAATGGAAGCGATCCTTTGACCATTGTACTAGCGACCGTACTGGAAACTTAATGTGTCTTAAAAATGATTGAAATTAACTTGCAATCCTCGACCTTGGATAGAATTACGCTGGATGGTTATGGAACTCCCGAAACCCTTGGTTTTTCTTCTACTTTACAAACCCTAGATTTCATATTTGCTCTTTACTGCTTTAAACTCTAGATTCATAGATTTAGTAGTAGATTTAGTTATAGACAAACAAAACCCCAACTCATTCAGACTTAATCAGTGATCCATTAACCTAGAAAGACGAATACTCTTGTTCCTCATGAAATTCGACCCTCAAGTGCTCAACGTTCAACCATCCACTTGTGGTTTATTACTTCACATCTACACCCGCCACTTTGGGCGCTATCAAGTTTTTGGCGCCATTGCCGGGGAACAACGGTAAATCATCTTTTTAGATTAATTTGTGCTGATATAAGTCAATCTCACTTTTCAATCTTGCTTCTATTTTCCTTTTCTTTTTCTTCTTGTGCACCACTAACCTTTTAGGAAAGTAGTACAATTCTGGATAGCTCAGTCAAACCTGTCAAAACCACGCATCGACTTCAGTACGAGGTAAGGCAGGTAAGATTGGAGGAAAACTCACAAACTTTGAAGAGATCAAAGAACAACCATCAATGGAGGACCAAAAGAGACTCAAGGATTATGCAATCTCTCTCAGCATGAGGTTGCAATTAGGTATTCTTAGACGACTGATTGAATAAAACAACATTGAAATAAAACCTACGCTTTTGAATTTGGTTCAACAAAATCAATTCAGCGGTCTTCCCGCTGAAGATCCATCTTTGTATTTGCACATGTTTCTTGAGCATTGTGATACATTCAAGATTCATGGAGTAACATATGATGCAATTCATTTGAGGCTCTTTCCTTTCACGCTACACGAGAAGGTGAGGGCATGGCTATACACTCTTCCTTCTGTGTCAATCACTACATGGGATGAACTCTCATGAGCTTTTCTTGGTAAGTTTTTCTCTCTTGCTAAATTTGTTCATATTCACAACCAGATTGCATCTTTTTCTCAGTAGGTAGGTGAATCAATTTACAATGCTTGGGAACAGTACAAGGACTTGTTGATCAAATGTCAACATCACTGACTAGAGAAGTGGCTTGTAGTTCAGACGTTTTATAGTGGGCTGAACTACAATGCGCAGATGGCCGTAGATGCCGCAGCTGGCGGGGCACTAATGAACAAAAGTGTAGACGAAGCATACGACCTTATTGAAGGTATAACTCAAAACTACACACAATGGGAACTGAATGAGCCACTCAACAAACTCCGACCAACAACATGGATGTAAGTGTAATGTCGCAATTAGCCAAACAAGTAGCACTTCTAACCGATAAATTGTCTATTCTTGGATCATCTGCTACTTCATCTGTGAATGCGATTACATCTGTATGTGAACTGTGCAGCATACAAGGCCACTATGGCCATGAATGCCAATTTAACCCATCCATGGAGCAGGCAAACACTTTTCAGGGTATGCAACAATGGCAAGGTAATGCTTTTCCTAACTTGCATAACTCTGGATGGCGCAACAACCAAAATTTTGCGTGGCCAGGACAGAATCAACAACCTCAACATCAATAACAAAACTTTGGATAGCAGCAACTACATCAACTAAATCCCCCATATCAAGCTCAAAGGCCACCGTACCAACCACAAAATCAGCAACCTGATCGACTGCCACACCAACGACAACCCGAGCAGTCGAACATGGAGCACATGCTAGAAAACATTCTAGAAAATCAAGAGAAAGTCAAGACATCCATGAGCCAAAAGATAGACTCCACATCAACTCATGTCCGCATGCTTGAGACTCAAATTGCACAATTGGTGAATCTTGTGTACGTAACACCCCAGATTTTGCTATTCTTTTAATATGTCAGTCAATGCATTTCTTATTGAATCCCTCGGTTATCTCAAACACTCCTTGGATCAATCATGGAAAAAATCCTCCAAAATCTCTGATTAAAGTTCTCTAAATTTCTCTAGATTAAATTCCAACTAAAAATCCCAAACTCTTTTCCAGCCCAATATTTGACCTGTTAGATTGCTCTTATTCAAATTGTCTTAAACCAACAATTCTGTTCGAAATAGTCAAGAATTGGTCGATGGTCGATTTGTATGATCAAGACTGGCTCGCTGGTCGAAAGAAAGTCACTGGTCAAACTGAGTACTGGTCAAATAAGAGGGAAAACAAATAGATCCCATTGCCTCAGTTCAAGTGCTCGTGTGAAATCCTTGTCTCTTTCTAGCTTCAACTGTTTGATCTAGTTTTTCTAGTGTTCGGTCAAGTAGGCAGTACACCAATCCATAAATTAGCCATGTTTTGGTGTTTTGATCCAATTGAAGCCCAATCAAGAAGCCCCCGAAATAGCAAACACCATTTCTTACCAATGCATGTTGGCTATGAGAGAGGGAGCAAAGACCAGCGAAAAAAAGTGTTGAACTCCCTCCTATCACACCACCGTGCAAGCCCCCCAACCAACAATGAGTTGAATCCCCTCAAGAGCAAGCAAGATCTCTACTTCTGACATTGTTTGATCCTTTTTGTCTCACTACCTTGTCCAACATCTACTAGCAGCCTATAAGAACCCCTCAAACAACCTTTCTTCTTCCTCGTTCTTGCCTGTTCATTCTTCATTTCTTGCCTAAGTCCTGAGAAGGTATGAAACTTGATAGATTTTGCTTATGTGTTCATTTTTCTTGATTAAACTTAAGAGAAATCATTCATATATCCATTCTTCATCTATTCTTGTATAGAAATCTCACCAAAAACCTCCAAGGATCACTGTAATTCCAAGTCTTCTTCTTCAACCATAGTGAGTATCACTCTGTTTTCGGTTCTTGAGCAGCTTCCCTTTAAACTTCAAATTCGTACTCGTTAATGCACCATTTTCTCTGATTCTTGTTGCTGTGTGTTTGCAACTCTCTTAGCTTCATTTTGGGCATCTAATCGGTATTTTGATCTATAGAACTCTGGCAATCGATGAAACAGTTCAGCCCAGCTATTTTTCTATTTTGCAAAATCAGACCCCTTAGATGGCCTCAAAACTATTCGAACCTGTTGAAAGAATTGTAGATCAGCTCATTGCCTACAACTTTTCTGTTGTTGATTTTTTGAGATAATGACTGTACCAGCCTGATATTTGTGTTTTCCGAATCTCAATCATTTCATTCAAGAGTCTGACGAACAGGGGTTAAGCCAATCCTCAATTAATCCCCTGTTTGTGCACAATCTCACCAAACTCAAGTCCTACGGGATCAGTTCAGGCCAACCCGAGCCCAAATTTAGCCAAGCCAGACACTTGTAGCCAAGCCCAGAGTGTTTTCTCCCTCCCAGAAACATCTTCAACCAGAATACCTTGCATGCATGCATATTTATACTTTACATATAATTTTCAATGATAAGTAATTTTTGTATTCTTATGTGTTTTATTATTATTTGTGTGCGAGAATAGAACTAGGAGTGGAAGGAGCAGAAGAAGTGTTCGAAAACTCCTTAGTGCAGTTAGACCCTGCTTTCCAAGGCAAGTCTTTTTCTCAATGATCATGTCTCTCCCAGTATTTTAAGTAAATTAGGTTATTTATTGTTTTAAGTATATGCATGCTTTATTTTTCAAATGCTATGTTGGATAAATATGAGTAGATATGACCTTAACTCCTTTGAAGGCCCTTCATGTTCATATATCCTATGCGCTCATTGTTGGATCTAGGTTGATCTAGATTTTGATGATTAATGATGATTTGGATAAACCTTGATGATTATTGTTGATTTGGATAATGACAACTTTGATGATTAAATGACAACTTATATAAATGTTGGTTTAGCACAAGTAAATTGAATTGTTATTTGTTGAACCCTAGAAGTCGATGACTCCCTGTTGTGGTTTAATATCGATGCATATGTTGAGGGGGAGCTCTGTGGTTGCATCAAGCTTGTCCTAATTGTCAATCGAAATGTCATGTGTTAAATCTTGAAATTCATGACTCTTTTGGTGTGGTTTTGATATCGATACATATGTTGAGGGGGAGCTCATCATATCAGTCATCTGTGCTGATTGCTATCATGACATAAGTAGTATAGATCGTCTGTTCATTTCTTATCATATACGAATCTATATGATTGTATGTTTCATCTCATACTCATTTGTTGTTTGTTGAAAATGATTTTGTCATTTCACCGAAAAGAGAAATTCTTGAGTTAACTCCTTTGTAGAGTAATTTCTCTGGTGATTAATGACAACCTAAATATGAGACTAACATTGTGCGTTGAGTGTATGTGTTGTAGTCTCAAGGTATATTGCGAGATGAAAGAAAGCAACGGCATATGGAGGTTGATGCCGATATAAGCCATCTTGAGCGAGGTCAGGCTTAGCGAGGTCAAGCTTTGCAAGGACAAGCTTGGAGGGGTCAAGCTTCACAAGGTTGAGCTTCACCAAAGGTAAGATCCAAGATTAAGGATTGTTTTCTTAGGATTTTATCGGTCTCGGTGTTTGGAGATAGACTGGTTTGATAGTACTTCTTTTATTAGTTTGACCATACTATTAAGAGGGGTCGAAAACTAGTAGCTTAAGTCTATCTAGTGTGGAAGCTCAAATGCATTCATATCATCTTGCACTAGTGCTTAATCATCTCTTGCATTGCTAAGTAAATCTAAGTGTGGTTTGTGTTGCATTAATGAAAATGTTTTGAAAACTGCGCTTAGTCGTGATCGCCAGCTAGAGCATTATGTTTTCTTAATAGAGCCGGTCCTGGTCGCATTTGCACATTCTGATTGTAGCCATGTTTGGAGTTTGGTCGTGTTCATAGGAGTTCAAGCTGGTCGTACCAGCTTTCAGCTCGATTGCTTATGCGCGACCAAATCCACTCGACCACCTGTTTTTGACCGAATATTTGACCTATGGCTTTAAGTTCCTAAATCATATTGGTTGTGGTCGTTGCTGAGTGTCAGCAAGCTTATCCGTGAGAAAATAGAAGAATCTGGATGTGCAAATAACCCAGATATGTTTTTTGAGTAAAATTGTAAAGTCCTGTTTTTGGTTTGCACAGGCCGGACATTGTCTGTGGTGGCCAGACATTGTCCGATCTGTACAAAACTCTAGTGGCAATTGCAAAACGTAGACAGAGATGTATATATTTGTCCAAGGCTTCTGTCTGGGGAATGCTAGACATTATCTGTGATGGTCGGACATTGTTCGGCTTGTTCAAAACTTGTAAGGGTTAATCAAAATGTAACAAGAGACATTTATATCCGTCCGGGGAGCTTTTGTCCGGCTTGTATAAATTGGTTGAGGCTTGAACAGAGACAAATGCATCTGTCCGGGTTGTTGGTCCAGACAAAAGATCATTTGTCCGGCCTTCACAAAAATGGCCCAACAGTAACTGACACATTTGCAACAGTCATATTGACTTGCACTGGCCGGATAGTGTCTGGCATGGCGAGATAATGTCCGGCCTGTACAAAATTGGCTCGATTTGTTGCAAACGGCTAGTTTCTTTGAGGGGCTATAAATACCTCGTGTTGGCCTTCATTTGAGAGTTCTCAAGAAGTTGAAAACACAGTGTATAAGCTAGCCAAGTTCTTGCACTTGATCCATTGCATCTAGAGGCTAGATTTGAGCAAAATCTTTGAGAGATTTAGGAGAAAAGCTTTGTGAGAAGCTAAGAGTGCTTAGTGCACTTCAATCACCATTTACAAGCTATTGCTAGAGTGTTGGGCATTTATTTGCATCATTTGAGCTTCTAGCATTTGATTCGTTCAAGTGAGCGTGTCCAACTTGTTACTATTGGCGATCGTCATCGCCTAGACGGTCGGTGGAGGAGAGTCGTGATCTCTCCGGGTGAAGTTTGTTGGAGAGGCCGACAAAAAACATGTGAAAGGTTTGGTTCTTGCCTATCCGGTGTGGAGAAGGAGCAACACAAGTGGAGATATCCTTCGTGGATATAGAAGCGAGGCTCATCCATGAGCACTTCAACGAGGAGTAGGGGAGACCGGGCGAGTCTCCGAGACCTCAGTAATAATCATTGTGTCAATTGTGACTTTCTTATTTATTTCATACTTACCTTGACACAATTGCTTAAATTAATCTTGTTGCATGTTGAATTGTGTATTCCCTATTGATTAAGTGCAACTAGATGATTAGATAGTTTTAAACCCCTTTGCGAAATCTAGGTTTTCCTAAATAATCTTGAAAAATTGTTTAGTCAAAAGAATTTATAAAAGCCTCATATTCACCACCCCCTCTAGTCGGCATACTCTGAGCTCCCAGGTTTTGGAGTCTGCGTGCGGTGGATTCTATCCACGTCGATGCAGCACAAGTAGGATTTGGAAGCTTTTTGTAATATTGGTCAAAAGTGGTGACTCAAGGAAGACCACCACGCATAACATTTTCTAAAACCTAGTTTAGGATTTTAAAGTCTTGCTTTTGAAATCAAAACCTTTCTTCATAACTTTAGACTGAAAATATATTCTATTCTTACTTATAAACCAAAGAGCCTGTTTCTTGGAATTCCTCATCATTTATATACCTGCATTCATTAATTGAGACTTGTTGAGCACCATGAGGACAATGTGCTCACCCTTGCTTTTGCACATAAAATAATAGACAAGGACTTGTTGATCCCGACTCATATGGCTTCGAACCTCTTGGAGAAGAAGGAACCGTCCCTGACAATCCAGCCTACTAGAGGGTCATTCGCCTAGTGGAGCCCGATGTGGTGGGAGCCCATGTTGTGCCGCTGCTATTGGAGATGTTGAAGACAGTCGTAGTTGTTTTGCTTATCACTCAGTGTGTTCTATTCTTTTGTGCCGACCTTTGTGTCGATGAAACTTCTTAATTTGTATCAACCGTAAATTGCGCCATTCTTGATGCTATGGTATTGGAATATTGGTCCTTGTGACTTTGTACTCGTCTTAATTACATGTGTTGTAGTGTAAGGTATTGTATTGTTGTGAGCTTGTGATGTATCATTCTGTGTGCAACCTAAACTGGGCAGTTGCTGCCGGATTCCTCAAATGAGGGTCCCCACAAACATGGTATCAGAGCAAATGCTCGACTATAAGTTGTGACCCTTAGATAGATCTTGGCGTCCCTAGAAATTGAAAAATTGCTAGTTAATTTGACTAAGTTTTGTTGTGAAAATCTAATTTGGCTAAAAAAATTATATTGTGTAAGTTATTCTTTTTTATTATTTGAAAAATTTTAAAATCTCATTTTAACTTTTAGATGCTTTTTGCGTTATGTCTCCCTAGATGGCTTTCAGCAAGAGGTTCATTCATGGTGATGATCTTGGTGTGTGGCCATTGCTCCTTTGGATGATGCTTCAGTTCCTTGGTGCACCGGATAGCCAAAGGCCAGTTTATTGTGTTCGACAGGATGGGGTTGATGGACGACCATATGGCTATGTGCTTCAGTACTAGTTTCTGACATCTCCGAGCATGGGATGGGTTCTGTGAGACATGAGGCCCGCGGAGCAGAGGAGGAGGATGCCCTTCTAGATGCTGCCCATCATGCCGTAGGTACCATTCGGTAGATGTATAGTGATTACCTCTTGGATTCCCCCTTTCGCTTCGTGCCATACTATGTTCCTAGGTCGGAGCGCCGAGTTGTTCTTCCATCCAACGACCGGGTAGATGCCATCTTGACAAAGACTCGAGATATTGTTCAAACCCTGGAGACCGGCTACACCCACTTGCTTCATGAGCATGAGCGTGCACATGATGACCGTCATTATCTTGAGGGCATACTTGCAAAGATTCATGCCAATCTTCAAGAGAAGGAAAAGAGAATACATGAGTTAGTTGGACCAAGTGGAGAGCGAGATCTCGATGCTTTGGATCATGAGGTTCCAGAGTCTGC
Source organism: Pharus latifolius (assembly GCA_019359835.1). Lineage (NCBI taxonomy): Eukaryota > Viridiplantae > Streptophyta > Magnoliopsida > Poales > Poaceae > Pharus > Pharus latifolius. The sequence continues at coordinate 13,691,067 of CM033328.1, read as the reverse complement.
TATCAAGAGAAGCCACCCAAGATTGAGGATCACCGCCCACAAGAGTGTGGGAAAGCTGAAGGACTACCTTGGTAATTTCACACCTTCGTCGCGTGGTATTGTCATCAACTGTCATGCACCCGAGTTGCCCAACATTGAGGAGAAGAAGGAGGTCCCCACCGGCAAGGGAAAGGAGATCGTTGAGAGCGATAGTGACACCTCATCTGATGATGATGATGACTTGGAGTTGGACCCGATGGAAGCAGATGATGACTAGGAGGAGGATCCTGAGGAGATAGAGCTTGGTGGTTCTTCTAATGCTGATGAGTGATTCCAGACTTCCCATTGGTCTGACCTTTTGTGCCTGACCCCAGCAGATGATAGATCTTCCTTTTGTGTAGTAGTTGTTCTAAATTGTGGTTGATGTGACTTGTTGTGTTGGTCGTTAGGTGAGACTTGTAAGCCTGTGACGCAGAAACTTTGTGCTCCACAAAAGTTAATTTATGAGAAGGCATTTTGCATGATCCTATTCTTGTCTCTTGGAACCATAGACTCTTAACCTCCAAACTTTCTTCAAGCTCCTTTCTTTTTCCTCAATTTCATCTCAATGGCGTCCTGGAACCGTTCTCAACACTGCACGGTCGAGAACTTTCTATCCTTAGAGAAGGAGGGATACCTCCCCTCGAGGTCATTGATCCCATGGCGCCACGCTAGAAATGAAGAAGAAACCCCAGTCGTGCAATCGGGCAAGCTTGTGGTCTTTGAAGACTTCTTGCGATGTTCCAGAGAGCAATTTCTTCTGGAGCATTCTCGCACATTATGACCTAGAGTTGGTAAATCTCAACCCAACTCAATCTTGATTCTTGCTGTTTTTCAGCATTTGTGTGAGGCATACGTTGGGGTTTTTCCCAGCATACCCCTTTTTGCCAATATTATTTCCTGGCGTGGTCGAAAAGCTCCAATACATCTGGTTGTGTCTACATCCATTTGCGAGAGAAGAAAGACTACCCAGATTTTCCCCTCTGTGATTCCATCCATGGATGGAACTAACAGTGGTTCTACTGCTTGGCTCCTGAGGAGAGCCATCTCTGGTTCGAGAATCGTCGACCAGAGAAAAGCGAAGAGAAGGACTCTGCCCCTCCCCTTGATGACGAACAAAAGAGGCAAGCCTAAGTAATTTGATACCTGGTGAATGAGGGCCTCATCGCTCACGATGTGATCTGGGACTTTGTGAAGAACCAGATCAACCCTTTGAAGAAAAGGGAACATCCTGCTTGGGAGATCAGAGCCATGGAAGATGGCACCAGGGATTATCACCAAGGTAATTGCCACATCTTATTGATTGGTACATTTTTCAATTTGTTCTTCTTTTATCTAAACTGATTTCTGTTGACTAATCTTGATTGTCAATAGTCTTGCCTGCTACCAAGGTCGACAGGAGGACAAATTACCTCCTGAAGGCCTATAATGTGGCCATAGAAGGTGATATCTATGAACCAAGGCCGCAGAGCATGATGGGCAAAACCGACGACTTTGCACAGGCACGTTGAAAGGTATTTTTCTTTCAAAAAATCTGTGCATGCTTAAATTCGAAGAAAAATTAACAAAGAAGTTCATTTTGGTTTGCACAATTGTTCGAGCACCAGGCGGCCCAAAAGAGGTGAACCGACGATGATGTGGGACCCTCGAGTGGTCCTTCATCAAAGAAGCTGAAGAAGGAGCATCCTGCGACCAAAGGCTTGGCCAAACCGAGTGATCGCAACAGAAAGGGTTGTGATTGTGTAATAACCACAAGTGAACAATTGAATGTTGAGCATTTGAGGGTCGAATTCCACGAGGAACAAGCGTATTTGTCTTTCTAGCTTAATGGATCACTGATTAAGTCTAAGCGAGTTGTGGGTGTGTTTTTCTACAACTAAGCTATCAATCTAGGGTTTGCAAGCTGGAATGAAAATATAGAGTTTCGGGAATCCCATAACCATCCGGCCTAATTATATCCAAGATCCGAGGATTGTAAGTTAATTTCCATTGTTTTTCAAGAAAAATTAAGTTTCCAGTTCGGGGTGCAGGGTCAACAGTTAGAGGATCGCTTCCACTGTCACGTTTGGCGATAGCCTCTCTCCTGTTCAGGATCCGCGGCAAAGCGCTAAGGATTCAAGAACTCCCCTAATTTCTTGATAAGACTCAACTGTTATGTCTGTTGTCGAAACAAGGAATTAGGGTTTGGAGGAAGAAAATATCAAGAAATTACTCCAAAACTTGAAATAAAGACCGAGGGAGAATCATGCCTTTTGAATTAGGTCATCCCTAACCCTAGAGGGGACCTACTCACTAAAAGCCATAATAATGCAAAAAATAATAATAAGAAATAAATAAAAAACTTACTTGATTGCTTGAGAATTGAAGTTGCCGTCCTCACCGGCTTACAAAAGCAATAAAAATAGAGAAGGGGGCTCTTCTAAGAAAATTAGACTAAAAACTAAACCCTAACGGCTTCTAAATCTAAAAAAGTGTCGTAGTATTACGAATACCCCGGCAGATTTAGTGGAAGATCCTAGCGAAGAAAAGACGATGCGAGCTGACCGCGTGACCGGTCCTCTCCCGTCGAACAAATGCAACAAGTGACACGAAGATTTATACAGGTTCGGGCCTCAGTGGAGGCCCTAGTCCTGTCGGCGTGCTCCCAACCGGAGTTGGCTAGGGGAGCTCTCTCAGGGGAGAGATGGCTCCGGAGCACACCTGTTAGATTGTCTATTCCAAGTAGTAATGAATTGTCCCCTTTACATGAGGTGTTACAAGGGCTTATATAGCCCCAAAAGATGCAAAAAGACTAAACTACCCCGACTACCACCGTTGGATCGAGGGGCAGCAACATCCTTCTCCCGGTCAGGAACCTTGGATGCTTGACAAGTGTCCGCCGGTTCCCGAGGTGCTTCTCACGTGACCCTCACGTGACCCAGGACCGGAGACTCCTGTCTTCGGAAGACGGCACCCGGGGACAAGGCCACCGGGGGGCCTTGTCCCCAAGCAAATTGAATAGCCTCTTGCCTGGACTTGATCTCGTGGAGATTTCCCCCAATAGCAGCCCCCCATGCCCTAACGGGGACGATGCTCGAGTCCCCGGAGGGGATGGTTCATGTTACTGGGAAAATCTCCGGGACAAGCCACCAGAGCCGTGACGCTTCGATTTCCGCACCACGCGTTTATTACCGCACCGTCGGTCATTAAGGCTTTGTCTCGATGGGAGCGCGCCGTTCGGCCATAATGGCCACTCGCGGTTCGAACCGGTGATGTCTCGTTTTGCGCGCCCATCCCCTCATTTCCCGCGCGCTGTTTGAATTGAATGGCGCGGATACACCACGAAGGGCCACGTAGAACCCATCGGGGCCACATTTGGCCCCTATAAATAGGGCCTTGAGGGGCTCGGCGAAACCATTCCAAACTTCAAACCTCAATCTCCAGTGCCCTTAGCTCTTCCAGTAGCCCTCTTTCGGAAGCCCAGCCACTGGAACCCCCAAGCCCCTTTCTTTAGAGCCTAAGCCACCGGAAGAATTAGATGGGACCCAAGGGCCGTGCTAAGATTGCTGAGGTGCCCCCGGAGGAAGTCACCGCGGACTTCCTTTGGGCCTCCGAGTTCACATCCGGGGACATGGAGTCCCTCATGGACGGGGGGTGGTCGTGGACGGGGATGTTCGGATCCCCTTGAAGAAGACCGGAGCCCCCCGCCCTAGGCCCGGGGAAGTGGTGGCCTTCGAGGATTTCCTCGAGGTCGGGCTACGGCTCCTGGTGCACCCATTGCTTCGGGAGTTTTTGAAGGAGTACGGGGTGGCGCTGAACCACCTGACGCCGAACATTTTCGTCCGGATGGGCCTCTTCATATGGCTCTTCGAGACAGCCACTGAACGGGAGCCCACGCTCCGGCTGTACCGGTACTTCTACGAGCTGGCGGCGAGGAGCTCCCACCTGGTGAAGGGAGGGCCGAAGTCTCCGTTCGGCTCAGTGATGATCCAACTACTGCCGTCCCGGGTAGCGGAGTACCCGGTAGCGTCCCTCGGGACCACTGGGGGGACTGGATCCGGAGGTGGTTTTACCTCTGGGTCTGAGACAATGAGGTGGCATACTCCTCGGAGCCCCCCTCCGACAGCCGATCGTCCGCTCCCAAGCCCCCGGTGTGGACCGAGGAGGAGCTGAGGCTCCTCAGCAAGGTCGTGCGCTCCCGGGGCATCCGCTCTATGAGGGACGCCGCCGAGGAGCTGACGCTGCAGAAGATCTCCCCCTTCTCGCACGGGAGGAGGGGGATCGGGATGTGCCCGGCCCAGCGGTCCCCGCAAAAGCCGGTGACCCGACGTAAGCTCCAGGCTACCTTGCTTGTTTCTTTCATTAATTTATCTAACTCTTACCTTTTGCAGTCCGACCGTACCCGGCCGCCCGGGAGAAGGCGGAGAACCTCTTCGGGAGGTACTACGCCGATGAGCACGATTGGATTGTGCGTGTCATCGGGGAGGGTCCTCCCTGGAACTTGGTGGCCGATGCCTTTGGGCTAAGGCTACCGGCGAGGACGCCTCTCCCCACCCCCGATTCCCACAAGCGGGGGAAGGAGGTCACCAGGGGCTCTGAGCCAAAGAGGGCCAAGGCTCAGAAAGCCCCCGGTCCATCAAGGACCCCTGGCTCCACGCCCGTGAAGGCCCGGGACGCAGCCCCCGGGTCGGGGCGTTACTGGGCGCCTAATCGGCGTGAAGTGACGCTGCCTCTCCCGGAGAACTCCGGTGGGGCGGTCGAGGCGCAGGAGCCCGCGCGCCTCCCCGACGCCTTTGGAGAGGCCCGAGGGAAGGCGCCGGCCGGCGATGGGGGGGGGGGGGGCGTGGCATCCGACACGGCAGATTATGCCCCCTCGCCACCTTTGGCGGTGGCTCTCCTAGCGGCCCCGGAGCTACCGGAGCCGGAGAGGCCGGAGGTACGATTCGAGGAGGCTTCCCCTCCACACGTCAAGTGGCCGGTAGACGAGGGGGGGAGCCCCTCGGTCTATGAGGACCCTCCGGCGGGGGAGGTCCCGGGGGCTCCACGGCCCGAGAAGGGGAAAGGGCTCCTTATCCTTATCCCCCCGGGGAGGTACTCCCTCGGAGGCCTCATCGGCCTCCCCCTCGGAGACTTCTCCGGTGGCGAGGACAATGGCCACCGCCACACCGGTTCTCATCACCCCCGCGTCCTTTGCAAGGGGGCCCACCGTCGGCCGCGATGGGTCCGGCGTCGTCGGGAGGGAGACCCCCCTGCTGTCCGCAGGGGAGGTTGACCGGTACGCGGAGAGTCTGCAGACCCGGAAGGTCCAGGACTACGTCTCGCAAGGGACGCTCCACGAGTGCTTCGGGAAGCTTCAATCCCTCCAGATCCAGGTCCTTTCTCGAGCCGGTGGATTGTTTCCTTCGGGACTCCAACTTGAAATTTTCTCTAACTCTTGCGCTTGTAGGGGGCGGCCATCACCTGGGGGATTGAAGCGCGCTTAAGCCGGGCGCTAAAGGACGCGGAGGAGAAGGCGGCGGCCTATTTGGAGTAGTGGGACGACGCCCTTCGGGAGCTGGCCCGGGTCTGGGCCCAGATCCACGCCTCCGAGACCGCCAACGACCGGCTCCGGAGGGAGGCAAAGGCGAAGGAGGATGCTCTCCCGGAGCTTGAGGGCTCCAGCGTCTGAGCGGTGACGGAAGCGGGATGCTCCGTCCGCTCAGCCCTTGAAGGGCTGGGAGTGAGTCTGGGCTCAGGAGGTGGCCCTGAGGCGGCACCGACGACGCTCACGGAGGCTGTGCGTTTTCTCAACGTGCAAGTCTCTGTGACCCTGGAGGCCGCTGATGCCCGGGCGCGAGGCCGGGTGATCCCGGTGGTGGCCGCCGCTGCTGGGCTAGTGGAGCACTGGGGGGTGGGCGCCCAGGCGATCGGGGGTCGAATCCCCCGGTGCTTCCCGGAGTTCTTCGAGCCATTGCGGCGAGAAGTGGAGCAGCTCGCCGGTGGGTTCTACGACCGGATCGACCGGGTGCGATTCCCGGCGCCGGCGCCTCCGGGGGCAGATGTAACGGCTCCGGTGGGAGCCTCTCGGGGGTAGGACGCCAATGAACAAGTATGAGCCTCCCCCCCGGGTCTTTAGATAGGACCCTTTTGTTTTTAGGTTTTTGCTCCCGGTAGCTTCTTAGAGGAAGCCCCGGACAATTGTACAAAAATATTTTGATGCAAAAGAAATTGGATTGTTTGCTAAGTCTTTAAATCAAATTTACCAGGTTACCTGGGAGGTTACTCCCGGGTGAAGATCCCGGAGAAACTCTCCGGGGGTGAGGCCGTTGAGCCCCGGTGGGTGTCACCCGGGGGATGCCCAGGCCGCCTTTATTTTTTTAAGTCTCTTCTCCGGGGGACGCGGCAGGGGCGTCTCCCGGGAACCAATCCGACTGCGGTGGTATCCGGAGTGGCACCTGGACAATTTCGACAACCATTGTGCCGAGCTATCCCCTCCCCGACCGGGGTCCTGGAGGGTTCCCCCGCTTCGAATACTCCCACCGGTGGGCTACGAATATTGGCCCGAAGAATTGCTCCGGGAGGCCCAGCGTCGTATACGCAGCTTGTACCAGGACCTGGCCCGGGAGATATCTGAGGGCCTCCGGGATTATTAGGTGTAGGATCTTTCCGGGTTGTACCCCGGGTTGTATCGCGTTTGATGTAATGATGCCCACCGGAGGGGGAAGATGTCCTCCGGTTAAATGTTTTCAATAAAGCTAAATTTTCTTGCAAACATTGAATTCTTTAATAAAGCTGAGTTTGCTTGTGTACTTTGAATTCTTAGATGGTCCGGAACAGGGTGATTCCTGGGTGCTCCTTATCCCCCCCCCCTCCACAGCATGCCGGAGGGTAGCTCCGCGCGCTATGGGGTGACAAAGCTCCCGGGGTAAGGACCCTTCGCTTAAGAATTCTTCAAGTTTTCCCAAGGTTATAAAAATTTCCGGGATCCTCCGGTAGCCGTGAGGATGGGGAGTCGGGGATGAGGTCTCCGGGCAAAAATGTCCGAGAAAGTGAGAAATTTCCTTCGGGATGAAAACCCTCTGGTCACCGTGAAAACGGGAAACTGAGAACGAAATCTCCGAGGAAGAATATCCGAGAATTCCGAGTGAAATTCCTGGGGATAATTTTTCCGGGAGGCAACCCTCCAGTCGCCGTGAAAACGAGGAGCCGGGAACGAGATCTCCGAGAAAGAATATCCAAGAATTCTGTCTCGCTAAGGAGACAATTGACTCCCGGAGGAGGATACGCCCGATGACGGGTCTGAGTGTTTGAGTAGGGGACTAGTCTCTCAAATTAACTCGTTACCCCGGCCCTTGAGGATCGGGTTGCCGCTTACACCCTCAGTCCACGAGGGGTGATCATAAGCCACCCTACGGCAGTGGGACTCCCGTTGTAGGGACTTGTTGGGTCGTGATAGCCCACTTCCTCGCGGGGTGGGCATCCTCGTTAAGAGGGCATCCTCACAGGGAGGGCATCACCGTGAGAGACGGTAATGTAAAAACCTGAAATGAGTCGGAGCTGAGGAAAAAACCAATTGTATTGATAATGAGTTAAGATACAACGCCTCCCCCCGCGAAACCGCAACGGGGGAGGGAATGGTGATTACAATGTTCCCCTCCCCTCCAGCGTAACCGCTCCGGGGGAGGGGACGACCCGATACAACGCCTCCCCCCGCGAAGTCGCGATAGGGGAGGGAATGGGGAGTACAGCGTCCCCCTCCCCTCCAGCGTAACTGCTCCGGGGGAGGGGACGAGCCTGCAGGCTATACGTAGAACTTGCGAAGCAAGCGTGCGTTCCATGTGTGCTTCAGCTCCTACTCTTGAAGGTTGGAGAGCTTGTAGGCCCCTGAGCCCAGGACTGTCGAGATCTTGTAGGGGCCCTCCCACTTGGGGGAGGGCTTTCCCTGGGCTTGGGGGTCAGTGACGTGCTTGAGGACAAGGTCCCCGAGGCGAAAAGCCCTCTCGCGAATGCGCTGGTTGTATGAGCGTGCCATTTTGCGCTCGTAGATGGCGTGGCAGAGGAGCGCTCGGTCACGTTCCTCCTCCACGAGGTCGACCTCCAGTTGCTGATTTGCTTCGTTGGCTTGGTACGTCGCGGTCGTAGCTCCGTCTAGGAGCTCGACCTGCAGCGACCGGAAGCCAATTTCAGGGGGGAGGACTGCCTCAGCCCCATATACAAGGGAGAAGGGAGTACGTCCCGTCACCCGTCTCGGGGTCATGCGCATGGAATAGAGGATGCTATGGAGCTCCTCTGTCCATGCACCCCGCTTGGAGGCGACTTGCTCGAGCCGTTGGCGTAACCCTTGTAGGATTACGCCGTTGACCCTTTCAACGGCCCCGTTGCTCTGGGGATGAGCTACCGAGGCGAAGTGGATGGTGAGCCAAAAGCCTTGGCAGAATTCCCGAAAATATATCGAGTTGAACTGGGTCCCATTATCATCAGTGATTTCCAGGGGGACCCCAAAACGACATACTATATTTTTCCAGAAGAACCGTTGTACCGCCCGGGACGTGATGCTGGCCAGAGGTTAAGCCTCTACCCATTTTGTATAGTAGTCGACCGTGACCACTGCATACTTGTAGCCCTCGGGCGCTGGGGGGAAGGGCCCTAGGAGGTCCATCCCCTAGAACATGAAAGGCCAAGTGATGGGGATGGTCTGCAGCGCTACAGAGGGAAGGCTAGAACCCTTGGTCATCTTCTGGCAGGCCTCGCACGCGGAGACAATAGAAACCCTGGCGGAGGGCCTTGGCCGCGAGGTCTCGTGGGGCCAGTGAGACCCGTAACTCCCCGAGTGAACATCCTCGAGAAGCCGGATCCCTTCCGGCCGTGGAAGACAACGGAGCAAGGCGGAAGGCCCCCCGCTTGTAGAGCTTCCCCTCCAGAAGGAGGTATGCCCGTGCCTTGGCCTAGAGGCGCTTGGCCTCGGTTTCGTTGGGAGGGTCCCCCTCCCCCTTGATGAAGGAGACGAGTGATGAGGATTGATACCGGAGCTAGTTCAAATAAATACATGACTGATTCAAGACAGATTCGAACCAGATGAGTGTCTGTTGATGCGAACTCAAGTTGCTCCGAGAAGCGCGGACATATGATCGTAGGCTTTACGCGATCAGACCGTAGACAGTGCGCGGTCAGGAGTTCGTAGACGATGCGCGGACAGAAGATCGCAGATAGTGCGCGGTCAGATGATTACAAGCAACGCGCGGTCAGGACACCTGCGACCAGGAGACGCGGATTGCTCAGTCCCTACAACGGGGATATCCTGAGTATCCCAAAGATTCTTCCACGTATAAAGACAACCGTCAGGAGGTTAATACATGCAGTTATTCCTTAATAACACGTGTTAAACCTGTGTGGATGTTAAGAGCAGCTATCAAAACTGCACCCGAGCAACTGTTCGATGCCGTTATGCCTTGGCACCCTTTCGACCAGTATAAGAGGGTAAGCCAATGCACCAGATGAAGAGATCCAAGGATCGAGAGATCAAAAAATCAACAGAAGACATTAGACTAAGTTAGTTAGCTTTCATAAGCCTCCTGAGCATTGTCTTGTATAAACAAACAGGAAAGATCTTCGCCTGTGAAGATCCTCTCCATAGTTTTGTAACTCTTTTCTCCTACACATAGTAAATCTCAACAGGACTTAGGGCTATTACTCCCACCATCGAGGGCCCGAACCTGTATAAATCTCTCTGTGTTTCAGTTAACTTTGATTCATCATTCCTTCCTGGAGGGACACCCTGAAAGGTTTCACAACCCACAAATTCTGCATAAGTTCGACTAAAGAACCCTAGTCCGAATCGTCGACAGCTGGCACCCACCGTGGGGCCTTTCTCACGGTGTCCTAATTTTCATCCGGAGGATCGCTGAATCATGGGTGGAGCATATGATTCCGAGAATGACTTCGATCTCGAGGATTATGCCCACATTCCGATGCCTTCTCCCAGTGATCCTGTTCCGATGGAAGAAACCGGAGGCGAAGACGTCCCGGAGGTTGATTCGACCACTCAGGTCATGTCTATCGACCAGGAGGCGACCAACGTAGAATCAGAACCTACTGAGGCTCTCAATGCGTTAGAGGTTGAATCCGGTCCGTCATACGACCCTACTAAGGGGAAGATTGATATTGACCAGGAAATCAGCCCGGGGAGGTTTGACCCTGATAACCTCCATCGTTTCTTTGATTTCGAGTCTGACTCGTAACAAACGGAGATGTTTTCTCCCTCGGTGACTTCTCTCCCCAGACAGTTCGCTGGCTTATCGGAAGAAACTCCCGATCAACGGGCTGCTAGAGAAGAACAGGAACACAAACAAAAGGAAGATCAAGATCGCGAGCAGCAAGACAACGAACTTCGCAGAACAGCCCTAGAGGCTCTTCAAGATGCGCAGGCTCGTTACGATGCTGCTCCGAGTTCTTCCCAGCGATCGCGTGGTCGCAAACGCGACCAGACACCGTCTTTGCCCCCGGAGCGTTTCCCAGTGGACGAAGAAACGATAACACCTGGTGCCCCTAGGAGAAGTACGCATGGCCGGCTTCGATCTATCGTGGAGGTCATGGGTAATTTTCCTCCTACGGTCACGGATGCGCAGAAACTGGGCTTCACCAGAATCCTAGCGGAAAGGTTGGACGAGGTCGCATCGGAGGCAACCCCGACGGCTTCTTCGTGGTCAGTGACGCTCCCATAACCGAGAGCACCCTAACTCTGGTTCTGGCAAGCAGAGTCACCCGCCACCCGTCCCATCTCGACAGAACAAGTCCAGATGGGCGCAGGATTCATGTGATAGGGAACAAAAATCCTGTCCACTCTCATTTGGGGCCACGAGTGGCTTCTCCATTGCGTGAGGTTGCCCATGATTAGATCGAGAGCCGTAGGACAATTCACGGTCCCTACGTTGGTTGTAAAGCTTTCTCATCCGGCCTTCGTGCGGTCGTTTGGCCAGACAAGTTTAAACTAGGGGCCATAGAGAGGTTTGATAGGACGCAGAACTCGTCCGAGTTCCTCCAAATCTACATTACTGAAATCCAAGCAGCAGGTGGCGATGACCAGGTCATGGACAACTACCTGCCAACAGTCCTCGAAGGACCGGCAAGAACCTGGTTGTTCAACCAACCCGAAGGTTCAATCTATAATTAGGAAATGCTGTGTGATGCCATCCTCAGCAATTTACAAAATTGTTATCAGAAGCTGGGTAAAGAGGACGACCTCCATCAATTGCGACAAACTTCGACCGAAACTCTTCGTCAGTTTGTCAAGAGATTTGTCGGGGTGAGGAATACCATCCCGAACATATTTGATAGCTCCATTATCAGGGCATTTAAACACGCCGTCCGATATCGGAGATTTACCGAAGATTTGCTCATCCATCCTCCTCGATCGGTAGCCGATCTCTTTGATATGGCTAATCGATATTCCGATGCAGCCGAGGCCGTCGAATGGAATCGGATGGTTGATAAAGGTAATCTACCGCCTCAGCCAGGTCTCAAGGACATTAAAAGGGAGGATTCAAGCAAGAAGCCGGAATCTTCCTCAAGTGGCAGGTCAAAGAAGTCAAAAAGGAGTCGATCTGGACAGTACCGAGAGGTCGCGATCGCAGAGAAGCCTCCATCGACCAGAGGTAACAACAATTCGTTCAAAAATAAAACTGCTCCTGGTGGTCGTGGTACCGACCAGCCAGGGAAGTCGACCAACCCGTAGGAAGGCAAGAAATGGTGTCCTCTCCACAACTCCGTAGGCCACGACCTCAACAACTGCAGGAGTTGGTTAAAGCAGTTAGATGACTTCTACGAGGGGATTGGACCGATGCCGACCTTTCCATCTAAGGAACAAGCATGCGGGCTAAGAGACGCCGACGGGGACGAAGAGATGTCTTACCAGGTACCTCGTAATCATGTTAATGTTATTTTCGGAGGTTCCTCCTCTTTCGTTTCTAAGAGGCAATTTAAAGCTTTTTATCGAGAGGTTAACCAAACGGAGAGTTCCCTTGGTGAACCTCAGTACCCCCATTGGTCGGACACACCTTTGACATTTGATCGCTCTGATTGTCCGCTGGGGCTCACTTGACCATTGAGGCTTCCTCTGGTCATTACCCCAATTATTAGTAATGCGAGAGTCGAAAGGGTCCTGATCGATGGAGGTAGCTCCTTGGACATTCTATTGGTCAAGGCGCTCGACGAGATGCAGATTCCTCGTTCAAAAATCAAACCCATAATCCATCTATTTTACGGGATAATTCCTGGTCCCTCCATGATGCCATTGGGACAGGTGGTCCTCCCGGTCAAGCTGGGAGAACCAGATAACTTCCCAACAGAATTAGTTACTTTTGATGTAATTGATTGTGATTCGGCTTACAACACAATCTTTGGCAGGCCAACTCTTGCTAAGTTCATGATGGCAACGCACTATGCTTACTAGTGCGGCAAGTTGCCTGGCCCCAAAGATGTCATCTCGATCCGAGGCAGTCGCAACGTGGCATTGACGTGTGACCGGCTATCTTTGGAGATGGTGGACCAACTTCCCCTCCGGGACGCTCAGGTAGCCACAGTTGCCGCTGATGCGATCAAGGCTGCTCCTCGACCAGACGAGAAACTTAAACTGGTTCCATTGTACCCAGATGATCCATCCAAGACAATCCGGGTTGGATCAGGCCTGGATGACAAATAGGAACTCGAGCTCATTGCTTTCCTCCGGGCTAACGCAGATGTGCTTGCGTGGAAGCCATCCGACATGCCCGGGGTCCCAAGGGAAGTAATCAAGCACAGGTTAGCAATTCGACCTGGACAGCGACCTATAAAGAAAAACTCAGGCGTTTTGCTGTTGACAGACAGGAAGCCATCCGAGAGGAGTTGGACAAACTCCTAAAGGCCGGGTTTATTCGTGAGGTCAATCACCCGGAATGGCTTGCAAATCCGGTCATGGTCCACAAGTCAAATGGTAAGTGGCGCATGTGCGTCGACTACACCAGCCTCAATAGTGCCTGTCCGAAGGATGACTTTCCCCTTCCCCGCATTGATCAGCTGGTCAATTCTATTGCGGGTTGCGAATTGATGAGTTTCCTGGATGCTGTCGGGGGAAATCTCTGCGGGACTAAGTCCAGGTCACGCGAGGAGCACCTCGGGAACTGGCGTCCACCGGTCAAGCATCCAAGGCATTTGACCGCGAGAAGGACGGTCCTGCCCTTCAATCCGACGGTGGCTTCCGGGGTAGTTTAGGTTTTTTGCTGCTTTTTGGGGCTATAAATAGCCCTTGTACCCCTCTGTTGTAAGGGATCGGTTCATTTATTGGAATAGCTAAACTCACAGGCGTGCTCCGGAAGCCTCTCCCCCGGAGAGAGCCTCCCCAGCCGACTCCGGTCGGGAGCGCGTCGACAGGACTAGGGCCCCCACCGGGACCCGAACCTGTATAAACCCGTGTGTCATTCTTTGTGCTTGTCCGGCGGGGGAGGACCGGTCATCCGGTCAACCCGCGCCGCGTAATCTTCGCTAGGATCACTCTCAAAACCTGCCGGGGTATTCGCAATACCACGACAGTTGGCGCCGTCCGTGGGGACTCGTGACAAGACTCCATGGCTCCCCCAAGAACAAGGGCTCGCACCCTTCCCGATGATCCGGGTCTCGGAGACCCGGCGCCGTCCGCCCGGGACACTGCTGTCCCGGTGGTCCCTTCCGGAGGCGACCTGGCCCAGGTACCGCCTCCCTCCTTTCCTCTTAACTTAGGTGCTTCCACCTCCAGGTCGTTCCCGGTGACCGTGGGGACCTCGGCCGGGACAAGCGTCCCCCCGACGGCTCCCCCGGCTCCCCGGGACGCCCTGCTCGAAGCTCTCGTGGAAGGCCAGCTCCGGGCTCAGCGCTCTATGGACGAGCTCCTTACCGTGCTGGCGCGGCCTCCGGCCCCCACATTCGCGTCACACCCATATCCGGGGAACATGCCCCCGTTTATGGGTTACCCGGCGGCCCCTCTGGCCTCCGGGGGGTTGTCCGCCCCGTATGATCCTGCCGGGGGGTTCCCTCCCCCTGCGGGATATACGTCCGGACCCTTCCTGGCACCCGGGCCCGTCCCGGTACCGGGAGGTTACTTCATGCCGGGGCCCTTCGTGGCACCAGGGGGGTACCCCGTCCCCGGCTTGTTCTCGGGGCCGGGAGCCCACCTCTTGCTGGGGGTTTACCCTGCGCCGGGAGCCAGTCCCGCCCCCCGCGTCGCGTTTACCGCACCAGGGGCGGTTGACAGAGCAGCCCCCGTGCTGCAGCGGACTTCCCCCCGCATGGGCTCCCCGGTTCCGGACGCCGCCACGGGGGATCCCCCCTCGCCGGTTCCGGGTGTTACAGGGCCTGCCCCCTTCCCGGTTCCGGTCGTGGCCACTGGGGGCCCCTCCACTTCGATTCCAGGAGTCGCCGCGGGCGCCCCCTCCCCGGTTCCGGATGATATAGGGGCTCCCCCCTTTCTGGTCCCGGGGGTCGTCGCAGGGGGCTCGCCCCAACCGGCTCCAGAAGCTACAGCGCACGAGCTCCCTCCCTCGGTGGGACATGTCCATTCCGCCCCAGGGGAGGTCGAGCGAATGCGTTCATCAGAGCGCAGGGAAGAACTTCCCCCCGGCCGCGGGCGCGGGGAGCCTCGCTCTCGCACCGGCCGGGGGAAGAGACCCGCTGAAGAGCCAACCTCTCCTGCGGAGAGCCCAGACGTCCGGGAACTCAGTCCCAGTCCGGAGGAAAAGTGTCACCACCGCCATCTGGCGGACCTCTCGGACCGCTTCCAGACTCAGACAACGAGGGTCCTGTGAAAGAAGACAGCGACCGGGGCTCTCCCCGGGAAGTGCAGGGGGCCAACCAGCCCCTGTGCCGAAGACTTCACAGCATCCGGTGGCTGCGGCCCTACCGCCCACCACACATCGAACACTATAACGGTGAGGCGGACCCTTACGAGTTCGTGCAGGTCTACTCCACTGCCATCTCCGCGGCCGGGGGTGACGAGACAGTACAGTGCAACGTCTTCCCCCTCTACCTCTCCGGCATTGCCCGCTCCTGGTTCTACAACCTGAAGGCCGGCTCCATCAAGTCTTTCTTGCAGCTCAAGCGGGAGTTCGGTGCCAACTTCCAGGGGAACTACGTGCATCCCCTGGACTCCTCGCAGCTGTACACTGTCTGGCAGAGGACTGGGGAAACCATCAGAAGCTTCTTCAAGCGCTTTGCTCAGGTGAAGAGCAAAGTGGCCCACGTCCCCGACTCTACGGTCATCGAAGCCTGCAAAAGTGGCATCCTCCCGGGGGAGCTCCACCGAAGGCTCTCCCGGAGCTGCCCCTCTTCCGCCGACGAGCTCTTCAATGTACTCGAAAAGTACGCTCGGGCGGAGGAAGACGATATCTGGAAGAAGACCCAGGGGGCTCCCACCCCCGTCGACCGGGGGGCCAGGGATCCCCCCAAACGCCCCAGACAGGGGGGCATAACGAGCCACGGCCTCGGGACACTTTTGTCCTCAAGGGCGGAGGTGGCTCGTGCGACCCCCCGAGGGGTAACCGCCCCTTCCCCAAGCCGAAAGGTCATGGGGGAGGACAGTCTTCGCGCGGCCGGGAAGGCCCCGCGGGGAGAAGGCGGGAAGGACCGTGGTGCAGCTTCCACGGGTCCAGTACCCACGCTACCCGAGACTGCGACCAACTACTGTAGCACTTTGCGGCTTTCCTCAACCAGCGCGGGCAGGGGGGGAGACTCCGGCCTCCTTTCTCCCTCGGCCAGCTGTTCCGGCCCTTCCCGCTCCCGCGGGGGGTGAGCAGGCACAGGAGGGGGAGCCGTCAGAAGCTCTCCCCTTCCAGACCTCTCAGCGCCGCATCAACGTCATCGTGGGAGGGTCTGCCTCCGGGCGGGACTCCAAGGGCCAGCGTAAGGAGTACGCGCGTGAAGTTAAGGTTGTGGGGGTGCTACACACGTCCCCGCCACCCAAGTGGTCGGAAGTCCCCCTCACCTTCACGGCGGAAGACGCGCGAGGAGTTCGCTTCCCCCACGACGACGCGCTCATTGTCTCCGCGACAATCTACAACTGCCACCTGGCCCGCATCCTCGTGGATGGTGGGAGCTCCGCCGACATCCTATTCCTGAAGGCCTTCAAAGAAATGCAGGTGGATGAGAAGCTCCTGCAGCCCGCAGCCGGGCCCCTACAAGGTTTTGTCCCGGGAAAGGCGATCCACCCCGTGGGCAAGGTAGATCTTCCCGTGACCTTCGGCGCCCCGGAGAACTACCGGACCGAGCTGGTCCGCTTCGACGTAGTGGACCTCCCCTCCTCCTACAACGTGATTATGGGGAGGACCACCATCAACCGGCTGGAGGCTGCCACCCATCAAAATTACCTCTGCATGAAGATCCCCGGGCCGCATGGCGTGATCAACGTCCGGGGAGACCAAGACATGGCCCGTGCTCTGTATGAGCGCGCAGCTGCCACGATCGGAAAGAGTCAACGTTATTGAGGCGCCCAGGGGGGAGACCTCCCCCCTGGAACCAGACGTCGCGGCAATACCTCCCGGGAGGCCCCTCCTCAAGCCGCGTCCGGAAGGGGGCCTCCGAAAGGTCCTGCTGTCCCCGGGGCCAGCAATGCCGCCGAGTACGAGGCTTTGCTCCTCAGGTCGCACCGTGTGCGTTCCCCGGGGATCCGACGCCTCCAATTGAAGGGAGATTCTCAGCCCATAGTTCACCAAAAACATGGGCCTTACCTGTGCCGTAACGCAAATTCTAGTCTTTTATTTGCAGGAGATGCAAAAGGTGCAGAGGCACTTCGATGGCACCAGGGGGGTACCCCGTTCCTAGCCTATTCCCGGGGCCGGGAGCCCACTTCATGCCGGGGGTTTACCGTACACCGGGAGCCAGTCCCGCCCCCTGCGTCGCGTTTACCGCACAGGGGGCGGTTGACAGAGCAGCCCCCGTGCCGCAGCGGACTTCCCCCCGCATGGGCTCCCCGGTTCCGGACGTCGCCGCGGGGGCTCCCCCCTCGCCGGTTCAGGGTGTTACAGGGCCTGCCCCCTTCCCGGTTCCGGTCGTGGCCACCGGGGCACCCTCCACTTCGATTCCAGACGTCGCCGCGGGGGCTCCCCCCTCGCCGGTTCCGGGTGTTACAGGGCCTGCCCCCTTCCCGGTTCCGGTTGTGGCCACAGGGGCTTCCCCCTTTCCGGTCCCGGTCGTCGCTGCTTGAGGGCCTTTCGCCTTAAGGACCTTGTCCTCAAGCGCGCCAGGGACCCCTTACAAGCTCTTCAACCTTCAAGAGCAGGAGCTGAAGCACACGTGGAACTTGCGTTTACTTCGTAAGTTCTATGTTTAGCCTTACGGGCCTGTCCCCTCCCCCAGAGCGTTCACGCCGGAGGGGGAGGAGGGACACTGTATTTTCCTCCCCTTTCGCGGCTTCGCAGGGGGAGGCCCTGTACTTCATTTTATTAGCAATACATAGGTCTTGCTTTTCAAACTCTCATTGCAGGTCTCCCTCATTACCGCCCCTAGCGGCGATGCCCTCCCCGCGAGGAAGCCCTCCCCGCGAGGATGCCCTCCCCACGAGGATGCCCTCCCCGCGAGGATGCCCTCCTTGTGAGGATGCCCTCCCCGCGAGGAAGTGGGCCAGCCCCAACAAGTCCCTACAACGGGAGCCTGCACTCCCGTAGGGCGGCTTACGATCAGCCCTCGTGGACTGAGGGTGTAAGCGGCAACCCGGTCACAGTGGCTGTGGTAATGAGTCACTTTGGGAGACTAGTCCCCTGCCCAAACACTCAAGCCCCGTCTTCGGGCACTTCCTCCTCCGGGAGTCGACGTTATTCCCGGCTCCCCGTTTTCACGGCGACCGGAAGATCGGCCCCTTGCGGCTTGATTGGATCTATCTTCCTCCTCCGGGAGTCGACGTTATTCCCGGCTCCCCGTTTTCACGGCGACCGGAAGATCGGCCCCTTGCGGCTTGATTGGATCTATCTTCCTCCTCCGGGAGTCGACGTTATTCCCGGCTCCCCGTTTTCACGGCGACCGGAAGATCGGCCCCTTGCGGCTTGATTGGATCTATCTTCCTCCTCCGGGAGTCGACGTTATTCCCAGCTCGCCATTTTCACGGCGACCGGACGATTGGTCCCCAGCGACCCTATTCCCGGCTCCCCATTCTCACGGCGACCGGATGAATGCCTCCCGGAGACCCTATTCCCGGCTCCCCGTTCTCATGGCGACCGGATGATTGTCTCTCGGAGAAGTCACGGATTTCTCGGGCGTTTTCTTCCCCAAAGACCCTATTCCCGGTTCCCCGTCCTCACGGCAACCGGACGAATGTCTCCTAGGAAGATCACCTCCGGAAATCTCGTCGGGTTTTCTTGGATGTTTCTTCCACATGAGACCTTTTTCCCGGCTCCCCGTTCTCACGGCGATCGGGCGACTGTCTCCCGGAAGGTCTTCTCCTTGAAAACCTCGTTTTAAAGTTTTCTAACTTAGAAAATTTCCTATCCTACAGGTGACGTCTATCCCGGGGGCCTTGTTGCCCCCACAGCGCGCGGAGCTATTCTCCGGCCCGCTGTGGGCGGGGGGGATAAGGAACCCCCGGGTGTCGACCGCACCACCCACGAGGAAACTTAGCTCATCCTTGTTAAGATGAGTCATCCAGACCATCCAAGAAGAAGAAAATAAAGAGGCAATGAAAGGACACAACAACACAGCGCTTTATTGATTAGCAAACCCGGAGGACATCTTCCCCCTCCGGTGGGCTTCGGAAACGATACAACCCGGGTTCTAACCCGGGGGATTCTCTAAGCCCTAAGGCTCCTACGCCTAATACTCCCGGAGGCTCTCCGCTAGCTCCCGGGTCAAGTCCCGGTACAACGCCCGCACGCGGCGCCGAGCGTCCCGGAGCACATCTTCAGGCCAAAACTCGTATCCCGCTGGTGGAAGTATCCGGAGGGGAGGGATCATCCGGAGCCCCGGTCGCGGAGGGGACAATTCGGCACTATGATTATCGAAGTTGTCCAAGTGCCACTCCGGACGCCACCTCAACCGGATCGGCTCCCGGACACTATCCTCGCCGCGATTCCCGGAGAGAAGGCTTAGCAAAATCAAAGCCGCTTGGGCGTCCCCCGGGGAGCCCCTCCCGGACCTTCGCCCGGGAGCAACCTCCCGGGGACCCTGGTAACAGTAATTTCAATTCAAAGACTTAGAAAAAAATTCTAACTTCATTGCATTCAAAATGTTTATGTACAAGTGCCCGGGGCTTCTTCTAAGAAGCTACCGGAATCAAAAAGTCCTAAAACAAAAAAGGGCCCTAGCTAAGACCCGGGGGGAGGCTCATACATGTTCATTGGCGTCCTCCCCCCGGGGGGCTTCCTCCAAGGCCGGGGCTGGGGCGTCTCCCGCCGGAGGCGCCGGAGCCGGGAACCACGCTCGGATGATCCGGTCTAGAACCCTCCGGCGAGCTGCTCGACCTCCCGGCACGAAGGCTCGAAGGAGTCCGGGAAGCTTCGGGGGATGCGGCCCCCGATCGCCCGGGCGCCGACCCCCCGGAACTCGACGAGCCCCGCAGCGGCCGCGACGACGGGGATCGCCCGACCCCGTGCCCGAACGTCGGCAGCTTCCGGGATGGCGGAGACCTGTGCGTTGAGAAAACGCACAGCCTCCGCGAGGGTCGCCGGCGGCACCTCCCTGCTCCCGGAGCCGAGGCTTACGCCAAGGCCCTCGAGGGCCGATCGGACGGAGCGGCCCGCGTCCGCCACCGCCCGGACGCTTGAGCTCTCGAGCTCCCGGAGCGCCTCCTCCCTCGCCTTGGCCTCCTCCCGGAGGCGGGCGTTGATGACCTTGGAAAGATGGACCTGGGCCCGTATGTAACACCCCTGTTTTGCCAAACCCTAAAATAGCCAAAATCCACATCTTGACCCCAAACCCTAATCTGCTTCAGCCATTCCCTTCTAATTGTTGTTCAGAACATTTTTCCCTTCGGGATCATCTCCAAAATCCCATCCTAAAGCTGAGTTTCAACCCTCGCCATTTTTAAAACCCTAATTACCCTATTTTACCCTAAACTGTTTTCCCTAATTTTGTCGAAACCCTTCAGATCTTGCCCGATCTTACCAAACTTTGGCCGGATAAGTTCTAATAATCTTTTACAACTTATCTGCGAAATCAGAATTCAGATCGGACCCTTAGATCTCCAGATTTGCAATCAAGTCCATTTCCTATTCAAATTTTCCTCACAGATCAGTCCCCGAAGCAAGATTTGAAATTGCAAATTAGCCCGGGCCTTCTTTTTAGCCCCTGTGCCGTTCGACCGTGCCCCGTTCGCCGTTGCTTCGCCGCAGAGCTCGCCGCCGGCCATCCTCTCCGGTCGCCGCACTCGTAATCGGTTGAGCCACCCCGCGCGCACGTGACAGCCACCGTGGCATCGCCTAGCCCAGCGGGTAAACGCCCTCGCCCCAGAGCCGTGTCTTCGCGCGCGCAACCGTTGCCGTGGCATTTGCATGCGCGTACGTGTCGTTGCCGGAGCTGTGACGCTGCCTCCGCATCTGCGCCGTCCCGGACGAAGTCCCAAGGCACCCTGGCGTCGCTGGCAAAGCTGCAGCACCGCCTGAGCGCGATCACATCGCCGTTCGCCGCTGTTGCGCCTGCACCAGACAAACTTCTCCCCGGCGCAAGCAACCACTGTCGCTTAACCCTCGCTAGCTTCGCCCCTGGACCTATTTAAACCCCCTCAATGCTGTGAAGAAGCACAACTTCAAGACTTAGCCAAATTCCCAGTTTTTCACTGTTTCCCTTTCTTCTCCGGCGAGCTGTTTCTGGAGCCACCGTCGCCAGAGCAAACCGTAGCCCATCTCTCCAATCCAAGTTCACCAGTGAGTTCCCCTCGTTCCCCTCTCTGTTTATTAGCAACCAATTGCACCAGATCGATCCCCATCACCGGTGATCGCCGGAAAACCAGAAAACCCCTGTTCCCTCAATGCCATCCCATTCAGCCCGAATTAGCTCTCAATTCTATAGAAGAACTTGATCAGTGAGCTTAGTAGAGCAAGCCTGTTGAATCAGGATCCCCAATTGCGCTCAAATTGAAGAAATCCCGATCTGGAGGTCCACCAGTTCGCCGGACCTCGTCATCGGGCCCCTCCGGCCGATCTCCAGTGAAATTAACCCCTCCAGTAGCCTCCTCATACCCCACAGATCATCCCCAAGCTTGGAATTGAGCTCATTCGCCCTGAATCAAAAATCCCCGAGCTCCAGTGTCATCTTCTCCAGTGCCGGTCGCCGGAATTCGTTCCCGGCCGATTCAGCCGACACCACTTTGTCCCTTAGCTTCGCCTCACCTCCCTGAGCAATTCTTCCCACTAGCTCGACACCTGGATCTGCCTAGATTGTGAGTTATGCCTTTGCCAAGTTCTTGTCCAGATCAATGTCTGTGCCGTGTCTCCACCGCAGTTCATCGCCGGATTTGGCCACCCTCCGGCCACTTTCAGCTCTTATCCCTGTTGAGTGTTTTATTCCTGTTAGCAATGCCTACCTCCCAGACAAAGTGTTGCATCAATTGGAGCCCTGGATCAAAAGTTAAGCCATGCCCTAGTTTCTGGCCATGTCCAGCACTATGGCAGTGCATGTCAGCCACTGGCATTAGCCTGGTTTGACCCCTTCTGGTTGAGCAATTGAAATGCCACCTTGTCCCCTAGATTCCTGGAGTTGTGTTCTACATCTTTCCCTTCTACCACTTCTCCAGAAAACCATCTTAAGACTAGTTTGAAGCCACACCAAAGCCATGAACTGAATGTCGATCCTTCGACGTTCAATCCATTTTAGCCGTTTCTTCGACCAGAGCCCTTGTGACCTTGCCCTAACCTTTTCCCCTGCATGCATGACTTATTTACTTAATAATTTCTATGGAAACTATTTCCTGTATGCTTATGGTGTGTGTTTGTGTGTTGGTTGATTGCCGCAGAGTCAGAAGCGGAAGGAGCGGAAGAAGTCTTTGAAGATCCGTCTGAGTATTTAGACCCAACATCGCAAGGCAAGCCTCATTCCTTTGATCATGTCTCACCCAATATTTTCATATGAAGTATATTCACTGTTTCTTACTATGCATGCTTATTTGAAATACAAGTTATGTTTGAATGACATGAGTAGATATTACCTAATGGATCATGAAACCCCTTTTGTTATTGAACCTTCATATATATGCTTTTGTCACCCTAGGACTCATATACTGAATATCCACATTAAACTTGAAATGGTCAAATACATGAGAAGTTGTAATGAAAATCGTTTTGTCAAGAAAACTGATAAAAGGGATCAGTAGTGAGGATTGGATTGTATGGAGAGGGTGCGGTGTGCACCAGGGAATGTGAATGTTCCTCACTATTGGTTCATAAGGACGAGAACCTTGTGCTGTGTCTCTATGCGAATTGTAAACGTACCAACCACTTGCCTGGTATGGGACAGGCACAACTTAGTAGCTTTTTGGTATTAGCAGTTCCCTGCTTGGTTTGACGATCTGGTTTCTCGCGTGGAAACTGGTAGGCCAAGGTTCGGCCATGAGTGATGTGAGTTCAGAAAAATAATGAGAGGAAAAAGGCGTAAAAGAAGGAAGGCGCCCTAGACCTGATTAAGCCGTGAGCGGTTGTAATCATAAGTGGTCGTATGTCTCGCGTGGACATAGACCAAGGCTATGTGTCCTATGGGAACATAGACCAGAGAGGCTAGGAAGTAAGGCAGTGGGGAAGATCCACAACGGTACTTGAGACTTAATTGTCTATTTACCGGGCGGGGATACTGTTAATACTGAACTGCAAAAGCGTTGTGTGATCTCGGCCTTGTCACATGTGTATAAGTCACATGGAGTTGGCCCGACTTGAAAGCCGAGTGAACCAGTGGATTTAAAAAGAGGTACACCTTTGCAAAGTGTAAAAGAAGTATCAGATACTCTGTACTCCCAGGTTCAGGAGTCTTTTCGTAGTGGATGTTATCCATGGGTTATAGCACAAGTAATGTTTTGGAATGTTTTCATAATGCGGTTAACAAAGTAGTGACTCATGGGAGACCACTACATCTAATGTTTTATTGAAAACCTGTTTAAAGTTTAAAGTATCAATTTCATGACAAAAGTACTGTTTTACTGAATAAATGACTTGGAAATCTATATATCTCTATCCATATGAAATTAAAACCCCGGAATCATATGTTTCACCCTCATGTAAGTACAATTGCAATAATCACCGGAATGAGTGTTGCTGAGCACCAAGTGCTCACCCTTGCATTTATATCCAACTGTAGAAGAGGGATTTGAGGATCCCGATTCCTTCAGTCATGAGTACTCAGCAGAGGATGGAAGTGCCCCGGATGAGCCCACGTTCTAGAAGGATTACGCACCAAGTCAAGTCAGATGTGGGAGGAGCCACTCCAACCCCGCTGCGGATGGAAGTCAAGCTATTCGTCGTTGCTTTGTGCTTTATGTTGTGTGTTCGGTACTTGGATACCGATTCTGGTTCTGATAAACTCGTTATTTTCTTAACAACTCTACTTAGCGCCATTTTCGGTGCTTTGGCTATGTAATATTGGCCATGTTGGCCTGATACTTGTTTAATGATATTACTATGCCTATGTGGTTTGAGCTCGTGTGGCATCATGCTGTGTGTAACCTACCTGGGCGGTTACCAAGGTGATCCTCAAATGGGGGTCTCACACCGTACCCGGGTCAATTCTGCGAGGGCTTCGTCACGTTCCCGGAGGGCCTCCTCGCGCTGCCCTACGGAGGCCGCGGCCCGGCCCTCCGCCTCCTTAAGCAGCCGGGCGACCCGCTGCTCAAGGCCCCCGGTAACAGCTACCACCTACAAAATACATAAGAGTTAGAAAAATTTCAAAGTGCAGGGGATGAGCGAAGGCGTTATCGACTCGGGTTACCTGGGCCCCGAGGGACTGAAGCCCCTCGAAACGCTCATGGAGCGTCCCTCCCGCGACGAAGGCCTGCACCTTCCGGGTATGCAGGCCCTCCGAGTAGCGGGCGACCTCCCCCGCGGGGAGCAAAGGGGTCTCCCGCCCGGAGCCGCCGGTGCGGCCGGCGGGGGGTCCCCGGACCTCAAGGTCCGGTAACGCGGTCGGCGTCTTCGTCGACGAGGTAGTGTCCCCCGAAGACGTGGCCGAGGAGCTCTCGGCGGGAACCTCCGCCCGGGGGGGAACCATCAGGCCTTTCCCTGCCCCGGGCTGGAAGGTCCTCGGGGCCCTCTCCTCCGGAGGAACCTCGTAGACCGAGGGGCTCCCCCCTCGTCCACCGGCCAGACCCGCGGGGGCGAGGCCCCCGCGAATCTCACCTCCAGCCTCTCCGGCTCCAAAGAGGGCGGAAGGGGCGGGAGGAGCTCCACCGTGAGCGGCGACGGGGCGTAGTTCGCCGAGTCGGACGCCGCCCCGCCCGCGGTCGCCTCCTTCCCCCGCGCCTCGACGGGGCCCTTCGGGGGAGGAGGCGTTGCTTCCTTCCGGGACGGTGCCCGGGCACGCTCGCTCCCAGGGGTCTCGTCCCGGGGCTTCGCCGGTGTTGCCGCCGGCGTCGTCGATGGGCCGGGGGTCTTTTGAACCCGGGCCTTCTTGTGCTCCGAGCCCCCGGCCGCCTCCTTCCCCCGTTTGTGCGACCCGGGGGTGGGGAGAGGCTTCCTCTCCGGCAGCTTTAGCCCGAAGGCCGCCGCTACCAAGTTCTTGGGGGGGCCTTCACCCACGGCGCGCACGACGCGCTCATGCTCATCGGCGAAGTACCTCCCCAAGAGGTTCTCCGCCTTCTCCCGCGCCGCCGGGTACGGCCGGACTGCAAGAGGTAAAGAGTTAGTCAATTTCTTAAAAATTTGTAAGTACAATGCAGCGGACTCCCAGGGCTTATGTCGTGTCACCGGCTTCGCCGGAGGCCGCTGCTCGGGGCCCATGCCGATCCCCCTCTTCCCGCTGGTGAAGGGGGAGATCCGGAGGAGAGCCATCTCCTCAGCCGCGTCCCGCATCGAGCGGGTCTTCTTGGAGAGGATCACCTTGCCGAGGAGCTCGTACTCCTCGTCCGTCCACACCGGCGGCTTTGGTGCGGACGACCGGCTGTAGGTGGGGGCCTCCGGGGCGTACACCACCGCGTCGTCTCGGACCCGGAGGTAGAACCACCTCCAGACCCAATCCCCCCAGTGGTCCCGGGAGGCCGCCGCCGGGTAGTCGATTACCCGGGCCGGCAACATCTGGACCATCACCGAACCGAAGGGGGACTTGGGGCCCCCTTCACCAGATGGGATGTCCGCGCCGCCGGTTCGTAGAAGTACCGGAAGGCGCGAAGGTTGGGCTCCCGCCCGGTCGCTGTCTCGAAGAGCCAAATGAAGAGGCCCATCCGGACAAGCGCGTTCGGGGTGAGGTGGTTGAGAGCCACCCCGTACTCCTTGAGAAACTCCCGGAGCATGGGATGCACCGGGAGCCGGAGCCCCGCCTCGAGGAAGGCCTCGAAGGCCACGACCTCTCCGGGCCTGGGGCGGGGGGCCCCGTCCTTCTTCACGGGGACTCGGATGTCCCCGTCCGCAACAATGCCTCTTTCGGCCAAGGACTCGGCGTCCTCGGCCGTGAACTCCGACGCCCAGAGGAAATCCGGGGGGATTTCCTCCGGGAGCACCTCCGTGGTCTTCGCTCGACCCTTGAGTGCCATGAGGTTAGTCTTCTTTTTTGGGGGCTAACTTTGCAGGAGGCTACTACTAAAAACTCCCGGACGCCTGCTACCCGAAAGGGCTACCGGAAAGAGCTACCGGGAGAGGGCTACCGGGAGAGCGAAAACTGTTCAGGCCGAAAATTTGGAATGAGCTTCCGGGCCCCCCAAGGTCCTATTTATAGGGGCGGCGCGTGGTCTAGATGCACGCCACGTGGCACCCGCGGATCAATCTGGACCGTAGAAGTTCAAACTGTGCGCGGGAAACGAAGGGACGGGCGCATGAATCGAGGCGCCGGTTCGAACCGCGCGCGCATTTATGGCGAAACGGCGCGGCTTTAAGTGTGGGGCACGGAAACCGAAGCGTCGCGGCTCCGGTAACTGGGCCCGGAGATCTTCCCGGTGACCTGAACCATACCCACCGGGGACTCGAGCATCGTCCCCGGCGGGCATGGGGGGCTGCTGTCAGGGGAAATCTCCGCGGGACTAAGTCCAGGTCACGCGAGGAGCGCCTTGGGAACTGGCGTCCACCTGTCAAGCATCCAAGGCATTTGACCGGGAGAAGGACGGTCCTGCCCTTCAATCCGACGGTGGCTTCCGGGGTAGTTTAGGTTTTTTGCTGCTTTTTGGGGCTATAAATAGCCCTTGTACCCCTCTGTTGTAAGGGATCGGTTCATTTATTGGAATAGCTAAACTCACAGGCGTGCTCCGAAAGCCTCTCCCCCGGAGAGAGCCTCCCTAGCCGACTCCGGTCGGGAGCGCGTCGACAGGACTAGGGCCCCCACCGGGACCCGAACCTGTATAAACCCGTGTGTCATTCTTTGTGCTTGTCCGGCGGGGGAGGACCGGTCATCCGGTCAACCCGCGCCGCGTAATCTTCGCTAGGATCACTCTCAAAACCTGTCGGGATATTCGCAATACCACGACAGATGCTTACTCAGGATATCATCAAATTAGCATGGCAGAAGAAGATGAAGAGAAGACTGCCTTCATCACCCCGTTCGGCACCTACTGCTACGTCAGAATGCCATTCGATCTCAAGAACGTAGGTTCCACGTACCAGCCCTTGATGCAAAAGACCTTTCTTTCCTAGATGGGGCGTAATCTTGAAGCTTACGTAGACGACTTGGTTGTAAGGAGCACCAAAAGATTGTCTCATTTAGACGATCTCGCTGAAACCTTCTGTAATTTAAATCGATTTGGAATAAAATTAAACCCGGAGAAATGTTCTTTCGGGGTTTCTTTAGGAAAACTTCTCAATTTTCTTGTTTGTTCCAGAGGAATCGAAGTCAATCCTGAAAAAATCAGGGTTATCAAACAGATGAGGTCTCCCTCGACCATCAAGGATGTTCAGCGCCTAGCAGGTCGCATGGCGGCCTTAAGTCGATTCATATCCCGACTAGGTGAAAGGGGACTACCTTTCTTCAAAGCCCTGCGCAAACATCACAATTTCACATGGTCCGATGAGGCCGAAAAGGCATTTCAGGAGGTGAAAGCGTCTTTATCCAGTCCGCCGGTTTTGGTATCTCCTGACAAAGGAGAACCATTACTTCTCTACTTGGCGGCCACACCATACACGGTCAGCGCTGTCCTGATCATGGATAGAGAAGGTATACACAGGCCCGTCTATTATGTAAGCGAAGTACTTCATGGTCCTAAGGAGCGATACCCTGAGGTCCAGAAGATACTTTACGCACTACTGATGGCTTCCCGTAAGCTACGGCATTACTTCCAAGCGCATAAGATCACAGTACCCTCATCTTTTCCATTGGGGGATATTGTCCATAATCCGGAGAAATTTGGTCGGATCGCCAAATGGGCTGTCGAGCTTGGTGCATTCGATATCCATTTCACACCCCGCACTGCGGTTAAGTCTCAGGTCCTGGCCGACTTCGTAGTTGAATGGACTAATCCAGAGCCGCCCGTGCAAGTGTCCGAAGAATTGGAATGCCCCGATTACTGGACAATGTACTTTGACGGCTCTCGCAGTTTTCAACACTCGGGGGCAGGAGTGGTCTTAGTTACGCCTCAGGGCGAACAGCTGAAGTTTGTCTTTTAACTACACTTTGTTGCGACCAATAACGCAGCAGAGTATGAAGGTCTTCTTGCAGGGCTCCGGGCAGCAAAATTCCTTAGAGTCTGTCGATTAGTGGTGAGGGAAGACTCACAGCTGGTCGTAAACCAGGTAAACAAGGAGTACAGCACCTCCGATGAGACAATGGCTCATTACCTAGGGGAAGTGAGGAGGTTGGAAAAACACTTCAGTCATTTCGAAGTCCAATACATCCCACGAAAGGACAACATTCTCATAGACCATTTATCCAAAATTGGGTCCTCACGCACATCCGCTCCGGCAGGAGTGTTCGTTGAACACTTGGAACATCCTTCGATTATGATTTCGGTCGAGGATGATCCAGTAACAGTCTGCGTTACCAACCTCGGGCAGGAACGGGATTGGACTCATCCATTGAGGGTCTATCTCGAACATGGGACCTTGCCCGAGGATGAAACCGAAAGCGATCGGTTGATTCAAAAAGCACATCTATACAAGCTCATAGAAGGAGTTTTGTATAGAAAAGGTACTCAAGGAGTATTTATGCGCTGCGTGTCTTAGGAAGAAGGTAGATCCCTCTTGAGAGAAGTTCATGATGGTGTATGTTATGCGCACGCGTCATATCAGACACTGGTCAGAAAAGCTTTCCGACAAGGATTCTACTGGCCTTCGGCACTCGATGATGCTAAGAATATGGTCAAGATGTGTCCTCAGTGTCAGTTTCATGTGAGACAGGTTCATCAACCTACCTATGCTTTACAAACCATTCCCCTTGCATGGCCCTTCACAGTCTGGGGGATGGACATTGTCGGTCCTATGCCACAAGCGGCCAATGGATATAAGTTCCTGTTCGTAGCCATTGACACGTTTACAAAGTGGATTGAAGCCGAGCCGGTACGCAATATTACCGCTGTTGCAGCACAAAAGTTCTTTCATAAGAACATTGTTGCTCGATTCAATGTTCCAAATCGTCTCATCACAGATAACGGTTCTCAATTCGCTAGTGGTCTTTTTCTGGATTACTGCGATCAGATTGGAACCAAGGTGTGCTTTGCTTCTGTAGCTCATTTGTAGAGCAATGGTGCCGTAGAACGTGCCAACGGGCAAATATTGCAAGGCATAAAGAAACATGTTTTCAATCGCCTTAAGACACACTCGGGGGCTTGGGCAGACGAGCTCTACACCGTTCTGTGGGCACTACGGACTACCTCTAGTCAAGCCACCGGTGAGACGCCTTTCCATCTGGTATATGGGGCTGAGGCTGTGTTACCTATGGAAATTAGTATTGGTTCTGTTCGGACAGATCAATTCAAACAAGTTGATCAGAGCGAATAGCGATTACAAGATCTCATCTTCCTAGAAGAAAAACGTGATCGAGCTTTGATCAAATCCGCGGTATACTTGCATTCTTTGCGCAAGTATCATAAGAAAAGGGTGCGACCATGTAGTCTTCACGTGGGCGATCTGGTTTTACATAAAATACAAGACCAATCTAATTGCAACAAGTTCTCCCCAAAATGGGAACGCCCCTATACTGTTGTTTCGGTACCGCGACCAGGACCAGCTCGGTTAGCAATGGAGGATAGTCGGATCTTATCTAATACTTGGAACATCGATCAACTACGCAAGTTCTACATGTAAGTATCCAATCCCTTTTCCTTTTCAATTAGCATGTTTTAACAAAACTAGTGCTTTTAGTTGTTTTATATGTGGGGTATTCCTTTTTTGCCCGTATGTTACGAATTTGGCTCGGGGGCTGGTCGCCGATGGTTATATCACCACAATACCCTAATCAGATTCGCTGGCCGATCTCATGAGCACTTCCAGACAGGACACCCCTCAATAAGACGTTTCTCAACGCACACGGGGCTTGTTGGTATGTCCTTGGTCATCAGAGTGGCTGCCGATTTGCAACAAGGTTGGGCATTGTATCAACTATGATTATTGGCCTAGTCGAGTATCCCTGGTCATCGTTACACCCATATCTTTCCTGTGCTTATAATACTAAGTCTCCAGTATACATAATCACAGGCGGGGGCTACGGGAATATGGTCACAATATGAAACAAAAAGAAGTGCTTCCTTTCTAAACGAAAAACGCATGCATTTGCATTATATACATTGTATTTATACAGACACAAGAGTTTACAGTATGCCGAGATCGTTTAGGAGTTTCTCGACAAGAGGTTTAACTTCCTCCATGACAGACCCAAGCTGGTCTTCACTCTCGACCTCTGCTTCTTCCGCCGCTGCGCTCAGGTCCAGATCTGGGCCATGGCGAAGACGAAGTCGGCAGAGGATGGCGGAGGCAGTTGATCGAACTTTGGATTTAATCGCCTCTTTTTGCCGCCTAGTATCTTCAGGAAGATACTCGAGGAGTGACTCCGCTTGAGTCACCACCAGCGTGGTCCAGTCGCTAAGGCTAAGGTCATCCACTGCGGTTTCGACCACATCAGCCCTTAGTAGATCGGCCAACATCTTCAGTTTTTCGAAGATGTCTCCTTGAGCACTGCTGCAGGCAAAGATTGACGTGCTCAAATCTTTATTTTCTCTGCGAACAGAGTCAAGAGTCGCCTGGAGAGTTGCCTTCTCCCGATCGAGCTGGCTTATCTGGTCATCTCGCGCTGTGATAAGAGGCCATTACAAACAACTCATACAAAGAAGTCAATTTACTCTGGACAGAAATATTCTTACAAGAGAGTTCTGATCGTAATTTCTTGAGTTCACTCTCCAGAAACGAGATGTGGGTAGCCGCCCAGAATTCTTGATTTTCTCGGTCAGCGAGGCTCTTCATTAGATAAGCATTTTCTCTGTGACAGAATGGATGGTTATCAAGATAAGGGCCTGCATTTGAATGGGTAAAGAAAAATCTCCTTTACCGCTGCAGGCAACCTTTTTCCTCTTCTGTAGCTTTGAGGCTATCCATCATAGCCATCGACATGGTCACCATGCGGGTTATTTCCTATGACAGGGAAGGGGATCAGTCTCAAAACACAGATGCTCTTATGCAAGCACAAAATCCATAAGGGGTGGCTTGAATACCTCGGCATACTCCCTGAATGAGAGTTTTCCTGGTTGAACCAGATGTATTGGATTGTGCAGCCTTGGCCAAGAATAAAGGCCAGCGGGGAGGAACATCCGCTGTCCCTGCTGGGGATAAGGTGAACCTGAATTGGACTTCTACAGGAACCCTATCTATCATGGCCCGGGCGACTTCTTGGGCCGAAGGGATGGAGCTTTGCTCCCCGGAGACCTCGGTCGCAGGGGAAGCCCCAACACTGGCTGAGGCCGCCGAAGGGCTAGGCACTGGACTTTTGTGCCTGACCAATAGAAATACCATCAGTTGGAAATTTCTATAATTTTCCCTTGGAACTTAACCTTGTTCTGACAAGGAAGATTCCTTACCTTATTCGGATTGCTTCCAACTTTTGGGATTTCGAAGAGGGTTCCCCATGAAAAAGGGGATAGTCATCTTCTGTCCTGGTCTTCCTCTTCATGAAGAGGACCCTGTCCTTTTCTCCCTGTGTGCACCAGATCATGAACATACGCATGAGGAATGACAAGGACTGAAGCAGGGATGATCCTTACCTGGATAACCACTTCGGTTGGTAGGGATACAGCCTTGGGACTAGGTCTTTCCTGGACCATAGGCGTCAGGACTTCATCCGCGACTGCGGGAGCGCTGGCAGTCGTGGTATCCTGTTCTTTCGTTTCCGCCCCAGGCGTTAGGAGTGGAGTGCTTGCCACCCCAGGGCTAGCCGCAACCGTCTCGGGGCGGACGGAGGGAATGTTTTCTTCCTCTTGCATGAATACTATTCAGTTGACATTCACAAATGGATAGTGACCATCAAAGCTGTGAAGGATCTTACCACAGTTATCCCCTCCGTCGGAGGGAGAGGTTTAGCGAGCCTGGAAGCTTCTTGAGCTTCAGGTACTGAAACTTCACCCGCAACCACAGGGTCATCAGTGGTCGCGGGGCCTGCTTTGGTCGTTCCAGGTCTCGTGGGAAAAGACAAGACGTCGCTGGATAGGGAGGCAATCATTTTCCCCTTACGGTGGATCAGAGGAACATCATCTTCTTCCTCCTCGCTCCCTTCACCCTGTACGACAGAGAAGTGATTCTAGTTTGTACCTGGGATAACAGAGGGCATTGAGTATCTTACCGTGGTTCTTTTTGTGGTAGAAGGAGCCTTCGGTGAAGAAGTTTCTCCCAGAAGTCCCTTAGACTTCTTGGGAATGCCTTCCCTTGTCCCGCGCTTCAAAGAAACTTTCTTTATTCTCTTTGGAGCCGGCTTTCCCAGGAAGCCGACGTCCTCGGTTGGGCATGTTGCCTCACCGAACTTTCCCAAGAGCTGTATTATTCGAGCCATTCTCGTTAATACAAAATCAAAGGATAGTCTGCGAATGAAGCTTGGCAAAAAAGTCCTTACCTTTCGACGCTCCTGTCGAAGGTCGTCACTGGCATTGATCAAACTCTGCGGGCGAGGCGATCCTCTAGCTCCCTCTACATCGGCACTGTATGCCTTGAGGAGGTAGTTCGTCCTTTTCTCGATTTTGGACGAACCCAGAGCTATGTCACAAGTATGCAAGTTAACAAATATAATATTTCGGAAGAAACTTGTGTCTTTGTTGGCCAGAGGGAGTACATTGTTATAGTCCAAGGTGCTATCCGCCATGGACTGAATCTCCCAAGCCGGATGAGCCCTTTCATGCAGGGGGCTCACTCGATTCTTCACAAAGTCATGAACGATGTCGCGAGCCGTTAGTCCTTGCTGGACTAAGTGAAGAATCGCTTGGGCATGTTTTTTCTGCTCTGCATTCAGAGCAGGGAGAGCATCCAACTCACTGGACTTCTCCGACCGCGAGTTCTCAAACCATAACCCACTCTCGGACGGAGGGGTGCAGTAAAACCACTTCTGGTACCACCCGTGCACGGAATCGCGCAGGGGGGGAAGGGATACTCCTTCTTCTCCCTTATCCGGAAGTAAATGCATCCAGAGGCATTAGTGCTCTTCGACCATGCCGAATAATAGAAGCGCTGGAAGAGCTCCACGCTTGGGAACACTCTGACGAAAGCCTCGCACAAGTGCTGGAAGATCGCCAGGATCAGGACCGCATTCGGGTGGAGATTCACCAGTTCGAACCGATAATGCTCCAAGATCCCTTCAGGAACCTGCTATCAGGGAATCGAAACCCACATCGCAGGTATTCTTCGAAAACCACCAACTCACCCTCTTGGACGATTGGGGTATCTTGATCTTTCACGCAGGTCGCCAGTTGATCAGCAACTGTGGAGGAAGGATCTCTTCCTTTTCGAACGCTATCAGACTCTCCTCCGTATGGTGAACTGATCGGCTCCAAGACACCATTTTTGCGAGAAAAAGCTGGTGGCTTTGGGGGTGATGGAAGACGAAGGATGAGGGTTTTTTGTGCGGCGGAAGTTCTAAGGCGGGATGCTGGCTGTGTTTGGCTTCCTCAGGAAGCTACTTGCTCCTTTTATAGGCCCAAGGCGATGTTCCACTGAGGGTAACGTTCCATTGAATATTTTATTCATTTCTCATAATGGATGTTTTCTCTGGGAAACCCGTTATGCGTTCCCTGCACCGAACCTGAAATGAAAAGTCTTCTTTGTTTCGAATTTGAGAATTAGGGTGAACACAAAAATGTGAAAAGTTCTATAAAGATTTTCGAAGGACATTATCCTTCATGTTTTTTGTAAACTTTCACGTATTGGTCACAATATGTTCATGTGATCTTTCCAGAATATACCTTTCGATCATAAAGATGTTCTATGATCATGGCAAATAAGTTACTGCTGTGCATTGTCATTCAGTCAAGTTGTTGTGTTATCTGAACTGTGGATCTGATTGGACTTCGACTCTAGTCACAGTGGTAGTTCTGATCGAATTTCGGTTCTGATCGCTATAACAGTCCAGATCGAATTTCAGTTCTAACCGCGGCTTTGGGTCTGATCGCAGTATCAGTACTGGTCGCGGTATGGCATATTAATGTGTTTTTAATCACAGTGTTCAGTTTTACCAGTGTATGTGTGGTCGTAAAGACATTACTTGTGGCCATATTTTCACACAGAGATTATGAAAAGTTTTCAAGTTATGTAAGATAAAAGAAATCTTTATTTCTGGCAATCTTTACATATAAAAGGGATACAGGCGACCAGAGCGTCAACCTGATCCGAGAGAAGTTTACAAAGTTCTCCTAGGGACATATTGGAGTCAGTAGGATCTACACTCATGGCCCCTAAAGAACTAACAACTATTCTAAGTCTATCTACATTGTCCCTAATAAGAGACGCATTACCATTCCTAATCGAATCGAAGAGTTCTCGCTGCTGACGAGTGTAGTCCCTCTCGAGGCGGAATTGGTTCGCTTCTTCGTGGGATCTGTCAAAACATTCTGCCAGGTGCAGAATAGCCAAAGACATCTCTTCGGTCTTCTTCTCCAAGGCCCCTTTTCCCCCTTGGAGAGTCTGTTCGAGGGGAGGAGGTTGAATCTCAATAGGCTGGTCGCTGGGGGCTCCAACAATTTTCATCTCCTACATTTGTATGTGTTAGTTTTACGAACTATAGCAACAAACAAAGGGGATGAAAATAATTACCAATCCTCGCAAGTGAGAGGTTGCAGTATTTCCCCTAGAAAGTAGATCACCCGATAAAGGCCGAGGGCCATCAGGTGATGGGAGTGCAATCTTCCCACCAGAAGATTGTTTCCCCAACACAAGTTGAGGATTGTTTAGTCGTGAGGGTATGACTTGCCGACCAGAAAATTGATCACCCGTCGAAAGACGAGAATCATTGGGATGAAATGGAGAAAACTAAGAAGAACGTCCCGAGGGATTATCATGAACCTCCAAAGGTGGAGATGAAGGTTCGACCTGCCGAGGTGCATGAACAGGGAGGACTACGGGAACCAAAGGAAGAGAGAGCAATGATGCGTCTCTCACCTTTGTCCTGCTAGAAGATCCCTCGTCAACCTTGGGTTTCTTCCTTGGAGGAGTCAGATCTTCAAACATCTGTAAATCTCTGAAAAAAGCATTCAGAACATGAGATGGTAATTTGAACCAAGAATTCTAGAAGAGCTTTACCTTCTGTGAATCTTGCTCAAATTCAAGTGCCACTTCTTCTTCATTACTTTCAATCTCAATGATGTTTTGATCTGCCATTGAGAAGTGTATAGAAGAGAAGAAAAGATGGCTTTGGAAAAGACTTAACCGGGAAGGAATTTGTGAGGTTTTAAAGTTAAGATGCTTTGGTATTTATAGCCCCCGGGGTGATGGTTCGTTTTCTGAACGCCTCGAGCTTTTAAAACATTTGCAATTTTACCTCGGGTTAAAAGATAGTTCTACGACGTCATCATTACTTGTCAAATTTGCCCAGAGTCCGTCTCGGGAAATAAACCACCATACTTTGTGCGCCACTAAGTGGTGGATTTGAAGTGCCGGGTTACGTATTCGATGTAAGTCTTAAAATTTGAAGTAAACATATCCCTTCGTTCTCTTCAAATTTGGGGGCTAGCTGACGAGGATTGATACCCGAGCTAGTTCAAATAAATACATGACTGGTTCAAGACAGATTCGAACCAGATGAGTGTCCGTTAATGCGAACTCAAGTTGCTCCGAGAAGCGCGGACATATGATCGCAGGCTTTACGCGATCAGATCGTAGACAGTGCACGGTCAGGAGTTCGTAGACGATGCACAGACAGAAGATCACAGATAGTGCGCGGTCAGATGATTACAAGCAACGCGCGGTCAGGACACCTTCGACCAGGAGATGCGGGATTGCTCAGTCCCTACAAAGGGGATATCCCTAGTATCCCGAAGATTCTTCCACGTATAAAGACAACCGTCAGGAGGTTAATACGTGCAGTTATTCCTTAATAACACATGTTAAACCTGCGTGGAGGTTAAGAGCAGTTATCAAAACTACACCCGAGCAACTGTTCAATGTCGTTATGCCTTGGCACCCTTTCGACCAGTATAAGAGGGTAAGCCAATGCACCAGACGAAGAGATCGAAGGATCGAGAGATCAGAAAATCAACAGAAGACATTAGACTAAGTTAGTTAGCTTTAATAAGCCTCTTGAGCATTGTCTTGTATAAACACACAGGAAAGATCTTCGCCTGTGAAGATCCTCTCCATAGTTTTGTAACTCTTTTCTCCTACACATAGTAAATCTCAACAGGATGTAGGGCTATTACTCCCAGCATCGAGGGCCCGAACCTGTATAAATCTCTCTGTGTTTCAGTTAACTTTGATTCATCATTCCTTCTCAGAGGGACACCCTGAAAGGTCTCACAACCTAGAAATTCTGCATAAGTTCGATTAAAGACCCCGAGTCCGAATCGTCGACAACGAGGGGATCCATCCAGGATGAAGTCCTGATGATTTCGGCGACTTCTAAGACACGGGGCTCGTCGCCCGCGTTCGGGGAGGTCACCGAGGGCTTCGCGATGGTCTCCAGGAAAGCTCCTTTCGGGAGCGGTTCCCGGGCGCTGGCTGCCCGGGCTAAGGCGTCGGCCCAGTCGTTGTCCCTCCGCTGGATGTGCCGGGCCTCTAGGCCATCGAAGTGCTTCTCCATCTTGCGCACCTCCTGCAGGTAAAGGCTCAGGTTTGTTTCATGGGACAAGTAGGACTTGTCCCTATGGCAAACCACGAGCTGGGAGTCTCCTTTCACTAGGAGGCATCGAATCCCCAGGGAGCGCGCGAGGCGCAACCCGAGGAGCAAGGCCTCGTATTCGGCTACGTTGTTCGTGGCGGGGAACTCGAGCCGCGCCGCATACTCCAGTTCCCTGCCCTCAGGGCTCCGGAGGACTACTCCCGCGCCGGCCCCGGGAAGACACAGAGAGCCATTAAATAAAAGTGACCAATGTTCACTGTGTCGGGGCGGTGTGGGGAGGTCTTCATCCCCAGGCCCGGAGGCAAGAGTCCACTCCGCCACGAAGTCGGCGAGGACTTGTGACTTGATGGCAGAGCGCCCTGTGAGGGAAAGGGAAAAGGGGGCGAGCTCGGCCCCCCACTTCCCTATCCGGCTGGTGGCTTCTTTGTTTCGGAGCACCTTCCCCAAGGGAGGGATGACGGGACGGTGATGGGGTGCCCCAGGAAGTAATGACGAAGCTTCCAGGACGCCATTAGGAGGGTGTAGCAGATCTTCTCCATCTCCATTTACTGAGTTTTGGCCCCTTGGAGGGCCTCGCTTACATAATACACGGGACGCTGTTGCCCGTCTTGCTCCTTTACCAATACCGCGCTTACGGCGACGGGGGTCGCGGTGAGGTAAAGGAGCAAGGGCTCTTCCGGGGACGGACTCACGAGCATTAGAGGGCTCGTGAGATATTTCTTCAAATCATCGAAGGCCTCCTGGGCCTCAGGGGTCCACCGGAACCCTTCAAGCCCCCGGAGAATTTTGAAGAATTAGAGGCCGCGTTCCCCTGATCGCGAGATAAAACGACTCAGCACGGCTAAGCGGACGGTGAGTCGTTGAACGTCCTTGACTGAGCGCAGCGGGGGCATGTCCAGGAACGCCCGGATCTTCTCGGGGTTGGCCTCTATGCCCCACTGGGACACAAGGAAGCCCAGGAGCTTCCCCCGGCGCACGCCGAAGGCGCATTTCTCCGGGTTGAGCTTTAGCCCGTATGCACGGAGGTTGCGGAAGGTCTCCACTAAATCACTGACGTGAGCAGTCATGCAGGGGCTTTTGACGATCGCGTCGTCGACGTAGACTTCGACGTTGCGACATATCTGGTCCTTGAAGACCAGCGTCATAAGTCGCTGGAAGGTTGCTCCAGCATTCTTCAGCCCGAAGGGCATGTGGATGTAGCAGAAGGTTTCGAGGGGAGTTATGAAACTCGTCTTTTCCTCGTCCCCTTCCGCCATCCAGACTTGGTGATAGCCCGAGTATGCGTCCAGGAAGCTCATCAACTCGCGCCCCGCGATCGAGTCGACCAACTGGTCAATTCGCGGGAGCGGGAAGTTGTCCTTGGGGCAAGCGTGGTTGAGGTCGGTGAAGTCCACGCACATTCGCCACTTGCCGTTCGACTTCTTGACGAAGACGAGCTTTGCAAGCCATTAGGGGTGCAAGACCTCCTGAATGAACCCCACCCCTCGGAGTCGGGCAATCTCTACCATGATCGCCTCTTGGCGTTCAAGGGAGAGCTTCCTCAGCTTCTGCTTGATCGGGGGGTGACCAGGGATCACCGCGAGCTTGTGCTCGATGACATCCCGGGCGACGCCTCGCACGTCGGAGGGTTTCCAGGCGAAAACATCAAAGTTTTCGCGCAGGAAAGCTGTGAGTTGCTCCGCGTGCTCTTCATGGAGATCCGCCCCGATCCTAACAATTTTGTCCCAGTTGTTCAGGGACAGTGGGATCTTCCGGAGGTCCCCCTCCAGGTGTGGCTTGGGAAGAGGCCTCCCGGAAGGTATCATGATGGTGTCTGACTCCGGGGGAGATGCCTCCCCCCCGGGTTTTGATGATGTTGAAGCTCCTGATCATTGCGGCGGCGCACTCGTATAGAGCGCGGGCCATGTCTTGGTCTCCCCGGGCGGTGATTGTTGGATCAAGGATGCCGACTAGAGGGGGGGTGAATAGGAGGCTTTAAAAACTTTAAAACTTAAAGCAAATAAAGAACGAATTATGTAAATAAGAGAAAGAGAACGAACACGATGATTTTTACCGAGGTATCGGAGACTCGCCCAGTCTCCACTAATCCTCGTTGAAGCACTCAAATCTCTTGAGTCTCGCTTCAATATCCACAAAGGATATTATCACTAATGGTTGCTCCTTGTCCACTCCGGAAAGGCGAGCACCGATGCCTTGTACACACTCGCCGAGCCTCTCCGACAATCTCCGAACGAAGAGATCAACGGCCACTCCTCCGAACCGTCTAGGTGAGAGCGCTCACCAAGAGTAAAAGGCAGCGAGGTCTTCTCTAGACCTCCAAACACGCACCGAGAAGCTAAGTGGATGCAAATGCAAAAGAACTGAAACTCTCGGTGGATCGGAAAGCACTCGACTTGATCAAAAGATCAAGATTTTATATATGAAACTAATGCTCAAGAGTGTGTATGAAATGCTGCTGCTTGTTGTGAGAAACACATGCCCAAAGCCCCTATTTATAGCCTCAAGAAGCAAATGAACCGTTGGAGCTAGGGCTGAAAATCAGCAACCCAAACTGACAGTCAGTTTAGTGCACAACGGCCGACAAAATTTACGGATAAAAAATAGCTAGCCGTTTGCAGCCAAAACAGGAAAGCTGGAACACGCCACTGACAGTCAGTTACACAAACTGACAGTCAGTTTGTGTACTGGCTCGACCAGAATCAAATAGAAACACAGTAAAAACACTCTCTGGTCGAAACCCCAACTGACAGTCAGTATGGACAAACTGACAGTCAGTTTAGTACAAAAAATTTGAGACAAAAAAACACCCTCTCTGGACAATTGTCACTTACACTAAACTGACATTCAAACTGACAGTCAGTTATGCAAACTGACAGTCAGCTTGAACAAAAACAGCTATAACTTTAAATCCAGAAATCCAAAAGAGGTGTTTAATAGCTCGTTGGAAAGATAATTTCAAGGGCTACATTATTGTCACAGAAGCAAAAGCCAGATCTACCTAGATCTTTCTGAAAAAAACAAATACTCTTCTGCTGCCAAAAACAGAACTGAAAATCCAGATTTCTCAAATAAGATCAAAACCAAATCCACATAAAAATGATGCGATGCAAAGACCTAGAATTCTCGGTTTGTGCTGGAGATAAAAAGAGGACTTTCGCTACCCCTCTTTATAGTACGGTCAAAACTAAAAAAGAATTTCCTAACCGATCATCTCCAAACGCCAAGATCGGTAAAATATAAAAACTTGTAATACCTGAGGTCTTTTGCATCTTCAAGATTTGCGTCTTGTCTCTTGCTCTTTTGCGTCTCGTGCTTCACTTTAAGTTGGGTTCATCTTGATCAACTTGCATTTCTTCCCAACTAATCCTGTGACAATCAATCTCAAAAAGCACGATTAGTCCGGAACACTTTGTTTTCATTGATCATCAAAATTAGGGTTAGGCATGAAGGCCTAGATGCAACAATCTCCCCCTTTTTGATGATTGATGACAACAAGTGTTCAAAAATAAAATAAATGAAATAGCTCCCCCTGAGTATATGCATCTCATCATACAAGATCATAAACGAATACATATACATCAGGGCATCTAATACATAAGCAAGTCACAGATGTGCAAATATCCACAAGTCATATCAGAGCGTACACATGCACATCAAGACATCATATATATCAATGTATCAGAGCTCAGGAACATCCAAATCATATATATCAAAGCCATAATCACATATCAGAACTACTCAGATAAACTCATCATACACAGACATCTCCATAAAAACATCTCCATATATATAAGAGAAGACATATAAGAGAAGACATCTGTTCATACATCAAAAGACATAAACAAACTCCAATATAACTCCAATATCGAATAATCTATCCAAAAATACTTCTCCCCCTTTGGCATCAAGCACAAAAAGGGAGGCAACCAAAACAAATCAGAGCCTAATGCTCATCATCTGAAGAAAATCCTATGATGTCTGTATCTCCGGAGCCCGCTGGAGATGCAGACGGGTCGACGGCTGGAGATGCCGGAGGAGTCACTACTGCAACGGGAGCTGCAGCAACTGGAGCAGATGAGCCTGGAGCAGCTGGATGGGAGGCAGAGCTCGGCGAAGACACAGCCTGGCGGGCCCTCTTGCGAGGGACCGAAGAGTCAGATGCAGGCAGACGTCGCAGTATCTCCTCCTGCTGAGCAGCCAAACGAAGCAACATCTGGTGATGCTCTGCCTGGGTGCTGAGGATCTGCTGCTGGGTCTGGAGAACCTGCTGAAGCAGAGAAGGTGACGCCGCAGAAGATCCGGCGCCAGGGTCTGAAGCAGGTGCTGGGGCAGACTCCTGAACTGGAGCCTCATCCTCTGAGTCCCCCGCAGCATCATCATCAGATGCGGGAGAGTCAGGGCCAGCAGCTGGAGCAGGGCGAGCACCGAGCCGGCGATCAGTCTGACCCGGAGGATAAAAGAGCAAAGGATGATGGGGCCGTGGCAGCTCAGTGTCAACGGCCCGGATATGGAGAAGCACCGCCATGATATACGGAGCGTATATCAGCTGACGGCGCGGGGAGAGAAGGACGTGCTGAATCTCACTAATGATGAGATCAGCAACGTCGAAGGGCTCCTCCTGAAAGATGGAGATGAGCACATGAAGACCAAGATAAGTGACCCTGGCTCTGTCTCCGCTCATGGGGACCAAAGTGAGACGGAGGATCCGCAGAGCCAAGTCAACATCGCGGCGCAGACCCGCGATGTGACGGAGCTGGAAGGGGCCGGAATAAAGCATGGCCACCTCCCGACGCTCGAGGTCAGGGAGAGTATGGAGCTGGCGACCAGAAGGAGGGCGCACCAGTCCAAGCGCCGACTCCAGCTGATCCTTCGTGACGGTGTAGACCTGGAGGCCCGTCATGAAGGTCATGGAGTCGCACTGAGGGGATATGAAGACAGTGGAATAGAACTGGCGTATGGGCCCCTCAGCCCAATGCAAAGAGGAATCCGCGACTAAGTCGCGAATCCCTACAGTGCCAAAAAGATCTGCGAGGGTGGTGATGCCTGTGCGAGAGGCGATCATACCCCATGACAGAGAGCGGTGGGCAAAGATAGGAGCGCGGCTGTAGACGCTGGTAAACAGGTCTAGGTGGAGGTTCGTGTAACAAGTGAGCACCTCGCACCCGTCGCGACCAGTGGGTCGCGGCGACAGGTACGGGTTCACAGAGCGGAGCGTGCGAAGGCGGCTCGCGTGCCAACGTGAATAATCCACGGGCACGCGCTCAGGCGGAGGCGAGGGTCGGTTCTCGGATGTCTGACCCGATGAACGCTGGCTGTTTGCCGCATTCTTCCATCGGGCCCCACGACGAGAGGGACCGGCCTGATCAGACATGACGAAAGGGAAACAGGAAAAAACAGAGGAGAAAAAGGAGAAACGACCTGACCAGACGAACTGAAGATGAACTGAAGTGATCGAGGAAGCTGATGCGAAGAAGACTGCCAAATTGACCACAGGAACGAAGCTCAGCACGGCCTGGAGGTCCTCGATCAAGGCACAAGACAAACGAGTGAGGTGCCGAGAGGAGGAGGCCGTGAACAGAGGAGCCGCAAGCCAACGAGGTCGAGATGGTCGAGGACGGTGGCGCCGGCGGTGAGAAGTTCACCGGCGACGAAAGGAGGCGCAAGGAGGCGGTAGCGAGGCACGGCGAGGCAGGGGAGCAAAAACGACGGCGAGGAGGAGCAAAAACAGTAACGGCGGCGAGAAAAAGGAGGTGAGGAGACGCGAAACAGAACGGGGATTTAGGGTTCTCGATCCCGCAACTGACAGTCAGTTTTATAAACTGACAGTCAGTTCCAAACTCAGAAACATGGAACTGACAGTCAGTATACCATACTGACAGTCAGTTCACAGAACTGCGTTTTGAAACTGACAGTCAGTGTATGAAACTGACAGTCAGTAGGGGACTTGAACACGACCAGGAGCTACGACCAAAATCAAATGCACGTAACTGACTGTCAGTTTATGAAACTGACTGTCAGTTATGACACTGATTTCGACCAGAAACTAAGACCAGGCTCCTAACGACTGAACTGACTGTCAGTTATTGAAAC
The DNA here is from genome assembly GCA_019359835.1 of Pharus latifolius. Taxonomy (NCBI): domain Eukaryota; kingdom Viridiplantae; phylum Streptophyta; class Magnoliopsida; order Poales; family Poaceae; genus Pharus; species Pharus latifolius. Next base: position 13,648,665 of record CM033328.1, on the reverse strand, counting down.
TGACTGTCAGTTTGGTCAATTTCGACCAGAAGCTATCTAAGACAAGAGAGGGAATAAAATAATAATATTTTATACAAACAAACACTTTTAGCACATCAACTAGCATTTGATATATCAATTATGTTCAGTTCACCCCTTAAAAAGCAAAATCTTGTTTCATCTAGGGGTTTAGTGAAAATATCTGCTAGTTGCATATCAGTTCTAACATAATTCACATCAATATCTCCTTTTGCCACATGATCTCTAATAAAGTGGTGCCTTATTTCAATATGCTTAGTTCTAGAATGTTGAACAGGATTATTAGCAATTTTAATGGCACTTTCATTATCACACAATAGTGGCACTTTATCAAATATAATTCCATAATCCAAAAATGTCTGCTTCATCCACAATAATTGAGCACAACAACTACCAGCAGACACATATTCAGCTTCAGCTATGGAGAGAGCTACAGAATTTTGCTTCCTAGATGACCATGAAACTAATGATCTCCCCAACAGCTGACAGCTACCAGATGTGCTCTTTCGATCAATCTTACACCCAGCATAATCAGAATCCGAATACCCAATTAATTCAAAATTTGCATCTTTCGGATACCAAAGGCCTAAACTGGGATAGCATTTTAAATACCTAAGGATTCTTTTAAGAGCAGTTAAGTGACATTCCTTAGGATCAGACTGAAATCTAGCACATAAGCACACACTAAACATGATATCAGGCCTAGATGCAGTAAGATATAAAAGACTACCAATCAAAGACCTATACAGTTTAGAATCAACCGATTTGCCGCTTTTGTCCATGTCCAAATGTCCATTTGTCGCCATGGGAGTTTTGATTGGCTTGGCGTCTTCCATCCCAAAGCGCTTGAGCAGGTCCTTCACGTACTTTGTTTGACTCACGAACGTACCGTTCCTGAGTTGCTTGATTTGAAGTCCAAGGAAGAAGCTCAGCTCACCAATCATGGACATCTCGAACTCCCTAGACATCATCTCTCCAAACTCATGACAGAAATGTTCATTAGTAGATCCAAATATAATATCATCGACATAGATCTGACAAATGAACAAATCTTTTTCAATTTTCTTTGTAAAGAGAGTTGTATCAACCTTCCCAATTTTAAAACCTTTTGATAATAGAAAGTCTCTAAGACGCTCATACCAAGCTCGAGGAGCTTGTTTGAGACCGTAGAGAGCTTTCGACAATTTAAATACATGGTTTGGAAATTTAGAATCTTCAAAACCGGGAGGTTGTTCAACAAACACAAGTTCAGAAATTTCACCATTTAAGAACGCACTTTTTACATCCATTTGAAAAAGTTTGATATTAAAACATGATGCATAAGCAAGAAGGATGCGAATAGCTTCAAGTCTTTCCACAGGTGCAAAAGTTTCACCAAAGTCTAAGCCTTCGACTTGAGTGAAACCTTGAGCAACAAGACGAGCTTTGTTTCTAATTACAACACCATTTTCATCTTGTTTATTCCTGTAAACCCATTTTGTTCCGATAACATTATGATCTTTGGGTCTTTTAACTAGAGTCCAAACTTCATTTCTAGCAAAGTTATTAAGTTCTTCATGCATGGCATTAACCCAATCGGGATCATTTAAAGCTTCATTAACATGTTTGGGTTCTAAAGAAGACACAAATGAATGATGTTCACAAAATGCAGCAATACGAGATCGAGTTTGAACACCCTTACTGACGTCACCCAATATTTGGTCTAGAGGGTGATCCTTGGTGATGGTTTGGTGTTGCCTTGGTTCTTCATCTTGTACTGCTTCATCTTGACTTTGTTCTGGAGGATCAACATGAGATGATGATGCGTCTTGATCAACATTTTCAACATTGACATCATCTTCTTGATCTTCCTCTGTTGGCTTGATGTCTCCAATGGTTATGTTTTTCATGGCTTCTTGAAGATCGTCACCTGAAACTTCATGAGATACTTGCTCCTTTTGTGAGCCATTAGTTTCATCAAATTCGACGTCACCAGATTCTTCAATACAACTTGTATTTTTAAAAAACACGATAAGCTTTACTAGTGGTGGAGTATCCGACTAGAAAGCCTTCATCTACTCTTCTTTGAAATTTTCCACCAAAATTTCTTTTCTTAAGAATATAACATTTGCAACCAAAGACTCGGAAATAAGAAATATTTGGCTTGCGCCCAACAAGAAGTTCATAAGGAGTCAAATTCAGAAGAGGATGCAAATAAAGCCGATTTATAGAATAGCAAGCGGTATGCACGGCTTTAGCCCAGAAGCGAGTAGGAGTATCATACTCACTTAGCATAGTCCTTGCCATTTCTATAAGTGTTCGATTTTTCCTTTCAACGACTCCATTTTGCTGCGGAGTGTAGGATGTGAAAAATTCGTGTCTAATTCCAAGAGTGTCACAAAAATCAAATAGAGTTGAATTAACGAACTCTCCACCATGATCACTACGGATTTTCTTGATGGATAATTCGAATTCAGTAGAAACACATTTTGCAAAACTTTTGAAAACATCGGGGGTTTCGGATTTTTGGGAAATAAAGAAAACCCAAGTGTAGCGAGTAAAATCGTCAACAATCACAAAACCATAATTGCTACCCCCGATACTTTGGAACTCAGAAGGTCCAAATAAATCCATATGAAGGAGTTCCAAAGCTTTGCAAGTCGAAAGAATGCGCTTAGTTGGATGTGAAGTAGCTACTTGCTTGCCCGCTTGACAAGCGCTACAAGGTTTGTCCTTTTCAAAATTCACATCCTTTAAGCCAACAACCAAATCACGTTTTAAAAGTTTTCTCAATTGATGCATTCCAACATGTGCAAGTCGTCTATGCCATAGCCAACCTTTTGAGGTTTGAGAGACAAGACATGTTGAAAGAGATGCATCTTTTGAATGAAAATCAACCAAATAAAGATTTCCAAAACGAAAGCCTTTAAAGATCAAAGTTTTATCTTTTAAACTTTCAACCAAAACTTCTTTTGGGAAAAATGTGCAACTAAAACCAAAATCGCAAATTTGTGCAACCGAAAGCAAATTGAAATTCAGAGATTCGACCAATAAAACATTTGAAATAGATAGATCATTTGATATTACGATTTTACCCAAGCCTACAACATTTCCTTGACGATTGTCGCCAAAGGTAATCTTTTGGTTCTCGCTTCAGTTGTCTTCTATTGAGGTGAACAACTTCTTATTACCGGTCATGTGTTCGGAGCATCCGCTATCTAGCACCCAATGCCTCCCACCAGTCTTGTAGTTCACCTGCATAAAAAGAATTAAGTTCTTTTAGGTACCCAAACCTTTTTGGGTCCTTCAATGTTAGCAATCAAAGCTTTGGGCACCCAAATAGATTTATTTCTTTTATTTAACATGGGTGCACCAACATACTTTGCTATAGCATAACCTTTTCTCGATTTTTGAAGCATGTAGCAGAATCAAAGTAATTTGGAGTCATTAAGGGACATGCTTCATGCGAATGACCGGTTTCATGGCATTTATGACAAAATGTGTTGAATGCTTTAACAAATATAGTTTTAGAATTTTGTTTCCTTCCTTTCTTTTGAAAATATCCTAATCCTTCTTTTCTAAAAGAACATTTTTGTTTACTAAGGATTAGATCAAGAGATATTTTTCCTTTATAACAATTTTCTAAGCCTTTTCCAAGTTTTTCAACTTGTGCCTTAAGTACATTATTTTCATTTAAGATGTTGTCATTTGAAACACATGGAGTGTGATGACTACTAGAGGGAGATTCATTCAAGTTACATGAAGTTGAAGCATCTACCTTAGATGAAGCATTTGTAACATCTTTTATAAGCATGCTTTCATAGGAATCTTTAAGCTCGGAGTATTGAACGCGTAGGGAAGAATGTTCTTCCTTAAGCGCCTTATACTTCTTCTTAGTTTTTCCAAAAACTTCATTTAATTCGGTTATCATTTCAACTAAATCATCATAAGATGGATCGTTTGAATGTACCTTTTCATCGCCTTTAGCCATAAGGCAAATGGATGAGCTAGTTGAAGTGTTGATGTTGCCGAGAGCTAGTCCGGCCATCTTCTTGGAGCAACTTCTTTTGTTGTCGGAGTCGGAGTCGGAGCTCTCTCCGACGGACATCCATTCTCCAAAGCAAGCTTCTTTGATTTCTTCATTCTTCTTCTTGTTCCATGCCTTGTTCTTGTTTGGACATCTTGATGCTATGTGTCCCTTCTTATGACATCCATAGCAAATGATGTCCTTGAAGTTGTTTTGCTTTTGCCCCTTTGGTCGTGTGTCAATGTTGACACCCTTCTTATGTAACCTGCGAAGGAGTTTTTGAGTATTTTTTACCATAAGTGCGAGGTCTTCATCGGAGGAGCCTTCGCTTGAATCGTTCCTTGCATTAGCTTTGAAGGCCAAAGCTTTCTTCTTCGTCTCCGTGGATTCGGCCGCTTCCTTCTTTTCCTTCTTGTGCATCTCATGGGTGATGAGGTTCCCATAGAGATCGGTTGGTGTTGTGGTTGATAGGTCGGAGTTTGTGAGAACCTTGACCAAGGTGTCGAAGCTTTCCGGCAAGGCCCTAAGCATCTTTCTCACAAGCTCAAGGTCAGTAAAAACAACACCAAGACCCTTGAGTTCATTCACAATGTTATTTAACCGAGTAAACATGGAATCCACGGACTCGGTTGATGACATGGTGAATGTCTCATATTTTTGCCTCACCATTAGCAATTTTGCCTCTTTAACCTTTGTAGTGCCCTCGTAAATTTCTTCGAGGGTAGTCCAAACCTTATGAGCAGTCGTGAGATTGCTCACACGGTTGAACTCGTTTAAGGATAAACCGGCAAAGAGAGCATTTTTTGCACGGGCATTTAAATGCAACTTTCTCCTATCGTCTTCGGATTGACTTGCCGGATCAACCGGAGGAGTAAAGCCGAGTTTAACAATATCCCATGCATCAAGCCCCATGGCTTCTAGGAATACCGACATGCGCACTTTCCAATACGGATAATTTGTTCCATCAAAGATGGGCGCACGACCGGTATGTCCAAGAAGAAAATCCCCGCTTGACGACATCCTCTCTCTAGGCGGTAAAGCCTAATGAATCGAGAGACCAAGCTCTGATACCACGTGTTGGATCAAGGATGCCGACTAGAGGGGGGGTGAATAGGAGGCTTTAAAAACTTTAAAACTTAAAGCAAATAAAGAACGAATTATGTAAATAAGAGAAAGAGAATGAACACGATGATTTTTACCGAGGTATCGGAGACTCGCCCAGTCTCCACTAATCCTCGTTGAAGCACTCAAATCTCTTGAGTCTCGCTTCAATATCCACAAAGGATATTATCACTAATGGTTGCTCCTTGTCCACTCCGGAAAGGCGAGCACCGATGCCTTGTACATACTCGCCGAGCCTCTCCGACAATCTCCGAACGAAGAGATCAACGGCCACTCCTCCGAACCGTCTAGGTGAGGGCGCTCACCAAGAGTAAAAGGCAGCGAGGTCTTCTCTAGACCTCCAAACACGCACCGAGAAGCTAAGTGGATGCAAATGCAAAAGAACTGAAACTCTCGGTGGATCGGAAAGCACTCGACTTGATCAAAAGATCAAGATTTTATATATGAAACTAATGCTCAAGAGTGTGTATGAAATGCTGCTGCTTGTTGTGAGAAACACATGCCCAAAGCCCCTATTTATAGCCTCAAGAAGCAAATGAACCGTTGGAGCTAGGGCTGAAAATCAGCAACCCAAACTGACAGTCAGTTTAGTGCACAACGGCCGACAAAATTTACGGATAAAAAATAGCTAGCCGTTTTCAGCCAAAACAGGAAAGCTGGAACACGCAACTGACAGTCAGTTAGACAAACTGACAGTCAGTTTGTGTACTGGCTCGACCAGAATCAAATAGAAACACAGTAAAAACACTCTTTGGTCGAAACCCCAACTGACAGTCGGTATGGACAAACTGACAGTCAGTTTAGTACAAAAAATTTGAGACCAAAAAACACCCTCTCTGGACAATTGTCAGTTACACTAAACTGACATTCAAACTGACAGTCAGTTATGCAAACTGACAGTCAGCTTGAACAAAAACAGCTATAACTTTAAATCCAGAAATCCAAAAGAGGTGTTTAATAGCTCGTTGGAAAGATAATTTCAAGGGCTACATTATTGTCACAGAAGCAAAAGCCAGATCTACCTAGATCTTTCTAAAAAAAACAAATACTCTTCTGCTGCCAAAAACAGAACTGAAAATCCAGATTTCTCAAATAAGATCAAAACCAAATCCACATAAAAATGATGCGATGCAAAGACCTAGAATTCTCGGTTTGTGCTGGAGATAAAAAGAGGACTTTCCCTACCCCTCTTTATAGTACGGTCAAAACTAAAAAAGAATTTCCTAACCGATCATCTCCAAACGCCAAGATCGGTAAAATATAAAAACTTGTAATACCTGAGGTCTTTTGCATCTTCAAGATTTGCGTCTTGTCTCTTGCTCTTTTGCGTCTCGTGCTTCACTTTAAGTTGGGTTCATCTTGATCAACTTGGATTTCTTCCCAACTAATCCTGTAACAATCAATCTCAAAAAGCACGATTAGTCCGGAACACTTTGTTTTCATTAATCATCAAAATCAGGGTTAGGCATGAAGGCCTAGATGCAATAGTGATCACGCTGTGAGCCCGGGGATCTTCACGCAGAGCTATTTCTAGTGGATTGCGCCCCCAAGTGGTTGATCGTGGTCCTCCCCATGATCGCGTTGTAAGAAGAGGGGAGGTCTACCACATCAAACTGGACCATCTCGGTCCGGTAGTTCTCTGGGGTGCCGAAGGTCATGGGGAGATCCACCTTCCCCACGGGGTAGGTCGTCTTCCCCGGGACGAAGCCTTGCAAGGGTCTTGCTGCAGGTTGCAAGAGCTTCTCGTCCACCTGCATCTCCCTAAAAGCTTTTAGGTAGAGGACGTCAGTGGAACTCCCGCCATTGACGAGGATGCAGGCTAGGTGGCAGTTGTAGATGGTGGTAGAGACGATGAGCGCGTCATCATGGGGGAAGTGAACCCCACGCGCGTCTTCCACCGTGAAGGTGAGGGGGACGTCCGACCACTTGGGTTGCGGAGACGTATGTAGCACCCGCACCACCTTTACTTCGCGTGCGTACTCCTTATGCTGACGATTGGAATCCTACCCGGAGGCGGACCCTCCCGTGATGACGTTGACATGCCTCTGGGAGGTTTGGAAGGGGAGAGTCTCTGATGGGTCCCCTTCCCGCGTTCGTCCCTGCTGTCCCCCCGCGGGAGCAAGAAGGGCTGGTAAGGCCGGCTGAGGGGGTAAGGAGGCCTGAGTCCCCCCCTGCCCATGCTGGTCGAGGAATGCGGTGAATTATTGGAGCAGTTGATGGCATTCCCGGGTGGCATGGGTATTAGACCTGTGGAAGGTACACCACAGACCTTCCCTGCCTCCCGCCGCGGGGCCTTCCCGACCGCGGGACGACTGTCCTCCCCCACGGCCTTTCGGCTTGGGGAAGGGGCGGTAGCCCTTGGAGGCATCGCGTGAGCCGCCTCCACCCTCGAGGACAAAGGTGTCCCGAGGCCGTGGCTCGCTACGACCCCCCTGCTTAGGGCGTTTGAGGGGGTCCCTCGCCCCCCGGTCGACAGGGGCAGGAGCCCCCTGGTTTTTCTTCGAGAGGTCATGCTCCTCCACCCTGGCGTACTTCTCGAGTACATTAAAGAGCTCATCGGCGGATGAGGGGCAGCTTCGGGAGAGTCTCCGGTGGAGCTCCCCTGGGAGGATCCCGCTCTTACACACCTCAATGGCTGTGGAGTCGGGGACGTGAGCCACTTTGCTCTTGACCTGAGCAAAGCTCTTGAAGAAGCTGCCGATGGTCTCCCCCGTCCTCTGCCGGACGGTATACAGCTGCGAGGAATCCAGGGGACGCACATAGTTCCCCTGGAAGTTCGTGTAGAACTCTTGTTTGTGCAGCGCGAAGGACTTGATGGAGCCGGCCTTCAAGTTGTAGAACCATGAGCGGGCGATCCCGATCAGGTAGAGGGGGAAGACGTTGCACTGCACCGTCTCATCCCCCCCAGCCGCCGAGATGGCTGTGGAATACACCTGCACAAACTCATAAGGATCGGCCTCACCGTTGTAGTGTTCGATGTGCGGCGAGCGGTAAGCCACAGCCATTGAATGCACCGGAGTCTTCGGCACAGTGGCTGGTTAGGCCCTTCCACTTCTCGGGGAGAGTCTCAGTCACTATCTCCATTGACGGGGGACGCGCGCTCGTTGTCGGAGTCGGGAAGGGGCCCAAGAGGTCCGCCGGCATGGCGGTAGTGCCGTTTTTCTTCCGAGTTGGTGGAGCTAACCTCCATGACATCCGGGCGCTCCCCAGGAGAGATTGGCTCTTCGGTGGGTCTCTTCCCCCGGCCGGAGCGGGAGCGAAGCTCTCTGCATCCACGACCCAGGGGAAGTTCCTCCCCGGACTTGGTCGTACACATTTGCTCAACCTCCTCCCTGGTGAAGCGGACTTGGTGCGCCGGAGGTGCCCTCGGGGGTGGCCCCGGGGCAAGAGGGAGTTCGTGCGCTATAGCTACCGGCCCGGGTGCTACCGGGACCGGTGAGGGGGAAACCCTTGTGGTGACATCCGGAACCGGAAAGGGGGAAACCCCTGTATCATCCGGAACCGAAGAGGGGGGAACCCCCGCGGCGACGTCCAGAATCTGGGCGCCGTTGCGGGGGGAGGCCCGCTGCGATGCGGGAGCTATTTTGTCAACTGCCCCCGGTGCGGTAAACGCGACCTGCGGGGCGGTACTGGCTCCCGGCGCAGGGAAAACCCCCGGCATGTAGTGGGTCCCTGGCCCCGGGAAGGGGCCCGGAGCGGGGTGTCCCCCCGGTACCGCGAAGGCCCCGGGCATGAGGTAACCCCCTGGCATCGGGAAGGCTCCTGGCGCCGGGAAGGCTCCGGACGGATGGCCCGCCGAGGGAGGATACCATCCGGTGGGGTCGTACGGAGCGGCCGGGCCTCCGGGGGCCAGAGGGGCCACTGGGTGACCCATAAACGGGGGCATAGCTCCTAGGAATGGGTACTGTGGGTAAGTGGGGGCCGGTGGTCGCGCCAAGACGCGGAGCAACTCATCCATAGAGCACTGGGCGTGGAGCTGGCCCTCCACTAAGGCCTCAAGCAAGGTGTCCTGGGGAGCCGGGGAAGTTGTTGGGGGAGACTAGTCCCAGCCGAGGCGACCGCGGTCACCGGGACTGACCCGGAGGTCGAACCGCCGAAATTGACAGGGAAGGTGGGAGGCGGTACATGGGTCTGGCCGCCTCCGAGCGGAAGCGCCGGGACGGTCATGTCCCGGACAGGCGGCGCCATGTCACCGGGAAGGGCGCGAGCCCTCGTTCTTGGGGGAGCCATGGCGTCTCATCACGAGTCCCCACGGACGGCGCCAACTGTCGTAGTATTGCGAATACTCCGGCAGATTTAGTGGAAGATCCTAGCGAAGAAAAGCTGACGCGAGCTAACCGCGTGACCGGTCCTCTCCCATCGGACAAACGCAGCAAGTGACATGAAGATTTATACAGGTTTGGGCCTCAGTGGAGGCCCTAGTCTTGTCGGCGTGCTCCCAACCGGAGTTGGCTAGGGGATCTCTCTCGGGGGAGAGATGGCTCTGGAGCACACCTGTTAGATTGTCTATTCCAAGTAATAATGAATTGTCCCCTTTACATGAGTTGTTACAAGGGCTTATATAGCCCCAAAAGATGCAAAAAAGACTAAACTACCCCGCCTACCACCATTGGATCGAGGGGCAGCAATGTCCTTCTCCCGGTTAGGAACCTTGGATGCTTGACAAATGTCCGCCGGTTCCCGAGGCGCTTCTCGCGTGACCCTCATGTGACCCGGGACCGGAGACTCCCGTCTTCGCTGGGACAAGCCACCGGGGGCCCTTGTCCCCGGGCAAAAGGCGGCGCCCAGGACAAGCCACCGGGGGGCCTTGTCCCCGGGCAAATGGCGGCTGTCGGACCCCCATTTGAGGAATCCGGTGGCAACCGCCCAAGTGGGTTGCACTCAGAAAAGGTACATTGCAGCTCACAACAACAAGATGCATTATATAAAAATGCGAGTAATTAAAAACAAGTGCTGATCACAAGGACCAACATTACAATAACTTAGCGCCAAAATGACGCATTTAAATGTTGATACAAATTAGGGAGTTTTCGACACAAAGGTCGGCACAAAATGAAACAACAATAATAAGCAAAAGGACTTCATTAGCCTTCTTCTTCTGCAGCAGCGGTGTACGGGCCTTCTCCACATCTGACTCCACCTTGGTGCATAACCCTCTATCAAGCTTGGTCTTCAGTTTCTTCTTCTTGTTCCACATTGGGTTCAAGACCGTAAGATTCAGGGTCGACGAATCCTTCTTCTAAATTCGTTTGTAAAAGCAAGGGTGAGCACATTGTCCACATGGTGCTCAACAAGTCCCAAATAAGAATGCAAGCATATATAGATGAGGGGGAAATTTCTCACAGAATAGCTCTTTGGCTTTGTATATGTATATAGGATAGATTTTCACACTTGGTTTTTGGAGAAAAGACCTTTATTTTCAAAAGCGGTGCTTTTAAAACCCTAAGCTAAATTCTCAGAAAATGTTGTGTGTGGCGGTCTTTCATGAGTCACCACTTTTATTCTGATTTTGTGAAAACTTTCCAAAAGCTACTTGTGCTGCATTGACGTGAATAGAATCCACAGCGCGCAGACTCCATAACCTGGGAGCTCAGAGTATCCGATACTTTTTAAACTTTGCAAAGGTGTACCACCTTAATCCATCGATCATTCGGCTTTCAAGTCGGTACCTCTCCATGCGACTCTTACGCATGTGACAAGGCCGAGATGACACAACAATTTACAGTCCTAGCATTAGCTATTCCCTGCCCGGTAAATAGACAGTCAAGTCTCAAGTACCGTTGTGGGTCCTCCCCACTGCCTTACTTCCTAGCCTGGATCTATGTTCTCGCAAGACACATAGCCTCTCTTGATTACAGTCGCGCACGACTTAATCTGGCATAGGGCGTCTTCCTTCTTTCCACCTTTTCCTCTCATGATTTTTCTGAACTCACATCACTCATGGCCTTCTGCGGCCCACCAGCTCTCGCAAGACACTGGATCGACAACCATTGTAGGGAAAAGCTAATACTAAAGAAAGCTACTAAGTTGCGCCCGTCCCATAAATAGGCAAGTGGTTGGTACGTTTTTCATGCCGCATAGAAGCACAGCACAAGGTTCTAGTCCTTATGAATCTCTAGTGAGGAGTCTTTCACATTCCCAGCGCGCACACAGCACCATCCACTCAAACCATCCTCACTATCGATTCCAATCACATTTTCTTTCACAAAAGGGTTTTGAATATACTTTTCTCATATGTGACCATTCAACATTTATCATATTATCTTGAGCATAGTATAGCCTAAGCATGATATTCTAGGGTGACAAGGGTGCAGGAATATTCAATGTCAAAAGGGGCTTTACAATCTTTTAGGTCATATCTAATCACTTTATTGAAACATAGTTCTTATTTGAACTTAAGGCATGCATATACTTGAAAACAATTAACGTATTTCATTTCAAAATATTAGGCTAGACATGATCAAGGGTTTGGGACTTGCCTTGCAGTGATGGGTCTAGCTGCTCAGATGAATCCTCGAAGATCTCCTCGGTTCCTTCAACGTCTGGTTCCACGGCGGATACAAACAACACATACACACTATATAAACATACAAGTACTAGAAATATACATCATGCATGCAGGGGTAAGGGTTTGGACAAGGCCACTTGACATTGATCGAAGAGATGGGCTCAAAAGGACTTGAATGTCGAAAGGCTGACATTCGGCTCATGGCTTGATATAGCCCTAAATTGGTTCTAGGTCTGTTTTCTGGAGATGTGGCAATAGGAAATATTGTAGAGCATGGTTCAAAAGGCTTAGTGGACAAAGTGGCATTTCAACTGCTCAAATGTAACAAGTCTAAATCATCTAATGCCACTGGTGGACATGCACTGACATAGTGCTAGACATGGCCAGAAACTAGGGCATTGGATAACTTTTGACTCAGGACTCCAATTGATGCACAACTTTGTCTGGGGTTTAGGCATTGATAACAGCTACAAAACTCTCAACAAGCTCAAGGGCAGAAAGTGGCCGGAAGGTGGCCAAATCCGGTGAGCAAGCACGGTGGTCTGGACATGAACTGAACCACTGAACAGCAATCTTGGCATGATCATAACTTTTGATCCAGGTCGATTCAGGAGTCGAGCTAGTAGACAATATTGCTCAGGGTATTGAGATCTATTTAAGGGACAAAGTGTACGGGGCTAGATCGGCCGGGGAGAAATTCCGGTGACCGGCGCTGGAGAAGACGACTCCTAAATTGGGCGTTTTCGATTTAAAGAGTTCGAAGTCGATTCATTGCTCAGGTTGTGAGAGGGTGAGGTGAGGGGGCTATTTGTAGGGTTAATTCGGCCGGAGAATGGCCGGAGAAGCTTGGCGACGAGGACCAATTCACTGGTGGCGCGCAAACTACAGAAAGGTTATGATCGCTGCTCAATTTTGAAATCTAAGTTTGTAGGCTTGCTCAAAGGGGTGTACTGAACAATTTTCATCACTGGCACGAGGATTAATTCGGATTGAATCGGCCAGCATTGAGGAAACAGGGCATTTGGGATTTTCCGACGATCGCCGGCGTTAGGGTTCGCCGGGTGCCAATTAGATGCTATGGTACGAAGAGAGGGATGAAGGGAGCTTACTGGTGGCGTTGGTTTGGAGAAAGAAGCTTCGGGTGAAGCTGGCGCCGTGAGCTTCAGGAACTGCTAGCCGGGGAAGAAGATCTTTGCGGCGGCGTTGGAGAACTCAGCTGCTCTCTGGTGGTGGAGGCTAAGGCTTACAAATGCGGGTGGTGTGAAGAGATGCTGGGCAAAGGGGGGGAGGGGGCTTTATATAGCCGCGGGATTGAGCTCTCGGGAGCTGCAGCAATCGCCGGGGAGATTTTCCTTCTGGCGCTGGGACGGTCATCGAGGTACTTCGGGACACGGCGGGGCTCTGCCAGAGGCGGAGCATCGCGTGAAATCGGGATTTCGTCAGGAAGGCGAGATGATGATCCCCGGGACGGCAGCCATGTGGCGTGGAGCTCCTGACAACAGTAGGCACGCGCGCGCGCGGGGAAGAACATGGCACAGCGTGGTGAACTGCTTCCACGGTGGCGATACAGCTGTGCGCGGTGAAGGCTACGTGGCTATGAAGGTGGCAGCGCGAGGAACTTCGCCGGCGGCGAGTTCAACGGCGAGGCAAAATGGCGGGCGCTGGTTGAAAACGGCACAGGGACCTGGTTGCAAACTTTGGACTGAAATGTGACGATTTGGACTGAACTGTGAAGGTTTTGGCTCGGGAATTTGGGCCTATTTGCAATTCTGAAGAACTGAAGGGCTGATTTGAATTCTGACTTTGCAGATGAGTGCTACTAAATGTCTTAGACTCATCCAGCAGGAAAAATGGTGAAATCCGATAAGATCTGGTGGTTTTGGCAAAAATCGAAAACAGGGTAATTAGGGTAAACAGGGTAATTAGGGTTTGAAACTTTTGTCGAGGCTGAAACTAGGGTTTCGGTCGAGATTCTGGAATTCTTCTAGAAGGAAAAAATGTTCAGAAAAATGAAAGAAAGGTAATCACTTGATCAGATCTGGATTTGGAGATGATCTGGGACTTCTAGCCTTTTTGGGTTTTCTAAAAGGACTAAACTAAAGCACTTTTGGACTGAAATGTAAAAATGATCTGGGAGATGAAGTTTAGCTGCCAACTTTTTAGGTTAAGGTAGTGGCATACCTAAGATCAAGATAGGGTTGAGACAACAGGGATTCCAAAGAAGATATGCTGACTCGCAAGCAGAAAAGATAGCCAAAAATAGGGATGTTACAGCGGCGCCCGGGACAAGCCACCGGGGGGGGGCCTTGTCCCCGTGCAAATTGAATAGCCTCTTACCTGGACTTGATCTCGTGGAGATTTCCCCCAACAAAAAGCATGTCTAATTGAGCCAAAAACTTCTCTATTTATAGTACATAAGTCCTAAAATTAACCAATTACAACTCAAGACTTATTTAGAAAGGAAATTGTCTCAGATTCAGACTTTAAACCGACTGACGGGTCTGTTTTGGATTCGGATATCGGGTTTCGGGTCGGATTCGGGTCCAATTTTGGGTCGGAATCTTGTGTTTTTTCAGATTTTCAGCATCTTCTTTCTCCACTTCATTTCCTATCCAAACGATGTCGAAATAACTCCAAATTTGGTACGTTTGTTCCCTGAAACATGAAGAACACACTCACAAAAGTGGATTATAAAAATATTACAAAAAGTCACATAAAATGACGTATCAAAGGAATTTTAAGCATCATTTTTGCACATTTTCAATACTAAACCTAGGGTAAAAACCCTACCAAATTAAGACTTATCACCTAGGTCCTTGCAAATTCGGCCATTCACTGATCTCTCAATAGATGCAGTGACCACTGCAGCAATTGTGGTTTCAACGACTGTTGAGAGGGTAGTGAGTCAATCGGACCTTGCCGCGGTCATGACTACAATTGACTCTCTAGTCGCAAACAGGAGGGTTTTCATAGTAAGGACTTTGGCTCCCCAATCCCCATTAAATACGACCAGGAATTATCTCATAGTTGTATAGGGAGAAGGGAGCGATGTGGAGGAGGAAAAGGAAACATCTCTGTTCACTTTGAGGAGGAAGCCACCAACTACCTCTGATGAATCCTCCTCCATGGTGCTATCCTCGCTTTTGTCTCCTAAAGGCAGGGCCTCGAGTTCCTGAAATATCTTGGGACTCAGCATCAGGTAAGCATTTTGTTGGAGGAGAATCCCAGACCCTTCCCGGGAAGAATCCTTGAGGGCTACCAGGCAAAGTCCCGGAGGCCTTCCGTGGAAAACCCCGGAGGGCTATCGGGCAAAGTCTCAGAGGCCTTCCGTGGAAAACTCTGGAGGGGTACCGTGTGAAGTTCTGGAGGCCTTCCGTGGAAAATCCCAGAGGGCTACTGGGCGATGTCCGGAATGCCTCCCAGGAGGAGTCGTGGAGGTCCCTTGTAGACCACAGGCATCTCTTCGAGCCCCGGACGCCTCCTATGGCAAACCCTGGACGCCTCTCATGAGATATCACGGAGGCCTCCCGGGAAAAGCCACGGAGGTCTCCCATAGAACTATGATAAATCCCGGACGTCTACCGGGAAAAGTCCCGGGGAGCTACCGGGGAAAGTCCCGAACGTCCTCCATGAGAAATCCTGGACGCTCTCCGGAAAAGGTCACGGAGACCTCTCGTGCGAGGGGCCTGCGAGGTCAAGTGTGGGTGATGTCAAGAGTGCCTCGGGAGCTGTGAGGACACTTTTCAAGCATCCAAGCCCTTCGGCCTGTGAAATGGCATCAACACCCCTCAATCCGACGGCCATAGCTAGGGCTCTTTAGTCTTTTTGCATGTTTTGGGGCCTATATATACCCCCCCTTGTACCACATTTGTGCAGGAGAATTCCAATCCATTTTACACACTCAAAAACAATGGGCTCCCTTGGAGACCTATCTTCTGGAGAGAGCACATCCCCAGCGGACTCACGTCCGGAGGGTGCCGACAGGACTAGGGCCCCCACCGGGACCCGAACCTGTATAAAAATCACCGTGTCAATTGCTGTGTTGCCCGGTAGGAAGTGGCCAGTCGCTCGGTGTCGACGATTCGGACTCGGAGTCCTCAGCCGAACTTATGCAGAATTTGTAATTGTGAGACCTTTCAAGATGACCCTCTGGGAAGGTATGCTGAACAATGGTGAACAGGAGCACAGAGAATTTAGACAGGTTCGGGCCCTCGATAGTGGGAGTAATAGCCCTACGTCCTGTTGAGATTTCACTAAGTGTGGTAAAAGATTTACAAATGGAGGGAAAAGTCCTCACAGGAGAGGATTTTCCCTGTAAAAGTGTACGAAGATAAGCCAAAGAAGGCTTACTAAAATGCTATATCAGGTGGGCCGTAGACTTGGCTAACTTAAATGATTTTGGATTTCTTGATCTTCTGATCTCTCGGTTGATGTTTCGGATCCTCTCTTGGTTGATGCTCCATGCCATCCTTTTGTACTGCTTGAAAGGGTGCCATGTGAAGGAAACTGCATCAATCGGTTGCACGGACGGTTGGATGCGGTTTTTTGGAACTGCTCTTAACCTCCACGCAGGTTAAACACGTGTTATTCATGGATAACTGCATGTGTTAACCTTCTGACGGTCGATTCTCCACGTGCAGGAATCTTCGGGATACTTAGAATATCCTGTTGTATGGGCAACTGAATAGATAGATCCCAAGTATCCTGATCGGCAGATGTTCTGACCGCAGGATATTGGCTGACCGCGCAATATCCCGAATGTGTAGTTCGCGTATAGCCTACGAACTTCTAACCGCGCAAGGCTTACGGTCTGACCGCGTAAAGCTGGCGATCACATAATGACGTCCCTCAGAACAACTTGAGCTCGTATCGCCAGATACACTTCTGACTCGAACCTGCCTTTAACCGGAAGTCCAATAGAAGTAGTCCGGGTGTCAATCCTCGTCACTCGGTTAGTTCGCACCGTCGTTCCCATTTCAAGTCTTCCCGTGAAACCTGCTGGTGGTATATTTTATACCACGACAGTCGGCGCTGATCGTGGGGCTGGGACTCATGAAAAATCACCATGGCTCCCTCGAGAATGAGAGCGAAGACCCTCTCCCTTTCTGGTGGTGCCAGTCCCAGTGACCCGGCGCCACCTCCACAAGAAGTACTGCTGTAACGTCCCTACCACCCGGGGACACCCGGGGAGAGGTGCCACCGCTCCCCCCGAAATCTCCGGTGGAGGCGCTCCCGCTACCAACCTGGCAATCATGACTATGCTTGTGGGGACTGGCGCCCCCAACCGGCACCCCCGGTCTTCGGGGACTCCTTACTTGGGGCTTTAGTCGAGGGCCAACTCCTTACCCAGCATACCTTGGACGAGTAATTGCACGTCTTAGCACGGCCCCCGGCTACTTTGTACCTGCCTCCTTACCCGTTTACGGGGGCACCGTCTCCGTTCTTTGTGGGGCACCCGGCGGCATTCCCCGCGCCGGGAACATTTCCCACGCCGGGGGGTTTGCCCACGCCCGGAGCCTTCCTTGCGTCGAGAACGTTTCCCGCGCCGGGAGGTCGACCCATGCCCAGAACCTTCCCCATCCCGAGAGGCTACCCGGCCTCTTGCCCGAAAACCCCTGTCGCGCCCCGAAATTGGGACAATGACTACTCCTGTAGAGACCTAGCTCGCTGCAGCTAGTCCCATTCTCACAAACCTTTGACTTCCCAGGATGAGTCAAACACAGGAGTATATTACATTGCAACAGAGTACTCACAAAATATTAAACAGTGTGGCCTGCTGGCCTTAATATTACATAAAGGATTACAATGCCTACAAGGCATTCAGGGTTTAGCAAAATATTTAACTACGCAGCAGAAGATAGGTGACCCTCCCACAAAAGAAGTTGATGGCAGAACAACACACTTCAGGGTTCTGGCAGAACTGATTCTCCTCCTTCTGGATCCACGAAGTACTCCATGCCATCATCTTGACGGTTGGTTTTTCAAGACGGGTTCTGACATTACGTGACGGGCAATGATAGCGCCGTAGAATTGTTTTTATCTCGAGGTAAAATTGTAAATGCTTTGACGAAACCCGAGGCGCCTGGAATGCAAACCGTCACCCAGGCGGCTATAAATACCAGGTTCTTGGATTTGTAAAGCTTCACAATTTCCCTCCACGCCTAAGTCCTTTTCTTGTTATCCTGCCCTCTTCCTTTTCACATACTCCTCCCAATGGCAGATCACGATATCATCGAGATTGAGAGTGATGAGGAGGAAGTTGTCGAACAAGGGTCTCAAACGAATGAAGTCCTGTCTCCCTTAAGGAAGAAACCCAAGGTTGACGAAGGATCTTGCAGTGGAACAAAGGTGAAGAACGTAGCGAGTTTCTTTCTTCCTTCAGTTCCTTTGACCCTCCCCGTTCATGCCTCTCGGCAAGTTAGGCCTTTATCCTTAGAGAAAGATCCCATCACATCCAATTCTCCCATCCTTTTGGGTGATCAACATCCTGGTCGGCAAGCGGTGACTATCCCTCGATCAGATGATTGCCATATTGGGTTGGCGAAGCAATCTTCTGATGGGAAGGTTGCTCTTCCACCATATGATGATCTTCCTCCCAAGATGGGTGTATCAACGGGTTATGCACCGGGATAGGTAACAATTCTTTTCCCTTTTTGCTGATAATTTTAGTTAGTATGACTAACTTTTGCAAAATGCAGGAGGTAGGAGGCTCCAGCGATCAGCCTTCTGCTGCTCCATCTCTTCCTTTCGGACAGACCCTTCTGGAAGAGAAGAATGCCCTGGAGAAGAAGACCGAGGAGATGGCCTCGAAGATTCTGCGTTTAGCAGAATGTCTTGATCGATCCCGAGAAGAGGCGCACCATTTCCGTCGAGAGAGGGACTTCGCTCAGCAACAGCGAGAACTCTCTGACTTGATTAGGGACAATAGTGCGTCTGTTGTTAGGGACGATATAGATAGACTTAGGGTAGTTGCTAGTTCCCTGGGGGTTGCCAGTGTAAATTCTACTGACAACAACATGTCCCTTGGGGAACTTTGTAAACTTCTTTCAGAACAGGTCGATGCTTTTATCGATCGTATCCCTTTTGTATGTAAAGAATGCAATAAATAAAGTTTCTTTTATTCATATGAACATTCTTCATACCTTCTGTGTGAAATTATGGCCAAAAGCTTAGTCCACGACCATTCATACACAGGAAATTTCAGTTCTGCGATTAGAATCGCGCTTTAAAAGATCACCATGACCTGCCCTGATGCCGCGATCAGACTTAAGGCCGCGGTTAGAACTGAATTGCGACTAGAGTCGAACGTTCGGTTAGACCATTACTTCGATCAGAAACGAAGTTAAATAACATGGTTTTAACCAAACCATAACCTAGTTAGAATATATCCGTACGTCAAAATTTGAGTTACATGATATTTTTCATAAAAATGTTTAAGTAAAAAGAAAGGTAAATAACCCTCAAAAAGCCTTAGCAGACTTCTCGAGTTTTAGACCTTTCAGCTTCCGAAATAAAGAAGTCTTTTTATTTCAGATCCGATACCCGGAACGCTTTAAAGGGTTTATCATAGAATATCCATTATGGGAAATGAATAAAATATTTAAGAGGACGCTTGAGTGGAACGTTACTCACAGAGGCGTGACTCCTTGAGTCTATAAAAGCAGTAGGTAGCTTCTTGAGGAAGCTATTCAGCCGTGAAAAACCCTTAGAGTTCCCGCCGCACAAAACCCTCATCTTCTCACCTTCATCTCCCACAAAATCATCGACTTTTTCGACCGATCTTCCTCAAAAAATGGCATCCTGGAGCAGATCCAACCACCATTCTGAGGAGACTCTGGTGGCGTTGGAGAAAGAGGAGAACCTTCCATCGCGGCTGCTGATTAATTGGCGGCCTGCGGAGAAGGACCAAGAAACCCCAACCGTCCGAGAGGGCGAGTTGGTGATCTTCGAGGAGTATCTGCGTTGCGGGTTCCGATTCCCTGAGAGTCGGTTCCTAAAGGACATCCTCGAACATTATGGGTGGGAACTGATCAACCTCCACCCAAATGCAATGCTGATCCTGGCGGTGTTTCAGCATCTTTGCGAGGCTTTCGTCGGAGTATATCCTAGCGTGGACCTCTTCCGACGGTTCTACTTCTCGGCATGGTCGAAGAGCACCAATGCCGCCGGATGCATCTACTTCCGGCTGAGGGACAAGAAGGAATATCCCTCTCCACCTCTGCGGGATTCGGTGCACGGGTGGCACCAGAGGTGGTTTTACTGCTCTCCGCCGTCCGAGAGTAGTTTATGGTTTGAGAACTCGCGGCCAGAGAAGTCAAGCGAGTTGGATGCTCCCCCGACGCTGGGCGTGGAGCACCTGAAGCACGCCGAGGTGATTCTTCACTTGGTGGGTCAAGGGTTGACCGCGAGGGATGTCATCCGAGACTTCGTGAAGAACCGAGTGAGCCCCCTGCGCGAAAGGGCTCATCCTGCTTGGGAAATCAAGTCCATGGCGGATGGAACCCTGGACTACAATGAAGGTATTCGACCTTTTAGCACTGTGCTTTGTCATTTATGAAATTTATGTTTTCTGACTTGAATTTGGGAACAGTTCTGCCCTCAGCCGAAATTGAGAGGCGAACTAATTCCCTCCTTAGGGCCTACAATGCCGATGTAGAGGGCCCTAAGGGATCTCCTCGCCCGCAGAGCTTGATTCATGCCGGTGATGACCTCAGACAGGAGCGCCGAAAGGTAATTTCCTTGTCCGGCTTTGGTTCTGCAGGTCTTGTGTGTGTCCAGCGCTAATCCATTGTAATGGACTGTGAACCAGCTCCTAGGGAAGTTTGCTGATGCGACGTTCCCAAGCGAAAATGTCGGCTCTCTGCGGAAGCCGACGGCGAAGAATGTGAAGAAGGTCTCTCAGAGACCCAGGACAAAGAGTCCTGCCCCCAAGAAGACCAAGCTGAACCCTGGGGAGGGGTCTTCACGAAGCATTCCTCGTCCCGTAAGAAAGACTGCGGTAAGATATCGCATTCCTTCTACTTTTTCAGGCGCGACATGGAATCACTTCTTCGTCGTACAGGGAGAGGGGAGCGAGGAGGAAGAGGACGATGATGTGCCTCTAGTCATCAAAAGGAAGAGGACCGGGGAGTCCCCTGCTGGTGACGCCCCAAGCTGTCCCGTAGGGACCACAGCTACCGAAGAGGTGGCCGTGGTTGACCCTGCGACCACCGAAGATCTTGTGGTCGCAGGTGACCTTCCAATTCCTGAAGCCCCCGAGGTTTCAGGGTCAATTATCTCTGCTTCCCTGGTTGAAGGGACGACCAAGGTAAGG
Organism: Pharus latifolius; assembly: GCA_019359835.1. NCBI lineage: Eukaryota > Viridiplantae > Streptophyta > Magnoliopsida > Poales > Poaceae > Pharus > Pharus latifolius. The sequence continues at coordinate 13,627,698 of CM033328.1, read as the reverse complement.
AATCTTTTCGACCGTTCCTTCTATGACTCTTTCTGCACATTTGACAAGTTAATGTACATACAGGGAGGAGAGCTTCCCCCTGGGACCACTGGGGGTTCCAGGGAGGAAAATCCTCCTCCTCTGCGGACAGAGGAGGAGGTAGATGAACAAAGGCCGGCTGTGACGGTTCCAGCAACTCAGGAATCGCCAAGGCCTTCGGATGCAGCCCCACCAGTTAGTCCGGTGGCCCAGGTAAAGACCTTTCTATGTGTTTTTACCTGTTCCCTAAGAATATGCTTATAACATGACATTTCCAGGGGGGTGCTGCCTTATTTACCATAAGGAAGGCAAGAACCGATGACGGTTCTTCTTCCCAAGGGGAACCTTCCCAGAAATCCCAGGAGCGAATGGGATTTCAAATAAGGTAAGAACCTTAAATTTGGTAATAATCTTAAATAAAAACTGCTCTAATTGTCCTTCATGTCAGGCAAAGAAAGACGACGCCCAGCTCTTCAACCGCCTCCGGAGAGGTTGAAGTCGCAGCTGGTGCAGGAGCTTCCAATGAAGAACGCTCCACCCCTGTGGTCCAGGAAGTCGTCCAGACCGCAGGGGAAAGAATAAATGTAGGGACCCAGTCACCACCGATGACTACTGGGGGTGGCGTCCGGCCGGCACTCCCACCAACTGTCCCTGTAGTGAGCACGTCGGAGGCTCTAGCGAGGATTCCCGCTGAACCGAATGATGCTGTTTTACAAAAGTTTATGAAGGTATAATAAAACTCTGCTTTCGTGCCTGAATTGTACTTAGGACACCTTTGATTTTCTTCTTTGGCACCACAGGGATTATCCTGGCTAATAAGCCATTCGCGTGTTGTGATGGCTAGTACAGAAGCCATTCAAAAAGAACGCGACAGCTTGCGCAGGTGAGTACCATTACTCTTTGGTTAGCATGGGTGCATCTTGGTTGTGACTGCCTTGATTTTGCTGCAGAGAGGTTACATTTTTGAAGAAAGAGGTGGCCGGTTCAGTCTCAATGTTTAAGAAACAAGAAACTGAACTCAACAAACTTCGATCAGAGAATGCTGGTAAGCCGATTCCTGATTAGGAAGACTTGAATCCATAATATGCAAATAATCTCCTCTCTCTGTACAGCGCAAGCAGGTCGAATTACGCAGCTCAGTCGAGACAAGGAGATTCTTGAATCCTCGATTCGCCACACTGATCGGGCAATCAAAGAACTGAACCTCCGGATCTTCGAAAAACTAAAGGCCGTGGCTGATCTTTTGAAGACCGATGTGGTAGAACTGAGGCAAGACAACCTCAGCATAAGTGACTGGACATCGCTGCTTACTGCCCAGGCGGATTCACTGCTTGAGTATCTCCCTGGAGATACACGGTGACGCGAAGAGGCGATCAGAACCAGGGTTCGATCAGCCGCAGCAGCCGTACTCAGCCGGGTTCGACTTCACCATGGCCGGCCAGATACAGATCTGAACACATTGGTGGGTCCGGTTGAGGTCGAGAGTGAAGAGGTGGCCGGTTCAGTCTCAATGTTTAAGAAACAAGAAACTGAACTCAACAAACTTCGATCAGAGAATGCTGGTAAGCCGATTCCTGATTAGGAAGACTTGAATCCATAATATGCAAATAATCTCCTCTCTCTGTACAGCGCAAGCAGGTCGAATTACGCAGCTCAGTCGAGACAAGGAGATTCTTGAATCCTCGATTCGCCACATCGATCGGGCAATCAAAGAACTGAGCCTCCGGATCTTCGAAAAACTAAAGGCCGTGGCTGATCTTTTGAAGACCGATGTGGTAGAACTGAGGCAAGACAACCTCAGCATAAGTGACTGGACATCGCTGCTTACTGCCCAAGCGGATTCACTGCTTGAGTATCTCCCTGGAGATACACGGCGACGCGAAGAGGCGATCAGAACCAGGGTTCGATCAGCCGCAGCAGCCGTACTCAGCCGGGTTCGACTTCACCATGGCCCAGATGCAGATCTGAACGCATTGGTGGGTCCGGTTGAGGTCGAGAGTGAAGAGCTGCTCGATGCAGTCATAGAGGAAGTCAAGCCCCTAGTAGATAGACTCCTGACTGAGCTGGGGATCGAATGATCCTTATTTTTGTACTTAGAAACTTGTGTATAATGCAAATGTATGTAAAACTATTTTTTTAAAAGAAAGTGCATATTCACATCATAAGTTTCATACTATAAGTATATCCCTCTAGCCCCCGCCTCTGTTTTATGAATACTGAAGCCTTAGTATTTTAAGCAGAGGGGAAAACATAAGTATGATGACCAGGGATATGTGCTTCAAGCCGATGGTCAAGATTAAAGTAACATTTTAACGTTATTACAAACTGGTAGCCACCCAGATGACCGAAGACTAGCCAGATAGTCCCGTGTGCGTTGAGAAACGGCTTATTTAGGAGTGACTTATCTGGAAGTGATCATGAGATCGACCAGCGAATCCGGTTGAAAAATGCTGTAATAACCTAACCGCCGGCGATCAGCCCCCAGGTCGAATTTGTATAATTTGGGCTTAAAGAAAAACACTCATTGTATGAAAACAAGACATGCTTTTTATGAAAAGATGCTAATTGAACAGGAAAAGGGGTGATTGGAATACTTACACGTAAAACTTACGAAGTTGATCGATGTTCCAAGTATTGGACAAAATCCGACCATCCTCCATGGCTAATCGCGCCGATCCTGTCCGCGGCACTGAGACGACAGTGTATGGTCCTTCCCACTTTGGGGAGAATTTATTGCGGTTAGACTGGTCTTGAATTTTTCGTAAAACCAAGTCGCCAACGTTGAGATCACGTGGTCGCACCTTTTTACTGTGATACTTGCGTAGAGCCTGCAAGTATACCGCGGACTTGATCAGGGCGCGATCACGCCGTTCTTCCAGGAGGATGAGATCTTGCGATCGCTGTTCGGATTGGTTGACCTGTTCGAATTGATTCGTGCGAACAGATCCAATACTAACTTCCATAGGCAACACAGCCTCGGCCCCATAGACCAAATGGAAGGGTGTCTCACCGGTGGCTCGACTAGAGGTAGTCCGTAGTGCCCATAGAACAGTATAAAGCTCGTCTGCCCAAGCCCCCGAGCGGGTCTTGAGGCGATCAAAAACACATTTTTTGATGCCTTGCAATACTTGCCCATTGGCCCGTTCTACGGCACCATTGCTTTGTGGATGTGCCACAGAAGCAAAGCACACCTTGGTCCCAATCTGATCGCAGTAGTCTAGGAAGAGACCGCTAGCGAACTGAGAACCGTTGTCTGTGATGAGACGGTTTGGAACACCAAATCGTGCCACAATGTTCTTGTGAAAGAACTTTTGTGCGGCTGATGCAGTAATATTTCGTACTGGTTCGGCCTCAATCCACTTTGTGAACGTGTCAATGGCTACAAACAGAAACTTGTACCCATTGACCGCTTGTGGCATAGGACCGACGATGTCCATTCCCCAGATCGCGAAGGGCCATGCGAGAGGAATAGTTTGCAATGCATAAGCAGGTTGATGAACCTGTCTTGCATGAAACTGACACTGTGGACACATCTTGACCATAAGCTTGGCATCATCGAGTGCCGAAGGCCAGTAGAATCCCTGTCGAAAAACTTTTCCGACCAGTGTTCGGTATGACGCGTGTGCACCGCATACACCGTCATGTATTTCTTTCAAGAGGGATTTTCCTTCCTCCTGAGATATGCAGCGCATGAATACTCCTTGAGTACCCATTCTGTACATAACCCCATCTATGAGTTTGTACAGATGCGCCTTTCGAATTAACCGATTGCTTTTGGTTTCGTCCTCGGGTAGGGTCCCATGTTCAAGATAGACCCTCAATGGATGAGTCCAATCTTGTTCCTGACCGAGGTTGGCAACGAAGGCTATTGCCGGATCATCCTCGACCGAAGTCATGATCGAAGGATGGTCCAAGTGTTCAATGAACACTCCTGCCGGAGCGGATGAGCGTGAGGATCCAATTTTGGATAATTGGTCTGCGAGAATTAATATTGTCCTTTCGCGGGATGTATTGGACTTCGAAGTGACTGAAGTGTTTTTCCAATCTCCTCACTTCCCCCAGGTAATGAGCCATTGTCTCATCGGAGGTGCTGTACTCCTTGTTTACCTGGTTTACGACTAGCTGTGAGTCCCCCCTCACCACTAAACGACGGACTCCGAGGAATTTTGCTGCCCGAAGCCCTGCAAGAAGACCTTCATACTCTGCTGCGTTGTTGGTTGCAACAAAGTGTAGTTGAATGACATACTTAAGCTGTTCGCCCTGGGGCGTAACTAAGACTATTCCAGCCCCCGAGTGTTGAAAACTACGGGAGCCGTCAAAGTACATTGTCCAATAATCGGGGGCACTCCAGTTCCTTTGCCAACTGCACGGGTGGCTCAGGGTTGGTCCATTCGACCACAAAGTCGGCCAAAACCTGAGACTTAACCGCCGTGCGAGGGGTGAAATGGATCTCGAAGGCACCGAATTCGACCGCCCATTTGGCGATTCGACCAGATTTTTCTGGATTTCGGACAATATCCCCTAAAGGAAAAGAGGAGGGTACTGTGATCTTGTGTGCTTGAAAGTAATGTCGTAGCTTACGGGAAGCCATCAGTAGCGCGTAAAGTATCTTCTGGACCTCAGGGTAGCGCTCCTTAGGACCATGAAGTACTGCGCTCACATAGTAGACGGGTCTGTGTACTCCTTCCCTTTCCGCGATCAGAACTGCGCTGACCACGTGTGGGGTGGCCGCCAAATACAGAAGTAATGGTTCTTCCTTTTCAGGAGACACCAATACTGGCGGACTGGACAGATATGTTTTTACCTCCTGAAACGCTTTTTCGGCCTCATCGGACCACGTGATGTTATGATGTTTCCGCAAGGCTTTAAAGAAAGGTAGTCCCTTTTTGCCTAATTGCGATATAAAGCGACTTAAAGCTGCCATGCGACCAGCCAGGCGTTGAACATCCTTTATGGTCGAGGGCGACCTCATTTGTTCAATAGCTCTGATTTTCTCAGGATTAACCTCAATGCCCCTGGAACACACAAGGAAACCAAGAAGCTTCCCTGAAGAAACCCCGAAAGAACATTTCTCCGGGTTCAATTTTATTCCAAAGCGATTTAAGTTACAGAAGGTTTCAGCAAGATCGTCCAAATGAGACAATCTTTTGGTGCTCTTTACAACCAAGTCGTCTACATATGCTTCGAGATTACGCCCTATCTGGGAAAGAAAGGTCTTTTGCATCAAGCGCTGGTACGTGGAACCTGCGTTCTTGAGACCGAACGGCATTCTGACGTAGCAGTATGTGCCGAACGGGGTGATGAAGGCAGTTTTCTCTTCATCGTCTTCTGCCATGCTAATTTGATGATATCCTGAGTAGGCATCCAGAAAACTCATCAGTTCGCAACCCGCAGTGGAGTCAACCAGCTGGTCGATGCGGGGAAGGGGAAAGTCATCCTTCGGACAGGCACTGTTGAGGCTAGTGTAGTCGACGCACATGCGCCAGTTGCCATTTGACTTGCGGACCATGACCGGATTGGCGAGCCAGTCCGGGTGATTCACTTCGCGGATAAACCCGGCTTGTAAGAGTTTGTCTAACTCTTCTCGGATGGCTTCCTGTCGGTCGGTGGCAAAACGCCTGAGCTTTTGCTTTATTGGTCGTTGTCCAGGTCGAATTGCTAACCTGTGCTCAATTACTTCCCTTGGGACACCGGGCATGTCGGACGGTTTCCACGCAAACACGTCTGCGTTAGCCCGGAGGAAAGCAACGAGGTCGAGTTCCTATTTGTCATCCAGGACTGACCCAACCCGAATTGTCTTGGATGGGTCATCTGGGTACAGAGGAACTTGTTTGAGTTTCTCATCTGGTCGAGGAGCAGCCCTGATCGCATTGGTGGCAACGGTGGCGACCTGAGCGTCCCGGAGGGGAAGTTGATCGACCATCTCCAAAGATAGCCGGTCGCACGTGAGCGCCACGTTGCGACTACCTCGGACCGAGATGGCACCTTTGGGGCCAGGCAATTTCCCGCACTGATAAGCATAGTGCGTTGCCATCATGAACTTAGCAAGAGTCGGCTTGCCAAAGATTGCATTATAAGCTGAATCACAATCGATTACATCGAAAGTAACCAATTCTGTTCGGAAGTTATCTGGTTCTCCCAGAGTGACCGGGAGGACCACTTGTCCCAATGGCATCATGGAGGGGCCTGGGATTATCCCATAAAACGGATGGATTATGGGCTTCATCTATGAACGAGGAATTTGTATCTCGTCGAGTGTCTTAACCAATAAAAGATCAAGGGAACTTCCCCCATCAATCAGGACCCTTTCGACTCTCGCGTTACTGATGATTGGGGTAATAACCAGAGGTAGCCTCAATGGTCGAGTTAGCCCCACAGGACAGTCAGCGCGATCGAACGTCAAAGGCATATCCGACCAACGGGGATATTGAGGTTCGCCAAGGGATGTCTCCGTTTGGTTAACCTCTCGGCAAAAGGTTTTAAATTGCCTTTTGGAAACGAAAGAGGTGGAACCTCCGAAAATGACATTAACATGATTTTGAGGTACCTGGTAAGCCATTTCTTCGTCTCCGTCGACGTCTCTAATCCCACACGCCTGCTCTTTAGGCGGTAAGGTTGGCATTGGCCCAGCTCCTTGGTAGAAATCATCCAGCTGTTTCAACCAACTCCTGCAGTTTTTGAGGTTGTGGCCTGCGGAGTTGTGGAGTGGACACCACCTCTTGCCCTCCTGCGGATTAGTTGATTTTTCTGGCTGGTCGGGATCCCAGCCACCAGAAGGAGTTTTACTTTTAAAAGAAGACTTATTACCTTTGGTCGAAGGTGGTTTCTCCACGACTGCGACCTCACGGTACTGTCCAGAGCGGTTCCTCTTCGACTTTTTTGACTTCCCACCCGGTGAAGACTCCGGCTTTTTGCTTGAATCTTCTTTCCTGGCGTCCTTGAAGCCTGGTTGGGGCGGTAGGTCCCCCTTGTCAACCATTCGGTTCCATTCGACTGCCTCGGCTGCATCGGAGTATCGATCAGCCATATCAAACAGATCGGCCACTGATCGAGGAGGGTGGATAAGCAAGTCTTCAGTGAATCTCCGGTATCGAACGGCATGCTTAAATGCCCTGATTACGGAGCCATCAGATATGTTCGGGATGGTATTTCCTACCCCGATAAACCTCTTGACAAACTGCCGAAGTGTTTCGGTCGAAGTTTGCCGCAGTCTATGCAGGTCGTCCTCCTTACCCGGCTTTTGGTAACAGTTTTGGAAATTGCTGAGGATGGCATCGCATAGCATTTCCCAATTGTAGATGGAACCCTCAGGCTGATTGAACAACCAGGTTCTAGCCGGTCCTGCGAGGACTATTGGCAGGTAGTTGGCCATGACCTTGTCATCGCCTCCTGCTGCTTGGATGGCAGTAATATAGATCTGAAGGAACTCGGATGGGTTCTGAGTTCCATCAAACCTCTCAATGGCCCCTGGTCGAAACTTATCGGGCCAAACGACTGCTCGTAGGCCAGGCGAGAAAGCTTTGCAACCAACGTAAGGACCGTGAACCGTCCTGCGACTTTCGGTTGGGTTTCGAGCAAACTCACGTAATGGCGAGGTTACTCGTGGTCCCAAACGAGAGTGAACGGGAACTCGATCCCTACTACGAGAGTCCTGCATTCGCCGATATTTGTCCTGTAGGGACGGTATAGGCGGCGGGTAACTCCGTCGGCCAGAGCCAAAATGAGGACCATCTCGTTCACGGGAATGTGTCACTGAGCGGGAAGAGGATGTTGGGGTCGCCTCGGATGCGACCTCGTCCAGTCTTTCCGCCAGGATCCTGAAAAAGGCCGGTCTCTGCGCATCCGTGACCGTAGGAGGAAAATTGCGCATGACTTCCGCGATAGATCGCAGTCGACCATGGGTACTTCTCCTAGGGGCACCAGGTGTTATTGTTTCTTCGTCCACTGGGAAATACTCCGGTGGTAAGGAAGGAGTCTGGTCACGTCTACGACCACGCGACCGTCGAGAAGAACTCGGGGCAGCATCGTAACGAGCCTGCGCATCTTGAAGAGCCTCTAGGGCAGTTCTGCGTAGTTCGTTGTTCTGTTGCTCGAGATCTTGCTCCTCCTTCTGTTTGCGATCTTGTTCTTCCCTGGCAGCCTGTTGATCGGGAGTTTCTTCCGACAACGCAGCAAACTGCCTAGGGAGAGAGGTCGCCGATGGGGAGAACATCTCGGTTTGTTCCGCGTCGGACTCGAAATCAAAGAGACGGTGGAGGTTATCAGGGTCGAACCTTCCTGGGCTAACTTCAGGGTCACCATCATATTTTCCCTCAGCGGGATCGTATGACGGGCCGGATTCATCACCTAGCACATTAAGAGCCTCTGTGGGTTCTGACCTTGTGCCAGTTACCTCCTGGTCGATTAACATGACTTGGGGAGATGATTCAACCTGTGGAAGATTCTGGCCTTCGACCTCTTCCATCGGAACAGGATCGCTTGGAGAAGGCATTGGTATATGGGCATAATCCTCAAGATCGAAATCATTCTCGGAATCATATGCTCCAGCCATGTTTCGGCGAACCTCCGAATTTCAATTAGGACGCCTTGAGAAAGGCCCCACGGTGGGCGCCAGCTGTCGACGATTCGGACTCGGAGTCCTCAGCCGAACTTATGCAGAATTTGTAATTGTGAGACCTTTCAAGATGACCCTCCGGGAAGGTATGCTGAACAATGGTGAACAGGAGCACAGAGAATTTAGACAGGTTCGGGCCCTCGATAGTGGGAGTAATAGCCCTACGTCCTGTTGAGATTTCACTAAGTGTGGTAAAAGATTTACAAATGGAGGGAAAAGTCCTCACATGCGAGGATTTTCCCTGTAAAAGTGTACAAGGATAAGCCAAAGAAGGCTTACTAAAATGCTATATCAGGTGGGCCGTAGACTTGGCTAACTTAAATGATTTTGGATTTCTTGATCTTTCGATCTCTCGGTTGATGTTTCGGATCCTCTCTTGATTGATGCTCCATGCCATCCTTTTGTACTGCTTGAAAGGGTGCCATGTGAAGGAAACTGCATCAATCGGTTGCACGGACGGTTGGATGCGGTTTTTTGGAACTGCTCTTAACCTCCACGCAGGTTAAACACGTGTTATTCATGGATAACTGCATGTGTTAACCTTCTGACGGTCGATTCTCCACGTGCAGGAATCTTCGGGATACTTAGAATATCCTGTTGTATGGGCAACCGAATAGATAGATCCCAAGTATCCTGATCGGCAGATGTTCTGACCGCGGGATATTGGCTGACCGCGCAATATCCCGAATGTGTAGTTCGCGTATAGCCTACGAACTTCTGACCGCGCAAGGCTTACGGTCTGACCGCGTAAAGCTGGCGATCACATAATGACGTCCCTCAGAACAACTTGAGCTCGTATCGCCAGATACACTTCTGACTCGAACCTGCCTTTAACCAGAAGTCCAATAGAAGTAGTCCGGGTGTCAATCCTCGTCACTCGGTTAGTTCGCACCGTCGTTCCCATTTCAAGTCTTCCCGTGAAACCTGCTGGTGGTATATTTTATACCACGACAGTCGGCGCTGATCGTGGGGCTGGGACTCATGAAAAATCACCATGGCTCCCTTGAGAATGAGAGCGAAGACCCTCTCCCTTTCTGGTGGTGCCAGTCCCAGTGACCCGGCGCCACCTCCACAAGAAGTACTGCTGTAACGTCTCTACCACCCGGGGACACCCGGGGAGAGGTGCCACCGCTCCCCCCGAAATCTCTGGTAGAGGCGCTCCCGCTACCAACCTGGCAATCATGACTATGCTTGTGGGGACTGGTGCCCCCAACCGGCACCCCTGGTCTTCGGGGACTCCTTACTTGGGGCTTTAGTCGAGGGCCAACTCCGTACCCAGCATACCTTGGACGAGTAATTGCACGTCTTAGCACGGCCCCCGGCTACCTTGTACCTGCCTCCTTACCCGTTTACGGGGGCACCGTCTCCGTTCTTTGTGGGGCACCCGGCGGCATTCCCCGCGCCGGGAACATTTCCCACGCCGGGGGGTTTGCCCACGCCCGGAGCCTTCCTTGCGTCGAGAACGTTTCCCGCGCCGGGAGGTCGACCCATGCCCGGAACCTTCCCCATCCCGAGAGGCTACCCGGCATCTTGCCCGAAAACCCCTGTCGCGCCCCGAAATTGGGACAATGACTACTCCTGTAGAGACCTAGCTCGTTGCAGCTAGTCCCATTCTCACAAACCTTTGACTTCCCAGGATGAGTCAAACACAGGAGTATATTACATTGCAACAGAGTACTCACAAAATATTAAACAGTGTGGCCTGCTGGCCTTAATATTACATAAAGGATTACAATGCCTACAAGGCATTCAGGGTTTAGCAAAATATTTAACTACGCAGCAGAAGATAGGTGACCCTCCCACAAAAGAAGTTGACGGCAGAACAACACACTTCAGGGTTCTGGCGGAACTGATTCTCCTCCTTCTGGATCCACGAAGTACTCCATGCCATCATCTTGATCAAGGTAGGCTCCATCTATTGAGTTGAATGTTGCAAGGGTGAGCACTTACGTACTCAGCAAGTCATAGGTAAGAGTAGATACATATAGTAGTGATGATATGAACCTAGACTAGTCAAGAATTATGGATATTTGTAAAATAATCTTTTCCTTTCTCATCTCATCTTATGGCAGTACTTTTCATAATATAACATCATCATTCATGTTCACTAGATTATAGCACTACCGCGACACGTCGACACACGACAGCCCACGGCAGCACTCCTTATCATGACAACACATGTCATTTGGGTAATCTTGATTAAACATATTTTATTTAGAAAATAGTACTTGTGTCACACCCCGTGGATTTAATCCACCGCAGCAGACTCCTATAAACCCGGGAGCTCGGAGTATTCGAATACGTTTTTAACTCTGCAAAGAGGTACCAATTTAGCCGCAAGATATTCCACTTTCAAACCTTTCCTATCATAACAAAATGATTGGAGCCCTGACTCACTTCATATTGTGAGCGGCAAGGTGGAAATAACAAGACCTTTTGTTATGTATCACTTACAATTCACCCCCGACCCTGTGGCTCTCAGCGAGGCACAGTTGTGGCAGGTTGTATCCAAACCTCCACCCCTTTGCTTATTCCCATTACTGGGTCAGCGTGCTTGATCACCTTCAGTGATATGTGTGGGTGCCGCGCTCCGTTTTTATCGTGCATCACTACACATCTCATGCAGGGGTTTCATGTGCGATCCACATAATTACTTGTTCAGGCCTGTCCCATACCAGGCTTGCGGTTAGCACGTTGTTCATGCCACTAGACGCACAACACAAGGTTCTAGTCCTTATATGCCAGTGACCAGACCATCCACAACCCTGCACCTTCAGTGCCTGCATTCCTTTGCAGTCTAGCACCTCCAGTGCTACAGCCATCCATACCATTTTTCTGGTCACGGCTAGGGGTTTTATTTCATGAATATAAGTATATAAATACATATAATAGTTCATGGCTCAAAACTTGTTTATTTCACATTTCACAGATAACCAGTCTAGTACTGCCAATTCATAAATCAACCATTCTCAATCTTTCACATGCAATATTGCCTATATTCAAGGTTATATTATAGCAACATTTAAAATATAGGTTCAAGATGACCAAGGATATGACTTGCCTTCCGCGTCGTAAAATACAGCAGTCGATGACGGGTCAACAGCAAAATCTTCAAAGTCAGCTTCTGAATCTGCTCGACGACAAACAATCACACAATAATTACTTATAATATTTAAAATGTTTTATGACTTATATGTAGAAATGATCAACAAGAATGATTGAACTATACTGGAGATAATTTGAACTGCAAACTGAACCGAGTCGAGATTTTAGGGTTTCAAGGAATTTGGGCTAAGGATGGTGATTAGATAATCTTAGGGTTTCAGGATTACAATAGGGATAACAATTTTGTGGCTGGTTTAATCAAAACAGCGAATGTCAACAGATCGACATTCGGATCAAGGCTTGGACATAGCTTTAAGAAAAGCTAGAGTGCTTATCTCAAGTTGTGGTAGTAGAAGAAAATGTAGATCACAACTCTACAAATTCAGTGCAAGGTAATCCAATTAGATGGTACAGCACGATGAGAATGGCGAGGGAAACTTACTAGTGCTGTCAATTTGGTGGTTGAGGCTGCGGTTGAGGCTGTCACCGTGAGGCCTCGAGCTGGTCTCGCCGGAGAAGAAGACAAAGAAAATCTGAGACGTGGATGATTTCCAGTGAGGTTTGAGGGAGCTGCTGAGCACAGGGATGCTTAAATAGGCAGGCGAAGCTTGCGAAGAGGGAATAATGAAGAGATTGGCAGCCGGTGACTTGACTGGTTGCGTGCAGGAGCAATAGCGGCGAAGAAACAGCAAGAGCGGTGATGCGACGGCGACAAGCTTTCAGCTGATCACAATGTCGCCTCATCGAGACCTGGCAAAGCTTGTAGCAAGCGGTGGCGACAAGTACTGGCGCGGCGAAGCGACGTGGCAGTGAATTGCTGACAAAAGCCGTTGATCGCGCGCAGGAGCAGGCACTGGTCGTCGACGTAGCAGCAACCTTGCCACGGCGCTGGCTGGAGCGAGGACACGTGCGCACTGGCATGCACGGTCACAAGTGCGGCGAAGCTTGGCAGGCGGCGAGCGTGCACGGCGCAAGGAAACCACGGTGAGCCCTGGTCGTGCGCACAGTAAACGTCCTGGTTGAATGCTTGCTGCTGTCCTGGTCGAAAATGGACTGAACTGCAGTTTCAATTCTTTGAGTTTTGGACTGAAATGTAAATCTGGAATCCAGGAAGGTTTAGACTGAAATTGATTTCACTAATCTGGTAGATTATATTCAACAAGGTATTTGGCAAAGATGGTTGATAAGATTTGACACATTTGAATAGTTTTTGATACAAACTGAAAATAGGGTAAATTAGGGTAAAGTAGGATTTGAGTTTTGTCGATTTCGAATTCTGGCATTTAGGGTTAGATTTTGATATCTGCACAGAAGAGAGACTTGTGGCAAATAGCATTTTGAGAAGATTTGCTGAAGAAATTCTGAATTTGTAGTTAATCTGGAGATTTTAGCCTTTTTGGGTTTTCAGATATCAGATAAGGACTAATTTGCGATAACTCTTGGACTGATTTGTGAAAAGAGTCTAGATGATGAAATCTGGCTGTCAACTTTTTAGATTAAGGTATTGACATACCCATGATTATATTCCAGGAATAATCTGGTCTGAACTTGGTCAAGATTCGGATTAAATCTGGATTCTGAAACTTAGGGTATTTGGGTAATATAAGGTATTTCTGTTTTCGAAAACAGAATGGAGTTGATAATTCTGGGAGTTAGAGATAGAATTGGATCTGGGTTCTGAAGGCTTTTAAGTTCAGAGTAACTGATAGATCACATCTGAACAATCTGATCTTGATTTGAGGTCACAAGATAGATTTTGGAGATTTTAGGGCTTGAGATAGATACTGATCTGGCTATTACTACAGATACATGCATGCATGCTATTGATGAAAAAGCAAATTTTCACCCCTAACTCAGGGTGTTACAACCCCGCAGATGGCTACCGCAGCACCGGGACCGTTCCCCGTGCCTAGAATGTCCCCCGCACTGGGAGCCGCCCCTGGTGCCAGGGACAGTGGCTGCTCCGGGTATTCTCCCTGCACCCACTCCTGTCACCGTCCGGGACGCTCACCCGGCGCAGGGTCCGTCCCGTGTGCCGGTGGCTTCTGTGGGACCCTCATTTGAGGAATTCGGTGGCAACCGCCCCGGTGGATTGCACTCATAAAGGTACAACATAAGCTCAAAACAACAACACTAACACATTAAACCGCAGTAAAGATAATTAACAGGTACAAGGTCACAAGGACCAATATTACAATAACAGAACGCCAAGAATGACGTTAATTAGAGTTGATACAAAAATAGGGAGTTTCTCAAAACAAGAGTAGGTATCAAGGTACCGAACACAAAGAACAACACAGAAAGTAACAGCGAGGATCTTTACTTCAACAGGCAGTAGCTCTGGAAGGGCTTCATCCACATCTAACTTCACTCGGCGCATGACCCTTCTAGAATGATGGTTCATCTGGAGCGTTTCCCTCTTCTTCATGGTACTCAAAATCAAAAGAATCGGGATCGACGAATCCCTCTTCTAAAGATGTTTGCAAAGGCAACGGTGAGCACGTTTTCACAAGATGCTCAGCAAATCTCATTATATGAATACAATTATATAAATGAGGGGTTCTCAAGAAAAGAGGTCTTAGTTTCATATGAATGGATTTTCACTCTAGGGTTGTAAGAAAAGGGCTTTTAGTTTTAAAAGCAATACTTTGGAATCTTAAATTATACTTTAGAAAACGTTATGTGTGATGGTCTCCCATGAATCATCACTTTTATTAACCCATATTCTGAAAATATTCCAGAACTTACTTGTGCTGAAACCCATGGATAAAATCCACTACGAACATACTCTTGAACCTGGGAGTACAAAGTATCTCATACTTCTTTTACACTTTGCAAATGTGTACCTCTTTTTAAATCCACTTCACTCGCTTTCAAGTCGGGCCAACTCCATGTGACTTTTACGCATGTGACAAGGCCGAGATCACACAACGGTTTTGCAGTCTAGTATTAACAGCATCCCCGCCCGGTAAATAGACAGTTAAGTCTCAATTACCATGGTGGGTCCTCCCCACTGCCTTAGTTCCTAGCCTTGGCCTATGTCCTCGCAAGACATATGGCCTATGGTTGTAGCCGCGCACGACTCAATCCAGGCTTAGGGCGACTTCCTCCTATCCACCTCATCCTCTCATTATTTTTTTGATCTCACACCACTCACGGCCGAATTGCGGCCCACCAGTTTCCACACGAGAAACCGAACCGACATACCATGCAGGGAACTGCTAATACCAAGAAAGGTACTAAGTTGCGCCTGTCCCATACCAGGCAAGTGGTTGGTACGTCTTCAACGTTTCCTTCCGCTCCTTCAGCTTCTAGCTCTGCTCTCGTAACAAAGAAACAACACAACTCATCGCACTACATAAGCATACAGAACATACGTGCTATGTGAAAATTATAAGTAAAATATATAACATGTATGCAAGTGAGGTGATCTGGTCAAAGATACGAGGGCTTGGCTCAAGGAATTTGGCTTAGAAGCATCGAATGTTTAAGGGCTGAAATTCGGTTCACGGCCAGACAAAGTCTGAGAATGGCATAGAGCTAAACTGGAGTTTCCACAAGATCAAAAAGGAAACAAAAGAGTGCATCAGGTGCCAAACATAGTAAGGCATCTATTTGACAAAGTGGTTTTGACAGAAAAGTCCAGGGATTTAGGAAAATTGCAACAAAGTCTTCGGCACAAGAAAATCGCATGGCACTATACTGCAGTGAGCTAGGGCACGCGCGTCTGGACAAAACACGCATGCGCTGCTTGGCTAACTTTTTTGAATGCATAAGTGGGATCAAGGTGAAGCTACTGGTAGGGTTAATTTGGCTGAGGTGGCTTGACGACGGTGAACGACAAGTTACAAATTGTCGGCCGCCAGAAGCGAAGATGAGCTACGGTGGCAGAGAGTTGGGGCTGATATTCTGAAATTGATTGAGGGGTTTTACTCCTAGAGTGACACTGATCGTGCTGGAGCGATGGATTGAGTTGTAGTGGAGTTTTGAGACTCGCCAGCGTTGACTCCGGGCTCGGGGACGAAGGTGAAAAGGGGCGCCGTTGATACATGGCAATGCAGGTAAAATGGCTTGGGCTACACGGTCTCTGAGACCTAATGAACGTGTAGGAGGGGTTGAATTTGATAGAGGCACAGTGAGGCGCGCCGGCGACGTGAACCACTCACGGTGGTGCGGGAAGAAATAGAGAACTAACAATTCGAGCTAGAATTTAAAAACTGGTGACACAGGCTTGCTAGGAATCTGCCAAAAATCAAATTGTTCAATAGAAAGGATGATTGAAAAGGATTGGAGAAGATCTAATTTTGGGAACAGGGCATATGGCCTTTCACGACGATCATCGGTGATGGAGATCACCAGAGCTCAATTGACTGCTATGACACAGGGAGATAGGCACAGGGAGCTTACTGGTGAGATTAATTTGAGGTCTGGGGCTGGGAGTTGCTCTGGCGATGATGGCCTCAACGGCGGCTCGTCAGGGACGAAGAAGAAAAGGGAAGAAGGTGGGTGAAAATGGATAAGTCACAAGCACAGTGAAGAAACAGGTTGCTGGAGGGTTCAAATAGGCGAGGTGACGAAGGTTGCGAGGGAGAAACAGCACGGGACTTGCACCGGGGACATGACCGGCTGGGCGCAGAAGGAACAGCGGCATGATGGCGAGCAACCGGCACACTAGCTATACCAGCGGAGGTCAGGGCGTTGGCACTCGATCTAGTCCGACGCAGATGCGGAGGCGCGAAGCTGCTCCGGCGGTGACACGTACGAGCATGCAAATTGAGTCCTCATGGGAGCATGCTGAATCTGTTGCTGCTGGTCAAAACACTGCCACGGCGATGATCCAGGAGAAGACACGAGCGCACTTGCAGGCACCGGTGACCACGAGCACAAGCGACGTCACATCTTGGCTAGCGACAAGGAGACACAGCGGGAAAAACACAGCGAAAATCTGGCCAAAGCGCCGGTCAAAAACAGCAGCCGAGCTCTAGTTGAAAATTGTGACCAGGCTGGAAAAAGAGTTTAGGCTCAATTGCAATTTCAGAAACTTGATCCAGGGCCTGATTTGTGAATCTAGCAAAAGACTTAGATAAAAAGGAGATTTAGTCTCACAATTTTGGCACACTAAACTTAGAAAATAGTTTAGCAGCAACAAATAGCATAGATTAGGGTTTTGATTAAGATTTAAGCTGAAACAAAAACAGGGTATTTAGGGTAATTAAGATTTGAAAATTTGCGATGCTGAAAACTGTGGTTTCGAATGAGATTTTGGAAATCTTACAGAAGGGAAACTTGCTTAGAATAGCAAAAGGACGATATTCCTTGAATCAGATACAGATTTGGAGATAATCTGTGGCTTTTAGCCTTTTTGGGCTTTTAGGAAAAATCTGAAAAGGACTAACCTGCGATACTTTTGGGCTGAATTGTGAAAAAGGTCTAAACGATGGAGTTCTGCTATCAAATTCTGGGGTTAGGGTATTGGCATACCTTGGATAATGATTCTGAGATAACAGACTTGAATGGGGTTAAGATTTAGCGAAAACAGGGTGTTACAACCTTCCCTCCTTAAAAATAATCTCGTCCTCGAGATTCTGGTAGGTCTGAAAACAAGTAGGGAAAATCTCGACGCAGTTCTTCTTCTCTTTCCCATGTCGATTCTGCTTCTGTTGGTTATTCCATTGAATTCTGTAGAATCTAATGGTCCTTGACTTCAATTTTCTCTCACTGATCTCCAATATTTTTATTGGGTACTCCAAGCATGACAAGTCTGGTTGAATTTCAGCCTCAGCAGGAGATATTTGTTCTATAGGTTGCTTTAGACATTTTATTAGCTGAGACACATAGAAAAACATCGTGAATTCCAGCTAGTTCAAATGGTAGTTCCAACTTATATGCTACCTCTCCTTGTCTTTCTAGAATTTTGTATGGTTCGACATATCTTGGACTTAGCTTCCCTTTCATCTGGAATCGGTGGACTCCTTTATAGGGTGTTACTTTGAGGTAGACATAATCGCCTTTTTCAAAAGACAATTCCTTCTCCTGTTGTCGGCATAGCTCTTTTGTCTAGACTGAGCCGTTTTCAATCTCTCTGGTACAATCTTCACATGAGCAGTAGCCTCTTCCACTAGTTGTGGTCCTAGGAATTGTTTTTGACCTATTTCTGTCCAGTATAAGGGTGTGCGGCACTTTCTTCCATATAGTGCTTCATAGGGTGCCATTTGCAGACTTGCTTGATGACTATTGTTGTAGGTGAATTCTACATACGGTAGGAATGATTCCCAAGAATTTCCATAATCCAGAGCACATGCTCTCAACATGTCTTCCAGGATTTGATTTACTCTCTCAGTTTGTCCTCCCATCTGTGGGTGGTAAACTGTGCTAAACTTCAATTTCGTACCCAAGGCTTCTTGCAATTCTTTCCAGAATTTTGACACAAATTGGGCTCCTCTATCAGAAATGATTGCTTCGGCACTCCATGTAGGACGACTATCCTATTGAGATACAATTCTGCCAGTTGTCTTGTTGTGTACTGGGTCTTTACCGGTAAAAAATGAGCTACCTTAGTCAGTCTGTCCACTGTGACCCATATGGAATCATAACCTTTTTGTGTCCTCAGTAATCCTATTATGAAATCCATTCCAATTTCATCCTACTTCCACTCAGGGGTTGGTAATGATTGTAATGATCCTGCAGGCTTTTGGTGTTCTTCTTTTACCCTTTGACAGGTGTCGCAAGATGCTACGAATTCAGCGATTTCTCTTTTCATTCCATTCCACCAAAACTGGTTTTTCAACTCTTTGTACATCTTTGTACTGCCTGGGTGTATAGAGTAAGGGGTATGATGAGCTTCACTCATTACCAGATCCTTGATTTCTCTGTAGTTTGGAACACAGATACGGTCATGGTGCCATAAGATTCTGTAACACCCTGAGTTAGGGGTGAAAATTTCCTTTTTCATTAATAGCATGATGCATGTATCTGTAGTAATAGCCAGATCAGTATCTATCTCAAGCCCTAAAATCTCCAAAATCTATCCTATGACCTCAAATCAAGATCAGATTGTTCAGATGTGATCTATCAGTTACTCTGAACTTAAAAGCCTTCAGAACCCAGATCCAATTCTATCTCTAACTCCCAGAATTATCAACTCCATTCTGTTTTCGAAAACATAAATACCTTATATTACCCAAATACCCTAAGTTTCAGAATCCAGATTTAATCCGAATCTTGACCAAGTTCAGACCAGATTATTCCTGGAATATAATCATGGGTATGTCAATACCTTAATCTAAAAAGTTGACAGCCAGATTTCATCATCTAGACTCTTTTCACAAATCAGTCCAAGAGTTATCGCAAATTAGTCCTTATCTGATATCTGAAAACCCAAAAAGGCTAAAATCTCCAGATTAACTTCAAATTCAGAATTTCTTCAGCAAATCTTCTCAAAATGCTATTTGCCACAAGTTTCTCTTCTGTGCAGATATCAAAATCGAACCCTAAATGCCAGAATTCGAAATCAACAAAACTCAAATCCTACTTTACCCTAAATTACCCTATTTTTAGTTTGTATCGAAAACTATTCAGATGTACCAAACCTTATCAATTACCTTTGCCAAATATCCTGTTGAATATAATCTACCAGATTAGTGAAACCAATTTCAGTCTAAACCTTCCTGGATTCCAGATTTACATTTCAGTCCAAAACTCAAAGAATTGAAACTGCAGTTCAGTCCATTTTCGACCAGGACAGCAGCAAGCATTCGACCAGGCCGTTTACTGTGCGCACGACCAGGGCTCGCCGTGGTTTCCTTGCGCCGTGCACGCTCGCCGCCGGCCAAGCTTCGCCGCACTTGTGACCGTGCATGCCAGTGCGCACGTGTCCTCGCTCCAGCCAGCGCCGTGGCAAGGTTGCTGCTATGTCGACGACCAGTGCCTGCTCCTGCGCGCGATCAACGACTTTTGTCAGCAATTCATCGCCACGTCGCTTCGCCGCGCCAGTACTTGTCGCCACCGCTTGCTACAAGCTTTGCCAGGTCCCGATGAGGCGACATTGTGATCAGCTGAAAGCTTGTCGCCGTCGCATCACCGCTCTTGCTGTTTCTTCGCCGCTATTGCGCCTGCACGCAACCAGTCAAGTCACCGGCTGCCAATCTCTTCATTGTTCCCTCTTCGCAAGCTTCGCCTGCCTATTTAAGCATCCCTGTGCTCAGCAGCTCCCTCAAACCTCACTGGAAATCATCCACGTCTCAGATTTTCTGTCTTAGTCTTCTTCTCCGGCGAGACCAGCTCGAGGCCTCACGGTGACAGCCTCAACCGCAGCCTCAACCACCAAATTGACAGCACTAGTAAGTTTCCCTCGCCACTCTCATCGTGCTGTACCATCTAATTGGATTACCTTGCACCTTATCGCCGGTGATCGCCGGAATTGCTAAATGCTCTGTTCTGGCAATGCAGCCTGATTCAATTAGAATTAGCTTTCGTTTCTGTAAACAAAATTGATCAGTAAGCCAAATCAAGCAAGCCTGTGAAGTTAGATTTCGAAATTAAGCAAGAATCGAAGCTTTTCCCTAAACCGAGCTTCACCAGAAACCGGCGATCGTCGCCAGGCTTCTCCAGTGATCCTCCGGCCAATCTAATTGTACCAGAAGCTTTCTTATACCTTCTAGATGCTCTCCAAGCAAGGAATTAAGTTCTTTTGGCCTGTAGCAGAAACCCCCAATTAACAGTGTTTCTTCTCTGGCGCCGATCACCGGAAAAGTGTTCCCGGCCGTTTCAGCCCAAATCACCTTGTCTTTTAGATGTGCCCTAGCCTCCTGAGCATTTTTGTCTTCTAGCCCGACACCTAAATCAGCCTAGATCAAAAGTTATAGCTTTAACAAGTTTTTGTCCAGAACTACTCCAGTGCAGCCAGTTCATCTCTGTTCATCATCAAATTTCTTGCTTTTCAGCCATTTCTTGCCCTATATCCTGTTGACTTAATTGTTCCTGTTACTCAAGCCTACCTCCCAGACAAAGTGGTGCATCATTTGGAGCTCCAGATCAAAAGTTATGCTAAGCCCTAGTTTTTGGCATTGTCAGCTCTATGCCAGAGCTTGTCAGCCAGTGGCATTGACCTTGTTTACCCACTTCTGGTTGTGTAACTTGAAAACCACTTTGTCCACCGAATTTGTAGAGTTGTGATCTACATTTTCTTCTACTACCACAACTTGAGATAAGCACTCTAGCTTTTCTTAAAGCTATGTCCAAGCCTTGATCCGAATGTCGATCTGTTGACATTCGCTGTTTTGATTAAACCAGCCACAAAATTGTTATCCCTATTGTAATCCTGAAACCCTAAGATTATCTAATCACCATCCTTAGCCCAAATTCCTTGAAACCCTAAAATCTCGACTCGGTTCAGTTTGAAGTTCAAATTATCTCCAGTATAGTTCAATCATTCTTGTTGAGCATTTCTGCATATAAGTCATAAAACATTTTAAATATTATAAGTAATTATTGTGTGATTGTTTGTCGTCGAGCAGATTCAGAAGCTAACTTTGAAGATTTTGCTGTTGACCCGTCGTCGACTGCTGTATTTTACGACGCGGAAGGCAAGTCATATCCTTGGTCATCTTGAACCTATATTTTAAATGTTGCCATAATATAACCTTGAATATAGGCAATATTGCATGTGAAAGTTTGAGAATGGTTGATTTATGAATTGGCAGTACTAGACTGGTTATCTGTGAAATGTGAAATAAACAAGTTTTGAGCCATGAACTATTATATATATTTATATACTTATATTCATGAAATAAAACCCCTAGCCGTGACCAGAAAAATGGTATGGATGGCTGTAGCACCGGAGGTGCTAGCTAGACTGCAAAGGATATGCAGGCACTGAAGGTGCAGGGTTGTGGATGGTCTGGTCACTGGCATATAAGGACTATAACCTTGTGTTGTGCGTCTAGTGGCATGAACAACGTGCTAACCGCAAGCCTGGTATGGGACAGGCCTGAACAAGTAATTATGTGGATCGCACATGAAACCCCTGCACGAGATGTGTAGTGATGCACGATAAACACGGAGCGCGGCTCCCACACATATCACTGAAAGTGATCAAGCACGCTGACCCAGTAATGGGAATAAGCAAAGGGGTGGAGGTTTGGATACAACCTGCCACAATTGTGTCTCGCTGAGAGCCACAGGGTCGGGGGTGAATTGTAAGTGATGCATGACAAAAGTTCTTGTTATCTCCACCTTGCCACTCACACATGGTTGTGAGGAGGGGTCTAATCATTTTGATAGGATGGGCTTGAAAGTGGAATATTTTGCGGGTAAATTGGTACCTCTCTGCAGAGTTAAAAACGTATTCGAATACTCCGAGCTCCCGGGTTTATAGGAGTCTGCTGCGGTGGATTAAATCCACGGGGTGTGACACAAGTATTATTTTCTAAATAAAATATGTTTCATCAAGATTACCCAAATGACATGTGTTGTCATGATAAGGAGTGCTGCCGTGGGCTGTCGTGTGTCGACGTGTCGCGGTAGTGCTATAATCTAGTGAACATGAATTATGATGTTATATTATGAAAAGTACTGCCATAAGATGAGATGAGAAAGGAAAAGATTTTTTTACAAATATCCATAATTCTTGACTAGTCTAGGTTCATATCATCACTACTATATGTATCTACTCTTACCTATGACTTGCTGAGTACGTAAGTGCTCACCCTTGCAACATTTGACTCAATAGATGGAGCATACTTTGATCAAGATGATGGCACGGAGTACTTCGTGGATCCAGAAGGAGGAGAATCAGTTCCGCCAGAACCCTGAAGTGTGTTGTTCTGTCGTCAACTTCTTTTGTGGGAGGGTCACCTATCTTCTGCTGCGTAGTTAATATTTTGTTAAACCCTGAATGCCTTATAGGCATTGTAATCCTATTTATGTAATATTAAGGCCAGCAGGCCACACTGCTTAATATTTTGTTAAGTACTCTGTTGCAATGTAATATACTCCTGTGTTTGACTCATCCTGGGAAGTGAAAGGTTTGTGAGAATGGGACTAGCTGCAGCGAGCTAGGTCTCTACAGGAGTAGTCGTTGTCCCAGTTTCGGGGCGCGACAGATTCCTTGTCCATCTTCTCTGAGATTAGTTGCACTTCCACTCTTCATGTCCTCTTTCAGCTTTTGGATGTTTATATCCATTACTTGAGCTTTCTGAATTTGGTCCTTCAGTTAACATTCTACCTTTAAGGTGGCAATGGTTCCTTGTTCAACAAATTCCAAGTGCAGTTTGTAACATCCCAATTTTTGCTACCTCTTTAGCTTGTCAATCAGCATATCTTCAGTGGATTCTCGAATATCTCAACCCCATTTTTGATCTCTTATCTCAGAATCATGTTCTTAGGTATGCCATTACCTTAACTTAAAAAGTTGGCAGCTAAACTCCACCTTTCAGACCATTTTTGCATTTTAGTCCAAAAGTATTTCAGATTAATCTTTTCAGATTTTCTCAGAAGCCTGAAAAGGCTAAAAGCCACAAATCAGCTCCAAACCTTGATCTAAGTCAGCGAATGTCTTTCCTTTACCTTTCTGAACATTTTTCCCTTCTGGAAGAATTCCAAAATCTTAACCGAAACCCTGGTTTCAGCCTCACCAAAGTTTTCAATACTGTAATTACCCTATTTACCCTCATTACTCTATTTTTGATTTTTGTCCAAACCACCAGATCTTATCGGATCTGACCATTTTTCTTGCTAGATGAGTCCAAGAGATTTAGTAACACTCATATGCAAAATCAGATCTCAAGTCAGCCCTCCAGATCCCAAAATTTGCAAACAGGTCCAACATCCCAAACCAAATCTTCACAGATCAGTCCCTGGCCCCTTTTTTGACCTTGACCAGGGCTGAGCCTGTTGCGACCACGACTAGACATCGCTTCGACCGCGACCAGGGCCGTTCGCCGTGATTCGCCGCTGCGATCTTCACCGCCGGCCAACATCTGTCCCTACCTTTGGTCGTGTCCAACGTGTCCGCACGTGGTGCTCACGTCGCGCCAAAACCCTCCACCGTGGCGACGACCGATGACCGCCAACATCGCCGTTCGTCTTGTGCGTGCGCGCGTGCCTGCTGCTGTCAGAACCTTTTTTCCACTTCGCCGCCATGCCGAAGCCAGCCACCCCGTCGCTCTGCTCTAGCCAGATATGGCGCGATCTTCTCCTCTGGCAGAGCCACTGCCGCGTCCCAACGATGTGCACTCCGTCTCGATCCTGCTCCGGTGCCAGTCAAGCATATCCCGTTTCGATTTGCTTCAACTCTCGAGAACCCCAGCCACTGCCTATATAAGCCCTCCCCCTCGCCCAGAGTTTCTTCACACCACTCCAGCAGCCACAAATCTTCAGCGCTCACGTTTCCCCTTCGTCTCCGGCAAGCAGTTCCTGGAGCTCACGGCACTAGCTTCACCCGCTGCTTCCCTCTTTTGTCCGAACTCACTAGTAAGCTTCCCTTATCCCCCTCTTTGTATCTTATCGCTTAATTGGACCCCGGTGAACCCTAGCGCCGGCAATCACCAGAAATGGCAAAAGCCCCTGTTCCGGCAACGTCGTGTGTTTTAGCCCAAATTGGCCTTCATGCTAGTAGGACAAAATGATGAGCACCTCACCCTCAGCAGGCCTGTAAGCTTGGATTTCTAATTAGCCTCAAATCGAAAGCTTTCCCCTTTTTGTGCGCCACCAGTGACAAGGCTCACATCGCCAGGCCACACCGGCGACCCTCCGGTCAAATTGGCCGTGTCTGTAGCTTCCCCTTGTCCCCCTCTCACTCTCCAAGCAAGGAATCGAGTTCATTTGCGCTGTAGCCAAAAACCCCAAATCCAGACCCTTCTTCCCCAGCACCGGCCACCGGAATTTGTCCCCAACCGATCTAGTCAATGCCACCTTGTCTCTTAGCTAGGTCTCAGCCCCCTGAGCATTTTGTTCCACTAGCCCGACCTCTGAATTTGCCCAGATCAAGAGTTATGTTCTTGCCAATTTCTTGTCCAGAACTGTACCTGTGCCGTGTCGCCGCCGTAGTTCATCACCGCCGTTCATCGTCGTCCGACAGCCTCAACCCCTAAAGCCACCGCCAATGTGTCCCTGGCATCCACGCCTACCTCCCAGACATAGTTGGCGAAGTGTTTGAAGCCCAGAACCAGATTTACCCCTCTACCCTAGTTTTTAACAATGTCAGTGCAGTGTCAGTGCATGTCAGTCACTGGCATTAGCCTTGTTTGACCCTTTCTATTTGAGCAATTGAAATTCCACTTTGTCCACTAAGCTGCTGGAGCCATGTTCTACAATTTTCTCTACTGTCACATCTCCAGAAAACCCACCTAGAGCCAACCTAAGGCTATGCCTAGCCGTGAACCGAATATTGACCCTTCAACTTCAACCTCTTTGAACCTATCTCTTCGAGCAACGCTCGAGTAGCCTTGTCCAAAGTATCTCCCCTGCATGCATGTTATATTTTATTTATTATTTCCTATAAAAGCTATTTTTTGTATGTTTCCGCGGTGCGATGTGTTGAATTGCCACGTTGTTGTGTGCGCGAATAGAGCAAGGAGCAGAAGAGTCAACAGAAGACTTCAAAGAATCGTCTGAGCAACTAGACCCCTCACTGCAAGGCAAGTCTCAATCCCTTGATCATGTCTCGCCTATTATTTTGAAATGAATTATGTTAGTCGTTTTCAAGTATATGCACGCCTTACATTCAAATGAGAATTATGTTCAAATAAAGTGATTAGATATGACCTAAATGATTGTGAAGCCCCTTTTGTGATTGAATATCCATGCACCCTTGTCACCCTAGAATATCATGCTTAGGCTATGCTTATACTCAAGATTATATGTTAAATGCTAAATGGTCACATGTGAGAAAAGTATATTCAAAACCCCTTTTTGTGAAAGAAAATGTGATTGGAAACGATAGTGAGGATGGTTTGATTGGTTGGTGCTGTGTGCGCACTGGGAATGTGAAAGACTCCTCACTAAAGATTCATAAGGACGAGAACCTTGTGTTGTACTTCTATGCGGCATGAAAAATGTACCAACCACTTGCCCGGTATGGGACGGGCGCAACATAGTAGCTTTCTCAGTATTAGTTTTTCCCTGCAATGGTTGTCAGTCCGGTTTCTCGAGAAGAAACTGGTGGGCCACAGAGGGCCATGAGTGATGTGAGATCAGAAAAATAAAGAGAGGATAAGGTGTAAGAAGGAAGACGCTCTACGCCTGGATTAAGTCATGCGCGACTGTAATCAAGAGAGGCTATGTGTCTTGCGAGACAATAGACCAAGGCTAGGAAGAATTGGCTGTGGGGAGTATCCACAACGGTAATGAGGACTGGAATGTCTATTTACCTGGCAGGGAATTGTTAATGCTAGGATTGTAAACTGTTGTGTGATCTCGGCCTTGTCACATGCGTAAAAGTCGCATGGAGAGGTATTGACTTGAAAGCTGAGTGATCGGTGGATTAAGGTGGTACACCTTTGCAAAGCTATAAAAAGTATTAGATACTCTGAGCTCCCAGGTCATGGAGTCTACGCGCAGTGGATTCTATCCACGTCGATGCAGCACAAGTAGCTTTTGGGAAAGTTTTTCATAAAATGTGAATAAAGTGGTGACTCATGGAGGACCGCCACACATAACATCTTCTAAAAATCTAGCTTAGGATTTTAAAAGCCTCGCTTTTGAAAACAAAAACCTTTTCTTCAAAATTAAGAGTGAAAATCTATTCTATGAGCCAAAGAGCCATCCTTTGGAAATTTCCCCCTCATCTATATACCTGCATTCTTAGTTGGGACTTGTTGAGCACCATGTGGACAATGTGCTCACCGTTGCTTTTGCAAACAAAAATTTAGAGGAAGGATTCATTGATCCCGAGTCCTACAGTCTTGAACCCAACATGGCAGAAGAAGAAACTGCTCCAGAAGATCCAGCTTGCTAGAGGGTCACTTACCAAGTTGAGTCTGATGTGGAGGAAGCCCATACAACGCCGCTGCAGTTGAAGATGAAGACCGTTGAAGTCCTTTTGCTTGTTGTTGTTGTTTTATTTTGTGCCGACCTTTGTGTCAAAGAAAACTCCTTAATTTTGTATCAACACTAAAGTGCGTCATTTTGGTGCTATGTTATTGTAATGTTGGTCCTTGTGATCAGCACTTGTTTTAATTACTTGCATTTTTATATAATGCATCTTGTTGTTGTGAGCTTGCAACGTACCATTTCTGCGTGCAACCCACCTGGGCGGTTGCCACCAGATTCCTCAAATGAGGGTCCCACAGAAGCTGGTATCAGAGCAAAGGCTCGACTGTAGGTCGTGACCCTTAGATAGACCTTGGCGTCCCTAGAAAATAAAAGATCTCTAGTTCTTTGACAAAGTTTGTGTACAAAAACCTATTTTGTTTAAGGAAAAGGTTATTTTTTGATTATTTGAAAAAGGTTTTGGACTTCGTTTTAAACTCATAGGTGCTTTTCGTTCTGTCTTCCAGATGGCTTCCGGCAGGAGATACGTTCATGGTGACGAGCTTGGATCATGGGCGTACTCCTGTGGATGATGCTGCAATTCCTTGGAGCGCGGGATAGTCAGAGGCCAGTGTATTGCGTTTGGCAAGATGAGGTCAATGGACGACCCATCGGCTGTCAAGCTTCAATGATCGTCTATGAGATTCCCGAGCATGGGAGAGGCTCAGTGAGACATCAGGCCCACAGAGAAGAAGAAGAAGATGCCATCTTAGACGCTGCCCGTCGTGCCATTGGTACCATCCGGCAATTATACAGTGACTACCTTTCGGATTCCCCCTATCGCTTCGTGCCTTATCAGGTTCCCAGATCGGAGTACCGAGTCATTCTTCCATCCAGCGACTGAGAGGATGCTATCTTGATGAAGACCCGAGACGTCATTCATGCTTCGGAGATTGGATATACCGACCTAATTGGTGAGTACGAGCATGTTCACGACGACTGCCACTATCTTGAGGGCTTGCTCATGAGGGCCCGTGCAAGTCTCCAAGAGAAGGAGAAGCAAATTCAAGAGTTAGCCGAATCAAGTGGAGAGTAGGATCCTGATGCTTCAGAGTCAACTGTCAAGAAGAGTTTCCCAAAACTAAGGATTACCGCTCGCAAGAGAGTGGGAAACTTAAAGGAGTACCTCAGTGGTTTCACGCCTTCATCACGCGGCATTGTTATCAATGGTCATACGCTCGAGCTTCCCAGCACTGCAGAAGAGAAGAAGACCCCCAACGGAAAAGGGAAGAAGATTGTCAATGTTGACAGCGACAGGGATGATGATGAGGATTTGGATCTAGACCCGATGGATGCAGATGATGATCAGGAGGAGGATCTCGAGGAGGTAGAGCCTTGTGATTCTTCCAATGCCGACGAGTGACCCCAGACCTCCTTTGGTTCGACCTTTTGTGCCTGACCCAGCAGACGTTAGATCTTCCTTTTGTTGTAGCAGTTGTTCTTAGTTTGGTTGATGTATGCTTGTGTGCTGGTTGTTAGATGAACTCTATAATCCGATGAGGCAAAAAGCTTTGTATCTTTTGAAAAGCTAATTTATCAAAAAGGCATTTTGCATGATCTTATCCTTACCTCTTGAGTTAATGCCAGCACTCTGCTTGCATCCCTGTGTGTGATTCTTTCCGAGTCAACGTCTCTATCCTTAACCTCCTGTTTGAGTAGGATGGTTAATACGCGTGGGAGACCCCAAGATGGAGAACTCGAAGGAAACCCCAGCAATGCAATGGCTACACCAGGAACAAGAGACCGTACTAACCTAGACTGACCAGGATCTTCTTCAACGATGCCACAAGGAGGCAACATCAACGACGTGTTATTATGGATGGAGCGAAATAGACAAGAGTTAGCAACTATGTAGAATCAGATCTTAGGACAGTTGATGCAACACTTAGCATCTGGACAAGCTGAAGGATCAGCAACTGGTGCGAAATTGACTGACTTTCAGAAAACGCGTCCCCCGACCTTTTCAATTACCGAGGACCCCATCGTGGCCGACGATTGGCTAAGGGATGTAGAAAGAAAGTTGAACACCATTAGGTGTAGCGACGAGGAGAAACTTCTGTATGGATCACATCAACTAGCTGGACCCGCTGCCGCCTGGTGGGAAAATTACCAGACTGTGCACTCCAACAAGAATTCAATCACATGGAATGAGTTTAAGGAAGAATTCTACAAGTACCACTGTGGGACCCTCATTTGAGGAATCCGATGGCAACCGCCCAGATGGATTGCACACAGAAAGGTACATCACAAGTTCACAACAACAGGATTTACTTTAAACCATAAAGCAAATAGATAAAACAAGTACAAGGTCATGAGGACTAGTATTACATTATCATAATGCCAAGGATGGCATTAATTAAAGTTGATACAAAAGTAGGGAGTTTTTCAAAATCAAGAATAAAAAAGAAACGGTATCGAGGTACCGAATACACAAAAGCAACAACAAGGGTCTTCATCTCCTTCTACAGCGGTTCGGCTCGGGCCTTCACCACATCGAACTCAACTTGGCGCATGACCCTCATAGAAGCTCAAATCGTCTGGAAAGGTTCCTTCCTCTTCTTGGTGCTCAAGATCAAGAGAATCAGGTTCCTTGAATCCTTTCTTCTGAATTTGTGTGAAAAGGCAAGGGTGAGCATGTTTTTACACAATGCTCAGCAAGTCCCGTTATGAGAATGCAGATATATAGATGAAGGGTTTTCAAGGAAAGGGGTCCTGGTTTTATATATATATAGGAGTAGAATAGATTTTCACTCTTATTTTGGAAAAAGGGTTTTTGTTTTCAAAAACGAGAATTTTTAAATCCTAAGCTAGGTTTTCAGAAAATGTTATGTGTGGCGGTCTTCCATGAGTCACCACTTTACTCAGATTTTGTGAAAAACTTTCCAAAAGCTACTTGTGCTGCATCGACGTGGATAGAATCCATAGCAAGCAGACTCCATAACCTGGGAGCTCAGAGTATCCGATACTTTTTAAACTTTACAAAGGTGTACCACCTTAATCCAACGATCATTCGGCTTTCAAGTCGGATCAGCTCCATGCGACTTTTACACATGTGACAAGGCCGAGATGACACAATAGTTTACAGTCCTAGCATTACAATTCCCTGCCCGGTAAATAGACAGTTAAGTCTCAAGTACCGTTGTGGGTTCTCCCCACTGCCTTCTTCCTAGCCTGGGTTTATGTTCTCGCAAGACACATAGCCTCTCTTGATTACAGTCGCGCACGACTTAATCTGGCATAGGGCGTCTTCCTTCTTTCCACCTTTTCCTTTCATGATTTTTCTGAACTCACATCACTCATGGCCCTCAGCGGCCCACTAGTTCTCGCAAGAAACCGGATCGACAACCATTGCAGGGAAAAGCTAATACTAAAGAAAGCTACTAAGTTGCGCCCGTCCCATAACCGGGCAAGTGGTTGGTACGTTTTTCATGCCGCATAGAAGCACAACACAAGGTTCTAGTCCTTATGAATCTTTAGTGAGGAGTCTTTCACATTCCCAATACGCACACAGTACCATCCAATCAAACCATCCTCACTATCGATGCCAGTCACATTTTCTTTCACAAAAAGGGTTTTGAACATGCTTTTCTCATATGTGACCATTCAACATTTAACATATAATCTCAAACATAGCATAGCCTAAGCATGATATTCTAGGGTGACAAGGGTGCAGGGATATTCAATGTCAAAAGGGGCTTTACAATCATTTAGGTCATATCTATTCACTTTATTTGAATATAGTTCTTATTTGAATATAAGGCATGCATATACTTGAAAACAGTTAACATACTTCATTTCAAAATAATAGGCGAGACATGATCAAGGGATTGAGACTTGCCTTGCAATGCTGGTTCTAGTTACTTGGATAATTCTTCGAAGATTTCGTCCGCTCCTTTAATCTCTGGTTCCACGGCGGATACAGATAATACACACATACACTATATAAGCATACAGAAGATAGTCTTTATGGGAAATAATACGTAAAATATATCATGCATGCAGGGGAAAGGTTTGGACAAAGTCACTTGGATGCTGATTGAAGAGATGGGCTCAAAAGGAGTTGAATGTCGAAAGGCTGACATTCGGTCCACGGCTAGACATAACCTTAAGTTGGTCTTCGGTAGGTTTTCTGGAGAAGTGACAGCAGAGAAAGTTGTAGAGCACAACTCCAGGAATCTAATGGACAAGGTGGCATTTCAATTGCTCAAGTGTAACAGGTTTAAATCATCTAATGCCACCGGTGGACATGCACTGACATAGTGCTGGACATGGCCAGAAACTAGGGCATGGCATAACTTTTGACTCAGGACTCCAATTGATGCACAACTTTGTCTGGGGGTTAGGCCTTGATAACAGGAACAAAACACTCAACAGGATCAAGGGCAGGAAGTGGCCGGAGGGTGGCCAAATCAGGCGAGCAAACACGGTGGTCTGGACATGAACTGAGCCACTGGACAGTGATCTTGGCATTGGAATATCTGTTGATTCAGGTTGATTCAGAAGTCGAGCTAGTAGACAATATTGCTCAGGGTACTGGAGTCTATCTAAGGGACAAAGTTACTGGAGCTAGATCGGCCGAGGAAAAATTCTGGCGACCGGCGCTGGAGAAGACGACACTGGAGATTGGGGGTTTTTGATTTAAAGAGTTTGAACTCGATTCATTGCTCAGGGAGTGAGAGGGTGAGGTGAGGGGACTATTGGTGAAGCCAATTTGGTATGGGGATGGCTGGAGTGGCTCGGCGGCGAGAACCAGTTCACTGGTGGCGCGCAAATTGGGGAAAGCCACAATCTTAGCTCAATTTTGAAATCCAAACTCGTAGGCTTGCTAAAGGGAGTGTGCTGAACAATTTTCATCACTGGCACGAGGGCTGATTTGGATTGAATCGGGCAGCATTGAGCAAACAGGGGATTTGGGCTTTTCCGGTGATCGCCGGCGTTGGGGTTCGCCGGGGGCCAATTAGATGCTATGAAACATACAGGGGGATGAGGGGGACTTATTGGTGGCATTGGTTTGGAGTGAGAAGCTGTGGTTGAAGCTGGCGACGGTGGCCTCAAAAGCAACTCGCCGGAGAAGAAAGTGCTCACGGCGGCGCTGAGGAACTTGGCTGTTCTCTGGTGCTAGGAGCTTGAGGCTTTGCAGCTGAGGGGTGGTGCGAAGTGATTCTGGGCAAGAGGGGAAGCTTATATAGGCGATGGGCTGGGCTCTCGGGAGTTGAGGATAATCTAAAAGATGCGCGTGACTGACACTGGAGACGAGACCGAGACGACGTTGGGACGCGGCAACGACTGTGCCAGGCGAGGGGAATCATGGCAAATCCGGCTGGAGCAGGGCGACGGGATCACTGGTCTCGGCATAGGTGCAACGTGGCGTTGCTTTGCTACTGTTGGAGCACGCACGCGCGTGGGGAAAACACGGCACAGCGCGGGTGAGGTGCTCCACGGTGGTGGCATGGTTGCGCACAGGTGGTGGCTACGTGGCTGCGGTGGTGGCTGCGCGGGAAACTTCGTCGGTGGCGAGTTCCTACGGCGAGGCGAGGTGGCGGGGTTCTGGTCGCAACGGCTAGAGCTCTGGTCGAGAGCAACGGCTGGTTGAAAAGGGCTGAAAAAGAAAGCTAGGGCTGATTTGTAATTTCAGAAACCTTCACCAGGGACTGTTCTGCAAGGATTTGGACCAATCTGTAAGGAATTTGATTCGGGAATTTGGGCCTATTTGCAATTCTGGAGATCTGGAGGGCTGATCTGAGATCTGTTTTTGCAAATGAGTACTACTAAATCACTTGGACTCATCCAGCAGGAAAAATGGTAAAATCCGATAAGATCTGGTGATTTTGACAAAAATCGACAACAGGGTAATTAGGGTAAACAGGGTAATTAGGGTTTGAAACTTTGGCGAGGCTGAAACTAGGGTTTCGGTTGAGCTTTTGGAATTCTTCCAGAAGGAAAAAATGTTCAGAATAGTGAATGGGAGATATTCACTAAATCAGATCAAAGTTTGGAGATGGTCTGAGACTTTTGGTCTTTTTGGGCTTCTGACAAATCTGAAAAGAACTGATCTGCGATACCTTTGGACTAAAAAGCGAAAATGGTCTGAAAGGCGGAGTTTATCTCCCAACTTTTTAAATTAAGGTAGTGGCACACCTAAGATCATAATTCTGAGATAAAGATCAAAAATGGGGTTGAGACATCCGAGAATCCAATGAAGATATGCTAACTTGCAAGCTAAAGAGATGGCAAAATTTGGTGTGTTACAACCACGTTCCGAAAGGCGTTGTTCAAGCGAAGCGCCGAGAGTTTGTGAATCTAAGACAAGGAAACAAGACCGTCAAACAGTACCTACATGAATTCATTCAACTGGCAAGGTACGCCCCTGAAGACATTGCAACGCAGGAGAGAAAGATCAATAGATTTTGTGAAGGTCTGCATAACTCCTTGCAACACCAGCTATCATCCCATGAGTTTACGGATTTCCATGTCCTGATAAATCGATTACTCAAGATGGAGGAAAAGAGGGGAGTGATCGAAGAAGACCGAAAGAGGAAGCCTTTGCCCAACTCTTATCAAGGAAATGCTAGTCGAGGAAGACCGATGCCTGCAATACCACAGTGTACCGGATGTAAAGGAAACCATTTCTTCAAGGATTGCCCCATGAAGAATGAAGAATGCTTTCATTGTGGAAGAAAGGGACATCGCAAGAACACTTGTCCACTGCAACACTTGCCATTCAACGTTGCCCGAGCTCAAGCCGCAAGACCCCCTATTCCAACTCAAGGCTTCGCCAGAAGTGCTCCACCCCCTAGAGGAGGAAGATTCCAGAATGGCCGAGGAAGAGGAATGCCTACTGCAGGTCGTGGTAGACTCAACTACGCATCCGCCATTGAAGCAGGAGAAGCATCTGATGTTGTGATCGGTAGGATCTTCATCCACTCTGAACTTTCAGTTGCATTATTTGACCCTGGTGCTACTCATTCATTTGTGTCAAGATCTTTTGTGCTCAAAAATAAGTTACCAGTATCTGCATTAGAGTCCTCTATTTTAATCCAATCCCCTGGGGCTAGAATGCCTGTCAACTCTATCTGTAGAAATATCGCCTTTAGTATTGGCAACATAGGATTCCTAGCAAACTTACTAGTTTTGGACCTTCAAGGATTAGATGTCATCCTTGGAATGGACTGGTTAGCGAAGCATAAATGTCAGATGGACTGTGAGAAGAAAGCAATAACCCTGACGAACGCTGAAGGAGAGCAAGTCACATTCTACGCGGAAAGGTCAATAGTGAACAACCAAAAATGCAGTTTGAACAGTTTGGAAGGAATTGAGTTTGAAGGAGTTCCAATAGTGAACGAATATCCAGAAGTTTTCCCTGAAGAACTTCCTGGAATGCCACCAGATCGGGACATTGAGTTCTCAATTGAATTAAAACCTGGATCTGCTCTGTATGCAAGAAAGCTTGCACGTATGACGAGTGAAGAGCAAGAGGAGTTAAGGAAGCAAGTGGAAGAATTGGAAAGAAAAGGGTTTGTCAGAACAAGTTCCTCACCTTGGGGAGC
This sequence comes from Pharus latifolius, assembly GCA_019359835.1. Lineage (NCBI taxonomy): Eukaryota > Viridiplantae > Streptophyta > Magnoliopsida > Poales > Poaceae > Pharus > Pharus latifolius. The sequence continues at coordinate 13,593,384 of CM033328.1, read as the reverse complement.
CCCTGTACTCTTTGCTAAGAAGAAAGACGGCAGTCTACGACTTTGTCTCGACTACCTAAAGCTGAACGATATGACAATCAAGAACAAGTACCCTCTACCAAGGATCGATGATCTCTTTTATGAACTCAGAGGAGCTAAGATATTTTCAAGGATTGACCTGAGGTCTGGATACCACCAATTGAAGATTCGAGAACAAGACATCCCAAAGACTGCATTCATAACGAGATATGGATTGCATGAGTTTACCGTGGTGCCATTTGGTTTAACGAATGCACCAGCAGTGTTCATGAATTTGATGAACAAAGTCCTTATGGAATTTCTAGACAAGTTTGTCATTGTGTTTGTCGATGACATTCTCATCTTTTCAAAGTCAGAGGAAAAGCACGCACAACATCTCAGGATGGTGCTGGAAAAGTTGGTAGAACATCAGTTGTATGCCCAATTTGATAAGTGTGCCTCTTGGTTGAAGGAAATCTCATTTCTAGGCCACATCATCTCTGGCAAAGGAATATCTATGGATCCATCAAAGACTCAAACTATCATGGAATGAAAACAACCGGAAACAGTAACTGAAGTGAGAAGTTTCCTAGGATTAGCCGGTAATTACTGGAGATTTGTCAAAGGATTTTCCAAGATTACTAAGCCGCTCACCAAACTGCTAAAGAAGGATGTTCCATTCGACTGGACTGAAGGATGTGAAAAGAGCTTTGAAGAACTGAAGAAGATATTAACAACCGTACCTGTTCTTACGTTGCCAGATAACAAAAAGGATTTTGAGGTTTATTATGATGCATCAAAGCAAGGACTAGGTTGTGTCCTTATGCAAGAAGGGAGAGTTGTAGCTTATGCATCAAGACAGTTGCGACCACATGAGGAGAACTATCCAACGCATGATTTGGAATTGGCCGCTGTTGTTCATGCGCTAAAAATTTGGCGACACTATCTCCTAGTGAATAGATGTGAAATCTATACGGACCACAAGAGTCTGAAGTATATCTTCACTCAGCAAGACTTGAACATGAGACAACGAAGGTGGTTAGAATTGATTAAGGATTATGACCTTGGAATACATTACCACCTCGGTAAAGCAAACATGGTAGCAGATGCTTTGAGCAGAAAATCCTACTGCAATCAAGCAAAGACCTTGGAAGTGCCACCCCAATAACTTAAAGATTTTGAAAAGTTGAGTTTAGAGTTTGTTGAACAAGGGACCGTCGCCGCATTAAAAGTAAATTGCGAGTTGAAGGATCAAATTCAAAAAGCTCAAGAAGTAGATCAGAATATTCAGAAGTTGAAAGAGGATATGAAGTATGAAGATACAATTGACCTTCGTGAGGACGAGCAAGGAATTTTGTGGTATCATCACAATCGAATCTGTGTTCCAGATAACAAAGAAATCAAGAACATGATACTGCAATAAGCCCATTGTACCCCTTATTCTATCCACCCAGGTAGTACAAAGATGTACCAAGATCTGAAGGATCGATTTTGATGGAAAGGAATGAAGAAAGAAGTTGCTGAGTTTGTAGCTTCTTGTGACACCTGTCAAAGAGTGAAAGCGGAACATCAAAAACCTCCAAGACCACTGCAACCCCTGCCAACCCCTGAGTGGAAATGGGACAAAATTGGAATGGATTTCATAATAGGTTTACCAAGAACCCAACAAGGATATGATTCTATATGGGTTATAGTTGATAGATTAACGAAAGTGGCTCATTTTCTACCTGTAAAGACTCAGTACACGACAAGTAAGTTAGCAGAGCTATATCTTACTAGGATTGTCATTCTACATGGAGTACCGAAAACAATTGTCTCAGATAGAGGAGCACAATTCGTATCAATGTTTTGGAAAGAGTTACAGAAATCTTTGGGAACGAGATTGAAGTTTAGTACCGCTTACCACGCGCAGACTGGAGGCCAAACAGAGAGAGCAAACCAGATTCTAGAAGACATGTTGAGAGCATGTGCTTTAGACTATGGAAATTTTTGGGAACAATTTCTGCTGTACGCAGAGTTTACTTACAACAATAGTTATCAAGCGAGTCTGCAAATGGCTCCTTATGAAGCACTCTATGGAAGGAAGTGCCGCACGCCACTATATTTGACCGAAGTAGGCCAGAAACAATTTTTGGGACCACGACTAGTGGAAGATGCCACTGCTCATGTGAAGATCATACAAGAAAGGTTGAAGACGGCCCAATCCCGACAAAAGAGTTACGCCGACAGCAGAAGGAGAAAACTATCTTTTGAAATAGGCGACTATGTGTACCTCGAAGTAACACCCTACAAAGGAGTCCGATGATTTCAGATGAAGGGAAAGTTAAGCCCAAGATACGTTGGACCATATGAGATTTTGGAAAGGCGAGGAGAAGTAGCATACAAATTGGAGCTACCGCCTGAACTAGCAGGAGTCCATGATATTTTTCACGTATCCCAACTAAGGAAATGTCGGAGGAAACCAACAGAGCAAGTGTCTCCTACAGAAGCTGAGGTTCAACCAGATTTGTCATATCAGGAACACCCAGTCAAAGTGTTAGAGGTCAGTGAAAGGAAATTAAAGTCAAGAACCATCAGATTCTGCAAAGTTCAATGAAATAACCACACAGAGGAGGAATCAACTTTGGAAAGAGAGGAAGAGTTGCGTCAGAATTTCCCCTACCTGTTCTCAGACTGATCAGATTCTCGAGGACGAGATTATTCTTAAGGAGGGTAGGTTGTAACATCCCAATTTTTGCTACCTCTTTAGCTTGTCAGTCAGCATATCTTCATTGGATTCTCGAATATCTCAACCCCATTTTTGATCTCTTATCTCAGAATCATGATCTTAGGTATGCCATTACCTTAACTTAAAAAGTTGGTAGCTAAACTCCACCTTTCAGACCATTTTCGCATTTTAGTCCAAAAGTATTTTAGATTAATCTTTTCAGATTTTCTCATAAGCCTGAAATGGCTAAAAGCCACAAATCAGCTCCAAACCTTGATCTAATTCAGCGAATGTCTTTTCTTTACCTTTCTGAACATTTTTCCCTTCTGGAAGAATTCCAAAATCTTAACCGAAACCCTGATTTCAGCCTCGCCAAAGTTTCCAAAACCCTAATTACCCTATTTACCCTAATTACTCTGTTTTTGATTTTTGTCAAAACCACCAGATCTTATCAGATCTTACCATTTTCTTGCTAGATGAGTCCAAGAGATTTAGTAACACTCATCTGCAAAATCAGATCTCAAGTCAGCCCTCCAGATCCCCAAATTTGCAAACAGGTCCAAGATCCCGAACCAAATCTTCGCAGATCAGTCCCTGGCCCCTTTTTCGACCTCGACCAGGGCTGAGCCCATTGCGACCACGACCAGACACCGCTTTGACCACGACTAGTGCCGTTCGTCGTGATTCGCCGCTGCGATCTTCACCGCCAGCCAACATCTGTCCCCACCTTTGGTCGTGTCCGACGTGTCCGCACGTGGTGCTCACGTCGCGCCAAAACCCTCCACCGTGGCGACGACCGATGGCCACCAGCATCGCCGTTCGTCTTGTGCGTGCGCGCGTGCCTGTTGCTGTCAGAACCATTTTGCCACTTCATCGCCATGCTGAAGCCAGCCACCCCGTCGCTCTGCTCTAGCCAGATATGGCGCGATCTTCTCCTCTGGCAGAGCCACTGCCATGTCCCAACGCCGTGCACACCGTCTCGATCCTGCTGCAGCCCCAGTCAAGCGTATCTCGTTTTGATTTGCTTCAACTCTTGAGAGCCCCAGCCACTGCCTATATAAGCCCTCCCCCTCACCCAGAGTTTCTTCACACCACTCCAGCAGCCAAAAAGCTTCAGCGCTCGCGTTTCCCCTTCGTCTCCGGCGAGCAATTCCTGGAGCTCACGGCGCCAGCTTCTCCCGCTGCTTCCCTCGTTTGTCCGAACTCACCAGTAAGCTTCCCTTATCCCCCTCTTTGTATCTTATCGCTTAATTGGACCCCGGAGAACCTAGCGTCGAAGATCACCAGAAATGGCAAAAGCACTGTTCCGGCAACGCCGTGTGTTTTAGCCCAAATTAGCCTTCGTGCTAGTAGGATAAAATGATCAGCACCTCACCCTTAGCAGGCTTGTAAGCTTGGATTTCAAAATTAGCCTCAAATCAAAAGCTTTCCCCTTTTTGTGCGCCACCAGTAACCGAGCTCACGTCGCCAGGCCACACCGGCGACCCTCCAGTCAAATTGGCCATGCCCGTAGCTTCCCCTTGTCCCCCTCTCACTCTCCAAGCAAAGAATCGAGTTCATTTGCACTGTAGCCGAAAACCCCAAATCCAAAGCCTTCTTCCCTAGCGCCGGCTGCCGGAATTTGTCCCCGGCCGATCTAGTCAATGCCACCTTGTCTCTTAGCTAGGTCTCAGCCCTCTAAGCATTTCGTTCCACTAGCCTGACCTCTGAATCTGCCCAGATCAAGAGTTATGTTATTGTCAAGTTCTTGTCCAGAATTGTACCTGTGCCGTGTCGCCGCCGTAGTTCATCGCCGCCGTTCGTCGTCGTCCGGCCGCCTCAACCCCTGAAACCACCACCAATGTGTCCCTGGCATCCACGCCTACCTCCCAGACATAGTTGGTGAAGTGTTTGAAGCCCAGAACCAGATTTACCCCTTTGCCCTAGTTTTTGACAGTGTTAGTGCAGTGTCGAGCATGTCAGTCACTGGCATTAACCTTGTTTGACCCTTTCTATTTGAGAAATTGAAATGCCACTTTGTCCACTAAGCTCCTGGAGCCATGTTCTACAATTTTCTCTACTGTCACATCTCCAGAAAACCCACCTAAAGCCAACCTAAGGGTATGCCTAGCCGTGAACCGAATATCGACCCTTCGACGTTCAACCTCTTTGAACCTATCACTTCGAGCAACGCTCGAGTAGCCTTCTCCAAACTATCTCCCCTGCATGCTTGTTATATTTTATTTATTATTTCCTATAAAAGCTATTTTCTGTATGTTTCCATGGTGCGATGTGTTGAATTGCCACGTTGTTGTGTGCGCGAATAGAGCAAGGAGCAGAAGAGTCAACAGAAGACTTCAAAGAATCTTCTGAGCAACTAGACCCCTCACTGCAAGGCGAGTCTCAATCCCTTGATCATGTCTCGCCTATTATTTTGAAATGAAGTATTTTAGTCGTTTTCAAGTATATGCACGCCTTACATTCAAATGGGAATTATGTTCAAATAAAGTGATTAGATATGACCTAAATAATTGTGAATCCCCTTTTGTAATTGAATATCCATGCACCCTTGTCACCCTAGAATATCATGCTTAGGCTATGCTTATACTCAAGATTATATGTTAAATGCTAAATGGTCACATGTGAGAAAAGTATATTCAAAACCTCTTTTTGTGAAAGAAAATGTGATTGGAATCGTTAGTGAGGATGGTTTGATTGGTTGGTGCTGTGTGCACACTGGGAATGTGAAGGACTCCTCACTAAAGATTCATAAGGACAAGAACCTTGTGTTGTACTTCTATGCAGCATGAAAAATGTACCAACCACTTGCCCGGTATGGGACGGGCGCAACATAGTAGCTTTCTCAGTATTAGATTTTCCCTGCAATGGTTGTCGGTCCGGTTTCTCGAGAGGAAATTGGTGGGCCACAGAGGGCCATGAGTGATGTGAGATCAGAAAAATAAAGAGAGGATAAGGTATAAGAAGGAAGATGACCTACACCTAGATTAAGTCGTGCACGACTGTAATCAAGAGAGGCTATGTGTCTTGCTGTAACACCCTGAGTTTAGGGGTGAAAACTTCCTTTTTCATGAACATCATGCATGCATGTATCTGTAGTAATAGCCAGATCATTATCTTTATCAAGCTCTAAAAATTTCAAATTTATCCTATGGACCCAAATCAAGATCTGATTTGTCAGATTTGATCTACTATCTATCTTAAATATAAAAGCCTTCAGAATCTAGATTCAATTCCATCTCTAACTTCCAGATTTATTAATTGTTTTCTGTTTTCGAAAACAGGAATTTAATTAATTACCTAATTACCCTAAATACTCTGAACTCAGATTTAGCCAAATCTTGATCTAATCCAGACCAGATTATTCTTGGATCATGATCATGGGTATGTCAATATCTTAAACCAGAAAGTTGGCAACTAGATTTCATCATCCAGGCCTTTTTCACATATCAGTCCAAATTGTATCGCAAATTAGTCTTTTTTCTGATATCTAGAAACCCAAAAAAGCTAAAATCCACAGATTAACTCCAAATTCAGAATTTCTTCAGCAAACCTTTTTCAAATGCTATTTGAAACAACTTTCTCTTCTCTCCAGATTCCAAAATCTCATCCTAAATGTCAGAATTCGAAATTGAACAAAATTCAGATTTCAATTACCCTAAAATACCCTATTTTCAGTTTATATCAAAAACTATTCAAATGTGCCAGAATTTACCAAATATCTTTACCAAATACTTTGTTGAATAAAGTCTGCCAGATCAATGCAATCAATTTCAGTTTAAATCTTCCAAATCTCCAGATTTACAGATCAGCCCAAAGCTAAGATTTAGAAATCACAACTCAGTCCAATTCGACCAGAGCTCAGCTAATTTTCGACCAGAGCCTCGCCGTGGTCTTTGCGCCGTGTTTGCTCACCGCCGGCCAAGCCTTGCCTGTGCCTGAGCCCGTGCTTACTTGTGTTTGCATGTGCGCACGCGTCCGCACCTCAGCCATCGCCGTTGCAATGTCGACGACCAGCTAAGTCCCTGGCGCTAATTCCTTTGTTGTTCCTTCTTTGTAAGTTTCGCCCTGGTCTATTTAAGCAGCTTAATACTCTGTATCATTTTCACTTCATCAGAATTTACTAAATTGTTATCTCCTCCACCTTCGTCTTCTTCTCCGGCGAGCTCAGTACGAAGGCTCACAGTGCCAGCTTCAACCACTGCACCATTTGCCAAATTGACACCATCAGTGAGTATCTCTCATCTCCCTTATCATGTGATAGTATCCAATTGAGCTCTGGTGATCTCTAACGCCGGCAATCACCGAAATCCTCTAATGCCCTGTTCTAGCAATGCCATCTAAATTAGCCCGAATTTGCCTTCGTGATAATAGGACAAAATGATCAGTGAACTAATCTTCGCAAGCCTGTAAACTCAGATTTTGAAGTCCAGCTCAAATCCAAGTTTTCCCCAAATTTTAGCACCACCAGCAACTGGCTCACGTCGCCAGGCCACACCGGCAATCCTCCAGCCAAATTGACTTCACCAATAGCTTCCTCATGTCCTTCTATCACTCTCCAAGCAAGGAATTAACTTCAAACCTTCTGTATCAAAAACGCCCAATTCAGTGCTTTCTTCTCCGGTGTCGATCATCGGAAAAGTGATTACGACCGATCCAGCTTCAACCACCTTGTCCTCTAGATGCGCCTCAATTCCCTGAACACTTTTGTCTTCTATCTCGACATCTAGATCGGCCTAGATTGAAAGTTATAACCTTGCCAAAATTTGTGTCCAGAACTGTTGCAGTGCAATAAGATCACCGCAGTTCATCACCGGATTTCTTGCCGTCCGGCCATCTCCAGCCAAGGAACTTGTTATGTCCTTTGTTCTTGTTACTCAGGCCTACCTCCTAGACAAAGTTAGCACAACAGTTGAGCCCTTGAACTGCATTTTATGCTTAGCCCTAGATTATGACATTGTCAGCCCTATGCCAGAGCTTGTCAGCCAGTGGCATTAGCTCTTTTCACTTCTTTCCATTTGTGCAAATTGAAAATAACCTTGTCCCTTAGACTTGTGCAGTTGTGATCTACATTTTATTCTATTGCCACAAGTTGAGATAATCCCTCTCTCATCCATCGACCCTATGTCGATGCCTTGAACCGAATGTCGACCTAAAGACGTTCACTGTTTTTGAGCGAACCAGTCGCAACCTTGATATCATTCTAATCTTTTGAGACATTTGGAACCTTGTAAACTTTTGACAACTAATCTTAACCTTGGTTTTCATAACATAACCCTAATCGCTTTCCAGAACTCTCGAATCTTGTATCGCCTAAATGTTCTCATTACATTGTTGCATGTAGTGAATTAGTAAGAGTAGGATTGATTGTAATGCATGTTTGCTTGCTTGATCTTTGCTCAGAGCCAGAGCCAGAGCCAGAGTTCGAGGACTACACTGCCGACCCGACATCAACTACTGTATTTTACGACGCAGAAGGCAAGTCATATTCTTGGACATCTTGAACCTATATTTTAAGAGTTGCTATAACATAACCTTGAATATAAATAATATTGCATGTGAAAGAATGAGAATGGTTGAATTATGAATTGGTAGTACTAGGCTGGATGTCTGTGAAATGTGAGATGATCAAATAGTGAGCCATGAATTATTATAAATGTACTTATATATATATTCATGAAATAAAACCCCTAGCCATGACCAGAATTTTGGTTTGGAATGGTGGTAGCACTGGAGGTGCTTAACTGCAAAGGATGAGCAGGCACTGAAGGTGCATGGTTTGTCGTATGATCTGGTCACTGGCATATAAGGACTAGAACCTTGTGTTGTGCGTCTAGTGGCATGAAACACGTACTAACCGCAAGCCTAGCATGGGACAGGCCTGAACAAGTACTTATGCGGATCGCACATGAAACCCCTACATGAGATGCACTGTGATGCACGATTTACACGGAGTATGCCTCCCACACATATCACTGAAGGTGATCTTGCACGCTGACCCAGTAATGGGAATATGCATAGGGGTGGAGGTTTGGGTACAACCTGCCACAATTGTGGTTCGCGAGAGATCCATAGGGCCAGGGGTGAATTGTGAGTGAAACATAACAAAAGTTCTTGTTATCTCCACCTTGCCACTCACACATGGTTGTGAGGAAGGGTCTAATCATATTGATAGGATGGGCTTGAAAGTGGAATATCTTGCGGGTAAATTGGTACCTCTCTGCAGAGTTAAAAATGTATTCGAATACTCTGAGCTCCCGGGTTTATAGGAGTCTGCTGCGGTGGATTAAATCCACCGCGTGTGGCACAAGTATGTTTTTCTAAATAAAATTTGATAAGTCAAGATTACCCAAATGACATGTGTTGTCATGATAAGGGGTGCTTATTCACATTTTATGAATAAGGACGGATTCCTCAAATGAGGGTCCCTTATTCACATTTTATGAAAAACTTTCCCAAAAGCTACTTGTGCTGCATCGATGTGGATATATAGAACCCACTGCGCGCAGACTCCATGACCTGGGAGCTCAGAGTATCCGATACTTTTTATAACTTTGCAAAGGTGTACCACCTTAATGCACTGATCACTCTGTTTTCAAGTCGGTACCTCTCCATGTGACTTTTACGCATGTGACAAGGCCGAGATCACACAATAGTTTACAATCCTAGCATTAACAATTCCCTGCCCGGTAAATAGACATTCCACTCCTCATTACCGTTGTGGGTACTCCCCACAGCCAATTCTTCCTAGCCTTGGTCTATTGTCTCACAAGACACATAGCCTCTCTTGATTACAGTCGCGCACGACTTAATCCAGGCGTAGGGCGTCTTCCTTCTTACACCTTATCCTCTCTTTATTTTTCTGATCTCACATCACTCATGGCCCTCTGTGGCCCACTAGTTCCTCTCAAGAAACCGAACCGACAACCATTGCAGGAAAAACCCAATACTGAGAAAGCTACTATCGCTCGTCCCATACCGGGCAAGTGGTTGGTACATTTTTCATGCCGCATAGAAGTACAACACAAGGTTCTCGTCCTTATGAATCTTTAGTGAGGAGTCTTTCACATTCCCAGTGCGCACACAGCACCAACCAATCAAACCATCCTCACTATCAATTCCAATCAAAAATTCTTTCACAAAAAGGGGTTTTGAATATACTTTTCTCACATGTGACCATTTAGCATTTAACATATGATCTTGAGCATAAGCATAGCCTAAGCATAATATTCTAGGGTGACAAGGGTGCATGGATATTCAATCACAAAAGGGGCTTCACAATTATTTAGGTCATATCTATCACTTTATTTGAATATAATTCTCATTTGAATATAAGGCATGCATATATTTGAAAACAACTAACATATACTTCATTTCAAAATATTAGGTGAGACATGGTCAAGGGATTGAGACTTGCATTCCAGTGAGGGGTCTAGCTGGTCAGACGGTTCTTCGTAGTCCTCTGTTGACTCTTCTGCTCGATCCTTGCTCTATTCACGCATACAACATCAAGGCAATTCAACACGTCGCACCACGAAAACATACAGAAAATAGCTTTTATAGTAGATAGAATATAACATGCATGCAGGGGAGATACTTTGGACAAGGTTACAAGAGCGCTGCTCGAAGAGATAGGTTCAAAGAGGTTGAACTTCGAGGGGTTGACATTCGGTTCACGGCTAGGCATAGCCTTAGGTTGGCTCTAGGTGGGTTTTCTGGAGATGTGACAGTAGAGAACATTGTAGAACACGGCTCCAGGAGCTTAGTGGACAAAGTGGCATTTCGATTTCTCAAATAAAAAGGGTCAAGCAAGGCTAATGCCAGTGTCTGACATGCACTGACACTGCACTAACACTGTCAAGAACTAGGGCAGAGGGGTAAATCTGGTTCTGGGCTTCAAACTCTTCGCCAACTATGTCTAGGAGGTAGGTGTGGATGCCAAGGACACATTGGCGGTGGTTTCAAGGCAAAAGATGGCCGGACGGCGATGAACGATAGTGATGAACTGCGGTGGCGACATGGCACAGGCACAGTTCTGGACAGGAACTTGGGAAGAGCATAACTCTTGATCTGGGCAGATTCAGAGATCAGGCTAGTGGAATGAAATGTTCAGGGGACTGAGACCTAGCTAAGTGACAAAGTGGCATTGGCTATATCGGCCGGGGACAAATTCCGGAGGCCGGCGCTGGGGAAGAAGGTTCTGGATTTGGGGGTTTTGACTACAGCGCAAATGAACTCGATTCCTTGCTTGGAGAGTGAGAGGGGAACAAATGGAAGCTACGGACACAACCAATTTGACCGGAGGGTAGCCGGTGTGGCCTGGCGACGTGAGCTCTGTCACTGGTGGCGAACGAAAAGGGAAAGCTCTTGATTTGAGGCCAATTTCAAAATCCAAGTTTACCGGCCTGCTAAGGGCGAGGTCCTGATCATTTTGTCCTACTAGCACGAAGGCCAATTTGGGCTAAAACACACGGCATTGTCGGAACAGGGGCTTTTGCCAATTCCGGTGATCGCCGGTGCTAGGGTTCACCGTGGTCCAATTAAGCTATGAGATACAGAGAGGGGGATAAGGGAAGCTTACTGGTGAGTTCGGACAGAAGCAGGAAGCAGCGGGTGAAGCTGGCGCCGTGAGCTCCAGGAACTGCTCGCCGGAGACGAAGGGGAAACGCGAGCACTAAAGCTTTGTGGCTGCTGGAGTGGTGTGAAGAGCTCTGGGCGAGGGGGAGGGTTTATATAGGCAGTGGCTGGGGCTCTCGAAAGTTGAAGCAAATAAAATGGGATATGCTTGACTGGCACCGGAGCAAGATCGAGACGGCGTGCACGGCGTTGGGATGCGGCAGTGGCTCTGCCAGAGGAAAAAAAATGCGCCATATCTGGCTGGGGTAGAACGACAGGGTGGCTGGCTTCGGCATGGCGGCGAAGTGGCAAAAAAGTTCTGACAACAGCAGGCACGCACGCGCGCACAAGACGAACAGTGTTGCTGGCGGTCATCAGTTGTCGCCACGGTGGAGGGTTTTGGCGCGACGTGAGCACCACATGCGGACACGTCGGATACGACCGTAGGTGGAGACAAAAGTTGGTCGGCGGTGAAGATTGCGGCGGTGAATCTTTGTGAAAGGCACTGGTCGCAGTCGAAGTGGTGTCTGGTCGTGGTCGCAATGGGCTCAGCCCTGGTCGCGGTCGAAAAAGGGGCTAGGGACTAATCTGCGAAGATTTGGACTGATCTGCAAAGATTTAGTTCGGGATCTTGGACCTGTTTGCAAATTTGGGGATCTGGAGGGCTGATTTGAGATCTGATTTTGTAGATGAGTGTCACTAAATCACTTGGACTCATCTAGGAAGAAAAATGGTAAAATCCGATAAGATCTGGTGGTTCTGACAAAAATCGAAAACAGAGTAATTAGGGTAAACATGGTAATTAGGGTTTGAAACTTTGGTGAGGCTGAAACTAGGGTTTCGGTTAAGATTTTAGAATTCTACCAGAAGGGAAAAATGTTCAAAAGAGTAAAGGGAAGACATTCACTAGATCAGATCAGAATTTGGAGGTGGTCTGAGACTTTTAGTCTTTTTGGCTTCTGACAACTCTGGAAAGGATTAATCTGAAATACTTTTGGACTAAAAAGCGAAAATGATCTGAAAGGTGGAGTTTTGCTGCCAACTTTTTAAATTAAGGTAGTGGCATACCTAAGATCATGATTTTGAGATAAGAGATCAAAATGGGGTTGAGACATCCGAGAATCCAATGAAGATATGCTGATTGACAAACTAAAAGGGTAGCAAAAATTGGGATGTTACAATGGTGTGAAATAGCCAAGGTAATCCCTAGGCATTCCCACACCTTTGCAGGTAGTAATCCTCGTCCTTGGGCGACTTCTTTTGTTCACGGACTCTGAAGCTTCAAGGTCTCATCTTCTACTTGGTCCAATCAACTCTTGAATCTGTTTCTCCTTCTCTTGGAGGTCCGCACGGGTTTTGCGAGCACGGCCTCGAGATAATGGCGATCATCACGAGCGCACTCATGCTCACGCAACAAGCGAGTATAACCCATCTCCAAGGCTTGAACGATATCTCTGGTCTCTGTCAGGATGGCATCTCTTTGGTCGCTGGAAGGGTGAACAACTCGACACTTCGATCTAGGGATCTGACAAGGCACGAAACAGAAAGGGGAATCTACAAGGAAATCCTCACACAACAGCCGAATGGTGCCTACGGCGCGACGAGCAGCATCCAGAATGGCATCTTCTTCTTCAGCTCTGCGGGCTTCTTGTCTTATTGAGCCTCTTCCTAGCTTCAGGATCTCGTAGACTACTACTGAAGCGCGAAAGCCATAGGGTCTACCGTCTACTTCTTCTCACTGAACGCAGTACACCGGTCTGTGACTGTCCAATACTCCGAGGAATTGCAGCATCATCCATAAGAGCAACGCCCATGATCCTAGCTCATCACCATGAATGAATTTCTTGCCAGAAGCCATCTAAGGAGATAGAACGCAAATCGCCTAGAAGTTAAAATGATGTTTAAAACTTTCCAAATAAACATGAAACAAGTTACATAATATACTTTCTTAGATGAATTAGGTTTTAGCCGAATAATCTGGCGATTTTCTACTTTAGGGACGCCAACATCTATCTAAGGGTCACGAGGAAGGAGACCACGCCCCGCCCCCGACCCGGAGAGGTGGTCGTCTTCAAGGCGTTCCTTGAAGCCGGGCTCCGACTCCCAGTGCACCCATTGCTCCGGGAGTTTCTCCGGGAGTATGGGGTGGCACTCAACCACCTGAAGCCCAACACCCTCATCCGATGGGCCTTTTTATTTGGCTATGCGAGACAGCCACCGGGTGGGAGCCGACGCTCCGGTTGCTTCGGTACTTCTACGAGCCCGCGGCAAGGAGCTTGTATATTGTCAAGGGGGGCCTGAAGTCCGCCTTCGGGTCTATAATGATGCAGCTGCTGCCGTCCCAGGTCGAGGAGTACCCGGTGGCGGCCTCCTGGGACCATGGGGGACTGGCTCCGAAGGTGGTTCTACCTCTGGGTCTGGGATACTGGGGTGACCTACTCCCTGGAGCCCACCTCTTACTACCAGTCGTCAGCCCCAAATCCCCTGGTGTGGACCGAAGAGGGGCTGAAGCTTCTCGGAAAGATGGTGGGCGCCCGGGGCGCCCGGTCAATGAGGGACGCCACGGAGGAGTTGGCGCTCCTCAGCCTCTCCCGTTCTCGCACGGGAGGAGGGGGATCGGGATGTGCTCGGCGCAGCAGCCCCCGCAGAAGCCGGTGACCCAACGTAAGTGTCCGGTAACTAACTTTGATTTTTGTAATTTTTGCTAACACTTCTCGTATTTGTAGTCTGGCCATATCCGGCCACCCGGGAGAAGGCGGAGAACCTCCTCGGGAGGTACTATGCCGATGAGCACGAGCACGTCGTGCGCGTCATCGGGGAGGGTCCTCCCCAGAACTTGGTAGCGGAAGCCTGCGGGCTGAGGCTACCGGCGAGGACCCGTCTCCCAACCCCCGGCTCTCACAAGCGGGGGAAAGAGACCACCGGGGGCCGTGATCTGAAGCGCGCGAAGGTGCAAAAGGCCCCCGGCCCGACGACGACACCAGGCTCTACTTCCGGGAAGGCCCGGGGGGTAGCTCCCGGGTCGGGGTGCGCACAAGCGCCCCCTAGGCGTGGGATGCTGCCACCCCTCCCGGAGGAGGAGCCCTCCAGGGGGCGGCAAGCACAAAAGAGTTCATGCGTCTCCTGGAGGCCTCCAATGAGGCTGGGGGGAAGGAGACGGCCGGTGACGGGGGGGGGGGGGGGTATTCAGCAAACTACAACCCCTCGCCATCCCCGGCGACTATATCTCAGTTGGTTCCAGTGCCAGGGGAACCGGAGCGCCCGGAGGTGCGCTTTGCGGAGGCCTCCTTTGAGACCCCCATTTGAGGATCACCTTGGTAACCGCCCAGGTAGGTTACACACAGCAGGATGTCACATGAGCTCCAAACCACACAAGCATAGTAATATCATTAAACAAGTATCAGGCCAACATGGCCAATATTACATAGCCAAAGCACCGAAAATGGCGCTAAGTAGAGTTGCTAAGAAAATAACTAGTTTATCAGAACCAGAATCGGTATCCAAGTACCGAACACACAACATAAAGCACAAAGCAACGACAAATAGCTTGATTTCCATCCGCAGCGGGGTTGGAGGGGCTTCTCCCACATCTGACTTGACTTGGTGTGCAATCCTTCTAGAATGTGGGCTCGCCCGGGGTGCTTCCATCTTCAGGTGAGTACTCATAACTGAAAGAATCGGGATCCTCGAATCCCTCTTCTACAGTGGGATAAAAATGCAAGGGTGAGCACTTGGTGCTCAGCAACACTCATTCCAGGAATTAATGCAATTGTACTTACATGAGGGTGAAACATATGATTCCGGGGTTTCAGTTTCATATGGATAGAGATATGTAGATTTCCAAGTCAATTGTTCAGTAAAACAATACTTTTGTCATGAAAATGATACTTTAAACATTAAACAGGTTTTCAATAAAACATTAGATGTAGTAGTCTCCCATGAGTCACTACTTTGTTAACCGCATTATGAAAACATTCCAAAACATTACTTGTGCTATAACCCATGGATAACATCCACTACGAAAAGACTCCTGAACCTGGGAGTACAGAGTATCCGATACTTCTTTTACACTTTGCAAAGGTGTACCTCTTTTTAAATCCACTGGTTCACTCGGCTTTCAAGTCGGATCAGCTCCATGTGACTTATACACATGTGACAAGGCCGAGATCACACAACGCTTTTACAGTTCAGTATTAACAGTATCCCTGCCCGGTAAATAGACAGTTAAGTCTCAAGTACCGTTGTGGGTCTTCCCTACTGCCTTACTTCCTAGCCTCTCTGGTCTATGTTCCCGCAGGACACATAGCCTTGGTCTATGTCCACGCGAGACATACGACCATTTAAGATTACAACCGCTCACGGCTTAATCAGGTCTAGGGCGCCTTCCTTCTTTTACGCCTTTTCCTCTCATCATTTTTCTGAACTCACATCACTCGTGGCCGAACTTTGGCCTTCCAGTTTCCACGCGAGAAACCAGATCGTCAAACCATGCAGGGAACTGTTAATACCAAAAAGCTACTAAGTTGTGCCTGTCCCATACCAGGCAAGTGGTTGGTACGTTTACAATTCGCATAGAGACACAGCACAAGGTTCTTGTCCTTATGAACCAATAGTGAGGAACATTCACATTCCCTGGTGCGCACCGCACCCTCTCCATACAAGCCAATCCTCACTACTGATCCCTTTTATCAGTTTTCTTGACAAAACGGTTTTCATTATAACTTCTCATGCATTTGACCACTTCAAGTTTAATGTGAATATTCAGTATATGAGTCCTAGGGTGACAAAAGCATATATACGAAGGTTCAATAACAAAAAGGGTTTCATGATCCATTAGGTAATATCTACTCATGTCATTCAAACATAACTTGTATTTCAATTAAGCATGCATAGTAAGAAACAGTGAATATACTTCATATGAAAATATTGGGTGAGACATGATCAAAGGAATGAGGCTTGCCTTGCGATGTTGGGTCTAAATACTCAGACGGATCTTCAAAGACTTCTTCCGCTCCTTCAGCTTCTGCCTCTGCGGCAATCAACCAACACACAAACACATACCATAAGCATACAGAAAATAGTTTCTATAGAAATTGTTAAGTAAATAAGTCATGCATGCAGGGGAAAAGGTTAGGGCAAGGTCACAAGGGCTCTGGTCAAAGAAACGGCTAAAAAGGATTGAACGTCGAAGGGTCGACATTCAGTTCATGGCTTTGGCATAACTTTAAACTGATCTTAGGATGGTTTTCTGGAGAAGTGATAGAAGGGAAAGATGTAGAACACAACTCCAGGAACCTAGGGGACAAAGTGACATTTCCATTGCTCAACCAGAAGGGGTCAAACAAGGCTAATGCCAGTGGCTGACATGCACTGACATAGTGCTGGACATGGCCAGAAACTAGGGCATGGCTTAACTTTTGATCCAGGGCTCCAATTGATGTAACACTTTGTCTGGGAGGTAGGCATTACTAACAGGAATAAAACACTCAACAGGCACAAGAGCTGAAAGTGGCCGGAGGGTGGCCAAATCCGGCGATGAACTGCGGTGGTGACAGGGCACAGGCACAGCTCTGGACAAACATTTGGCAAAGGCATAACTCACAATCTAGGCAGATCCAGGTGTCGAGCTAGTGGGAGAAATTACTCAGGGAGGTGAGGTGAAGCTAAGGGACAAGGTTTCAGGGGCTAGATCGGCCGGGAAATAATTCCGGCGACCGGCGCTGGAGAAGACGACACTGGAGCTCGGGGATTTTTGATACAGGGCGAATGAGCTCAATTCCAAGCTTGAAAATGATCTCTAGGGCACAACAAGGCTACTGGAGGGGTTAATTTCATTGGAGATTGGCCGGAGGGGCTCGGCGACGAGGTCCGGCGAACTGGTTGAGATTCCAGTTTGGGATTTCTTCGATTTGAGCGCAATTGGGGATCCTGATTCAACAGGCTTGCTAAGAAATGGCTAAGGATCAATTTCTACTACTGGGACGAGAGCTAATTCGGGATGAAATGGTTAGCATTGTGGAAACAGGGCAATTGGGCCTTTCCGGCGATCACCGGCGATGGGGATCGATCTGGTGCAATTGGTTGCTACTAAACAGAGAGGGGAACGAGGGGAACTCACTGGTGAACTTGGATTGGAGAAAGGGGCTGTGGAATGGGCTAGCACCGTGAGCTCACTCACTGGCTCGCCGGAGAAGAAAGCGAAAACGGTGAAGTTTGGGACTTAGCCGATTTTCTGGAGGCTTGAGGCTCTCAAAGTACAGGGAGGGTTTAAATAGGCACGGGGACGGAGCTTGCGAGGGAAAACACGACAGCGGTTGCTTGCGCCGGGGAGAAATTTGTCGGGCGCAGGCGCAACGACGGCGACGGCGATGTGATACGCTTCAGGCGGTGCTGCAGCTTTGCCAGCGACGCCAGGGTGCCTTGGAACTTCGTCCGGGACGGCGCAGATGCGGAGGCGACAACGTAGCTCCGGCAACGACACGTACACGCATGCAATTGCCACGGCAACGGGAGCGCGCGCGCGAAACGCTACTGGAGCGCAGTCGTTTAACCGCTGGGCAAGGCGACGCAATTGTGCTGGCACGTGCGCGCGGGGTGGCTCGGTTGTTCACAACACAAGCGACAAGAAGCGGTGGCCGGCGGCGAGCAAACGCGGCGAAAACCACGGCGCGGCTCCGGCGACGCGCGCTGGTCGTAGCCAACGACCAGGTGCTGGTGGAATGGACCTGAAAAAGAAGTTTGGGCCGTTCTGCAATTTTTGAAACTTGCTCCAGGGACTGATTTGTGAGGAAAATTTGAATAGAACTTGGGCCTGATTGCAAATCTGGAGATCTGAGGGTCCGATCTGAAATCTGATTTCGCAGATAAGTTGCATAAAATTATTAGAACTTAACTGGCCAAAGTTTGGTAAGATCAGGCAAGATCTGAAGGGTTTCGACAAAATTAGGGAAAACAGTTTAGGGTAAAATAGGGTAATTAGGGTTTTAAAATGGCAAAGGTTGAAACTCAGCCTTAGGATGAGATTTTGGGGATGATCCCGAAGGGAAAAATGTTCTGAACAACATTTAGAAGGGAATGGCTGAAGTAGATTAGGGTTTGGCGTCAAGATGTGGATTTTGGTTATTTTAGGGTTTGGCAAAAACAGGGGTGTTACAAATCTACCCACCTTAGAAACAATCTCGTCCTCGAGATTAGGGCAGGTCAGAGAATAGGAAGGGAAATTCTCGGCGGAGATCTTCTTCTTTTTCCCAAGTTGACTCCTCCTCTGAGTGATTGTTCCACTGGACTCTGCAGAATCGGAGGGTTCTTGACTTCAGCACTTTCTCTCTGGTTTCCAGAATTCTAACAGGGTATTCTTGATAAGATAAGTCTGGTTGAATCTCGATCTCTGTAGGAGATATCTGTTCTGTTGGTTTTCTCAAGCATTTCTTCAGCTGAGATACATGAAATACGTCATGAATTCCGGTCAGTTCTAGTGGCAATTCCAACTTGTATGCCATTTCACCTCGCTTTTCCAGAATTCGATATGGTCCCACATATCTAGGTTTTAACTTTCCCTTCATCTGGAATCTTCGAACTCCTTTGTATGGCATAACCTTGAGATACACATAATCGCCCTCTTCAAATGATAGCTCTCTTCTACGATTATATGCATAGCTTTTCTGTCTAGATTGAGCTGTTTTCAGTTTTTCTTGTATGATCCTGACATGGGCTGTGGCTTCTTCTATCAATTGGGGTCCTAGATGTTGTTTTTGACCTATTTTTGTCCAATACAGAGGCGTGCGGCATCTTCTTCCATATAGAGCTTCATATGGTGCCATTTGCAGGCTTGTTTGGAAACTGTTGTTATATGTGAATTCTGCATAAGGTAGAAATAACTCCCAAGAGTCTCCATAATCTAAAACACAAGCCCTCAACATATCTTCCAAAATTTGGTTTACCCTTTCAGTCTGACCTCTAGTTTGAGGGTGGTAAGCGGTACTAAATTTTAACTTTGTGCCCAGGGCTTTCTGCAACTCTTGCCAAAATCTTGAAATGAACTGGGCTCCTCTGTCAGAAACGATAGCCTTCGGCACTCCGTGCAGGACGACTATTCTGCTGAGATACAGCTCTGCTAAGTCCTTAGCTGTATATAGGGTCTTTACTGGGAGAAAATGTGCTACCTTTGTTAATCTATCTACTATGACCCATATAGAATCGAATCCTTTTCTCGTCCTTGGTAGTCCCACAATGAAATCCATTCTGATTTCATCCCACTTCCACTCTGGGATTTGTAGAGGTTGTAGCGGTCCCGCAAGCTTTTGATGTTCTGCTTTCACTCTTTGGCATGTGTCACAAGCTGCGACAAACTTGGCAATTTCTCTCTTCATTCCTTTCCACCAAAAATTTTTCTTCAAGTCCTTGTACATTTTGGTGCTGCCTGGGTGTATGGAATATGGGGTTTGATGAGCTTCTTGCATGATCAGGCCTTTGATCTCGTTGTCATTTGGAATGCAGATACGGTCATCGCACCATAGAATTCCCTGTTCATCTTCTCGAAGGTTGGTTGTATCTTTGCTCTTCATGTCCTCCTTCATCTCTTGAAGGTCTGGGTCAATCGCTTGAGCTTGTCGGATCTTATCCTTCAACTCACATTCCATCTTCAGGGTAGTGATGGTTCCTTGGTCTACTAATTCCAATTGCAACCTTTCGAAGTCCTTAACTAGTTGCGTTGGCACTTCTAGCTGGGTTATCTGGTTGCAACGAGACTTCCTGCTCAAAGCATCAACTACTACATTGGCTTTTCCCGGGTGATAGTGGATCTCTAGATCATAATCTTTGATCAGTTCTAGCCATCTTCTCTGCCTCATATTCAACTCCTGTTGCGTGAAGATATACTTCAGGCTCTTATGATCCGTATAAATTTCGCACTTACTGCCTAGTAAGTAGTGTCTCCATATCTTCAGTGCATGTACGACCGCAGCTAGCTCCAAATCATGTGTTGGATAATTCTCCTCATGAGGTCGTAGTTGTCTTGATGCATAAGCTATCACTTTCCTTTCTTGCATCAATACGCATCCCAATCCTTGTTTGGAGGCGTCACAGTAGACTTGAAAATCCTTTTTGACGTCCGGTAGTATCAGGATTGGTACAGTTGTCAGTCTTTTCTTCAATTCCTCAAAACTTCTCTCGCACTCCTCGGTCCAATTAAAAGAGGCGTTCTTCTTCAGTAGCTGGGTCAGCGGTTTGGTGATCTTCGAGAATCCTTCTACGAACCTTCGATAGTATCCCGCTAATCCCAAGAAACTTCTAACTTCTGTTGCGGTTTCCGGTTGTTTCCATTCGGTAACAGCTTGTATCTTCAACGGGTCCATAAATATTCCTTCTCCTGAGATGATGTGTCCCAAGAAAGAGATCTTCTTCAACCAAAAAGCACATTTGCTAAACTTGGCGTATAGCTGGTGATCTACCAGTTTCTGTAGCACTATCCTCAGGTGATGTGCGTGCTCCTCCTCTGTCTTGGAATATACGAGGATATCATCTACAAATACAATGATGCACTTATCCAGGAATTCCATAAGGATCTTATTCATTAGATTCATGAATACCGCGGGTGCATTGGTTAATCCAAAGGGCATCACTGTAAACTCGTGCAACCCGTATCTGGTCACGAAAGCAGTTTTAGGAATGTCCTGTTCTCGGATCCTTAACTGGTGGTATCCCGATCTCAGGTCTATTCTTGAGAATACTTTCGCTTCTCTGAGCTGGTCAAAAAGGTCATCTATCCTTGGTAAGGGGTATTTGTTCTTAATGGTCATGTCGTTCAGCTTACGGTAGTCTATGCAAAGTCGCATGCTACCATCTTTCTTCTTAACAAAGAGCACTGGGGCTCCCCATGGTGATGAGCTTGATCGAATGAATCCTTTTTCTTCCAATTCAGTTATCTGCCTCTTCAGTTCCTCTTGCTCATGGCCTGTCATCCGAAACAACTTCCTAGCATACGGAGCAGATCCGGGTTTCAGTTCAATGGTGAACTCTATATCCCTATCTGGTGGCAATCCGGGAAGTTCTTCTGGAAAGACTTCTGGGTACTCATTGACAATCGGCACCTCTTCAAGTTTCACTTCTTCAATGCAGTTCAATCTCTGCAGGTGGTCGCAGATTGGAGTTCTGTCTGCATGGAATGTAACTTGCTTTCCAATAGCATTTGTCAGGGTGATTGTTTTCTTCTCACAATCCATCAATCCCTTATGCTTGGCCAGCCAATCCATTCCAAGAATGACATCCAATCCTTGAAGGTTTAGAACTAGCATGTCTGCCAGGAATTCTAGATTGCCGATACAGAAGGCAACATTTCTACAGATGGAATTAACAATCATCCTAGCACCAGGTGACTGAATGATGATAGGATGCTCTAAAGCAACCACAGGCAAGTTATTACTCAACAAGCGATCTTTTGACATGAATGAATGAGTTGCACCGGGATCAAATAAAACAACTGAAATCTGAGAGGAGATCAAGAGTCTACCGATCACGACGTCAGTTGCCTCTCCTGCTTCTGCAGCAGTCACGAAGTTGAGTCTTCCTCCGGCGGTTGGTGTTCCTCTCCCTCTGCTGGTTTGGAATCTTCCTCCTCTGGCTTGTGGTGCTCCTCTGGCAATAGTTCGTGCAGGTGTAGGGGATTTGGCTGCCTGAGCCTTAGCAACGCTGGGAGGTAAATGCCGAAGTGGACAAGTCTCTCTGTGGTGTCCTCTTCTGCCACAATGGAAACACTCTGCATTCTTCAGTGTACAATCTTTATAGAGGTGACTCCCTTTGCATCCGGGACATGTTAGAGTTGTTGGTGATGAAGTCCTCTGGGGTCTTGGAGGTGCGGGTGCTCTGAAAGCGGCTCTGGCATATGGCGCTGGTCTTCCTCGACTAGAATTTCCTTGAAAAGGGTATGCTATACTTTTCCTCTTGCGGTCCTCTTCTACTATGCCTCTTTTCTCCTCCATTTTGAGCACTCGATTCACAAGAACTTGGAAGTCCGTGAACTCGTGCGTTGACAAGTGGTATTGATATGAATTTTGTAGGCCTTCACAAAATCTGTCGATCTTCCGCTCTTCTGTCATGATATCTTCGGGTGCATACCTGGCCAATTTGATGAATTCATGCAAATACTGCTTCACCGTCCTTCCTCCTTGCCTTAAATTCAAGAATTCTCTGCGTTTGGCTTGAATCGCTCCTTTGGGGACATGGTACTTACGGAACTGTTCCTTGAATTCATTCCAGGTAATGGAATTTTGATTAGGGTGTACCGTCTTGTAATTTTCCCACCATGCTGCAGCCGATCCTGTGAGCTGATGGGGTCCATACAGCAACTTCTCTTCATCGTTGCACCTGACAGTGTCCAATTTCCTCTCAATTTCTCTTAACCAATCGTCTGCCACAATCGGGTCTTCAGTGCAGGAGAAAGTTGGAGGACGCGTCTTTTGAAAGTCTGTCAGTCTTGCTCCAATGTTCGAACCTTCCTCGCGGCGTGTTGCGGAGTTTTGCATCAACTGTTCCAGAATTTGTCTCTGTACCTCTGCGGATCTCTGTCGGTTTTGCTCCATCCATATTAATATTTCCGTCAGATTTCCCCCTTGCGGTACTGAGGCTGATGAATTTGGCTGATCTGAGTCATCTCTAGTCCTTCTCGTTGATGTGTTCCTTGGGACTTCTTCCGAGCCTTGGATTCTACCTCTGGTGTTCACCATTCTGTTCTGACAAGATAATTGAGAAAAGACTACTAATTCAAGAGAGCACAGATTGAACACAAGCTGAAATGAAAGATCAACCCAAGAGATTGGATTGGAACATGCAATTGCTATTTTCAAAGGTTTTCAAAAGATACAAGGTTTTCACCTTTACAGCCTTAGAGTTACCAACAAACAATACAAACAAAGCAACTACCACACCAAGAGCTAAAGGCTAACGATTACAAGGGCTAGAGCAGAAGGGTCAAGCTGAAGAGAAAAGTAGGATCTCCTGTCGGTCCTGGAAGAGCTGCAAGGTTCCACTTCTTCAGGGTCTTCCTCTTCTTGATCTTCGTCGGCATCCATAGGGTCCCATTCCATATCATTGTCCTCTTCTTCCTCAGATGAATCGTTGGTGTTGCATGTAGCAATCTCTTTTCCTTTGCCTTCAGGAACTTCCTTCCCTTTCGCGAGAGTAGGATATGCTGGTGCAGGGGTGTTGATCACAATGCCACGCGAAGCAGGCGTGAAATAACCCAGATAATCTCTAGGTCTTCCCACACTCTTGCGGGCTGTGAGTCTTATCTTCAAGCGGTTCTTCTTGTTCACCGATCCTTCGTCTTCGACTTCTCGTGCTCTGCTAGGTTCAGCCAACTCCTGAATCTGTTTCTCTTTCTCTTGGAGTTCTGAGCGGACCTTCGCAAGCGCTCCTTCGAGATAGTGACGGTCATCCCGAGCATTTTCATGCTCACGCAACAACCGGGTGTAGCTTGACTCCAAGACTTGAACTACATCTCTGGTTTTGGTCAGGATGGCGTCTCTCTGGTTGGTGGAGGGATGAACAGTTCGACGATCCGATCCGGAGACTTGGTAGGGCACAAAACAGAAAGGAGAACCTATAAGAAAGTCATCGTACAGCTGGCGGATGGTACCTATAGCACGACGAGCAGCGTCTTGGATAGCATCTTCTTCTTCTTCTCTACGAGCTTCCTTTCTTGTTGATCCTCTCCCGATCTCTGGAATCTCGTACACAATCACCAAGGCACGGAAACCAAAAGGTCTACCATCGACTTCTTCTTGACGGACGTAGTATACGGGTCGCTGGTTGTCTCTTGCTCCCAGAAATTGCAACATCATCCAAAGCATCAGCGCCCATGATCCCAACTCGTCTCCATGAATTAGCTTCTTGCCAGGGGCCATCTGCGATGATGAGACACGGAACACTTAAAAGTAGGAAAACGGTTTTGAAAATTTTCAAATAATACTCATTATGCTTTTCTTAAACAAATTAGGTTTTTCACAATTAGATTTTTAGCAAATAATCTGGCGATTCTCTACTTTAGGAACGCCCATTCTAGTAAGGGTCACGACCTACAGTCAAGCTTCATGCTCTGATACCATTCGCTGTGAGACCCCCATTTGAGGATCACCTTGGTAACCGCCCAGGTAGGTTACACACAGCAGGATGTCACATGAGCTCCAAACCACACAAGCATAGTAATATCATTAAACAAGTATCAGGCCAACATGGCCAATATTACATAGCCAAAGCACCGAAAATGGCGCTAAGTAGAGTTGCTAAGAAAATAACTAGTTTATCAGAACCAGAATCGGTATCCAACTACCGAACACACAACATAAAGCACAAAGCAACGACAAATAGCTTGATTTCCATCCGCAGCGGGGTTGGAGGGGCTTCTCCCACATCTGACTTGACTTGGTGCGCAATCCTTCTAGAATGTGGGCTCGCCCGGGGTGCTTCCATCTTCAGGTGAGTACTCATAACTGAAAGAATCGGGATCCTCGAATCCCTCTTCTACAATGGGATAAAAATGCAAGGGTGAGCACTTGGTGCTCAGCAACACTCATTCCAGGAATTAATGCAATTGTACTTACATGAGGGTGAAACATATGATTCCGGGGTTTCAGTTTCATATGGATAGAGATATGTAGATTTCCAAGTCAATTGTTCAGTAAAACAATACTTTTGTCATGAAAATGATACTTTAAACATTAAACAGGTTTTCAATAAAACATTAGATGTAGTAGTCTCCCATGAGTCACTACTTTGTTAACCGCATTATGAAAACATTCCAAAACATTACTTGTGCTATAACCCATGGATAACATCCACTACGAAAAGACTCCTGAACCTGGGAGTACAGAGTATCCGATACTTCTTTTACACTTTGCAAAGGTGTACCTCTTTTTAAATCCACTGGTTCACTCGGCTTTCAAGTCGGATCAGCTCCATGTGACTTATACACATGTGACAAGGCCGAGATCACACAACGCTTTTACAGTTCAGTATTAACAGTATCCCTGCCCGGTAAATAGACAGTTAAGTCTCAAGTACCGTTGTGGGTCTTCCCCACTGCCTTACTTCCTAGCCTCTCTGGTCTATGTTCCCGCAGGACACATAGACTTGGTCTATGTCCACGCGAGACATACGACCATTTAAGATTACAACCGCTCACGGCTTAATCAGGTCTAGGGCGCCTTCCTTCTTTTACGCCTTTTCCTCTCATCATTTTTCTGAACTCACATCACTCGTGGCCGAACTTTGGCCTTCCAGTTTCCACGCGAGAAACCAGATCGTCAAACCATGCAGGGAACTGTTAATACCAAAAAGCTACTAAGTTGTGCCTGTCCCATACCAGGCAAGTGGTTGGTACGTTTACAATTCGCATAGAGACACAGCACAAGATTCTTGTCCTTATGAACCAATAGTGAGGAACATTCACATTCCCTGGTGCGCACCACACCCTCTCCATACAAGCCAATCCTCACTACTGATCCCTTTTATCAGTTTTCTTGACAAAACGGTTTTCATTATAACTTCTCATGCATTTGACCACTTCAAGTTTAATGTGAATATTCAGTATATGAGTCCTAGGGTGACAAAAGCATATATATGAAGGTTCAATAACAAAAAGGGTTTCATGATCCATTAGGTAATATCTACTCATGTCATTCAAACATAACTTGTATTTCAATTAAGCATGCATAGTAAGAAACAGTGAATATACTTCATATGAAAATATTGGGTGAGACATGATCAAAGGAATGAGGCTTGCCTTGCGATGTTGGGTCTAAATACTCAGACGGATCTTCAAAGACTTCTTCCGCTCCTTCAGCTTCTGCCTCTGCGGCAATCAACCAACACACAAACACATACCATAAGCATACAGAAAATAGTTTCTATAGAAATTGTTAAGTAAATAAGTCATGCATGCAGGGGAAAAGGTTAGGGCAAGGTCACAAGGGCTCTGGTCAAAGAAACGGCTAAAAAGGATTGAACGTCGAAGGGTTGACATTCAATTCATGGCTTTGGCATAACTTTAAACTTGCTCCAGGGACTGATTTGTGAGGAAAATTTGAATAGAACTTGGGCCTGATTGCAAATCTGGAGATCTGTGGGTCCGATCTGAAATCTGATTTCGCAGATAAGTTGCATAAAATTATTAGAACTTAACTGGCCAAAGTTTGGTAAGATCAGGCAAGATCTGAAGGGTTTCGAAAAAATTAGGGAAAACAGTTTAGGGTAAAATAGGGTAATTTGGGTTTTAAAATGGCAAAGGTTGAAACTCAGCCTTAGGATGAGATTTTGGGGATGATCCCGAAGGGAAAAATGTTCTGAACAACATTTAGAAGGGAATGGCTGAAGCAGATTAGGGTTTGGGGTCAAGATGTGGATTTTGGTTATTTTAGGGTTTGGCAAAAACAGGGGTGTTACACCTCCCCTCCGCATGTGGAGTGGCCGGTGGACGAGGGGGCGAGCCCCTCGGCTTGCGCGGTCCCCGCGGCCATGGGCGCCCCGGGGTCTCCGCGGTACAGAAAGGGAAAGGGGCTCCTGATCCCCCCTCAAGACATTCCCTGAGGGAGCTCGTCCTCCACCTCTTCTTCGGGGACTGGGTCTTCGGTGCCGAGGACTGCGGCCGGTGCCACACCGATCAATATCACCCCCGCAACCCTTATAAGGGGGCCCGCCAGCAGGGACGGTTCCAGAGCCGTCGGGAGGGAGACCCCCTTGCTGTCTGTGGGAGAGGTCTTCTGGTTCGCCGAGGGGCTCCAGACCTGGAAGGTGCAGGAGTACATCTCGCAAGGGACGCTTGGGGACCGGTGCAGCGAGCTGCAGTCGCTCCACATCCAGGTTCGTTTCAAGAGCATCGGGTAGCTTTCTTTCGAGAATTTCACTAACTCTTTTTGGCTCCGAATAACCTTCGCGTTTATAGGGGGCGGCCCTCGCCGGGGGCGGCCCTCGCCTCGGGCATAGAGGCGTGCTTCGAGAAGGCGTTGAAAGAGGCGGAGGGGAAGGCCGTCGCCTTTTGCGAGGAGCGGGACGACGTGCTCCAAGAGTTGGCCCGGGTCCGGGCTCAACTCTATGCCTTGGAGAATGCCAACGACCGGCTCTGGAGGGAGGCGAAGGCGAAGGAGGGTGCCCTCTGGGACCTCGAGGGCTCCAATGCCCGAGCGGTGGCGGAGGCGGGCCGCTCCGTCCGTTGGGCCCACAAGGGGCTCGGGGTGAGTCTTGGCCCGGGGGGTGGCTCCGGCGCGCCGCCGGCGACACTCGCTGAGGCTGTGCGTTTTCTCAACACACAGGTCTTCATGATCCCGGAGGCCGCCGATGCTCGGGCCCGGGGCCGAACGATCCCAGTGCAGGCCGCCGCCGCGGACTCGTGGAACTCTGGGGAACCGGCGCCCGGGCGATCGGAGGCCGGATCCCCCGAGGCTTCCCCGACTTCTTTGAGCCGCTACGGCGGGAGGTGGAGTAGCTCACGGGGGGCTTCTACGACCGGATCGTGCGGGTGCAATTCCCGGCTCCAGCACCCCCGAGGGCGGACACCGCGGCTCCGGCAGAGGAGAGCTCCCGGGGGGAGGAGAATGATGACCAAGTATGAGCCTCCCCTCGGGCCTTTAGATAGGTCCTTTTCTGCTTTTTAGAATTTTTGCTCCCGGTAGCTTTTTAGAGGAAGCCCCGGAGACTTGTACAAAACTTTTTCTTCGATTAAATGAAACGGATTTTTTGCTAAGTCTTGGCTCGATTTTATCAGGCGCCCGGGAGGTTGCTCCTGGGGGAGGCCTCCCCGGAGTTGAGCGCTTTGACTTGAGAGGTGCCCCGGTGGGGCAAGGGGCCGCTCCGGAGATGGGGCTCCCGGGCTCCGGGGGGTACCACCTGGGAGATGCCCAAGCGGCCTTAGTTTTGCTAAGTCTTGCCACCGGGGGTCGTAGTGAGGATGTTCCCTGGGAGCCGATCCGGCTCCACTCTCTTCCGGAGTGGCATCTGGATAACTTTGATAACAGCTGCGCTGAGTTGCCTCCTCCGAGACCGGGGGCCCGAAGAGTCCCCCTGCTCTAGATATGCCCTCCGGCCGACTACGAGTATTGGCCCGTGAGCTGGCTTAAGGAAGCCCAGACGCATAAGGAGTTTGTACCGAGACATTTCCCGGGAGCTTTCACGGGGCCTTCAAGAATACTAGATGTAGCCACCTCCCGGAGGGGGTTGTCCTCCGGAGTAGTTTTTCTGGGGGGGCTTAGCTTCCCTGCACTGTTGTATTTGCCCTGGGCTTATTCTCCCCAGGGCGTCTAGGCCCACTTGGGGGTTTTTTCCCCTGGTGCCATGTTGTATCGACTTCCAATCGAGGGGGGGGGGGGGACATGTCCCCCGGTCAAATGTATCAATGAAATTATTTGAGTTTGTTTGTTTCTCAAACTTTCCTGTCTTCGAAATTTTTCAAACGTATTCACTGTGGGTAAGGGGCAGAGAGTCCCGGATGCTAAAAACCATCGGAGGATGGGATCCCCGTTCAAACTTCCCAGACAAAAATATTCCGGGGACCAACAAAAGTTCCCCTGGTGGGAAAATCCCCCGGTCGCCGTGAGAATGGGGAGCCGAGTAAAGGCCCTCCGGGAGGGAAATTTCCGAAAATCCCGTTCACCGTGAGAATGGGGAGCCGGGAAAAGGCCCTCCGGGAGGGAAATTTCTGAAAATCCCAGTAAGAAATCCTCCGGTCACTGTGAGAAAGGGGTGTTGGGTAAATAATCTTTAGGAGGCCGAGAATTTCGTGTCTCACTGAGGAGAAAATTTGATCCCGGAGGAGGGTAAGCCCGATGATGGGTTTGAGTGTTTCAGGGGGGACTAGTCTCTCAAATTGATTCGTTACCGCAGTCCTTGAGGACTGGGTTGCCGCTTACCCCCTCAGTCCACGAGGGGTGATTCTAAGCCGCCCTACAGGAGCGAGGCTCCCGTCGTAGGGACTTTTACGCGGCGATAGCCTACTTCCTCGCGGTGAAGGAAGAATGTGCAATAAGTTCAAGTCGGAGAAAAGACCATTTGCATTGATAGAACTCGAAATACAACGCCTCCCCTCACAAAGCCACGGTGGGGCAGGGAAGAGTGAATACAATGTCTCCCCCCGCGTAACCGTGGTAGGGGAGACAGCGCCTCCCCCTGTGAAGTCGCGACGGGGGAGGGAGTAAGCCCGGAGGCCAGATATAGAACTTGCGAAGCAAGCCTATATTCCATGTATGTTTCAGCTCTTGGTCTTGGAGGTTAGAGAGCTTATAAGCCCCCGAGCCTAGGACTGCAAAGACCCTGTAGGGGCCTTCCCACTTGGGGGAAAATTGGCCCTAGGCCTGGGGGTCAGTCACGCACTTGAGGACAAGGTCTCCAAGGCAGAAAGCTCTCACGCGGACGTACTGGTTGTATGAACGTGCCATTTCGCGCTCGTAGATGGCGTGACGAAGGAGCGCTCGGTCACTCTCTTCCTCAACGAGGTCGACTTCCAGTCGTTGATTTGATTCATTGGCCTGGTACGCTGCTGTCACAACTCCATCTAAGAGCTCGACCCGTAGTGATTAGAAGCCAATCTCTGATGGGAGGACTGCTTCAGCCCTGTACACTAGCAAAAAGGGCATGCGCCCTGTCGCCCAACTCGGGGTTGTGCGGATGGAACAAAGGATGCTTGGAAGCTCCTCTGCCCACACGCCTCACCTGGAGGCAGCTTGGTCGAGCCCACGGCGTAACCCTTGCAGGATCACACCGTTGACCCTTTCGACGGCTCCGTTGCTCTCTGGGTGAGCTACAGAGGTGAAATGGAGGATAGTCCCCAAGCCTTCACAGAACTCCCGGAAGTACGCGGAGTTGAACTGGGTCCTGTTGTTGACGGTGATTTCCCGGAGGACCCCAAAGCGGCACACAGGGCCAAGTGATTGGGATGGTCTGCAGCGCTGCGGAGGGCAAGTTGAAACCCTTTGTCATCTTTTGGTAGGCCTCACACGTGGAGACGAGGTCTCACGCATCACGGACCATTGTGGGCCAATAAAAGCCCTAGCGAATAGCTTTGGCTGCGATCGCGTGTGGAGCCAGGTGAGACCCACAGCTCCTCGAGTGGATGTCCTCGAGGTGTTGAAGTCCTTCCGTCCGCGGGAGGCAGCGGAGCCGGGCGGAGGCCCCTCGCTTGTAGAGCTTCCCCTCTAGGAGGAGGTGTGCCCGTGCCTTGGCACAGAGCCATTTGGCCTCGGTCTCATTGGGAGGGTCCCCCTCCCCCCTTATGAAGGAGACTGGGGGATCCATCGAGGACGTTGCTCGGGCAATTTGCCGAGCCTCCAAAACCTTGAAGTGCTTCTCCATCTTGTGCACCTCCCCCAAATACAGGCTCAGGTTGGCGTCATGGCACAAGTAAGACTTGTCCATTTGGCAAACCACGAGCTGGGAATCTCCTTTGACGAGGAGGCAGTGGATCCCTAGGGAGCATGCAAGGCACACCCCCAGGAGCACGGCCTAATATTCAGCGACGTTATTCGTGGCGGGGAACTCGAGTCTCGCATCGTACTCCAGCACCCTTCCCTCAGGGCTTCAGAGAACCACCCCCATGCCGGCCCCAATGAGACACAGGGAGCCATCGAACAAGAGCGTCCAATGGTCGTCGCGCTGGGGCAGCTCAGGGGGACTCTCGCCCTCCGTCCTGGAGGCGGGAGTCCACTCCGCCATGAAGTCAGCGAGGACTTGTGACTTGATGGTAGAACAGCCCGTGCGAGAGAGGGAGAAGGGAGCGAGCTCTGTCCCCCACTTTCCGATCCGGCCAGTGGCTTCTTTATTCCGCAGCACCTCCCCCAAGCGGAGGGATGATGGGACCGTGATTGGGTGTCCCAAGAAGTAGTGACGGAGCTTCCGCGACGTCATGAGGAGGGCATAGCAATTCTTCTTCATCTCCGTGTACCGAGTTTTGGCCCCCCTGAAGGGCCTCGCTCACGTAGTACTCGGGGCGCTGCTGCCCATCTTGCTCCTTCACTAGTACCGCGCTTACAACTATCGTGGTCGCGGTGAGGTAAAGGAGCAGAGGTTCCCCTGAAGATGGGCTCACAAGCATCGGGGGGCTCGTGAGATACTTCTTCAAGTCGTCGAAGGCCGCCTGGGCCTCAGAGGTCCACCAGAATCCCTCAAGGCCTCAGAGGAGCTTGAAGAATTGGAGGCAGCGTTCCCCCGATCGCGAGACGAAGCGGCTTAGCACGGCCATACGGCCGGTCAGCCATTGTACGTCCTTGATGGAGCGCGGTGGGGGCATGTCTAACAGGTCCCGAATTTTTTCAGGGTTGGCCTCTATGCCTCGCTGGGACACAAGGAAGCCAAGTAGCTTCCCCCAGCACCAAAGGCACACTTCTCTGGGTTTAGCTTTAACCCATATTTGCGGAGGTTGCGGAAGGTCTCCGCTAGGTCGTCGAGGTGGGCGGCCACACGGAGACTTTTGATGACCGTGTCATCGACGTAGACTTCGGCATTGTGGCCGATTTGGTCTTTAAGGACCAGCGACATAAGTCGCTTGAACATTACTCTAGCACTTTCAGCCCGAAAGGCATATGGACGTAGCAGAAGGTCCCGAGGGGAGTTATAAAACTCGTCTTTTCCTCGTCCCCTTCTGCCAACCGGACTTGGTGATAGCCCGAATACACGTCCAAGAAGCTCATCAACTCACACCCCGCGGTCGAACCGACTAGTTGGTCGATCCGCGGGAGTGGGAAGTTGTCTTTTGGGCAAGCACGGTTAAGGTTGGTGAAGTCCACGCACATTCACCACTTGCCGTTCGACTTCTTCAGGAGGACAGGGTTTGCCAGCCATTCAGGTGCAAGACCTCCCGAATGAACCCTGCCTCTCGGAGCTTGGTGATCTCGACCTTGATAGCCTCTTGGATTTCAAGGGAGAGCTTCCTCAATTTATGTTTAACTGGGGGGTGACCGGGGGTCAAAGCGAGCTTATGCTCACTGACTTCCTGGGCGATGCCCTGCATGTTGGCGGGCTTCCATGCGAACACGTCCGCCCCGATCCTGACTGTCCTGCCCTAGTCATCTGGGGACAGCGGGACCTTTCAGAGGGGACGGCCGTGGTGTCCAACGCCGGGAGCGAGTCCTCCACCCCCCGAGGCTTTTATCATGTTGCCGCTCCCGATTGCTGCGGTGGCGCGCTCGTAAAGAGCGCGGACCATGTCCTAGTCGCCTTGGGCGGTGATCACACCGCGAGGCCCGGGGATCTCCACGCAGAGATAGTTCTGGTGGATCGCAGCCCCCAGACGATTGATAGTGGTCCTCCCCATGATGGTGTTGTAAGAAGAGGGGAGGTCCACCACGTCAAACCGAACCAGCTCGGTCCGGTAGTTGTCCGGGGAGCCGAAGGTCATGGGGAGATCGACCTTCCCCACCGGATGGATGGTTTTTCGGGGGATGAAGCCTTGGAAGGGCCCAACCGCGGGTTGCAGTAGCTTTTCATCGACCTGCATTTCCCTAAATGCCTTCAGGTATAGGACGTCGGCAAAACTCCCGCCGTCAACGAGGATGCGCGCCAGCTGGAAATCGTAGATGGTGGTGGAGACGATGAGCACGTCGTCATGGTGGAAGCAAACCCCGCGAGCGTGTTCCGCTGTAAAGGTGAGGAGGACGTCTGACCATTTCGGTGGCTGAGACGTGGGTAGCATCCCCACAACCTTTAACTCCCACGCATACTCCTTGCGCTGGTGCTTAGAGTCTTGCCCTGAGGCAGATCCTCCTGTAATGATGTTTAGGCGCCTCTGGGAGGTTTGGAAGGGGAGCTCTTCAGCTGAGCCGCCTTTTCACTAGGTCGTCCTCCTCGGCCTGAGCGTATTTCTCAAGCACGGTGAAGAGCTCATTAGCGGAGGAGGGGCAGCTTCGAGAGAGTCTCTGATGGAGCTCCCCGGGGAGGATACCGCTCTTGCACACCTCGATGACTATGGAGTCGGGGACATGAGCAACTTTGATCTTAACCTGAGCAAAGCACTTGAAGAAATTGCGGGTGGTCTCCCCCGTCCTCTAATGGATGGTGTAGAGCTGGGACAAGTCCAGGGGACACACAGAGTTCCCCTGGAAGTTTGTGTAGAATTCGTGCTTAAGCTGTGTGAAAGACTTGATGGAGCCGGCCTTAAGGTTGCAGAACCACGAGCGAGCAATCCCGGCGAGGTAGAGGGGGAAGACATTGCACTGCACCGTCCCATCCCCTCCAGCCACTGAAATGGCCGTGGAGTACACTTCCACAAACTCATAAGGGTTGGCCTCACAATTGTAATGCTCAGTGTGTGGTGAGCGGTAGGGTCGCGGCCAGCGGATGCACCGAAGTCGGTGGCACAACAGTTGGTTGGCCCCCTCCACCTCCCGGGGAGAGTCCCAGTCGCCGTCCCCTTTACTGGGGGACACGCGTTCGTCGTCGAAGTCGGGGAGGGGTCCAAGCGGTCCGCCAGTGTGACGGTAACATCTCTTCTCCTCCGGGTTGGTCGAACTAACCTCCTGGACGTCCAGGTATCCCCCAGAAGTGGCGGTCGCTTCTTTGGCAGGTCTCTTCCCCCGGTCAGGATGAGAGCGTGGCTCTCCGAGGCTGCGAGCCGGGGGGAGTTCCGATCGGTACCGGGTGGGAGCCTCCCCGAATTTTGTGGTATGCATTCGCTCAACCTCCTCCCAGGTAAAGCGGGCCTGATCCGCCGGGGGAGCCCTCGGGGGCGGCCCTGGGGGCGGAGGGAGCTCATGGGCTGCCGTTCCCGGTCCAGAGGGTGCTACCGGGTATGGGCAAGATCCACCACCGGACGGACCCCTGGAGCGACGTCCGGAGTCGCAGTGGGGGGTCCCAAGCGGGGGAGGTCCCGCGGTGGCGTGGGGGTTGTCTCGGGCGTATCGGACCCCCTTCGCCCGGGGACTGCCTCCGGCGTGGTGGACACGACCGGCGGGGAGGGACCGGCCCTCAGAGCGGGGAAAGCTCCCGGCGCGAGATGAGCCCCTATTCCCGAGAAGGTCCCCGGCGTGAGATAAGCTGCCGGCATTTGGAAAGCCACGGGCACGGGATTAAACCCCGGGGCCGGGGGAGCCCCTGGTGCGGGGAACACTTGAGGCACAGGGCCTGCCGGGGGGACGTAACTCCCGGCTTGGTCATCGGTCCTGGTGGCGGCCGGGCCTCCAGGAACTGGAGGGGCCACCGGGTACCCATAAACGGGGGCAAAGCCCCCAAGAGCGGGTACTATGGCGGATAGACGGGGGCTGCGACCGTGCCAAGACACGGAGCAGCTCATCCATGGAGCACTGGGCGCGGAGTCGGCCCTCGACCAAAGCCTCGAGCAAGGCGTCCCTGGAAGTCGGGGGCACAGTCGGGGGGAGACTGGTCCCCGCCGAAGCAGCCATGGTCACCGGGCTGGGCTCGGAAGTCTGTCCACCGAAAATAACCGGAAGGGTGAGAGGTGATACCTGGGTTTGACCGCGTCCGATCGGAAGCGCCGGGGCGGCCGTGTCTCGGGGAGGTGGCGCCGGGTAGCTGGGACTGGTGTCACTGGGTAGGGCGGGAGCCCTTGTTCTCGGGGGAGCCATGGTGATTCATCACGGAGTCCCCACGGACGGTACCAACTGTCGTGGTATTGCAAATACCTTGGCAGGTTTTACGAGGGTTCCTAGCGAAGAAAAGATGACGCGAGCTGACCGCGTGATCGGTCCTCTCCCATCAGGCGAATTGGATAGCAGCAATAATCAATTTTAGCGCGAATTGTTTGTAGGGGAAGTCTACCCTTTTTGACGCATTCAGCACGTGCGATTTCTTTCCCCGCGAGACGGCCCGCAATTTTTACTTTGACTCCCTTTATATCTGCTTTTTTAGTTAATTCAATGGCTTTTTTAATTGCCTTTCGAAATGAAACTCTATTTTTTAATTGGAAAGCTATATATTCCGCAAGAATATTAGGTTGTCTATAAGGCTCTTTAACTTTTTCGATAGCAATATTAAGTTTATGGTTTACGGAATTAACTTCCTTTTGTAGATTTTTTTTAATTCTTCGATTGCTCCCTTTTTCTTTAATAAATTTGGGAATCCAATATGGATTATGACATGGATCATATCGATTTCTTTTTGAATTTCTATATGTGTAATTACTTCAGAACTTGAGCCTGAGTCTATTTTTCTATTATGTGTAATTGCTTCGGAATTTGAGTCTGAGTCTATTTTTCTATTCGAGCCTTTTTTCCTATTCTTTTGTATATAGTTCTTGATACAATTACGTATTTTTTTATCTTCCTGTAGACCTTCAGAATAATTTTTCGGTTGTGCGAACCAAAAGGAATGGTGATTTTGGGTTGTACCAAGTCTGAAACCAAGTGGATTTATTTTTTGTCCCATATTTTTCTATTCTATTTTTTTTTACCGGGAATCTAAATCTTAGATGGATCTAGGTTATTTAGATTTCTTTACCATATTTAGTACTATTGTTATATGACACATGGTTTTTTTATTGGAAAACTATGTCCTCGAGCTCGAGGTCTTAATTTTTTCACAATAGCGCTCCTACTCACTTCGGCTTTGGTGATGAATAAATTCGCTTTGTCGAAATCCCTATAATGACTAGCATTTGCTGCTGCTGAATAAACCAACTTTAAGATGGGATAAGATGCTCGATAAGGCATGAGGTTCAGTATCATAACTTTTTCCTCATAGTAACACCAGCTAATCTCATCAAGAACTCTTTGTTCTTTGAAAACAGACATATGTATACGTTTTTGTGCTTTGAAAACCCATTCAAACTTAAGTAGACGGTCAGTTGAAACTTTCCTTGCAAGTTTCCTTAGTCTACTCTTTTTCTTCTTTATCCTAGGGGTATACTTTACCAGTTTGAAACTTGTCATAAATAAGGTTATTCCACGATTACCTTTATTTGAATCCTATAGATTTTGTTTTGTTTATTCTGAATCTTTCTATTCTGAATTAAGATTAAGTTAACGACGAGATTTCGTATCGTTACGACGAGATTTAGTATCCTTTCTTGCACTTTCATAACTCGTGAAATTCCGAGTAGGCACGAATTCCCCCAATTTATGACCTACCATAGGATTTGTTATGTAAATAGGTATATGTTCCTTTCCATTATGAATCGCGATTGTATGGCCAACCATTGTGGGTAGAATGCTAGATGCCCGGGACCACGTTACTATTGTTTCTTTCTCCTCCTTCATATTGACCTTTTCTATTTTTACCAATAAATGATGAGCTACAAAAGGATTCTTTTTTTTTCGTGTCACAGCTGATTACTCCTTTTTTTCCATTTTAAAGAGTGGCATTCTATGTCCAATATCTCGATCGAAGTATGGAGGTCAGAATAAATAGGATAATGATGAATGGAAAAAAGAGAAAATCCTTTAGCTGGATAAGGGGCGGATGTAGCCAAGTGGATCAAGGCAGTGGATTGTGAATCCACCATGCGCGGGTTCAATTCCCGTCGTTCGCCCATCACATTATTGAAAATTCCAAAAATGCGATTTTCCATATTACTATTTACGTATTTACTTACGGCGACGAAGAATAAAACTATCACTATATTTTTTCCTTTTCCTAGTTCTTCTTCCAAGCGCAGGATAACCCCAAGGGGTTGTGGGTTTTTTTCTACCAATTGGGGCTTTCCCTTCACCGCCCCCATGGGGGTGGTCCACAGGGTTCATAACTACCCCTCTTACTACGGGGCGTTTACCTAGCCAACACTTAGATCCGGCTCTACCCAAACTTTTTTGGTTCACCCCAACATTACCCACTTGTCCGACTGTTGCTAAGCAGTTTTGGGATATCAAACGGACCTCCCCAGATGGTAATCTTAATGTGGCCGATTTACCCTCTTTTGCAATCAGTTTCGCTACAGCACCTGCTGCTCTAGCTAATTGCCCACCCCTTCCACGTGTGATTTCTATGTTATGTATGGCCGTGCCTAAGGGCATATCGGTTGAAGTAGATTCTTCTTTTTTCTCAAAAAACCCCTTCCCAAACTGTACAAGCTTCTTCCAAAGCATACGGCTTTCTAGATGTATATGACGATCTCTAGACAGATGGATCTTATATGAATCGTATGATGAAGTACCACATGAGTGGATATATAGGAAAGGAATCCAAATCTGCCGAATCACTCATGTTATGCTCTTCTACATCCTAGGTCTCCGCGTTCCGTCATCTGGCTTATGTTCTTCATGTAGCATTCAGATCGAATGACTCTATGAAATTACGTTGATACTTCCACATATTATGGGTAACGTAGGAGACATCCCTATTTTCCCCCGGGGGTCTTAATTACCACTGCTTAGCTTTCAATTCGCCTCTGACCATCAAATTAAATGTGAATAACCCGTCCTCCTCTCTTTGAAACAAGGGGCGCTTCCGGTTCTGTGCGTGCTTCAAACAATTTTGTCTTCTCCATATTACCATATCTCTAGAGTCAATAATTTTCTATGAGGAACTACTGAACTCAATCACTTGCTGCCGTTACTCAACAGTTTTCTGTTGAGGTCTATCCCGTAGAGGTAGTCAAATTGGATCAGTGATCGATTTCTAGGTTTCGTCGTAAACCTAATTGGTTACTTCCAATTACGTAAATCAATAGTTCAAACCGCACTCAAAGGTAGGGCATTTCCCATTGATATAGGAACTTTTGTACCAGAAACAATAGTATCTCCAATTATAGCCCCTCTGGGATGTAAAATATATCTCTTCTCACCATCCCCATAGTGTATGAGACAAATGTATGCATTTCGATTAGGGTCGTATTCTATGGTTACGATTCTACCAGATATGTCTTTTTGATTCCGTCGAAAATCGATTTTACGGTATAGGCGCTTATGACCTCCCCCTCTATGCCTTGCGGTAATGATTCCTCTGGCATTACGACCTTTACCACAACGGTGCCGTCCATGGATCAAATTATTTCGTGGATTGGATTTCACTTGCCTGTCTACGGTTCCCTTGCGTGTGCTCGGGATAGGAGTTTTGTATAAATGTCTCGCCGTGTTATTAAGTATTTTTCTTTAAGTTCTTTTCTCTATCTAGAAGTGGAATAGAATAACCCGGTTGAAGGGTAATGATCATACGTCTGTAATGCATTGTATGTCCCAGAATAGGTCCCATTCTTCTACCCTTTCCGGGTAGTCGATGACTATTCACAGCTACTACCTTAACACCAAAGAAGAGTTCGACCCAATGCTTTATTTCTGTCCTAGTGAATCCTGATTCGACATTAGAAGTATATTGATTCTTTCCCAATAAACGAAGACTTTTTTCTGTAAATACTGCGTATTTGATTCCATCCATAAATCGACTTTCCCTCCTATGCTCTGAGTTCCAGTATCGATAAGAATTCGAGTTCTTATTGTTCTTATGTTATGGTATGAATATACCATACCAATTCGTTATGTATGGATGATGGATGAGATTCCATGGATAGAGAGCCAGTTCCAATAGACTTATTGAACGTTCCCGTTAGCGTGCATCCAGCAGGAATTGAACCCGCAAATTTGCCAATTATGAGTTGGGCGCTTTAACCATTCAGCCATGGATGCTTAACAGGGATCATCGTACATCGTAAATAACCAATTTTCATATAGAAAGACATATCATAGAAAAATGAAATCGAAAATATTCGGAGATGGCAAATATTCGGAGATGACTATGAAAACACCTCTCTGGATCCTCGAATTGAAAGAGAGATTGAGAGGGATCAAGAATCCTAATTCTCGCTATTTGGAATGGATCCAATTCTATTGAGTCTGACTCATAGTGATCATTTCTCTTTAGCAAAGAATGACCTTGGTTATCAAATGATTGAACAACCGGGATCCATTTACTTATGATACCTAGTTGACATTGATAACAAGGATCTAATGAATTATGAGTTTAATAGATCCTCTTTAGCAGAAAGACGTATATTCCTTGCTCATTATCAGATAATCACTTATTCACAAACCTCGTGTGGGGCTAATCGTTTTCATTTACCATCTCATGGAAAACCCTTTTCGTTCCGCTTAGCCCTATCGGGTATTTTAGTGATAGGTTCTATAGGAACTGGACGATCCTATTTGGTCAAATACCTAACGAAAAATTCCTATTTTCCTTTCATTAGGGTACGAGGACTTCTTATTCCACAAGAACGAAAGCACCTTTTCATTCTTTCATATACTAGGGGTTTTTACTTGGAAAAGACAATGTTCCATACTAAAGGATTCGGGTCCATAACCACGAGTTCCAGTGCACTAGATCTTGTAGCACTTAGCAACGAGGCCCTATCCATTAGTATTCTACATAAGAAATCCATTATAGAAACTAATACAATTAGATTAGCTCTTCATAGACAAACTTGGGGTTTGCGAGCCAAGGTAAGACCGGCTCGGGATCATGGGACCCTTTTATATCAGATAGGAAGGGCTCTTGTACAAAATAGACTTCTAAGTAATAACCCCATAGATCCTATATCTATCTATATAAAGAGGCAATCGTGTCAGGAAGCGGGTTTTTATTTGGCCAAATGGTACTTCGAACTTGGAACGAGCATGAAGAGATTAACGAGACTTCTTTATCTTTTGAGTTGTTCTGGCGGACCGGTCGCGCAAGATCTTTGGTCTTCACCCGGAACCGATGAAAAAAAGTGGGTCGCTTCTTATGGACTCGCTCAGAATGATTCTTCAGTTCATGGCCTATTAGAAGTAGAAGGTGCTCTGGTGCGATCCTTACCGACAGAAAAAGATTGCAGTCAGGTTGATAATAATCGAGTGCCATTACTTCGTCGGTCCGAACCAAGGAATCCGTTAGAAATGTTTCGAAATGGATATTGTTCTCTCTTTGATCAGGGATTGCTATATGAAAAGAAGTGGAGTTTGAAAAAGGGAACGGAATGGTCAAACCGGAACTGCTAGAGGAACGAATTTTCAATAGCATAACTTGGGCTCCTAGAATATGGGGCCCTTGGGACAATCTATTTGATTG
The DNA here is from genome assembly GCA_019359835.1 of Pharus latifolius. NCBI lineage: Eukaryota > Viridiplantae > Streptophyta > Magnoliopsida > Poales > Poaceae > Pharus > Pharus latifolius. Next base: position 13,553,102 of record CM033328.1, on the reverse strand, counting down.
TAGGAACAGGTACGCTGAATATGACTGGGGATTTTCCTATGGGTATTGGAGCGGGTCCAAGCAGATTAAAGAGGATGAGTTGTCAGAGACTGCTATTTATTCTAATTATTTCTGGTATATTTATCATAAAAAGGAGGAGGTGCAAGAGACTGATTCGGACTTCTTGCAGAGTGGAACAATGCAGTACCAGACATGAGATATATCTTTCAAAGAAGAAGGCTTTTTTCGAATAAGCCAATTGATTTGGGACCCTTCGGATCCATTCTTTTTCCTATTCAAAGATCAGGCCTTTGTCTCTGTGTTTTCACGTCTAGAATTCTTTGCAGATGAAGATGAAGAGATGGCAAAGCGGCTTAGTACCAGTACCTGGAGAAAAAAGCCTCCTAAACATATGGCTAGCAACTGGTTCACTAGGAGTACGCAAGAAAGGCAAAAGCACTACGAATTATTGATTTAGGAATGGGAATGAGCTAGAACCCTGGGTTCTTCCTTATATAATTAATGGTCTTTTCATTCTAATACTCTATCCGAGAGTTCTCAGTATTTAGCAAAGCTGTTCCTATCTAACGGAAGGCTCTTGGATCAAATGACAAAGACATTGTTTGTGAAGAAAGAGATGGCTTTTCCCGGATGAAATGAAACATTTGATTTGTGTAACAGGAGAAAGATTTCCCACTCCTTATCCGTAAAGATATGTGGCCATGAAAAAGGGAGGGGATTCAGTGGAACAGGATTGGCCGGGCGGTAGAGTCGCGGAAACACTTGTTGATTCCCATTTTGGACCCTAGCTCCATGGAACAATATGCTACTGCGGAAACATGGAAGAATTGCAATCTTAGATCAAAACACTATGTATGGATGATATGAACTGCCTAAATAAGAATTCTTGAGCGTCGAACAACCTGAGTACTAACTACATCATTACATCAAACAATTTGCATTAATGAAACTGTGTAAATCCACCGGATAATCAAAAATACGCATGTCTGATGAAATGGTTGTTGCTATCTGCTTCCATAACGAATCTTTGGTTTAACTGAATAAGTAAAGAAAATTAGCCCTTTCTCTTCGTCTCGGATCGATGGATCTTCTCAATTGGAAGATCTCCCATATGGATAATACACATTCCAGTTGACCGAGCCTAATGCTAATTGTTTTGTTCCGAAGCAAAGATATCCACGGAGGCCGGTTCGTTCGTCCTATTCTGATATTCAGTTCAGGACCAAGAGGTACTGGATTCTCTTTCGGATAGGCTCTGAAAGGAGAAGAAAGGCTGAAATGCCAACGGACCTCTGTCTATTCTCTAATTCACCCGATCCGATAGTACCCATTTTTGGAACGTCCAGTGCCAAAGTCACTGAATGGGTAAGTCGCCAATCCAATCCCTTTGACAAATCGGGGGTCATATTAGATATCATATTCTATATATATAGAAATATCATATTAAATATAGAATTTATGGTCGAAAATTCTATATATATAAAAGAATCGTATTCTAAACAGAAAGTACAGTATGCCAATAACAAAACAAGAATTTTCACAAATGTTGACTGTTGTCGTTTCACACCTCTCTCTTTTCTTATTCGCCATCTTGCTTTTCATGATTCTCATCTCTGCAACTGACGATTTTCGCGAGAGAACCAAATCCAAATTGGTGAAGCTAATGATTTGGACTGGCATATTATTTATTGCCATTGCAATTGCCGTTCGAATCTATCCGACCTTTATCTTTTTGGTCAAAAAAAGAATAAAACCCTGTGCCTAAGCCCTTTATGATAAGCTTCCCTGGATCTGGGAAGTTTCTCTTTCACGGTATTGGGATCGTTTGATCGATTCCCTTGATGGCTACTTATGGGCGTGCGCTCAAAGGATGCAAATTGGGATTCGCAAACAAAAAGGGGAATTCGTAGTCACTTTTTCCTGTCGCGTAAAAAAAATGCTTTATGCAAGAGCACTTTATGCAAGAGCAATAGTAGTTGCGATACATCTATCTCTTTTTAGCAAGATCTTTTGGATTCTTAAGACCACCCTTGCCGTAGGATACCGTCTGCTTTGGGTTCTTTATCATCTCATTCG